>CM069912.1:72821325-73567004 GCA_036172215.1 Camellia granthamiana | reverse complement strand
AGTACGAGAAGAAATTCACCGAATTTGCCAGGTATGCACCACATATGGTGGATACCGAATATAAGAAGGCCAGAAGGTTTGAAGGAGGCCTTAGTGCTGCTATACAGGACCGAATAAATGTTTTGAAAATGCCAACTTTTGTGGGTGTTCTCGACCGTGCATTGATGGCCGAGTCAAATATTGCAGCAGTGAAACAATCTGAAACACCAACAACTGAATGGCATGGTAAAAAGACAGGGTTTCGAATTCAAGAAAGGCAAACATAACTCTGCAAACAAGAAACAGAATACGGGGTCAACGACTAGCCCCAGCCAAGGGAGTGGATTTATTCCACCCTGCTCCGTATGTGGCAATAAGCACAAAGGGGTTTGCTACCAGATTTCAGGAGCTTGTTTCAGATGTGGCAAGGTGGGCCACAGAATTAAAGACTGCCCTTCTGCTCCACCAGCTAGTGGTAAAGCTGCACCAAGTGCAGCAGCATCAAATGTAGCACCAAAGCCTAACCCCAAAGCTACCGGAAAGAGCCTATGAGGCAGGGCCGAGTATTTGCCCTAGTACCGGGAGACGTTCAGAATACTGAGACCGTTGTGTCAGGTATCCTCTCTATTTGTGCTCAAAATGCATATGTATTGATTGATTCGGGGTCTACACATTCTTATGTGTCGCATGCTTTTTCACGGAAATTGAATAGACCCTTAGAACCTATGAATTACTTGTTAGCTGTATCATCACCTGTTGGAGGATCCATGACATGTGCATATATGTATCCTGCTTGTGAAATTATTGTTGGGGATATGCATCTGTTTATTGACTTACTGCCGTTAAACATAGATCACTTTGATGTGATATTGGGGATGGATTGGTTACAAAAATATCATGCCACCATTGACTGTGTAACGAAACAAGTTGTTTTCCGTCCACCTAGTTTACCTGAATTTGTGTTTAATGGGAGTGGAGTAGTACCTCCTCCGTATTTGATTTCTTCTGTGAAAGCTGGTAAACTGATTAGGAAGGGGTGTAAAGGATATCTGTGTTCCGTACTGACTGTATCTACTGATGATTGTGTTAAAACTGATGTGAATTGTATTCCTATAGTCAGAGAATTCCCAGATGTATTTCCAGATGACTTGCCAGGGGATTTGATTGATAGGGAAGTTGAATTTACCGTGGATGTAATTCTGGGTACACAGCCAGTGTCGAAAGCTCCCTACAGAATGGCTCCAACTGAACTGAAAGAATTGAAGGTACAATTACAGGAACTGTTAGACAAGAAGTTTATCAGACCCAGTACTTCACCGTGGGGTGCACCTGTCTTGTTTGTAAAGAAGAAAGATGGCTCACTGAGACTGTGCATTGACTACCGTGAATTGAACAAGGTAACTGTGAAGAACAAATATCCATTACCGCGTATTTATGATTTGTTTGACCAGTTACAGGGTGCACAAGTGTTTTCCAAGATTGACCTCAGATCAGGGTATCACCAACTGAAAGTTAAACCGGAAGACATTGACAAAACTGCTTTTAGAACGAGGTATGGCCATTATGAATTTTTAGTTATGCCGTTTGGAGTCACGAATGCCCCAGCTGCATTTATGGACCTTATGAACAGAATTTTTAAACCATACCTTGATGATTTTATTGTGGTATTTATTGACGACATACTAATTTATTCTAAGACTGTTGAAGAACATGAACATCATCTGAGACTTGCCCTGCAAACCTTAAGAGAACAGAAACTGTATGGTAAACTGTCTAAATGTGAATTCTGGCTTGACCATGTTATGTTTTTGGGGCATGTTGTTAGCAAAGATGGAATTTCTGTTGATCCGCAGAAAATTGAAGCCGTAGTGAACTGGCATAGACCAACAAATGTGACTGAAGTCCGAAGCTTTTTGGGATTGGCTGGATATTACAGAAGATTTGTCAAAGATTTCTCCAAAATTGCCTTACCATTGACTCAGTTAACTCAGAAAGGGATATCATTTGACTGGACAGACCAAAGGGAATCAACATTTCAAGAATTGAAAACCCGACTTGTGACTGCACCGGTTCTTACTTTACCTTCAGGTACGGATGGTTATACTGTATTTAGTGATGCTTCTCATAAGGGTTTGGGGTGTGTTTTAATGCAGAATGGGAGAGTTATTGCTTATGCTTCCCGACAGTTGAGACCACATGAAAAGAACTACCCGACCCATGACTTAGAACTTGCTGCAGTGGTATTTGCATTGAAAATCTGGCGTCACTATCTTTATGGGGCGACATGTGAAGTGTATACTGACCACAAGAGCCTGAAGTACTTTTTCACTCAGAAAGAACTGAATATGAGACAGCAGAGATGGCTTGAACTGATAAAAGATTATGACCTACAGATTTTGTACCATCCGGGAAAAGCCAACACCGTTGCCGATGCTTTGAGCCGAAAATCGATTGGGAACTTAGCCTGTTTGCTGACTGGACAAAAAGAGTTGCTTTGTGACCTTGAAAAGTCTGAGATTGAAATTGTTTTGAAGGAACAAGGTGGAACCTTAGCTGCTATTTCTGCTCAACCAGCCTTGATTGAAGAGATTAAAGAGAAACAGCAACTGGATGATTTCTTAAAGAAGATTATTGAAGAAAGAGATTCAAAACCGAGACCGGGATACAAATTTGAGAACAATGTACTGAAATTTCAAGAAAGACTGTGTGTGCCGAATGACACTGAACTGAAAAGAAGAATTCTGCAAGAGGGCCACAATTCAAAATTTTCTATCCACCCAGGGAATACGAAAATGTATCAAGATTTGAAATTGAATTTCTGGTGGCCGGGAATGAAGAAAGAAATTGCCGACTTTGTGTCCAAATGTCTTCATTGCCAACAAGTCAAAGTTGAACATCAACGACCCGCTGGACTATTGCAACCCTTACCCATACCAGAGTGGAAATGGGAGCATATCACGATGGATTTTATCGTTGGATTACCTCGCTCCAGAAAAGGTATGGATTCAATTTGGGTTATTGTTGATAGATTGACTAAATCTACTCACTTCTTACCTGTCAAGACAATTTATAATGCGGACAAATTGGCTGTTATCTATATTGATGAAATTGTGAGACTGCACGGAGTGCCTGTGTCTATTGTTTCTGACAGGGATTCGAAGTTTACATCGAGGTTCTGGCAAAGCCTACAGACTGCATTGGGTACTGAATTGAGGCTGAGTAGTGCTTATCATCATCAGACAGATGGACAGTCAGAAAGGACCATCCAGACTTTAGAAGATTTATTGAGAATGTGTGTCCTTGATTTTCAGGGAAACTGGGAGAGTCATTTGCCGTTAGCTGAATTCGCCTACAACAACAGCTACCATTCGAGTATTGGTATGGCGCCTTTCGAGGCATTGTATGGCAGAAAATGTAGATCTCCAATCTGCTGGGCAGAAGTTGGAGATGGGCCGTTGCTTGGGCCCGAAATTGTTTATGAAACGACTGAGAAAGTGAAACTGATACAACAGAGATTGAAAACTGCACAGAGTAGACAGAAAAGTTATGTAGATGTTAGAAGACGAGACCGAGAATATGAAGTAGGTGATCACGTTTTTGTGAAAGTGACACCAATGAAAGGCCAGACTCGCTTTGGAGTCAAAGGCAAGTTAGCGCCGCGGTATGTTGGACCGTATCAGATTATTGAGAAAATCAATCCGGTGGCGTATCAAGTTGCACTTCCTCCTGAAATGGAGCATATGCATAACGTCTTCCACATTTCGATGTTGAGAGATTATCTCCGGGATCCGTTCCATGTGATTGAGCCTACTCGGATAGTGTTGAGTGATGACTACACTTACGAGGAGAGGCCTATACAGATTGTAAACCGACGGATCAAGAAACTGAGAAACAAAGAGATCCCGCTAGTGAAAGTTGATTGGCAGAACCATGGTGGTGTGTATGCCACTTGGGAAAGGGAAGATGACATGGCTAAAAGATACCCAGAACTGTTTCCACTGAACCCTGTTTTCTTCCAGACAGAAGGTAACTCGAGTTTAGAGGACTAAACTCCTTATAAGGAGGGGAGACTGTAACAACCCTCGTACTGATTACTGAATTACGTACTGATTACTGCTAAACTGAACTGATAATGACTGATAAGTGAATTGGAGGAACTACTGAACAGACTGAATGAAACTGAAACTGAAATTGAATGAGTTTATATATTGAATTGCATATTGCATCTGTTTGATTGATTGATTATCTGTTTGAGTGTATGTGTTTAAACTGTTAATTGGAGGCCTTATCGGCGGCCGAATTAGAAACCGTTTGATGTTTTGGAATCAGTAGAATATTTGCGATTTAATGGTTTAATTATCTGAAAGGTGATTAGGAATGATTAAACTAGATTAAAATTGAGTTAATTACGAACTTAGGCTTATTTACCATATTGCCATGGTTAGTGGACATTTGTTTATTAATTATATTGACCTTATCACACTTAGACCAACATCTTGATCAGCCTCATTCTTGTATCACAGCCGACCTAAGTGAGGGAGAGGGAGAGTTAAGAGAGATTGAACTCACTTTGTTGAATTTACTTGGAGATTGCTTGGAATTTGAAGAATTGATGCATAATTGTCACAATTGAGCTTGTTCATCTTGAAGTGAGACTTAGGTAAGGATATAACCTTTCAAATGTTGAGTTGATGTTGTCTCTTGTATCATTCATGTCAATTTGTTGAGTTAGAGTGCTAAGAGGTTGGTTCATGCTAGAATTGCTGCATGCATGGCCATTTTGGTGTGTTTTGGAGTTGAATTCATGCTTGATTGTACATGCATGTTCATGTCTAAGCTTTAGTCCATGTTTTCACTTTGTTTTCCAACTATTGAGCTCTTGAGAGCAAGATTTGAAGCTTGAAATTGGTTTGACACTCATGCATGTCATATTTGAATGTTGTTCATGCATGTTCTTGAAAATTGGTTTGGAAATGAGCTTGATTAAACTTCCCTTGGGCTTTGATTTTACAAATTGAGCTTTGAACCTAGTAACACTATGTGTTTTCATGAGTTTTCCAGGAAAAGGGCCCAAGAGGATCGATTTTTGTGTTCCAAACTTGAGTTTCAAATTCAGAGCACAATTCTGGGTTTTCCAGATTTCTGGTGTACGCTCGAGCGGAGGGTTGCGAGCTCGAGCGCAGAAATCAAGTTCCCAGCAATTTTGCAAATTTTGTGCTGTCCGCTCGAGCGGAAATATTTACGCTCGAGCGTGTTTTGCGAGCATCCAGTATATTTTGCAGGACGCTCGAGCGGAAGGGCTCACGCTCGAGCGGGGAACGTTTTTGCCTGTACGCTCGAGCGGGGATGTGTACGCTCGAGCGTGGCTCCCTTTTTCTGAAAATTCTGAAAATGTTTTCTGTATACATCTTTGCATCCTCATCCCATCCTAGGCATCCTTAGGCCTAGTTTAAGACATCTTAATGAGGATTTAGATGTAGAACACACCGAGGCATAATAGGAAGCTAATTATTATACTTCCCCAACTGTTAAACTTAGAGTGTGTTCATCTTGTTTACTGTTTAGGGTTGGCTTTCGGGGACGCGCTCTAGCAGCTATTAGCCCAATCTCTGTGAGTAACAGATTGTGTAAAGATATGTTCAAAATGGTTATCTTTTGAATACTGAACAGAACTGTTTACTGAACTGATATTGTTTATTGAATGAATGTATGTCCTGTATTGTGAACTGTACTGTGGCATCCTTAGCACTTATTGATTACTGTTATTGTTACAGAGCTCTGTCGGTTTCCTTGTGGAACCATACTGTTTATTGATTGATGGCCATCACTACTGTTGGGTCTGTTAAGACCCGGTCCTTCTGGACCTACTGTTTATAGGCTATTGGATGTACCACATATGACTGATTGACTGAAATACTGAAAGACTGAAATACTGTTTAACGAACTGTTTTCATTATTGTAAGGACATTCATTCATAACCTCTTTACACTTATTGTTATTCACTGGGCTTTAGCTCACTGTTTATATATATAGGTAGGTTCTCAGCAGCCAGACCGGAGCTAGGAGCGTGGGTTAGTCCCCCAGTTTTGTCAAGCCAGCCTATGTGCCTCACTGCGAGGTTCCGAGACGCCATGCTATGGCTTGGGGTGTTTTTGTGTTCCCCACCTGTCTTCCGACTGTTTTGTATTACTGTATAAATTGTTTACTGTTTTACCGTACTGTTCTCAAGGGATTAAGTCCCTGTACTGAATGTTGTGAATGATTGTACAGACTGTACTGCTTTGAACCGTATGAATGCATGAAAAATGTTTTTGGCATACAGATTTTCACAGCTCAATGGACACTAGTTATTTACTGTATTGGCTTCCGCCAGGCCCTGTACTCTGTTTTACTGTATTACTGCTCAGCAGGCCTTCGGTAATCTCGGATTACTGGCCAGTTACGGTGCTAAACCCATAGGGCCGGGTTTGGGTCGTGACAGAGTGGTATCAGAGCGATACTTAACCACGAGTTATACCGCACACACGTGTCCAAATGAGCTATAGGGTGTCCTAGAAAAGTGATTAGGGCATCTCATGAACTTGAAAAGTGTGTGCTTATGACTGACTGATTATATGTTAAAGTGTTGAACTGTTTAAGTGTACAACTGCTTATAATGATAACTGTTATAACTGCTTATAGCGGAATGGATAATGCAAATGAACTTGAATCATCATCCTCTGAGGCCAGAATGGCCAGACTTGAACAAATGATGGGACTGGTAATTGAAAGACTTGATCAACAACAGAACCAACAGCCCCCACCACCTCCTCCTCCGGTTCACCCGGAACAGAATGTACAGAATGTGAATGCCAATGAGGTGGACATTATTGCACTGACTCATAAATTCAGCAAGATGAAACCGCCGTCCTTTCAGGGAGGCTTAGAACCGTTAAAGGCTGAAGCTTGGGTTCTTGAGACTGAGAAATTGTTTGAAATGTTTCCGTGCTCCGAAGCCAACAAAGTACTGTTAGCAACCTTCACCCTTCAGGAAGAAGCAAGAAGGTGGTGGATGTTGACCCGTGATGCGAATACTATTGTGACTTGGACTCAGTTCAAGGAGTCCTTCTTTGAAAAGTATTTTCCCCAGTGCATCAGGGACAGAAAAGTGACTGAGTTTGAACAGCTGAGACAGGGCAATATGTCTGTTGCCGAGTACGAGAAGAAATTCACCGAATTTGCCAGGTATGCACCACATATGGTGGATACCGAATATAAGAAGGCCAGAAGGTTTGAAGGAGGCCTTAGTGCTGCTATACAGGACCGAATAAATGTTTTGAAAATGCCAACTTTTGTGGGTGTTCTCGACCGTGCATTGATGGCCGAGTCAAATATTGCAGCAGTGAAACAATCTGAAACACCAACAACTGAATGGCATGGTAAAAGACAGGGTTTCGAATTCAAGAAAGGCAAACATAACTCTGCAAACAAGAAACAGAATACGGGGTCAACGACTAGCCCCAGCCAAGGGAGTGGATTTATTCCACCCTGCTCCGTATGTGGCAATAAGCACAAAGGGGTTTGCTACCAGATTTCAGGAGCTTGTTTCAGATGTGGCAAGGTGGGCCACAGAATTAAAGACTGCCCTTCTGCTCCACCAGCTAGTGGTAAAGCTGCACCAAGTGCAGCAGCATCAAATGTAGCACCAAAGCCTAACCCCAAAGCTACCGGGAAAGAGCCTATGAGGCAGGGCCGAGTATTTGCCCTAGTACCGGGAGACGTTCAGAATACTGAGACCGTTGTGTCAGGTATCCTCTCTATTTGTGCTCAAAATGCATATGTATTGATTGATTCGGGGTCTACACATTCTTATGTGTCGCATGCTTTTTCACGGAAATTGAATAGACCCTTAGAACCTATGAATTACTTGTTAGCTGTATCATCACCTGTTGGAGGATCCATGACATGTGCATATATGTATCCTGCTTGTGAAATTATTGTTGGGGATATGCATCTGTTTATTGACTTACTGCCGTTAAACATAGATCACTTTGATGTGATATTGGGGATGGATTGGTTACAAAAATATCATGCCACCATTGACTGTGTAACGAAACAAGTTGTTTTCCGTCCACCTAGTTTACCTGAATTTGTGTTTAATGGGAGTGGAGTAGTACCTCCTCCGTATTTGATTTCTTCTGTGAAAGCTGGTAAACTGATTAGGAAGGGGTGTAAAGGATATCTGTGTTCCGTACTGACTGTATCTACTGATGATTGTGTTAAAACTGATGTGAATTGTATTCCTATAGTCAGAGAATTCCCAGATGTATTTCCAGATGACTTGCCAGGGGATTTGATTGATAGGGAAGTTGAATTTACCGTGGATGTAATTCTGGGTACACAGCCAGTGTCGAAAGCTCCCTACAGAATGGCTCCAACTGAACTGAAAGAATTGAAGGTACAATTACAGGAACTGTTAGACAAGAAGTTTATCAGACCCAGTACTTCACCGTGGGGTGCACCTGTCTTGTTTGTAAAGAAGAAAGATGGCTCACTGAGACTGTGCATTGACTACCGTGAATTGAACAAGGTAACTGTGAAGAACAAATATCCATTACCGCGTATTGATGATTTGTTTGACCAGTTACAGGGTGCACAAGTGTTTTCCAAGATTGACCTCAGATCAGGGTATCACCAACTGAAAGTTAAACCGGAAGACATTGACAAAACTGCTTTTAGAACGAGGTATGGCCATTATGAATTTTTAGTTATGCCGTTTGGAGTCACGAATGCCCCAGCTGCATTTATGGACCTTATGAACAGAATTTTTAAACCATACCTTGATGATTTTATTGTGGTATTTATTGACGACATACTAATTTATTCTAAGACTGTTGAAGAACATGAACATCATCTGAGACTTGCCCTGCAAACCTTAAGAGAACAGAAACTGTATGGTAAACTGTCTAAATGTGAATTCTGGCTTGACCATGTTATGTTTTTGGGGCATGTTGTTAGCAAAGATGGAATTTCTGTTGATCCGCAGAAAATTGAAGCCGTAGTGAACTGGCCTAGACCAACAAATGTGACTGAAGTCCGAAGCTTTTTGGGATTGGCTGGATATTACAGAAGATTTGTCAAAGATTTCTCCAAAATTGCCTTACCATTGACTCAGTTAACTCAGAAAGGGATATCATTTGACTGGACAGACCAAAGGGAATCAACATTTCAAGAATTGAAAACCCGACTTGTGACTGCACCGGTTCTTACTTTACCTTCAGGTACGGATGGTTATACTGTATTTAGTGATGCTTCTCATAAGGGTTTGGGGTGTGTTTTAATGCAGAATGGGAGAGTTATTGCTTATGCTTCCCGACAGTTGAGACCACATGAAAAGAACTACCCGACCCATGACTTAGAACTTGCTGCAGTGGTATTTGCATTGAAAATCTGGCGTCACTATCTTTATGGGGCGACATGTGAAGTGTATACTGACCACAAGAGCCTGAAGTACTTTTTCACTCAGAAAGAACTGAATATGAGACAGCAGAGATGGCTTGAACTGATAAAAGATTATGACCTACAGATTTTGTACCATCCGGGAAAAGCCAACACCGTTGCCGATGCTTTGAGCCGAAAATCGATTGGGAACTTAGCCTGTTTGCTGACTGGACAAAAAGAGTTGCTTTGTGACCTTGAAAAGTCTGAGATTGAAATTGTTTTGAAGGAACAAGGTGGAACCTTAGCTGCTATTTCTGCTCAACCAGCCTTGATTGAAGAGATTAAAGAGAAACAGCAACTGGATGATTTCTTAAAGAAGATTATTGAAGAAAGAGATTCAAAACCGAGACCGGGATACAAATTTGAGAACAATGTACTGAAATTTCAAGAAAGACTGTGTGTGCCGAATGACACTGAACTGAAAAGAAGAATTCTGCAAGAGGGCCACAATTCAAAATTTTCTATCCACCCAGGGAATACGAAAATGTATCAAGATTTGAAATTGAATTTCTGGTGGCCGGGAATGAAGAAAGAAATTGCCGACTTTGTGTCCAAATGTCTTCATTGCCAACAAGTCAAAGTTGAACATCAACGACCCGCTGGACTATTGCAACCCTTACCCATACCAGAGTGGAAATGGGAGCATATCACGATGGATTTTATCGTTGGATTACCTCGCTCCAGAAAAGGTATGGATTCAATTTGGGTTATTGTTGATAGATTGACTAAATCTACTCACTTCTTACCTGTCAAGACAATTTATAATGCGGACAAATTGGCTGTTATCTATATTGATGAAATTGTGAGACTGCACGGAGTGCCTGTGTCTATTGTTTCTGACAGGGATTCGAAGTTTACATCGAGGTTCTGGCAAAGCCTACAGACTGCATTGGGTACTGAATTGAGGCTGAGTAGTGCTTATCATCATCAGACAGATGGACAGTCAGAAAGGACCATCCAGACTTTAGAAGATTTATTGAGAATGTGTGTCCTTGATTTTCAGGGAAACTGGGAGAGTCATTTGCCGTTAGCTGAATTCGCCTACAACAACAGCTACCATTCGAGTATTGGTATGGCGCCTTTCGAGGCATTGTATGGCAGAAAATGTAGATCTCCAATCTGCTGGGCAGAAGTTGGAGATGGGCCGTTGCTTGGGCCCGAAATTGTTTATGAAACGACTGAGAAAGTGAAACTGATACAACAGAGATTGAAAACTGCACAGAGTAGACAGAAAAGTTATGTAGATGTTAGAAGACGAGACCGAGAATATGAAGTAGGTGATCACGTTTTTGTGAAAGTGACACCAATGAAAGGCCAGACTCGCTTTGGAGTCAAAGGCAAGTTAGCGCCGCGGTATGTTGGACCGTATCAGATTATTGAGAAAATCAATCCGGTGGCGTATCAAGTTGCACTTCCTCCTGAAATGGAGCATATGCATAACGTCTTCCACATTTCGATGTTGAGAGATTATCTCCGGGATCCGTTCCATGTGATTGAGCCTACTCGGATAGTGTTGAGTGATGACTACACTTACGAGGAGAGGCCTATACAGATTGTAAACCGACGGATCAAGAAACTGAGAAACAAAGAGATCCCGCTAGTGAAAGTTGATTGGCAGAACCATGGTGGTGTGTATGCCACTTGGGAAAGGGAAGATGACATGGCTAAAAGATACCCAGAACTGTTTCCACTGAACCCTGTTTTCTTCCAGACAGAAGGTAACTCGAGTTTAGAGGACTAAACTCCTTATAAGGAGGGGAGACTGTAACAACCCTCGTACTGATTACTGAATTACGTACTGATTACTGCTAAACTGAACTGATAATGACTGATAAGTGAATTGGAGGAACTACTGAACAGACTGAATGAAACTGAAACTGAAATTGAATGAGTTTATATATTGAATTGCATATTGCATCTGTTTGATTGATTGATTATCTGTTTGAGTGTATGTGTTTAAACTGTTAATTGGAGGCCTTATCGGCGGCCGAATTAGAAACCGTTTGATGTTTTGGAATCAGTAGAATATTTGCGATTTAATGGTTTAATTATCTGAAAGGTGATTAGGAATGATTAAACTAGATTAAAATTGAGTTAATTACGAACTTAGGCTTATTTACCATATTGCCATGGTTAGTGGACATTTGTTTATTAATTATATTGACCTTATCACACTTAGACCAACATCTTGATCAGCCTCATTCTTGTATCACAGCCGACCTAAGTGAGGGAGAGGGAGAGTTAAGAGAGATTGAACTCACTTTGTTGAATTTACTTGGAGATTGCTTGGAATTTGAAGAATTGATGCATAATTGTCACAATTGAGCTTGTTCATCTTGAAGTGAGACTTAGGTAAGGATATAACCTTTCAAATGTTGAGTTGATGTTGTCTCTTGTATCATTCATGTCAATTTGTTGAGTTAGAGTGCTAAGAGGTTGGTTCATGCTAGAATTGCTGCATGCATGGCCATTTTGGTGTGTTTTGGAGTTGAATTCATGCTTGATTGTACATGCATGTTCATGTCTAAGCTTTAGTCCATGTTTTCACTTTGTTTTCCAACTATTGAGCTCTTGAGAGCAAGATTTGAAGCTTGAAATTGGTTTGACACTCATGCATGTCATATTTGAATGTTGTTCATGCATGTTCTTGAAAATTGGTTTGGAAATGAGCTTGATTAAACTTCCCTTGGGCTTTGATTTTACAAATTGAGCTTTGAACCTAGTAACACTATGTGTTTTCATGAGTTTTCCAGGAAAAGGGCCCAAGAGGATCGATTTTTGTGTTCCAAACTTGAGTTTCAAATTCAGAGCACAATTCTGGGTTTTCCAGATTTCTGGTGTACGCTCGAGCGGAGGGTTGCGAGCTCGAGCGCAGAAATCAAGTTCCCAGCAATTTTGCAAATTTTGTGCTGTCCGCTCGAGCGGAAATATTTACGCTCGAGCGTGTTTTGCGAGCATCCAGTATATTTTGCAGGACGCTCGATCGGAAGGGCTCACGCTCGAGCGGGGAACGTTTTTGCCTGTACGCTCGAGCGGGGATGTGTACGCTCGAGCGTGGCTCCCTTTTTCTGAAAATTCTGAAAATGTTTTCTGTATACATCTTTGCATCCTCATCCCATCCTAGGCATCCTTAGGCCTAGTTTAAGACATCTTAATGAGGATTTAGATGTAGAACACACCGAGGCATAATAGGAAGCTAATTATTATACTTCCCCAACTGTTAAACTTAGAGTGTGTTCATCTTGTTTACTGTTTAGGGTTGGCTTTCGGGGACGCGCTCTAGCAGCTATTAGCCCAATCTCTGTGAGTAACAGATTGTGTAAAGATATGTTCAAAATGGTTATCTTTTGAATACTGAACAGAACTGTTTACTGAACTGATATTGTTTATTGAATGAATGTATGTCCTGTATTGTGAACTGTACTGTGGCATCCTTAGCACTTATTGATTACTGTTATTGTTACAGAGCTCTGTCGGTTTCCTTGTGGAACCATACTGTTTATTGATTGATGGCCATCACTACTGTTGGGTCTGTTAAGACCCGGTCCTTCTGGACCTACTGTTTATAGGCTATTGGATGTACCACATATGACTGATTGACTGAAATACTGAAAGACTGAAATACTGTTTAACGAACTGTTTTCATTATTGTAAGGACATTCATTCATAACCTCTTTACACTTATTGTTATTCACTGGGCTTTAGCTCACTGTTTATATATATAGGTAGGTTCTCAGCAGCCAGACCGGAGCTAGGAGCGTGGGTTAGTCCCCCAGTTTTGTCAAGCCAGCCTATGTGCCTCACTGCGAGGTTCCGAGACGCCATGCTATGGCTTGGGGTGTTTTTGTGTTCCCCACCTGTCTTCCGACTGTTTTGTATTACTGTATAAATTGTTTACTGTTTTACCGTACTGTTCTCAAGGGATTAAGTCCCTGTACTGAATGTTGTGAATGATTGTACAGACTGTACTGCTTTGAACCGTATGAATGCATGAAAAATGTTTTTGGCATACAGATTTTCACAGCTCAATGGACACTAGTTATTTACTGTATTGGCTTCCGCCAGGCCCTGTACTCTGTTTTACTGTATTACTGTTCAGCAGGCCTTCGGTAATCTCGGATTACTGGCCAGTTACGGTGCTAAACCCATAGGGCTGGGTTTGGGTCGTGACAGATATATATATATAACTAAAAATCATGCCTCGTAATTGATTTAGATTAATTTTTAGTTGACTACTACTCATGTATCTTATTGGAGGATCAATGAAAGACACCCTCTTCTAACATTTTATTCTATTTTAGGATGACAACGTGTTTTCTATTTTTATTACTAAATGACAAAGTTTGATATATATAACCAAAAATCTTAAGTCATAATTAACTTAGACTAATTTAGTTGACTACTACTGCTACTCATGTATCTTATTAGGAAATCAGAGAAAGATAATCTTTTATCAGCCTATGGTGGTGGGCGGCGTACTTTTTATTGAGTTTAAGGCTTGATTTGGGATCCTTAAAATAATTTAAAAAGTCAAAAAATTATTCAAAAAATTAAAAAATTATCATGATTCATTAAAAAAATATTAAAAAATTAATTTTCAAATAGCTTTGATGTCCCACAGGCGCAGCTGAGTTTTTAGAAAAATTGCACTGATTTAGGTGCACAATAACATTGTGCTGTTCGGCCCGTGGGGGCCATCACAGGTCCCATTTTAATAATCTGGACCGTTAATGTGTAGAACTCGTTGAATACTATATACTCATAAAAAAACACGTTGATCGGATATCGGCAACTATATGATCGAATCAGTTAAAATTTATAAAATGGATGGTGTTATAGTTAACGGTTGAAAAAAACTAGTCCGATCAGATAGCTATCGATATCCGATCAACGTGATTTTTTACAAGCATATAGTACTCGACGAGTTCTACATATTGAATGGTTTTGATTAGGAAAACAGAAGCCGTGGTAGGCCTCCACGGGCCAAACAGCACCTTCAATTCACTGCCCAAAAAGCAGGGAACCATCTCCCCCTACTCTGCATACGTTGTCCCACCCTATTCCATCACAATCTTCTCCTATACACTAATTTATACAATTTTTTAATACACATTTTTCCGTAAAAATTCAAAAAATTATCCCAAACAACCATATTTTTTTCCTCAACTTTTTAGTCCAAAAAGTCAAAAAGTACACTTATTTAGGACATCCCAAACAACTCCTAGCATATTATTCACACCGACTTACTTTATTGATATAAAATTGCCGCTTAATTTTTAAAAAAGAAATTAAGAAGCCATTAACAGTTAAAACTAAGTTAATGCCTAGTTCATCAAAACCAAGAATATTTTAGGTTTGGGAGCTTAGGTACAAAAGGGGAAAACCATTTACATGGTAGCACCCCCTTTTATCTAATCCGAAGATTAGATTCTAGTCACTCTCTATTTTATTATTTTAATAGTTAATTGCTAACAAAAATTTTTAAATACAATTTTAGACCTAAAACTTTTAACTAACTTAAACTGTGTGATTTGAAGAAACGTGAATATCACATACTTTAAATTAAATAAATAAAGTCATATTTACATAAAAAATGATTTTTCAAAGAAAAGTGAGTTTTGATAACTCGTGGCTTTAAACATAACCTAAGCTGCACAATATTGAACAAAACATACAAAATACACAATTTTGTACACAAAGAGCATAGAAACTTGTATTATTTAAAAGATAATGCAAATAGTACACATATACCAGGGAGGACAAAGACATTTATCCAGATGCCCACTTCCACATCTTACATGCATGCCTAAAATAAATTTGGCCTAAATGCGACTAATACATGCAAGATATAAACCTAGGCTCAATTTGAAGCTACTAAATGATGAATATGCGTAAGAAGACCAAATAAAACATAATGAATATAAAAAAAAAAATGATATTAGCTATTTACATGATGATTCAAACTGGGCTTACACACATGAGTTCTAGATGATTAAATGAGCCTAGTCATGCTGTTCTAGTGTACATAAAGAAAGCATGCGAAATAAAGTAAGAAAATGAATAAGATAAATAAGCTACATAATGCTATGATAGACTAACATCCTAGCATGCTTGAATATTGAAGACAAACAGAGAATAGGTACTGAAATAGACAAAAATATAGAAGTTTACTTGCTGATTTTGAGAAACCGAAGAGCGAATATGAAAGAGAGTAAAGAAACTCAAGTTTCTTGCTTGCAAACCTCCCTCAAACTTTGGTTCCAAGTTAGGGTTGATGTGTTTCTGTGACAATCCCATTCTGTATTATGCTTTTAATTCCTTAATTATGCATGTGCTTATGTGTTAGATGTGAATTTGAGTGATGATTATGTCATTAATGTGGTTTTGACTACATATCTATTGATTGTAGGAAGATCTGTTGTGATTTTTATTCTGATTTGAAAATTGAAGGCCTTAATGGCATCAGAAACCGAAATTTGTTAATTTATTGTGATCGACATAATTTTTAGAGCTTATTAGGAAAATCTGTTATGATTTCTATTTTTAGAGTCTGATCTTATGAGCTTCCCTTCTATTTTCCAGCAAGTTGCCATCTCTAAGGAACATAACTATGGTATTCATCCAACTTGGACCCAACTCCATGCACATTTCTTCGTACTCTCTTATCAAAGGTTCGATGCTTGGACCCGATAACTAATCCACTATAATTACTCTTGGCTCGTCTGACTTAATAGCACTAGCAGGTTTGCTAGAGCATCAGCATGACTATTGTCATCTTGGCTAACCTGCTGCAACTGGTAGTTTTGGAATTGTGCTAGTAACTTGATGACCTCTTTGACGTAGGCCACCATCCTCTCATCTTGGGCTATGTATTTGCCCATCACTTGATTCACAATGAGTTGGGAGTTGCAAAAGACTACCACCTCTTCAGCTTCAACAAGTGCTACTAGTTTTAGGTCAGCAATTAATGCCTCGTATTCTGCTTCATTGTTGGAGACCTTGAACCCCAATCGGATAGACTATTCTATCATTTGCCCATTTGGCGAAACCAAAACCACTCCTGCCCCCGCTTCTTCTCGGTTTGAACTACCATCGAGAAAAAGACAAAAAGAGTCATCAATGTAAATATCACAGGGTTTTAACTTTTCTTCACTTTTTTTCTGTCTGGTCGGTGTGGGATTGTAGGGTCCCAACTGATTTTCCTCCAGCTCTCCTAGGCACCCTAGGCTGAGGTTCGCCAATGTCGGTCTTGGGCAACTGCCTGGAATGAATTCTGCAACGAAGTTGGCCAAAACTTGACCCTTTATCGCTATCCTTGGCCTAAATTCTAAGTCATACTAACCTCGAACTACAACCCATCATGCCACTCTGCCTGTCAAGTCTCCATGTTGAAACAGAGACTTTAGTGGATGCTCTGTCAGTACCACAATCCTGTGGGCTTGAAAATAATGGTTCAGTTTCTTTGAAGCCATTACCAGAGCAAGTGTCAACTTTTCTAAGGGTAGGTACCTAGTTTCTACACTAGCCAGGGTCTTGCTGACATAGTACACTGCCTTCTTCTCTCATTCTTCCTCTCGAATTACCACAGCGCTAACATCGTGGTCTGAAACTACCAAGTATAAGAACAACTCTTCTTCTGGTATTGGGTTTGATAACATTGGTGCTGTTGTCAGATACCTTTTCAAGTCGGCCAAGGCGACTTCATATTTTTCTCTCCACAAAAAGTTTGTGGCCTTTTTTAATAACTGAAAAAATGGCTTATATTTATTTGAACTCCAACTGATGAATCTATTTAGGGCTGCTGCCTTGCCGGTCAAAATCTGGACTTTGTTCACTGTTGTTGGGCTCTTTAGATCAATGATGGCCTTGATCTGATCTAGGCTCGTTTTAATTCCTCTCCTAGTTACCAAGTACCCTAGCAACTTACTAGATCCTACCCCAAATGCACACTCACACTTTAAGGCATTCAGCATTTAGCCGAAGCCAGTATGTCTTCAATATGTCAAAAATTTCCTTTAGGTCTGCCAGATGATCTCCTGGTTCCTTACTCTTGACAATCATGTCATCAATGTAGACTTCCACAGTCTTCCCAATTAGGTGCTTAAAAATCTTGGTAACCAACCTCTGGTACATAGCTTCTGCATTCTTCAGCCCAAAGGGCATTACCCTATAACAGTAAAGTCCACTATGCGTGATAACCCAACCTGTATTATACTTAAATAAGTGTGTGATTATGTGTTTGATATGAATTGCATGATTAATTATGTGAGTTATGTGATTTTGAAATTATATTTGTTGAGTGTAGAAATATCTATCGCAATTAGAAACTTTGAACTGAAAATTAGTAGTCTTAGAGGCGCCAAAAATAAAAATTGACTTTATATCTGTGTTTAGCATGATTTTTAGAGCCCATTGTGAAATTTGGCAAAAATACGAGTCGGAATGAATTAATTGGGTTTAATTAGCATATACCTTAGATTAAGCTAGCCTAAGTTATATATATAGTAAGGGTCATTAGTTAAGTCTTGAGATCACCTTATATTAACAAAACACTTTCTATGGAGTTAGAGAGAGAGTGCTCTAAGAATTGAGAAGAGAAGCTAAAGATTTAGGAGAGATTCAAGGGGAAAATTCAAGAATTGGTTTAAGGTATGTAAAACTCAACTAGAATACTTGGATTAACTCATCTTTTGATTGAAATCAAGAATTAATTTGAAGATTTAAAACCTAAATGAGTTAGGGTTTTGAGTTGAGAGTGCATTTAAGCTAAATTCAAGAAATTGAGCCTTAATCTCTTTAACTTTGTTTGATTTGATTTCAATCTTGTGAGTACTTCATGAAATGAGCTCTAGGGTTTACATACAACAAGATTTGTGTAAGGATTATCCATGTATAATATGCATTTTGAGCTTTATCATGAGATTCTTGAAATTATGGAAAAGATGAGATCTTGATTTTGAACTTTAAGCAAGATTGATGTTGAAATTACACTTATATAATGTTCGTAGATCATGTTTTTGAGTTAATTTTGCATGTATTTGGGCTTGAAATTGAGTTTGGAAACTTGGATTTAGAACCTCATTTTCGGGGTTGTCAGATTTTGCCCAGATTGCATGTGCAACTGCAAGTTCTGCATGAGCAGAACATGATCCAAAACAGGGGATCGCGTTCTACTTTCTGCTCGCATGAGTGGTGAGGCCTTCCGCACGAGGAAAATAAGGGAAAATTCTGCTTCCTTTTGTTGACCTTCCCGATCATTTGAACGCATTTTTGACCTTATTTAAACACTCTGAAAAATGAAATTTGATTAGAAACCCATTGAAAAATGATGTGAGTCATTAAAAGAAAAGTGTATGAAATGGAACGAATTATTTATCGAATGTGTATGTGTGAAATGTTGTGTTGGTTATGTGCCGGAGGGAATGCCGCAAGACCAAACGCACTATGAGTAATAGTATTATAAAGATATGTTCTAAATTAATTATTTTGATCTATGAATGGTGATTTTCTGAAATTGTACTTGATCGAAATGAATGAGTTTCATGAATGTTATATGACATATGCAATGTGGACCTAAGGTCATTCCGTTTATACAATGATGTGCGTAGGCCCAAGGCCGTTCTCTTAATGATATGATAATATATGATTAAACTTGAGGTCATTTTGAACAACTGTTAATGAGTGGGCCCGAGGCCGTTCAATACTATGGGTTCATATGTTTGGGCCCGAGGCTGTTCTGTACTATGTGTGGGCCTGAGGTCGTTCCGATAAATGTTGGGCTTGAGGCCGTTCTGAAATATCTGTGGACTCGAGGTTGTTCTGTAATTATGACCATGAAAAAAGTTACGAATTTATGATTGCAACAACCCCAACCTGTGATTAACCTATAATCCATAATTAAGGATGCTTAATCAATAATTGAGATGAAATTTTGAGCTACTTGTATGTTCTATGTGTTAATCATGGTTATATTTGTCGGTTGTAGAAATATATTTTTGCGTTTTTGTTTCATTATGCGAATTGAAAGCCTTATCGGTGTCCAAACACGAAATTGACTTCGTTTTTATGTTATTTAGAATTTTAGAATTTTATGATAGGTTTAATTGGAATTCGATTTGGAATCAAATAAAATAAACACAATTGATTAGCTTTAACTCAATTTAATTAACTATTGCTAATTGAGACTATATAAGGCTAAGTGGCTCTAGAAGTATCCATACACTTTCATTTCCTCATCTTTTTGACTCAAAACATGAGATAAAGGGCGATTAAGTGTTAGAGTTTGAAACCAAGGGAGAGGAAGAAGGATTGGAAGAAATTGTAAAGCATTTGACTTGAGAGCTCAACCAACTTGGCATTCAGAACACAATTGAACACTTAAGGTAAGAATTCAAGCTTTTAGCTTTGTAATTAAGTTAGTTAATGAGTGAATTCAAGAGAATGTAGAAGATAATGCATGATTTGAGCTAGAAATGAAGGAAATTAAGTTACACCATGCATGCATGCATAATTCATGGATTTTGAGTTTTGATTTCAACAAATTCTTACATGCAAGAGTTTATTTTTGTTATATTATAAGAAGTCATTATGGTTTTGTATTTAAACACTCCATTGGTGCATGTTTTGGAAGCTAAGATTTCAAATCATTGCTTGCATGTTATGTTTTGACAATTTCAAGTTAGACTTTGAACAATTCACTTGCTTTTAGGCTTGATTTTGGAGAAATGGCTTTCAATTCATGAAGTCGTATGAGTTTACAAATGTTTTCTCAAGTTTTGGCCCAAAAGGATGTGTTTTGGTGCTTTGAAATCAAGTTTTGAAGCTCAGAGTGCAATCTAGAAATTCCATAATTTGTAGGCTTTGCTCGAGCGGTGGAATCTACGCTCGAGTGAAGAATGCGAGCTCCCATAAGTTTTGCAAAGTTTGGGGGTTGGCTCGAGCGAAACAAGCTACGCTCGAGCGACCACCCTTATTTTTGAACTGTGGATCGAGTGAAATAAGTTGAACTCGAGTGTAAAAATCAAGCAACCAATACTTTTGTAGAGTTTTGCAGACCGCTTGAGCGACTGAAGTTGCGCTCAAGCGAAGACCCTGTTTTCAGCAAATTTGTCTAAGTGTTTCAAATTACATTTTTGCATCCTCATTGCATCTTAGCCATTTCTAAGCCTTACTTAAGACATAATAATGAGGATAAAGATTAGAAACACACCAAGATAGGAAATAAGTAAGTTAAGTGTTTTCCGAGAGTGTGTTTCAATGTGTATCCGTTATGTGTTTGTATAGGTCATGCACCATAATCCGTCTAATCTATTTGCTCTGTCTGTTCTACTACTGGAGCTATCTGTGAGTAATAACTCTATAAAGTTATGTTTGACTTTAATTATCTTCTGATGATATGAAATGATCAGTTTTCTGAAATGCTATGTTTTGTATAAATAAATGATTGTCTAAGTTTTTGAAATGTATTTGTGGCATCCTTAGCATCATATGATATCTTATGTCCCTTTTATGGGTCATTAGGTCGCTTTATGGGTCATCCGATCCCTTTATGGGTCATCAGCTATGAACGTCTTCGTGCACATGAGTCATTAGAACCACGTCCCATATAATTATGGGTCATCAGATTTGTTAGTGCTAATAGATGTACCACATATGATCATATGTAAATTTTGAATATGAATACAAATATGAATATGCATATGAATCTATTTCTGAATATGAACTTTGATTCCTGAATCTGTGATGGGCATCATTCATTAAAATCCTTTACTCTGTTATTATTCACTAGGCTCTGGTTCATTGTATTATTTATGTATGTAGGTGATTAGGCACATGACCAGGCTCAATGATGATTGCCTAGAGGTCTGTTTTGGGTCGGCCAACCTGTGCACCTCCCGAGGAGGTTCCTAGAACGTTTCATATGGTTGAATTTTTGTGAATCAAGTTTATGACTTTTGTATTTCTTTTGTTTTTGTCTAAACAAGTTTTTGTACGTTCTGTATATGTAGGATATAGTGACGTAAGATTAACGTAAACATGACGTCATGTATATGTAATTAAGTTTTAAATTTTCTGTCTCATGTATGTTGCACAGCTCTATGGACATTATATGTTTGTATTTGCTTTTGCTAGCCCCTGTATTTTGTTTAATTTGTTCAGAGGCCTTTGGTAATCTGTAGACACCTCATTTTTGACCGACCTTAAGACTCAGACGTCATCGATTGAGCGCTTGATGATCGCGTATGTTTGTGCTCGTTCCGAGTTTCTGGAGTTTTCGGCTGAGTGCCTTGCCTCCGGGCCTCCGAACTCTTTGTGTTTTGGCTTGGTTTGTGGACCATGCCTTGTTGACCTTGACTGGAGGGAGAGAGAGGTCTGTAGACCACTTTTTGTGGTCGTAGAGTACTTTTCCCTCTTGTAGGCTAGTTTTCGGTTTCCGGAGTTATCGGCTGAGCGCCTTGTCTCGGGACCTCTTAACGTTCTCCTCTTGGCTTGGTTTTTGGACCATGCCTTGTTGCCTTAGTCTAGAAGGAAACAGAGGTCTGTAGACCATTTTTTGTGACCGTAGACCACCTTTCCCTCTCGTAGACCACTTTTTGTACCCGTAGACTAGTTTTCGGGGCTTCCGGCTGCGCGCCTTGTCCCGCGGACTTTTGTCTTGCTTCCTTTTTGGTTTGGTTTTGAACCAAACCTTGTTTTCCTTGCTTGGAGGGTCGAATAAGGGTTGTAGACCAGTTTCTCTCCCTTAAGACCACTTTTCTTCCCTGCCAGCCAGTTTTCTGGTCGGCCAACTGGTCTTGGTGGTCTGTGGACCACCAAAAGTGGTCAGCAGCCATGCCACCACCTTGTTTTCTTTATGCAGACCACTCCTCCCCCTTGCTGGCCAGTTGGTTTCCTTGCAGACCACTTTTTATGGTCGGCCGACCAGTGCAAGTAGCTGGCTGACCACTTCAACTGGTCGGCAGCTTTCCTTCACTTTCTGTTGATATTTTCCATGCCAGCTGTGCCAGCTGTTGGGTACAGAAAGCATCCTCCATACACGTGTATGGAGGGATTGATTCAAGCTTCAAGCTTGTTGAACAAGCTTGATGCATGTTTTTCTATAAAAGGGAGCCTCCTCCCTCTTGCTTTAGGTTCATGAAAATTGCTTAGGGCATATACATATCATCTATCTCTATATTTCATCCTTTCTCTACATATTTGTGCTCGAAAGTGCCATTTCTTCACACTTTTGCACACAAACACATAGTGAAACACCTTAAATCTTGGACTGAGGTTCTTGGAGGTTTGTTTGGAGCTCAAGGCTTGGTTTTTGCCTCAGAAGTTGCTGTCTTGCTTTGATTCTTCAAGGGTGAGCCTCTAATCCTTTTAAAGCCTTGTTGTAGTTACTTACTAGGCCACCTTTTCATGCTTATTTTGGCTTAACTCTCAACTGTAAAAAGCTTCATTTTTAAGTATTTGAAATGTTTGTTTGAGGCTCCTTGGGTGTTGGGGGTGTTCTACCCCCTTTTGTGCCTTGTTTGTCCTTGTTTTGGGCCATCACTTTAGGCCTTTGTGATCACCTTTGTTTGGTCTTTCTACCACTGAATTCCAGAAGAATTTCAGTGGTGGAAAGTATGTTTTGAGGTCTTAAATAGGAGGGGGTTGTTCCCTCTCCTCTTCTCTTGTTTGCTTGTATTGATGGCTCATCAAAAGAGCATGTAGTTCTATCTTCTTGAGGCTTTGTTTGTGCACTTTTTGTGACCTTTTAGACCTGCCACGACTCTGTTTTTGGCTGTCTTGGTCACCCCTTGCATGCTTCTTGTATGTGTAGTGTAGTCCTACTTGTAGCTCATCAAAGTAGCATGTCTTTCTAGCATGTTTTGGCTCCATCTTAGCATGTCTTAGACCTTATTTCAGCATGTTATACCTCTGTCTAGGGTTGGTTTGATTACCTATTGCATGCTCCTTGCACTTGTAGTGCAATTCCACAAGCTAGCTTAATATGCATCATGCTTTGGACCATCATTTTGGCATGATTTTGGCTCAACTCCAGCAAGCTTTTACTCATGATTTACCATGCTTAAGCTCTATTTTATGTTTTTTTGGTCATGTATGCCTTGCTTTGTATAGCCATAGTGCATTCTAGTTCACTAGCTTTGAATTCCCAAGTCACTAGCATGCTTTGCTTTGGCTATTTGCATGATTTGACATCATTTGTTATATGATTTCAAAGCATGTTCCTCTGCCATGTCCTCACATCTTTCACTCTTTCAATGCTTTGGAGGATTGGTGCTTTATGCCTTAAGTACGAGCCAATATGTATGCCATCTTGCCTAAGCTTTTGGGCTGCCATATCAGGGTGTTTTTTGTGTTGTTTTGCCATGATACAACTCTGATTTTTGTTGGTGAAGTCATCTCATGCTTGGTTTTGGGGGGTGTAGTGTAATCCTCTTTATTGGCCTTGCATACTCCATGCTTCATGCCCTTCATGCTAGCTTGTCTTGGCTACACTCCATACATGTTTTAGCATTTATTTGACATGCTCTAGGACTGTTTTGGTTTGTCCTGGCCATATGGTTCATGTATTGCATAGCTGTAGTGCAATGGGCTTGGCTAGCCTTGTGTGTTCATGCCTCTAGCATGCTTCATTTGTGACATGTGCATGGTTTGGCATCATTTAACATGTTATTTCAGAGTATATAGCATTGCCATGTTCTCACTTCTTTCACTCCTTGAGTGCCTTTAAGGGTTATGCATTATTGCCTTGTTTGTGAGCCATTATGTATGCATGCATGCATGCCTAGACTTTTGAGCTCCCATCTCAGCATGTTTTGGTCTTTGTTTTGACCTAATTGAGCTCTGTCCATGATTGGTTCAATCATTTGTGCCATGTATTGCATGCCTCTTGTGTAATCCCCTTTGGTAGCCTTGTGCCTTAGGCCCTCTTGCATGCTATACTTGTGTTGTTTGAGTGATTTGGCATCTTTTCATACATGATTTTAGTGCATATAGTGTTGTCACACTTCCATGTTTATCACTTCTTAATCATGTTTGAGAGTTATGCTCTTATTGCCTAGTTGATGGGCCATTGCATGAGCATACATATCTTGCCTTTTCAGGCCATCATTTCAGCTTTTTGGCCACTGTTTTGGCATGATTTAGGTCTATCCATATTCAGTTTAAGTCCATTGAGCATTGTATTGCATGCCTCTTGTGAGATGTTCTTTCCTAGGTTTGATGCCTTAAGCTTCCAAACTTGCCATGCATGCATTGTTTATATGTTGGAACCTTGTGCATGCCATTCTAGAATTCATAGAAGAGCATGCTGTTTGCATGTTGTTATATTGTATTGTGTTTGCATGTGGCTATATTACATTGTGTTTGCATGTTGTTGCATTACATTGTGCTCGTATGTTGTTGCATTGCATTATGCTTGGAATGTTGTTGCATTGCATTGTGTTTGGATAGGGTGTTAATCCAAACACGAGAAACGAGGGACGTTTCATACTTGAAGTGATGAAACGCGCCTCATTTCTCGGTCGCCGACCCTCTTGATCATGCACGATAGAGGTTAAGGCCCTTATGTGTTATTTGTGCATTCATTGACATTGAATTGTGCAAAATTGGCTTCTCAGCCATCGTGCATCGCGATGCTCGGTTGGTCGCCCGAGAGTCGAGAACCGCACTCCCTTGAGCTTAAGAAATGATAGGGAGGGTGGTTGTGCATACATACTTTGCAAATACATTGCTGTGCCCCTTCTTGTTCTCTGTTGCAGCAAAAATGGAGTTGGGCAGAATTTCTGGTCGGCAGACTAATAAAAGTGGCTGGCCGACCACTTTTTCTGGTCTGCAGCATGTGTAAAGTGGTCTACTGGTGGTCTACACCACCATAAAGTGGTCGGCAGCCTTCCTGGAGGTCTCCATGTTGGAGTAGAAGCTATTTGGAAGTTTGTGCAGTGTTCTGAAATCAAATACTGTAGACGTCCCTGAACGTCCCGGGAGGGAATCCTGTTTTGTTCATTGGGCTCACTATAGTTCAGGACTCAATGTCACGGTCCTGTATCTAATCTCGCGGAGTGCAATGCAAGACCGATGAATCATCAAAGAGTCCAAATCCGGCAAATCGTTTTTGAAAACAGATTTTTTGAAAGAAGTGCCAAACATGGATTGCTTTGCCAGATACAGAGTCGCTACTTAAATATTTTATTTTGGGAAATTTAGGAAACCCTGACTCGTTGCCTAAGGCCACGTGTCCATCATCACCAAAGTTGCCTCGGCTCGGGAACTTGGGTACGATTGGGGAAGGTCACTTCGTGAGCACCCCCGTTCGCCCGATCAAAGATTGGCCTCTACTAACCATGATATCGAGTTTTGAAAACATTATGCATTCTTATTCTGATTATTAGCCTAGATTTACTACGTAATGCACACAGCAAACAAGTATAGACTGGGTCGCTTGAATTGGAACAAAACATCTCATGTTCGTTTTGAAAAACGGTTTGAAGGTGCTACTCACAAGTAGGCTAAGACGGGATTTGCCACCCTCAGGTGGGCTTAAGAAAACATGATTTTGCCACTCTCAAGTGGGCTTAAAACTCTCAATCGGTGAATTGTTCCAATTCAAATAACCCAACCTTCACCCACTGGCATTCGGGCAGATATATCACATAAGCACATAGCCTCATGGTAAGCATGCTATCATGGCAGTCACTCACACGCATGCAAGGATGCTAAAGCATAAGTACTTACCGAGTACTCCAAGCCAAAACAGAAGCTATGTTAGAAATCCATGCATGATCCTAACCATGCTGAAATGCCTAATGCAACACATGCAAAAATGCAGCTATAGTAGGCTCAGCTATTCTAAGAATGGCATATGAAATGCAACAACTGATAAGTATTCAACTCGGAATTGAAATACAATGCAGTTAGTATGATGCGCCGAGCTCGGTGCATGCAATACAGATGAATGAATGCAAACATGCGAACGTAAGTATGCTAATTGAAACATGCCCTAAACTAACCATCATAAGCTGGTAAATAAAAGGGAGAAAGACGTGGGGTTGGAAGACATACATCACACGCACGCACACTTATTACAAAATTGCCCTCGCTCGGAGGGTCCGAATAAATAATACAGTCCGAATAAATAATTACAGTTCGAATAAATAATTACAGAACCCTAATTAATTAAAAAATTAACTAGGAAAGCAAATAAACTAGTATGCAAATTCATGAACCGCCTCAGCTCTGCTTCGAATGATGAAAGATGCATGCTCGAGTTGCCTTGCGCGGAAATCCATTGCGATGCCCCGATTCGCCTCTGTTTGCAATTGATCCCGGAATGCTATGCAAGGCTTTAGAAAGCTGCTGATTTCTGGTTTGCTGCAACAGAGAGCAAGAAAGGGGCATGGCAAAGTATTTTCACATATGTATGCACACCTCGATCCTCGTGCCACCAATCACACATCTCGATGCATGATGGCCGAGGAGTCGAATTGCACGACTCGATGTGAAATGAATGCACATGACAACACAACAAGGCCCAGATTCCATCATGGGTAATCCGGAGTGTCGGCGACCGGGAATTGAGACACGTTCCGTCACTTAGAGTACGAAACGTCTCTCGTTTCCCGTGCTTGGGCTAACTCTTATCCCAAACACAATGCAAATGAGATGGCATACACAATACGACTAACATGTAACCTAGCATACGCAATGCTATGGACTAAAATGGCATACACAATGCACGATGTAACATGGCATACACAATGCTCTAACATGCAACCTAACATACGCAATGCTATGGACTGAAATGGCATACACAATGCACGATGGACTTACACCAACATGAGTGGACCCCAACCACACTCACATCAGTGGCCATATGATGGAAATGAGACAACCGAAACATATGCAAACATGCACGATGCAAGGGACTGATCCTAAGGCATCAAATGCCACTCTACCAAAGCATGGCAAGGGATGAAAGATGGCATACAAACATGCAATTTCCAGCTCTGAAATAAGATGCTCAATGGTCCCAAATCATGGAAACATGTCACCCAATGCACGAAATAAGCCCCGAAACTCAAAACTAGGCAAATGCATTGAACCACAAGTATGCAAAGCAAGCATTATTTGACCATGAGGCATGAAAACAGAGCCCAGGCAGTCCTAAACATGCACCAAATCAGTTCTAAGCATGGCCAAAAAGTGCTAATATGAAGGGCTAAAACAACATGCAACATAAGCTAGTAAGCATGGTTTACATTACATGTATATGAAGCACAAGAGAGGTCACCAAACCAGCCAAAAATAGCAACATGGTATACTAAAATATGCCCAAATAACCACTGAAACTCAATCAATGCATGCAAAAATGATGGGCTCCTTTGGAGGGCCATGCAAGGGGTTGTTCCACACCTATATGATGGACACACCAAATGGAAAAACCAACTCTGGAAATAGGTTATGAGGGTCCTAAAACCCACCAAAAAGGCCCTGGAATGGGTAAATGAAGCATGCAAATGAAAGCCCCTTTAAAAGGCCTTGAGGAGGATTGCTCCACACATGCATGATAGACACAAAATATGGCCAAAGGGGCTCCAGAAAGAGTTAAGGCAGACCTAAAAAGTCACAAATAATGGCCTGAAACAAGACTTCAAAGCATGCAAAATGGGGGTCCTTTGGAAGGCCAAAAGGGCCAACAAACAAGACAAGGAGAGAGGAGGTCACCCCCCTCTGATTTTGGCTCTCAAAATAGTGTGATAGCCACTGAAAATCCACTGGATTTCAGTGGCTAGAAGGCCAAACAAAGCATGCAACAAAGGCCTAGATGCAAGGCTCAAAACAAGATGTAAACAAGCATACAAGGGGGTAGATGACCCCCAACATAAATATTCCCTTAATCAAACTTCAAGAGGGGCTCAAAATAAGACTCTTTTTAGTTTATGAAAAATCTCGAAAAAGCTTGCAAGCAAGGCTAAGATAGGAAGCAAAATAAGCCTACAAAGAGGGATGGAGCATACAAGGAGGTAGATGACTTCAAATAGAAAAGTGTCCTCAATCAAACATGTTTAGAAGATCAAAAAAAGACTTTTTCCAGTTTATGTCGAAGTCCAAAAATGCTTTCAAATAAGGCTAAACAATGGAGCAAAATAATGCAAGAAAAGGGGAAATAGAGACTTACCCTTGTAGCATGGTAAGGCAGCAAGCTCTGGACCAAGAAAAGAGTTCTTCAACCTCTGAAAATCAGCTCCAAGATGCTTGGATGGATAGTGGAGGTGGTAGGCTATGAGGTGTAGTGCAAATTGTGCAAGAACTATGGGGTTTTGGAGCTTAAGTGTAGAGATATAGAGAGAGAGGTGTATAAGCCTTAACCAAAAATGTTGAACCCTAGTAAAGGAAGAGGAGAGTTGGTTTTATAGAGGAAGAAGGCCAAGGCTTCTTGGAGAAGCCTCAAGAAAAAGTCAAAGCTTCTCAAAGAAGCTTAACCAAAAGGGTCAAGCTTCTTGAGGAAGCTAGACCAAAGGGGTCAAGCTTCCTCAAGAAGCTTGACAAAAGGGTCAAGCTTCTCCTTCAAGCTAAGCAAAAGGGGCAAAACCACCTTAAGAAGACAAACAAAGGGGCAAAATCTCGGAGGAAGGGTCAAGTGCTTCACAGCTGGCACAGTTGTGTTGCACTCAAGAGGGCCAAAAAGGAGATGATTGGCTGACCAATTCAAGTGGTTGGCCGACCACTTGCCCTGGTCGGCTGACCAGGGTTCAAAAGGGTCAATGTGAAATGCTGGTCGGCCATACCAGAAAGGTGGCCTCCCAGATGAGTACAACACAGATGTATGGTGGGAGATTAGAAATTGTGGCCTAAGAGAGAGAAAAACCAGCTTTCTAGCAAAGTTCAAAAGGGTCAAGAAGAAATACTGGTCGGCCTACCCATATTGGTAGTCTCCCAGATGAGTACAACACAATGGTGGTATGGGAAACCAGAAATTATGGCCCAAAAGTGAGGAAAACCAGCTTTCTGTTAAGAAAACCGGCTGGAGGAGAGACAAAATGGTCTCCAAAAGAAATGCTGGTCTCCCACCATCCTACCACCTTCCAAACAATGAAAATAGGGTCCATGCCAAAAATGAACCCTAACCGATGCAAAACGAGAGTTCGGGGGCCAAAACACGCAGCCTGAGGCTCCGAAAACAGGCTGTTAGGCATCGAAAGTGACGTGCGACCACGAAGGTGGTCTCTCGGGTCACAGTGTCCCTCAAAAGAGAGGAAACAAGGTGTGCGCCAAAAATCGGAGCAAACGGAGGTAGTTAAGCGGTCCCGAACCAAGGCACACGGCTAACGGCTCCGAAAATCGGAAACTGATCTCCAAATGGGAAAAATGGCCTACGACCACGAAACGTAGCCTACGGCCACTGAGAGATGGTCTACGAGACCTCTCCCTCCCTTCAGGAAGAGAAAATAGAGAAAACAGGACCTGGTTCGCAAACCGAGGCAAAGCACAAAAGAGCCCCGAAGTTCGGAGGCAAGGCTCGCAACCGAGACTCTGAAACCTCAGAACTAGCACAATATGCATCATCACCGAGCGCTCAATCGGTGACGTCTGAGTCTTAAGGTCGGTCAAAAATGGGGTGTCTACAAATACAAACAGAGGTAAGTTGGGGCATAGTGATGGATTTCCGAATGAGGCAATCGAGCATGCATGCACTTCTCGCCTCAAGTCCTGTTTTATTGCTTTGCTTAGCTAGTTAGCTATTTGGTTCTGTACTTAAGTAGTTAATGCACTTAGCTATTCATTTGTGTTTATAATTAGTTAACTTGTTAGTTAATTAGTTTTGTTTTGTAATAATTAGTTTACTTAGCTTAGATTAGCTAGTTAGCTTATTATTCAAACCCTCCGTCGAGAGGGCAAATTTTGTAATAAGTGTGCGTGTGTGTGATGCATGTCTTCCAACCCCCATTTCTTTCTCCCTTTTATTTACCAACTTTTGATGGTTAGTTTTAGGGTATATTTCAATTAGCATACTTATGCTTTGCATGCGTGCATCATTCATCTGTCTTGCATGCACCAGGCTCGGCGTATCATACAAATTGTATTGTATTTCAATACCAATTTGAATACGTGTTATCAAGTTGTATTCACATGACATCTTAGAATAGCCAAGCCTATCTTAGTTGCATTTTGGATGTGTTGCATTAGGCATCTTAACATAGCTAGGATCATGCATGATTACTAACTAGCTTCTATTTTGGCTCGGAGTACACTGTGAGTGTTTACGCTTTAGCATCCTTGCATGTGTGTAAGTGATTGCCATGATTAGCATGCTTGCCATGAGGCTAATTGCTTAACTGCTATAACTGCATGAATGCCTGTGGATGAAGGCTTCATTGCTTGAATTGGAACAATTCATCAAAATGTGCGTTTTAAGCCCACTTGAAGTGGCAAATCATCATGTTTTCTAAAGCCCACTTGAGGGTGGCAAATCCGCGACTTAGCCTACTTGCGAGTAGCATCTTCAAACCATTTTCAAACAAACAAACATGAGATGTTTTGTTCCAAATTGAGTGATTTAGTCTATACTTGTATGCTGTGCGCATCACATAAAGCTAGCTAATGAATTAGAATAAGAACACATGTGTTATCAAAAACAACGTATCATGTTAGTAAAGGCCAATCTTTGATCGGGCGAGCGGGGGTGCTCATTGCATGACCTTTGTAGATACCCCATTTTTGACTGACCTTAAGACTCAGACGTCATCGATTGAGCGCTCAGTGATAGTGCATGTTTGAGCTCGTTTTGAGTTTCCGGAGTTTTTGGCTGAGAGCCTTGCCTTCGGGCCTCTGAACTCTTTGTGCTTTGGCTCGGTTTGTGGACCAAGCCTTGTTTTCTCTTCCCTGGAGGGAGGGAGAGGTCTTATAGACCACCTCATAGACCACTTTTCGAGGTCGTAGACCACTTTTCCTTCTTGGAGACTAGTTTCCGATTTTCGGAGCCTTCGGCCGCACGCCTTGTCTCGGGACCGCTTAACGTTCTCTGTTTGGCGTGATTTTTGAACCACACCTTGTTGCCTCTACCTAGAGGGACACTGTGGTCTGGGAGACCACTTTTGGTGCTCGTAGATTAGTTTTTGGGTCTCCCAGTTGCGCGCTTTGCCTCCCGAACTTTCGTCTTGCATCCTTTTTGTTTTGTTTTTGGTACAAACCTTGTTTTCCTTGTTTGGAAGGTGGTACAAGGGTGGAAGACCAGTTCTTCCCCTTGGAGACCACTTTCCTTCCTGGCAACCAGTTTTCTGGTCAGGCAACTGATTTTCTTGGTCTTTGGGCCACCTTTTCTGGTCGGCCACTACACCACTGCCTTACTTTCAGTGTGTAGACCTCCTCCCCCTTTGGCCAACCACTTTTTATCTTGGGAGACCACTTGTGGTGGTCGGCTGACCACTTCAAGTGATTGACAGCTTTCCACCAGCTTCCTGGAGATATTTTCTTGCCAGCTGTGTCAGCTGGTAAGCACAGAAGCCATCCTCCATACACGTGTATGGAGGGATGGCTTTAGGCCAAAAGCTTGTCCAACAAGCTTGACCTTTGGTTCTCTATAAAAGAGAACCTCCCCCCTCCTTCTCCAGGTTCAGATTTTGTGGCTTGAGCTATAGATACAAACTTGTCTCTATATTTCCTTGTTTGCTCTTGTTTTGTGCTTGAAAGTGTCATTTTATCATACTTTAACACACAAACACACACCAAAACACTATCCTTTTGTTGTTGAGGCTCTTTGAGGTTGGTTTTGGAGTTTTTGGATTGGTTTGAGCTCAAAGAAGTTGCTGGAGTTGCAGCTTTGAAGGTGTGCTTCAAGGGTGAGTCAACTAGCCCTTTAACCCTTTGTTTTGCTTATGCTTTTAGACCTATTTGCATGCTATTTTTGGCTTAACTTTCTACTAAAAAAAGTTCTATTTTTTAGTCCTTAAAATATTTGTTTAAGGTCACTTTTGTATTGGGGGTGGTCTACCATCTCTTAGGCCTTGTTAGGCCTTGTTTTGAGCCATCCCTTTAGGCTCTTGTTTTAGCCTTTGCATGACCTTTCTACCACTGAATTCCAAAGGAATTTCAGTAGTGGAAATGGTGTTTTGAGGTCCCAAATAGGAGAGGGTCATCCCCTCTCCTTGTGTTCTTGAATGCTTGCTCCATTTGCCTCATGTTTGAGCATGTTTGTCTAGCATATGTTGGCTCCATCTCAGGTCATTTTTGGCCTTATTTCAGCATGGCATACCACTATTTTGATTTGGTTTTGTCATCCCTTGCATGCCTTATACACTTGTAGTGTATTTCTTACAAACTAGTCTTGTATGCTTTATGAAGTAGCATGTCTTTCTAGCTTGTTTTGAGTCCATCTCAGCATGTTCTTGGTGTTGTTTTTCCATGATATACCTCTATTAAGGTTTGGTTTGATAGCCCCTTGCATGCTCCATGCACTTGTAGTGCAATTCCATGAACTAGCCTAATGTGTATCATGCTTTAGACCATCATTCTAACATGATTTTGGCTTAAGCTTTTGTCCATGTTTTAGCATGCTCTAGCTCTGATTTGTGTTGTTTTGGTCATGCATGTCATGCTTTGTATAGCTATAATGCATTCTAACTTGTTAGCTTTGTGTATCAAGTCCACTAGCATGCATTTCTTGGACTATTTTCATGATTTGGCATCATTTGAAATGTGATTTCAGTACATGTAGTGTGGTCATACACTTGCATTTGTCACTTAATCCATGCTTTGAAGGGTTAGTCCTTTATGCCTTAAACATGAGCCATTGTGTATGCCTTCATGCCTAAGCTTGCGAGCTATTATTTCAGTGTGTTTTTGGGGTTATTTTGCCATGATATAACTCTGATTTTTGTTGGTGAAGCCATCTCATGCTTGGTCTTGGTAGGTGTAGTGTAATCCTCCCTTTTGGCCTTGCATATTTCATGCTTCATGCTTACCATGCTAGCTTATTTTGGCTTCCTTCTATGCATGTTCTAGACTCATTTTGACATGCTCTAGGACTATTTTGGATTGCCTTTGCCATATGCTTCATGTTTTGCATAGTTGTAGTGCAAGTGCCTTGCTAGTTTTAAGCTTTGGGCACCATAGCATGCTTCATTTGTATCATGTACATGATTTGGCATCACTTATCATGATATTTCAGAGCTTGTAGCATTGCTATGTTCCCACTTCTTTCATGGTTTGAATGCTTTTGAGTGTTATGCATTGTTGCCTTGTTTGTGGCCTAGCATGTATGCCATCTTGCCTAGGTCCTTGAGCCCTCATCTTAGCATGTTTTGGTCATTGTCTTGACCTATTTTAGCTCTGTCCATGTTTGGTTCATGCACTTGTGCCATGTATTGCATGTCTTTAGAGTAATCCTCTTTGCTAGCCTTATGCTTAAGGACTCTTGCATGCCATGCTTGTATTGTTTGAATGATTTGGCATCATTTCATACCTTATTTCAGTGCCTATAGTGTTGTTACACTTCCACATTTGTCACTCCTTGAGCACTCTTGAGAGTTGTGCTCTTAGGCCTAGTTGATGGGCCAATGCTTGAGCATGTTTGTCTTGATCTTCATGCCTTAGTTTCATCATTATGGCCACTGATTTGGGGATGATTGAGGTCTGTCCTTTTTTTGGTTTAAGTCCATTGAGCATGTTTGCTTTCATGTTATTTGCATGCTTACATTGCATCATGTTGTTGCATGCTTATGTTGCCTTGCATTGTGTATGCATGCATTAGCATTGTTTGCATGTCATTAGCTTTGTTAAGTTGATCATGTCACATTGCATTGAGTATGCCATGTTGTTGTTTGCATTGTGTATGCCATGTTACTCTTTGCATTGTGTATGCCATGTAGTTGCATTGTGTTTTGCATGCCTTGCATTGCATGTTTACATGCTTAAGTTACATTACATGTTTACATGCTTGAGTTGCATTGCATTTGTTTGAATTAAGTGTTAATCCAAATACGAGAAACGAGGGACGTTTCATACTTGAAGTGATGAAATGTGCCTCCATTCTTGGTTGCCGACCCTCTTGATCATACATGATAGAGGTCAAGGCACTTATGTGTTATGTGTGCATTCATTTCATATTGAATTGTGCAATTTGGCTTCTCGGCCATCATGCATCGAGATGCGTGATTGGTGGCCCGAGGGTCGAGAACCACACTCCCTTGAGCTTATGAAATGATAGGGAGAGTGGTTGTGCACACATACTTTGCAAATACATTGCCATGCCCTTTCTTGCTCTCTGTTGCAGTAAGCTGGAAGAGTGCAGCAACAACTGGTCGGCCAACCAAAAAAACTAGCTGGCCGACCACTTTTTCTGGTCTGCAGCAATGGCAAGTGGTCGGCCAGTGGCTGGTAACACCCCTATGTGGTCGTCCATGCTCCTATAGGTCCCCAAGGTGAGTTAGAAGCTTTGTGGAGCTTGGTGCAAGGTGCTGAGAACAATTGCAAACAGAGGCAAATCAGGGCATCGTGTTGGATTTCTGAACGAGACGATCGAGCATGCATGCACTCCTCATCCTGAGGACCTCTCTTTACTACTTTCCTTAGCTAGTTTATGCTTTGGTTCTGTATTTAAGTAGTTAATGCGTTTAGCCGCTTATTTGTGTTGTAATAACTAGTTAGTTAACTTGTTAGTTAATTAGCTTTGTTTCGTACCTAATTAGTTAGCTTGTTAGTTAATTAGTTTTGTGATGTAATAATTAGTTTAATTAGCTTAGATTAGCTAGTTAGCTTCTTATTCGGACCCTCCGTCGAGAGAGCCAACTGTTGTAATAAGCGTGCGTGTGTGTGATGCATGTCTTCCAACCCCCATTTCTTTCTCCCTTTTACTTAACCGCTTACGATGGTTAGTTTTAGGGCATGTTTCAATTAGCAAACCTTATGCTTGCATGCGTGCATCCATTCATCTGTTTTGCGTGCACCAGGGTCGGCGCATCATACTAACTGCATTGTATTTCAATACATTTACTTGAATACGTGTTCAAACAGCATGTTATCAAGTTGCATTTCACATGCCATCCTAGATAGCCGAGCCTATCTTAGTTGCATTTCTGCATGTGTTGCATTAGCCATTTTAACATGAACTAGGATTATGCATGATTTCTAACTAGTTCTCTATTTTGGCTCGGAGTACATTGTGAGTGTTTATGCTTTAGCATCCCTGCATGAGATGTGTATGTTGCCATGCTAGCATGCTTGCCATGAGGCTAACTGCTTAAGTGATTAACTGCTTGAATTGGAACAATTCATTGAAACCTGCGACTTAGCCTACTTGCGAGTAGCAAACTTCAAACCGTTTTCAAGCAAACAAACATGCAATGTTTTGTTCCAACTTAGGCGATCTAGTCTATACTTGTTTGCTGTGTGCATCACATAGTAATTCTAGGTTAATAACCGAAATAAGAACACATGTGTTTTCAAAAAGAAAATATCATGTTAGTAAAGGCCGATCTTTGATCGGGCGAGCGGGGGTGCTCATTGCATGACCTTCCCCTCTCGTACCCAAGTTCCTGAGCCGAGGCAACTTTGGTGATGACGGATACGTGGCCTTAGGCACGAGTCAGAGTTTCCTAAATTTCTCCCAAAATAAAATATTTAGGTGGCGACTCTGTATCTGGCAAAGCAGTCTATGTTTGGCACTTCTTTATAAAAATCAGTTTTCCAAAACGATTTGCCGGATTTGGACTCTTTGGTGATTTATCAGTCTTGCATTGCACTTTGCGAGATTAGATTCAGAACCGTGACACGAGTCCAAACTTGTAGTAGCTAAGAAACAAACGAATTCGTGCCCTCGTGCGGGGAGTCGAGGGTTCTCGGGGCGGTCTACAACCTTCCCATCTCGTACCCAAGTTCCCGAGCTGAGGCAACTTTGGTGATGATGGACACGTGGCCTTAGGCACGAGTCAGGGTTTCTTAAATTTCCCAAAACAAAATATTTAGGCGGCGACTCTGAAATCTGGCAAAGCAATCCATGTTTGGCGCTTTTTGATAAAAATCGATTTTCCAAAATGATTTGCCGGATTTGGACTCTTTGGTGATTTATCAGTCTTACATTGCACTTTGTGAGATTAGATTCAGAACCGTGACATGAGTTCAAACTTGTAGTAGCTAAGAAACAAACGAATTCGTGCCCTCGCGCGCGGAGCCGAGGGTTCTCGGGGCGGTCTACAACCTTCCCCTCTCGTACCCAAGTTCCCGAGCCGAGGCAACTTTGGTGATGATGGACGCATGGCCTTAGGCACGAGTCAGGGTTTCCTAAATTTCCCAAAACAAAATATTTAGGAGGCGACTCTGAAATCTGGCAAAGCAGTCCATGTTTGGCACTTTTTGATGAAAATCGATTTTCCAAAATGATTTGCCTGATTTGGACTCTTTGGTGATTTATCAGTCTTACATTGCACTTTGTGAGATTAGATTCAGAACCGTGACACGAGTCCAAACTTGTAGTAGCTAAGAAACAAACGAATTCGTGCCCTCGCGCGCGGAGCCGAGGGTTCTCGGGGCGGTCTACAACCTTCCCCTCTCGTACCCAAGTTCCCGAACCGAGGCAACTTTGGTGATGATGGACGCGTGGCCTTAGGCACGAGTCAGGGTTTCCTAAATTTCCCAAAACAAAATATTTAGGCGGCGACTCTAAAATCTGGCAAAGCAGTCCATGTTTGGCGCTTTTTGATAAAAATCGATTTTCCAAAATGATTTGCCGGATTTGGACTCTTTGGTGATTTATCAGTCTTACATTGCACTTTGTGAGATTAGATTCAGAACCGTGACAGGAGTCTGAACTGTAGTAGCTAGAACTACAATTTGCGCCCTCGCGCACGGAGCGGAGTTTGGGGCGGTCTATAGTTTCTGGCGACTCTGCTGGGGATTTAGAGAACTTGAATCGAACTCATGATATGTTGTTTTATCTACACTTATGTGTTTCTTTGCATTGCATTTGCATTAGCGTGCCTAGGACATCGTGTTTGCCGTCTGCTATTCCTGAATGGTTTGCCGGAGGCTTGCTTGGAAAAGTGTGCCATAAGGCTGACCGGTTGCGGGCTCTGCCACGATGGGAACACAAACCTCGGTTTTCACCGAGGCACCCTTTTTGACCATTCGACCTAGTGCATATCGGAATCCATAGTGATCATTCCAAACTAGGACAGGTTGCTTACCCGATTGTAGGTTGTTTGAAACCGCTGTGTGCGTAGTGAAACCCTAGCTCCTGACAAGATAGGACAGGGAAACCCTACCCCTCCATAGGGGTGTTTTGGCTCTTACTTGCTTGATATGTGCTGTCAGAGTGTGTCTCTACAGGGTCGTATGCATCAGTTTGCAAGTTTGGGTATCAGGCCTGCGGGCATCAGTATTTGAAGAATCAGTTTTACTTGAGGGTATCAGATTTGGGGCAGTGATATGGGAACAGTGATCAGTATTGAGAACAATGTGCTCAGCTTACAAATGCCAACTGTGTGTTGTCTTTATTTGAAGCCGAAGTGTTGTCCATTTTTCTGCTTATTGTTTCCTTATTATGCTTTATTTATCTTTTTGCAAGGTAGTTTAGCATCATTGCTTCCGACCAGGCAGATATTCCCCAAGCACTTTGGATCAGAGGTCGAAGACTTCATCGATCCGAGGATCTAATAGACGGACAACCAGTGTTCCTTTCATTACCCCCGGTTACTAGACGAAGGTCAGTTAGGCGCAGTTCATTAGTACAGCGGTTACCAGATCAGTGGTCCTTATCCACCCCGCCAGTGAGTAGTTGGGTTGAGGTTTCCGTTTCTGCTGCAGAGAGAGATATACCTGTTGTTCAGTTAGATCAGCACCTTATGGCAAGTATGGAGGACATGATGTGTCAGCTCCAAGAAACCATGCAGGCCATGCAACGGGATGTTGCTCGCCAGGCAGAGTTTGCCGCGTGTCAGGCAGAGGTTGTGGCTCAACAGACAGAGCTGATTGCCAGGCTTCAGCAACAGCAACAACCACAGCAAGCCGGAGCATCTACTTCGCATCCACCCCCACCCCTACTTAGAGTTCCAACACTCGGGGAGACTGCAAACGTCCAAGAAAATACGGACGTCCCAACGGGGCCAGTTCCACCCCCAATCCTACCTCAGCTGTCCAAAGCACTGACTAATCTAGTGGATACACCGTTTGAATTTGAGGTGGATCCAACAGCGCTGAAAGTGAGCAAGCTAGAAAAACTGTTCAAGAAGGCTCAAGGCGTTAATTCCACTCCGGACATAGAGGATGAATACACTGATTCAGCGGTTACTTTACCGGACCGGTTCAAGATGCCGCATATAGACCGTTTTGACGGTTTTGGGGACCCCATGGTGCATCTACGATTGTTCTCGGATATCCTAAGGCAGATGGGCCTCTCCAAATTGCAAAAGCTTTCCCTCTTCGGCTGGACCCTGTCGGGTGTTGCGGCTATTTGGTATGCAAAGCTGGAGGACTCTATCAAGAGAAGCTGGGAGGAGATGGCTGAGGCCTTTATAGCTCAATACTCCTACAACACGCAAATCGAGATCACAACTCGTGATCTCGAGCAATTGGACAGGAGCTGAAGGAGGGCTTCTCCGACTTTGTAACCCATTGGAGGGCCAAAGCTTTTATGATGACCATCGGGCCAGTCGACAAGGATCAGATACGGATGGTTGTGCGCAACCTCCAGCCCAAGTTGATGCAAAAAATGATCGTCTTACCCCTTCCCACCTTTGCGGATTTACACCAGATTGGGGTATAGATCGAGGACGCCATGAAGCAAGGTCTGATTGACCATGACAGAGAACAACCTAAGAGGGCATTTTTCCATAGTACGAATGCAGACACGAGTAGTGCTGCAGCTGCCAGAACTTTGGATGTGGGCATGGTCACCACCACCACCACTCCAAAAACACTTACAGCTACACCCTTCGCCGGTGCGTCCGAAACTAGCTCATAAACAGCCAGATATCCACCCCGAGGCCAGAGAACCTTTACTCCACTATACATGTCTCTGTCCAAAGCTCTGGGGGTTTTGATCAAGAAAGGGCACTTGAAGCCCCTAGAGCCGCGGCCATTACCAGACAAACTTCCTCCCTCCCATAACCCGACTAAATACTGTGCCTTTCACCAACAGCATGGTCATGACACCGACCAGTGCTATAGACTGCGTCATGAGATCTAGGATCTTATTGACAATAGGGTGATCGTGCCTCCAGAGAAGCCGAACGTCACAACCAACCTACTCCCACCACATAACCAAGCTCCACCTCCCAAATGCATTAACCTGATCCAAACCTCGGCCATTCTATATGACCCGAGCATATACATCACACCTTCCCACCTACCCAAGCTTGAGGTGTTCATTCTAGACAGCACGGACTTGTGCATGTTGAGCACCTCCCTAACCCAACCTGAGCCGGTGGTGGTGACTATCGAAGATAGAATTGGGTCGACTTTGGAGGTAGATGAGAATATTAATTCAGAGCCTGAGGGGTTTGGGAGCTTTGCGTACAACCCAAGTGGTTATATCACATCAACAGATCAGATTAAGCCGAGGTTGAGGTTACCGGTTGGGGCAGAGATCAGTGTGGTTCAGGAGGATGGACCTAGTCAGGGGCTAGATGACCTAGCAGAGCTGGAAGAAGACATCGCAAATCTGCAGTTCTTTGAAGAGCAGGACTCAGGGGATGTGAACATCAACTGGTTTGACTTGGATGGATCCGCAGAGAATACGGGGTGGCTCAGTGACCTGCCGGATGTTGTTGAAGAATCTCAGCCAGAACAGGGACTATCAGGAACGGGAACTTCAGCAGTGGCCGAAATGGCCGGGAATCAGGAAAAATCGCCGGAGAGCACCGGTGTTAAGAATTTTGCTCGGGATCCGAGCAGTTTGAGTACAGTGGACACTGAACAGCAGGCTGCATTGAATCGGCTTGAGCAAGAAAAGATCGAAGATCTTGAGAGAGCTAGGAAGGCCAAAGCCCCTGCGGGGACTGAATGTGCTGTGAGCACAGGAATAGTTGCAACGGAACCGGACAGCTGTCTGTTGGTTGTCGACAGGATGTGGTGGGAAGACGACGACTTACGTCTTGCCCACACTGACGAAGATTGGGGGCATGACCAACCGGATGACACCTGGTATGTTGAGGAGGTTGACCACATGACCCGAAGTGGGTGGTATTTCAAGCCCCCACACTTAGATCAGCCAGAGGCGTCTGGGAAGGACAAAAAAGCGGAGAGGCAGAAGGAAAAACTGCTCGACGAGGAAGCTGTGCTGAAACAGCTTAAGAAGATCCAAGCAGACATCTCCATCTGGGGACTGCTTATGGCCTCAAGAGTTCACAGACATGCCATCCTTTCTGCAATGGATAGGGCCAAACTTTCAATCGATACAACTCCTGAGCAGTTGGCATGGCTGGTTTTTCCAGGAGGAGCTTCCCCAATATTGACCTTCACTGACAAGGAACTGTCGCCTAAGGGCTCAGATCATAACAAACCGCTCTACGTCTCTGTCGAGTATAGAGAGAAATGGATACCGGTGGTCCTTGTTGACACAGGATTTGCTATCAATGTGTGTCCATCGAGGACGGCATATGCTATCGGGTTGAAGCCCGCGGATTTTGTGCCTACTGCCCAGGTGATACGAGCCTATGACAATACCAGCCGAGAGGTGATGGGAACTGTACGGATTCGGACTCAAGTTGGTCCGGGGCAACAAGATATTGATTTTCATGTCTTGGATGTTCCCGCAACTTTCAATCTACTCCTGGGGCGGCCGTGGCTACACCAGGTGAGGCTGTCTCTTCCACCCTGCACCAAATGCTAAAGTACCCCCATGGGAAGGGGGTGGCAATCGTCTTGGGAATTCTTCAATACATCCGCCGCCAGAGGTTTCTACACCAGTTCTGGAGATTGAGCATAGCGCAGAGGATGTATTTCTGTCAGGATTCACCTTAGCTGAGGCCCGAGTTGTACAGAACATGCTAGCTGTTGATGAGGGGCTATACGTCAGTGCACAGTCTGTCTACCTTATGAACAAGCTTCAGCACATCCCCGGGATGGGATTAGGGAGAAGTGGCCGGAAAGGCATTGCAGCATCGGCCGAAGTGCCGCACAACCCATATACCTTTGGCCTAGGTTATCTGCCTACCAAAGAGGATTGGGCGAGGAAAGGGAAAGAGATGGCCAGAAAAGCCAGAGCCAAGTAGGCCGGGAAGCATTATGAATTGATGCACCGACCTATCCAGGGGACTCTGAACGGACGCTTTGTCCAGGAGGGGGAGGATTTCCTGTTCTGCGGCTTCCCAGAGCCATGGCTAAATGCAGAGAAGCGGCGCTTGCCGAGATTTGAGATTTTCTTTGACTTGTAATTGTCTGGGGATGACGTTGCCGAAGAGCAGACAGACTCACCAGCTGAGGCTGAGCAGTGCAAGGAGGAGGATTTCGAGAGCACAGAGATTAAAATAGAGGTAGCACTGGCTTGTTTACTCTCAGATCCTCAGATCATACAGGAGTGCTTAGGGGATAACTTCTCAGTTTCCATGATCGGGAATGAAACGGCTGTGAGCCCATCTTCAAACATTCTAGATGCATCCATCGCACCCTCTCTTGTCTGGCAATACGAGGAGGGCTTTTTATCGAGCAGCACTGGGTCAGGTAGTGAGCCAGAATCTGATTCCACTGAGTCTGTGGAGTCGGAATCAGGTTCCAGCTCGTCTGAGTTTGAGTCCTGTATTCTTAGGGGTGATAACCCAGATGCCACTGTCCTGTCCAGGTCGTCTTTTTCTTTTTCCTTTAAGTCTGTTGTAACAGAGGAATCAGGCGGACTGGATGTTATTAATGAGAATGGTACGGCTATGGCTTCAGAGTACTTTTCTGGCCTTTAATTTATTGCATTAATCAGGATTTTCAAAATTTTGATGAAAACGACGAGGAAGAAGTTCCTTCGGTTTTACAATATTTGCTTGATCAAGAGTAGGAGAGGTTTGTTAAACCCTTGGTTGATGAAATCACCACGATTAATGTCGATATTGAGAAGCACCCGCGGCTGGTCCAGATCGGGTCCACATTGTCCTCAAAGGAGCGCGAGCGCTTAGTCGCTTTATTAAAAGATTTCAAAGATGTTTTCGCATGGTCCTACGAAGACATGCCTGGAATCGATCCTGAGATTGTACAGCACCGGATCCCTTTTGACCCAGAGGCTCGACCTGTTAAGCAGAAACTCCGAAGGATCCGCTCGGACTGGGCTCTAAAGATCAAAAGAGAGGTCACCAAGCATATTGACACAGGGTTCCTGCTGGTATCTGAATACCCAACTTGGTTGGCCAATATAGTTCCGGTGCTGAAGAAGGACGACATAATTCAGGTATGTGTGGACTTCAGGGATTTGAACAAAGCTAGTCCGAAGGACGACTTTCCTCTGCCGCACATCGACGAATTAGTGGACTTCACTGCTGGGCACGCGCTGCTCTCATTCATGGATGGGTTTTCAGGCTATAATCAGATTTTGATGGCACCCGAAGACAGGGAGAAGACTGCTTTCACCACCCCGTGGGGAACCTATTGTTATAGGGTGATGTCGTTTGGGCTGAAGAATGCTAGAGCTACATATTAACGGGCTGCGACCACGATTTTGCATGACATGACCCATAAAGAGGTTGAGGTGTACGTGGACGACATGATTGTCAAGTCCAAGGAATGAGAGGGCTACTACACCGCCTTGCAGAAATTCTTCCAATGGATCAGAGAGTATCGGCTGCGGCTGAATCCTAAAAAATGTACATTTGGTGTTACAGCAGGGAAAATGCTGGGGTTCTTAATCACACAAAGATGTATCGAGGTCGATCCTTTCAAAATCAAGGCCATCTTAGAAATGCCACCACCGAGGACTGAAAAGGAGGTGCGAGGCTTTATAGGTAAAGTGCAATTCATAAGACGATTTATTACAAAATTAACCTTGACTTGTGAACCACTGTTTGGTCTCCCGAAGAAAAGAAAGAAGTTCCAATGGGACGACCAATGCCAAGTTGCTTTCGAGCAAATCAAGCAATATTTACAGAATCCACCTGTGTTGTTACTTCCTGAGCTGAGGAAACCGTTGATTTTGTACCTATCAGTGACTGAAATGACAATGGGCTGCATGCTTGCACAAGAGTCTGAGGATAAAGTGGAGAAGGCTATCTACTACCTGAGCAAGAAAATGCTGGATTATGAGACCCGCTACACTCCGCTGGAGAAGGCTTGTCTGGCCTTGGTATGGGCTACCAGTGTGATAGCCCTGTTCCGTAATATGTTAATTGGTCCTTAATATGAGTATGATTATGTGTTTAGTATGATTTTGTGTGCCATTATGTAAAAATATGCGGCTTTGAACTTCTATCTGTTCACCGTAGGAATATCTGTTTGAATAATCTGCTTTGGAAATTAAATTGGAGGCCTTATCGGCCACAGAACCTGAAACTGATTACGTCATTATGATTGGCATAATTTTTAGAACCTACGGCGAAATTTAATTGAAAATTGATTCGGGTCAGATTTAATCGATTAAATTGATGAATTAGAGCCAATTACCTTATCAATATTATATTGGCCTTAGTGGGTTTTGTTGTTAAGCCACTACACTCTCCATCCTCTCTTCTTCACTTCATTTGGCTGAATTTGGGACTCAAAATAGAGAGAGAACTGGCTATAGAGAGAGAGAAGGAGAGAATTGTGTAATTTTTGGCTCAAGCTTGGGAATTTGGGGATTAAGCTCAAGATTTGGCTAGAGCTTGGGTGTTTAAGGCTCTTAGGTGAGTAAATTCATGAGATTGAACTTGTGATTTTGTGAATTAAAGATTAATTGGTGATCAAGAACAAGAGTTGTGCTATAATTGATGAATTTGAAGCTAGTGTGCACATGCATGTGTAGAATCCCCATGATTTTGCATAATCAAGCATGTATTAAGTTGAATATGGAAATATGAGTGTTGAATCATACATGCAAGCATGTTTTTGTTGTGTTCCATGAGGATGAACACCATTTGCATTATTTGGAATAGAAATGAAGTCAAGATTAGCATGCATGTTTGAATAATTAAAGATAGGAGCTTTGAATGCATGAATGTGTATGATGGAATTGGGTTTGAGTTAAATTGAGCCATGCATGTGATTTAATTATGAAATTGAGCTTCAATATGTTGTAATTTATGCTTGTACCATGTTAGTACATGTCTATGAGTAATTTGAGCCATACCATGCATGAATTGTTGGTTGAAAGTCGAAATGAAGCTCAAGAACACAATTCTGGGTTTTCCAAGATTTTGAGGTCCGCTCGAGCGGGAAACCTATCGCTCGAGCGGGAAATGCATGCTCCCAGTACTTTTTGCAGACTTGATGTTCGCTCGAGCGGGGGAGCTATTTTGACAGGCCTTCCGCTCAAGCGCCCTATTTCACGCTCGAGCGTATTTTTGATGCAACCAGCACTTTTGCAGGCCTATAGGGTACGCTCGAGCGGGGACCCTGTTTTCTGAAATTTTGAAAATGCATTATGTGTTCTGTTTTTCCGTTCCCTTTCACTTGTAAGCACTCTTAGGCATACATTGAGAATTGTAATTGAGTTAAAGAGATAAGAATGAAGCCTAAAGAGGAAAATGTGAATTTAGAATGGATTGAATTATTTGTGACCCATACGTGTTATGTGATGTGTAGGGTCAAGCTCCATGGCAAATCCACAAGCCGATCACTGTGAGTAATATCTGAAATATGTTATTGTCCAATTGCTTACTTCTATGTAAGTGTTGTAAAGTTCATTAATTTTGAATGGTGGACAAGTTTGAAAGGCTTAAATGCCAGTTTGAAATGAAAGTCTGAAAGGCTTAAATGCCAGTTTGATATGACAAGTTTGAAAGGCTTAAACGCCAGTTTGAAATGAAAGTCTGAAAGGCTTAAATGCCAGTTTAATATGACAAGTTTGAAAGGCCTATGAGCCAGTTTGATATGAAAGGCCTATGAGCCAGTTTGAGATGAAAGGCCTATGAGCTAGTTTGAGATGAAAGGCCTATGAGCCAGTTGATATGAAAGGCCTGTGAGCCAGTTTGACATGAAAGTGTGTATGGGCCGAAGGCTGTTTGATATAAATGTGGGCCGAAGGCCGTTTGATAATAGATGTGGGCCGAAGGCCGATGGATATGAATGAATTGGGCCCGAGGCCGTATGATGTGTTTGGAACCTCAGTTACTTAACTTACATATGTCTATGTATGTATATATTAGTTAAAAATGCAAATTGGGCCCAAGGCCGTTTGATGTATATTGTTCCAATGTATATTCTTTATTTGATATTATTCACTGGGCTATCGCTCACGCTCATTCATGTATTTGTAGGTGAGCCCAGAGAAGTCCAAACCCAGCCCCAGTGAAGTCTATGTGGAACAACAGAGGTTTTGGAAAGTCAGCCCTTGTGTCTCACGCACGAGACCCGCCTTCGCCTTTTTATCATTTTGTTTTATGTTGTCATGTTGGCGAAGTTTTTGTATATGCCTGCTTATAGTTTTTATGAGTTGACTTAGTTTTGGATGATCCTGTCTGTACAGAACTTATGTCACTATGTTTCTGTTGTGAGTTATTAACGTACATATGTATGGTTTGTTTTGCTGTGCCACGTAAGCACAGCTCTATAGACAAAGTTTTAAATTTTGCTTCTCTTTGGCCCCCTTTACTCTGATGAGTTAAGTCTGTTTTGGTTTGAGGTCGTAGGCAATCTTAGGATTACTGGCCGGTTATGTCCTTAACCCATGGGGGCTGGTTCGGGTCGTGACAACCAGGAAGCTGAGGCACTACCTGTTAGCTCACTCTGTAATGCTGGTTTCGAGATTAGATCCCATCAAATATCTCTTCGAGAAACTGGCACTTACGGGTAGGCTAGCCCGTTGGTTGCTTCTGCTTTCCGAATTTGATCTGAAGTACATGACGCGCAAGTCAGTGAAAGGGAGAGTGATAGTGAAGTTCCTAGCCGACCACCCAGTTGAAGGGGATGAAGCAGTTGAGTATCTGTTCCCAGATGAGGCTATTCTGTATGTCGAAGAAGAGACTTGGACGATGTACTTTGACGGAGCATCAAACCAATACGAGTATGGGATAGGGGTGTTGCTGATAGCACCCGACAATTCCCGTATACCTCTAGCATTCAAACTCCGATTCAAAGTGTCGAACAATGAGGTAGAATATAAGGCATGTATTGCTGGACTAGAAGCCGCCCTGGAACTAGGGGCAAAACGGTTAGACGTCATCGGGGACTCAAACCTTGTTGTATCTCAAGCTAAAGGAGATTGGAAAGTTAAAGAAGAAAAGATGAGAATCTATCACCAGACCTTGGATGTTCTGATTCCTCGGTTTGAGAAACTGAATTTCACCCATTTGTTAAGAGAGAACAACAGGTTCGCTGATTCATTAGCAACTCTATCTTCTATGATAGACATCCCTTTTGGAGTTCGGATGCGTCCGATCATCATTGAACAGAAATTCGTGCCGGCCTACGAGCTGATTGCTGCCATAGATGAGGTACAAGATCAAAACCCTTGGTATTACGATGTCTGGAACTTCTTGGAAAAAGAGGCGTATCCACCAGGGGCAAATGCCAAAGATAAGAGGGCAATTCAAAAAATGGCTGCTTAGTTCATCGTCTGCAGGGGTAAACTGTACAAGAGGGGTCATCTCGGGATGCATAAGCTATGCGTTGATGCTGAAGAATCCAAGCGCCTGATGGAGGCCATCCATGGAGGAGAGTGCGGAGCGCACATGAACGGGGTGATGCTAGCCCGGAAGATCCTCAGACAGGGTTATTACTGGTCCACCATGGAAGAGGCGATGCCACAAATGTCAGATCCATGCAAACCACATGAACATTCCACCGTCGAAGCTGTACAACATGACTTCGCCGTGGCCGTTTTCAGTCTGGGGGATTGATGTAATTGGGGCTGTCACTCCAAAGGGGTCCAACGGGCATGAGTACATTCTGGTAGCGATAAACTACTTCACGAAGTGGGTTGAGGCCCAATCTTACGCGGTGTTGAAGGCATTGCACGTCGCTAAGTTCATCAGAAACAACATCATCTGTCGCTACGGGGTCCCGAATGAGATTATTTCGGATAATGGTTCCCACTTCAAGAAGGAGGTGATCGACTTGTTGGAAAAGTACAACGTGGCTCTTCATAAGTCATCTACATATCGGCCGCAAACCAACGGAGCAGTTGAGGCCACCAACAAGAACATCAAGCATATTCTACAGAAGATGGTGGAAACCTACAGAGACTGGCCAGATAAGCTGCCATTTGCTTTTTGGGGCTACCAGACTTCAATTCGAACTTCTACTGGGGCAACTCCGTATTCCTTGGTTTATGGGATGGAGGCTGTTCTGCCTATTAAAGTTGAGGTTCCGTCATTACAGGTATTGGCTGAGTGTCAGATAGTTGAAGCAGATTGGCAGCAAAGCAGGTTCGAAGAACTCATGCTCTTTGATGAAAGAAGGCTGAAAGCACTGTATCACGTCCAGGGTTATCAACGAAGAATTGCTAGGGCTTTCAACAAGAAGGTTAAGTCCAGGAATTTGAAGGAAGGAGATCTAGTGCTCAAAGACAACCGAGCTCCCATCCACGACCCTAGGGGCAAGTTCAGACCCAATTGGACTGGTCCCTATATCATCAAGTCTATCTGGTCGGGTGGAGCTGTCATTCTGATGGATTTAGATGGCCTTGAGTTCTCCCAGCCGATCAACATGGACAAGTTGAAGAAATACTATTCCTGAGTGGCTCGCTAGGCCGAAAACCCGAAAGGGCGACCTAGGCAAAAGTTAGAGCATGAAAAATTTGAAATAATAAAAACTGAGCTCACAAGGTTGAAAACCCAGAAAGGGCGGCCTTGGCAAAAGTTAGAGCACAAAAGGAGAGTGTTAATACACGAGTGAACCTGACCCGAACTACGTAAGGCTTGATTCCCATCTTCGGGATACGTAGGCAACTTCATTATGAAGTCTAGCCATAAACACTTCCAAATCAACTTTGTCTATGTGATCATGTTGGTCATCTTTGTCTATTCTGCATTCAAGAGCTCAGTTGTGATCTCCAGTGCAGTGTTATTTAGGCTAGGGGCAATTTTCTAGTTGATGGGATCCGGGGTTGTACATCTCAGTGATAGATCTCAGGCGTGTCCAGTTGTGATCCATATCGAAAATGGTTTTGAAAAGTTTTAATAAAAGTTGATTTTGCTTAAATTAATCTTTTTACGACTTAGACCATTTTTGGACCAAACGGAAAATTTTCAGTACCCACAACCTTTAATTACATTGATTTCAGTACAGAGTTCTCCTCCTCTTGAATACAAATTGAAGTTGCTTTTTATTACATTCATAAAAGAAAACTTGAAAGTACTGATAAAGCAATAAACTCGGGGCATAGTCAGGTGTTCCTGCGTCCCCTCCCAGAGCTTGTGGAAGCCTCTGATGCCAAAGTAGGCCTAACCTACGCCTCTTCATCAAGCCAAGCTATGCACTCATCAGAGAGGGTGCAACTGAAAGTGGGAGCGGGGGCCAAAAGCTCTCTCGTCCTCCATGCTGTGGCATACCGATGCAGTAAGGTACTCTATCCCTTCTTCTGGGCAAGTCTGATCATGTCCAAATTGGCATCGGATTCGAAATGGGAAGTAAAGGACACAGTGTGCCAGGCCAATCAACTGAATCCCGGGCTGGCGAGTCATGCTGCAGCTTATCGTCGGTAAATTGAGCCAGGGGCAGCGCCAAGCAATGTTGATAGCTGATAGACTGCACATCCATTTGCACCACCATCCCTTATCAGGGGCATCGACTAGACGTCACCAGAAGAAATAGCCGTGAGCTGAATATGCTGGGCATGAGTCCACACCCTTTAACTTATCCATCAACCATATCTAGGGAGGGATAAAAAATGAGAGATTAAAGAATAGAGAGGTGTATGTTGAGAGAAAAGTAAGAAAAAGGATTTTGAGAGAAAAACCGAGCCTGAGGGCCGAGTGATGTGAGAAATATATGTGAGTAGGGAGGAAAACATTACCTGCAACAGTAGTGGACTCCCCGCGAATCTAGTCATCTCTCGGCGATGGAAAGCATCCAAACCCATCAATGTCTCAGCTAGTGTCATGGCTATGCAACTCTTACCCTCTTTTAAGCACTGGGCAACCTCAATCAAACGGACGCTAGATCCTCCGGAGCCTGGGGCAAGCAAGAAATGAGACAACATGTACAAGCAAAGCGCATGTCGCCGAAAGCCCTGCCAATGATGATCGCCGCGGTCACCGGTATCAGAAAACCGACGAATCAAGCTGGGGATGTCCAGTACTCCGCCGCAAGTCAGTGACCGAGCGTCATGCAAAGTGAGCCCGCACATCCGTCCTAAGGCTTGGACGTGGCCGAAGCGGAATTGGGGCAAGATTTCTTCATCGCGCTCGGATTCCATTAAAGCTTGGAAGTCTTTGAAGGAGGGACATATCTCTTGTCTGCCAAAGCTAAAAATGTGAGTTATCGGATTCCAACACCTTGCCGCGGCATGGAGGAACGGAAAACATAGCGGGGTGCGGCTCAGTGTGAATAGTGCATTTATGCCGAAGCCTCGGAAATTTAGCTTTTTCGAGCCATCCAAGTTGGTGATCCAATTTGTGAGATTTTGGACAAGAAATGCCTCCATTTGGTGCAAAACTGAGTTAGAATGAGGGAACCACGAAGCTGGAACCTTAATGAAGGATAAGGCACTGTTTAGAGGACAGGTGGCCAAAATCTGGAGGTCCCCAGGCCAACTGGTCAGCCGACCACTTTTTCTGGTCGACTAGCCACTTTTTTTTGTCGACCAACTGTGGACGCGCCCTGGGGGGCTTTGGTTACCACAGTTCGGACTCAAATTGTCACGGTTCTGAATCTAGTCTCGCAAAGTGCAATGTAAGACCGATAAATCACCAAAGAGTCCAAATTCGGCAAATCGTTTTGAAAAACTGATTTTTGAGAAAGAAGTGCCAAACATGGATTGCTTTGCCAGATATAGAGTCGCAACCTAAATATTTTATTTTGGGGAAATTTAAGAAACCCTGACTCGTGCCTAAGGCCACGTGTTCGTCATCACCAAAGTTGCCTCGGCTCGGGAACTTGGGTACGATTGGGGAAGGTGATCTATGAGCACCCCCGCTCGCCTGATCCGAAGATCGGCCTGTACTAAGCATGATATTTTGTTTTGAAAACATATGTGTTCTTATTCTGGTTAATTAGCTAGAATTACTATGTGATGCGCACAACACACAAGTATAGACTAGATCGCCTAATTTGGAACAAAGCATCGCATATCCGTTTATTTGGAAATTGTTTGAAGTTTGCTACTCGCAAGTAGGCTAAAATACAGATTTCAATGAATTGTTCCAATTCAAGTAATCCAGCCTTCACCCATAGGCATTCAGGCAGTTATATCACATAAGCAATTAGCCTCATAGCAAGCATGCTGTCATGTTAACACTCACATACATGCAAGATGCTAAAGCATAAACACTCACAGTGTACTCCGAGCCAAAACAAGAAACTAGTTAGAAATCAATGCATGATCCTAGTTCATGTTAGCAATGGCTAATACAACACATGCAACATGCAATTAGAGTAGGCTCGGCTAATCTAAAATGGCATATGAGATGCGACAGCTCGATACATGTATTCAAATTGGAATTGAAATACAATGCAGTTAGTATGATGCGCCGAGCCTGGTGCATGCAATACAAATGAATGAATGTAAACATGCAAGCATAAGGATGCTAATCAAAACATGACCTAGAACTAACCATCGTAAGCGGTTAAATAAAAGGGGGAAAGAAGTGGAGGTTGGAAGAGATGTATCACACACACGCACGCTTATTACACAGTTGCGCCCTCTCAACGGAGGGACCGAAAGAATAATTCAAATTACATAATTAACTAACTAACAAGCTAATTAATTATTACACAACACTTAACTAATTAAGCAAACTAATTAAGCTACTAAAGCGGTAAAACAGCCTCGGGAAGAGAGATGCATGCATGCTCGGTCGGCTTCGCTCGGAAATCCATCGCCATGTCATGTTTCCTCTGTTTACATTGCTCTGCACCTCTGAAAACTGTGCAAGTCTCAAGAATGCTACTGAATCACCTTCTGAGCACTGTGGGATGTCACCGGCCGAAAGTCAAGGCCATCGGCCAAAAGGAACTGGTCATCGACCATTTATGGGGATCTCGGCCAATAATGCATAGCTAGCCGGCACTGGAGATGGCCGACCGGCCATCTCTTCCTGCAGAATCCTGTTTTTGCTGCAATAGAGGACAGACAGAGCATGGCAATGCATTTTCAAGGCAATGTTTGCACCACCACCCTCCTTATCATGTTTGAACTCAAGGAAGTATGGTTCTCGACCCTCGGGCCATCAATCATGCATTTCAATGCATGATGGCCAAAGGAGCCAAGTGTGCATTTTATTGTCAAATGAAATGCACACAAAACACATGAAGGACCCCAACCTCTATCATGGTTTATCAAGATGCAAGGGATATAAACATGCAAGCAAAACTAGTGCGACATGAGCATGTTAATGACAATGCCATACAAGGCTAAGCATGCCAAATGCAATGCAACGTTACCTAACATGCATCCAAACATGCAAGAATATGTGACAACATATCAAGCACATGACAAAATGCAAGCTAACAAGCATGCAAAATGCGACTTAAGCATGCAAATATGCGAGGCATGTAACAACATTCAAGCATATAACAACATGTGAGGCAAACATGTAACAACATGTTAAGCAACTAAAAAAAGAGAATGCATGCCAAATGCATTACAACTTAAGCATGCAACAACATGTCATGGACCAAGTACACAACAAGGCACAATTGAACTAGCATGCTACAACATGCAATTTACCAAATATGCGACAAGCATGCGACAACATGTAAGGCAAGCATGCAACAACATGCGGGGATGGTCTTAAACCGAAATGGACAGCTCTCAAATAGGCCCAAATCAGTGGCCAATATGCTAGGGGATAAGGGACAAAACCGCATACAAACATGCATGGTGATTGGCCTAACACTTAAGCATTGAAGGGCAACTTTTAAGAATACTTAAAAGGAATGAAAAGCATGCAAATGTGACAACATTACATGCTCTGGAATGATGCTAGGAGTGATGCCAAATCACATAAACAAATCATAATCATAGCATGCACAAGGCTTAAAGCCTAGGGCTATTGAAGGGATTCGAACCAAAGCTACACAAAACAAGGAGCATATGGCAAACATAACCCAAAACAGTCCCAAATCATGTCAAGATGATCCTAAAACATGCGAGGAATGAAGCCAAAACATGCTAGAACAAAGGACCAAAAGCACGAAGCAAACAAGGCCACGAAAGAGGTGTTACACTACACCTATCAAAGCCAAACATGGCATGACTTAAGCAACCAAAAATAGAGTTAAGGTATGTCAAAATGAGCCCAAAAACTCACTTAGATGGCATCCCAAATGCCTAAGCATGATAGCATACACAATGATACATTCATGATGCATAACGTACCGACTCTTTAAAGCATTAAAGAGGTTACAAGTGCAAGCATATGAGCATACTATATGGACTGAAATAGCACAACAAGTGATGCCAAACCACTGAAATGGTCGAAATAGAGCATGCTAATGACTTGGACACCTAAAGCTAACAAGCTAAAATGTATGATGGCTATACAAAGCATGGCATACATGGTTAAAACAACTCAAATCAGAGCTTAAGCATGCTACAACAAGGCTAAAAGCTTCATGGAGTTGAGCCAAAATTATGCTAAAATGACATGTTACAACATGATGCATGTTAAGGCAAATCAAGGGATTACAAGACAAGTATATTGTGCATGAAAGAGACCACTAAACCAACTTTGGACAGAGGTAAATCATGGAAAAATAACACCAAATACTTGCTAAAATGAAGTTAAACAAGCTAAGCACACATGCTATAAACATAAGCCATTTATGCTAACATTCAAGACAATGAGGAGAGGGGATGACCCTCTCCTATTTAGGACACCAAAACCACCTCTCCACCATTGAAAATCCTCTGGATTTTAGTGGTAGAGAGGCCATGCAAAGCTAAAAGCAAGGGCCAAGAGGGATGGCTTAAAACAAGGCCTACCAAGGCCTAAGAGGGGGGAAACAACCCCAAACCTCAAAATGACCTTAAACAAAGTTCTAAAGTAAGTAAAAACAGAACTTTTATCAGTTATAATCTAAGCTTAAAACAATAAGCAAGAAGGGCTAAAAGCTTAAGCACAAATGGGGTATCTAAAGCAAGGAACTCACCCTTGTAGAACCTCTTCAAGAACAAAGCTCCAGCAAGTTTTCTGAGTTCAAACCAACCCAAGAACACTAAAATCAACCTCGTAGCACCTCATCAACCAAGGATGGTGTTCTAGTATGTGTTTGTGTACAATAGTAAGACAATACTACTCTTTTAGAGACAAAACAAAGCTAAACAAAGAAAAATAGATACAATACTATATCTATCTTCTCAAGAACAATTTTTCTGAACCTTGGAGGAGGGAGGAGGGGCTCCCTCTTTATAGAGGTTCAAATTCTAAGGCTTCCAAGAGAAGCTAAGCAAAGGGCAAATCCCTCCATACACGTATATGGAGGGGGTGAATTGTGGATGCCAGCTACACCAGCTGGCACAAAGTATCTGCATAAAGCAGATGAACAGGGTTCGGCCACCAAAAATGGCCGATCCACCAACATAAGTGCCGACCGACCAAATATAGTGCCGACCGGCCAACACTCTTGGCCGATGGCAAGAAAAAGGGGCCGATGGCATCATGCCCTGGCCGGTGGGTTGAGGGGATGGCAAACAAGCCACCCTCTTCCCTTAGAAACAAAAACACAAGTGTTTGGTCCACAACCAAGCACAAAACAGACAAGTTGAGAGATCTTGAGGCAAGGCGCGTAGCTGAGACCTCCAAGAACTCAAAACGAACACGAGCATGGATGATCATCGAGTGTTCAAACAATGACGTCCAAGACTTGAGGACGGTCAAAAATGGGGTATCTACACCAGCCACTTTTTTTGGTCTGCAGACCATAAAAGTGGTCGGCAAGCCCTTTTGGTGGTCGGCCATGAGTAAAAAGTGGTCTGCAGCTGTTGCTTACCTCCAGCAGAGAGTTCTTAGCCTTCCTATGTGCTGAGAATGCTGAAGGTCCGAGTTTGTTTCTGCTTCGGATGCGTCCTGTTGCTTTGTTCATCCAGAATGCATTTGCTTATTGAGTTGTTACTTATTTGTTTATCGAGTTGTTGCTCTTTGATTATCGAGTTGTTGCGATTTTTGTTTATCGAGTTGTTGCTCATTGCTTATCGAGTTGTTATAATTCGTTTATCGAATTGTTTTTGCTAAGTTGTTTTGTTTGTTACGTTGGTTCGCTACCTGACTTGGCAATACATGCATATTCAATTTCCATCAATGTCATTTTTGTGCAAAATGGTGTGATGCGATGTGATGCTTAGAATATAAATGCAACACTTTTTGAACAAAAAGTTGTTTTCATTCCATTATGGTTTCTTTTTACAACAAGGTACAAGTTTTAAAGAAAATAAAACTGCCTAATGCTGTACAGTGTGCTACAACTACTAGTAAAAAGAAAACAAAGCAAAACATCTACATCGGTGCCATCCAACTTGACTAAGAGGCCCTCTTCCCCGCCTGAGAGGACTCTGGGGCATTGTCACCATCAGCACCGTTGTCTGAATCAGAGCCATCCCTGCTCTCATCCTCGGACCCTCCCTCGGCATCATCGCCACCATCAGAACCTGAGCTGGTGTCATCACCTCTACCCGCGGATGTCTCCGACTGAGGGTGTGTTGACTCCTCCTCCTCCTCGCTGGACTCGTCGTCATGTCTGGCAGGCGCTTTACATCTCCCTCTGTCGCGTCTCGGGATCCCTCTCCTTGCTGCTTGAGAAGGCCCAGGTGGCCCGGGCTATACAGGTGTGATCTGAAAAGGCAAGCTTGAATATCAGCCAGGGTATGTATATCAGATGCAAGTATGGTGCATGGAGTGAGTGCATGCAGATATAGTATGTGAATGGGATGTGTCGGATATGATCTATACATGCAGTGATTCAGTGCAGTGAAATGTTCAGTTTCGATATATCAACAAGAGTATGATAAATGCAAGGAAACTGAAAAGTACCGGGATGCCGTAGGAGTGCAGTATCATCTCTCTTCTCAAAACCATGAACTCGAGGAGGTCATCGCCTCGAGCAACCCCTGAACATATCCTCTGGAAGGCTGTAGATGCAAGTTCAAGTCATCAGTGAATGAATGAATGTCTAAATATCTAAATGATAGATAAAAGCTGTGAGGCATACCGGTGGTGAGTCAGGGGCACTGACATATCGATGATCGGGCAATGGAGCCTCCAGTGGAATCTAGTAAGGTGTCCCATATTGCCAGCCTGTCAACTCGGTCAGAGGATCTGGCCACCCAGCACACTGCCAAGCAGGGGGTATCTCCCTACTCCTACCTCTCGATGTGCTATCCCTGCTAGTCAAAGGAATGTCTGCAGCTTGGGCGCGGCTCGACGAAGGGATGTCAGCATCTCTCCTCATGGGGGTGCGAATGCCTGTCAGTGGGGGCATCAGGTATGTATGGAGATAAGTTGCGTACTCCCCCTCCTCATGGAAAAGGACTATGTCAGCACCCAACATAAGGTCGCTAACCTCCTGGGAAGTGAGACTCTCTGTGGATCATATGTCCAGTGGAGGTGGTGAGGGGATCTCCTGAGCGGGATAGCCCTATGTCTGGCGCATGAAACGCTCCCTGAGAAACCAGGCTCTGCCAACTAGTCCCTCAAACAAAATTCGGTACCGGGAGGCGCCGCATGCCCTAGCGAACTGGAACCGAGCAAACCCTGGCATCGCTGTCCAAGGCTGCCAGGTAACCTGCGGATAGCAAGTGCATGAATTGATTAGTTGTCAGAAATATGCAAGATGAATCAAAAGCTGAAAGCATGAAAAACTGAGAGTTCTAGATTACCTCGGTCGCCTGCACTGTGTCAAAATACTGCCGGAGATATGGCAATGTCTCCCGAGGCCTGAGCTGGCATTGACCCTCGAATCTATGCGAGTATGGCACATCGAGTGGTGCCTCCACCTCCGGATCAGGGGCGAGCGTCGGGAAGTAGGCGCAAACCCACAGCTGTGAAAGGCAAGATAGTGGCTGTCAGAATACAGAATATACAGAAAATGCATAATGCTGAGTGCAGAATGCAGAGTATAGAATGTAATGTGTGTAATGTGCGGAGTGTGCAGTGTACAGGTAATGAAAAGCAGAAATGTAAATCAAGAGGGCAGAATGTACCTCCCAGGCTCTCCAGTAGCCACCTACTATGTTCCCCCGTCCGCAGGAGGTCGCGCTCATATAGCAGTAAAGGGTAGCGAGGCCAGTGCCACCCCAATCAAAGTGTCGGATCTGTGATAGGTCTACTAGAGCACTCAAGAGATATAGCCCGACCGTGTTCCCCCTATAAGAGAACAGTGTGGTCCCGAGAAGGAACATCAGAAATCCTCGGGCATACTGCTCTATGGCCTCAACAGTCTCGAGTGTAGTCCCTCGGTACAGCTTTGTAAACTAGGTGTATTTGACCATGACTGATGATTTGTAGGTCGGCAGATGGGCTCCGAGAAGATAAGTCCAGGCTGCCTCCCACTCGTCCATATCAATATCGTATGGGATCGGCCGGCCTCCCACGTCGAGGCCCGTTAGCATCGAAAAGTCGTATGGGGTCATCGTCATGTCCCCGGTAGCAGAGAAATGGAAGGAGTTGGTGGTGTCCCACTATCTCTCTACAAGTGCACCCATGAGGGTCCAGCTTGCCTGAAGACGCGACAACCCCACGCAAAATGGACCGAACCCCGCCTCATCTACAATCTGTCGAACAACATCTGGGAGCTCCATGTACCACTCCCTTGCGATGATCGACCCATATCCCTGGGTGAAACGGGAAGATACCTGTGTTCAGAATGAACAGAATATTGTGTTGTGAGCTGCGTGCTAAATGAACAGAGTGTTGTGTTGTGAGCTGCGTGCCAAATGAACAGAATACTGTGTTGTGAGCTGTGTGCCAAATGAACAGAGTGTTGTGTTGTGATCTGCGTACCAAATGAACAGAATACTGTGTTGTGAGCTGTGTGCCAAATGAACAGAGTGTTGTGTTGTGAGCTGCGTACCAAATGAACAGAATACTGTGTTGTGAGCTGTGTGCCAAATGAACAGAGTGTTGTGTTGCGAGCTGTGTGCCAAATGAACAGAATACTATGTTGTGAGCTGCATGCCAAATGAACAGAGTGTTGTGTTGTGAGCTGCGTGCCAAATGAACAAAATACTGTGTTATGAGCTGCTTGCCAAATGAACAGAGTGTTATGTTGTGAGCTGCGTGCCAAATGAACAGAATACTGTGTTGAAAGCTGCGTGCCAAATGAACAGAGTGTTGTGTATGAGCTGCGTGCCAAATGAATAGAATGCTGTGTTGTGAGCTGTGTGCCAAGTGAGCAGAGTGTTATGTATGAACTGTGTGCCAAATAAACAGGATGCTGTGTTGTTAGTTATGTTTAGAACAAGCAGAAGCGTTGTGTATGTAAATGTGTTCAGAACGAGCAGATATAATACATAGTGAAAGCATGAAATGTGCAAGAAATACAAAATACATCGCAGAAAATGTAAAAGTGAAGTACGCACATCGCGCGCGTGATGAGACAAGTGAGACTCCGGCTCCCGTAGTAGCAAGTCTGCTGGTACTCGTCGCGCAAAATTTGTGAAATGATGAAAGGTGCTCGGGGGTAGGATGTGCTCCTGAGGGTGGTACCTCTCTGGGTCGAAAGGCCGAATCCTGGGCAGCAATGGCACGATGTCAGGCTCGTCCTCTACTCGCGGAGAACCCCCATCATGTGGAATGTGGTCAGCCATCTGAAAAAAGGTGCAAAATGAGCAAAAATGAGTAAAATGAGCCAAAATTGCAAAAAGTCAACAAAAGTCAACTCTTAGGAAGAGAAAAAGTCAAAGAAAGTCAAAGCCTAGGAAAAGGTGCTAAACTTCGAGAGAAACATACCTCAAGTGGTGAAAATGGAGAAAGAAGCTCTGAAAACAAATTCTGATCGGTTCAAAACGAAGAGAATCGAAAGTTTTTTGCGAATCAACTTTGTGGGGTCATTGGAATACATGTATAAAGTGTGGATCTGAGAGAGAAAAGTGCCTAGGAGCAAAGAGAAGTGTTTTTCAGCAATGGGTGTGTGACCAAAAGTGATTTGGAGTTGTGTACTTAAAGGGCCAAACTTCAAAAGACCAAGCTACCCCTGTTTTGCTAAATTGGTTGGCCAGCCAGTTTTTCTAGTCGACCGACCACTTAGGTGGTCAACAAGTGGTCGGCAGCTGGTCTAGGTGGTCGGCAGCCCTCCTGGATGGTCTTCAAGGCCCCATTGTCCTCCCTGTGTGTTTTTATGCTGATTGGAGTCCTTGGCTCTCGGGAAAGTGCAAGAAAAGTTCACTATTTTCGGCTCAAAATGTCCCCGCGGGAACTTCGACTCATCGTCACTCGTCAAGAGCAAGGTGTATCCTTTTTAAGTACGTTATGACCCCTCCGAGAGGTAAAATGGAGGTTGCATTTGATTTGGTTTCGTTAAGGCTTGTATTTCCTTATTCGGCATTTTTGCCTCAAACATGCTTTTGGAGATGCACACCATTCATTGCATTGTTGTGCACACCATTTCAAACGCATTGTTATGCTCACTTCCCTCGCATTGTTATGCACATTCGTCGCACTGTTATGCACACCTTGCTCGCATTGTTATGCTCGTTAGTTGCATTGTCATGCACCTCTTTACTTGCGTTGTCACGCACGTTTTGCTCGCATTGTTATGCTCGTTAGTTGCATTATCATGCACCTTTTTACTTGCATTGTCATGCACGTTTTGCTCGCATTGTTATGCTCGTTAGTTGCATTGTCATGCACCTCTTTACTTGCATTGTCACGCACGTTTTGCTTACATTGTTATGCGCGCTTCGGTTGCATTGTTATGCACCTCTTTACTTGCGTTGTCACGCACGTTTTGCTCACATTGTTATGCTCATTAGTTGCATTGTCATGCACCTCTTTGCTTGCGTTGTCATGCACGTTTTGCTTGCATTGTTATGCGCGCTTCGATTGCATTGTCATGCACCTTTCCACTTGCGTTGTCATGCACGTTTTGCTCGCATTGTTATGCGCGCTTCGGTTGCATTGTTATGCACCCTCTCCACTTGCGTTGTCATGAATGTTTTGCTTGCATTCTTATGTGTGCTTCGGTTGCATTGTTATGCATCCTCTCCACTTGCATTGTTGCACACGTTTCACTTGCATTGTTATGCACCTCTTCACTTGCGTTGTCACGCACGTTCAGTTGCATTGTTATGCACCATTTCACTTGCATTATTATGCACTTTTCACTTGCATTGTTATGCACACTCAACCTGCATTGTTATGCACATCCTCACTTGCATTGCTATGCATTTTTCACTTGCATTGCTACGCGCTTTTCACTTGCATTGTATATGCATGCGTTTATCTCGTATTAGAATTGGTATCTTGATATAGCGTTGAACATGTGTTTCTACAATATTGTACCTGTTGAGTTTCTTTCTTGTGCATGCACGATATTGTATATATGGTTCATTCAAGAGAAGTTCCGGTTCAGTTTAACTGTTACCCTTCTCTACTCGCGTTTGGCATGCGTTTGGACGTACCTTTCTCTTCTCGCGTTTGACACGCGTTTAGGCGACTGCGCTTTCTTGCACAGTCTTTCTCCTTTTACGTTTGATACACTGGGAGGTGTTTCGTTTGAGACTTTGGGTGTTCCCGATAGTCGCTTTTAGTCTTTCAAGTGTGAGCCGCAGTGAGAATTGTATAATTTTCTTACATCCTTTCTGCATGAGATGTAGTTTGGTCCGTGTTTACTTACTTGCATAGCATTCGCTTAAACTGTTGCATTTATTTTGCATAACTGCTTCATCACAGCCTTCTTTGCATGATAATAAGTTATGTTCCGCATTGTGCATGTCATTTGCATTTTGCCCCTGCGTGTGGGCACATCTCTTTGTTATCTTGCCTGTTTGTCTAAGTCTTCGGCCTTGTCAAAAATGGGTCGTCTCTGGGCTTTGACATTCACTCCTGTCACTTCTTGACTTCCGAGTTCTGTCAAAGAGGGGCAACTGTAGACACCCCATTTTTGACCGACCTTAAAACTCAGACATCATCAATTGAGCGCTCGATGATCGCGCATGTTTGTGCTCGTTCCGAGTTTCTGGAGTTTTCAGCTAAGTGCCTTGCCTCCGGGCCTCCGAACTCTTTGTCTTTTGGCTTGGTTTGTGGACCATGCCTTGTTGACCTTGCCTGGAAGGAGAGAGAGGTCTGTAGACCACTTTTTGTGGTCGTAGACTACTTTTCCCTCTTGTAGGCTAGTTTCCGATTTCCGGAGCTATCGGTCGAGCGCCTTGTCTCGGGACCTCTTAACGTTCTCCTCTTGGCTTGGTTTTTGGACCATGCCTTGTTGCCTTGGTCTAGAAAGAAACAGAGGTCTGTAGACCACTTTTTGTGACCATAGACCACCTTTCCCTCTTGTAGACCACTTTTTGTACCCATAGACTAGTTTACGGGGCTTCCAGTTGTGCACCTTGTCCCGCGAACTTTTGTCTTGCTTCCTTTTTGGTTTGGTTTTGAACCAAACCTTGTTTTCCTTGCTTGGAGGGTGGAATAAGGGTTGTAGACCAGTTTTTCCCCCTGAAGACCACTTTTCTTCCCTGCCAGCCAGTTTTCTGGTCGGCCAACTGGTCTTGGTGGTCTGTGGACCACCAAAAGTGGTCGACAGCCATGCCACCACCTTGCTTTCTTTGTGCAGACCACTCATCCCCCTTGCCGACCAGTTGGTCTCCTTGCAGACCACTTTTTATGGTCGCCCGACCAGTGCAAGTAGCTGGCCGACCACTTCAACTGGTCAGCAGCTTTCCTTCACTTTCTGCAGATATTTTCCATGCCAGCTGTGCCAGCTGTTGGGCACAGAAAGCATCCTCCATACACGTGTATGGAGGGATTGATTCAAGATTCAAGCTTGTTGAACAAGCTTGATGCATGTTTTTCTATAAAAGGGAGCCTCCTCCATCTTTCTTTAGGTTTAGAAAATTGCTTAGGGCATATACATATCATCTATCACTATACTTCATCCTTTCTCTACATATTTGTGCTTGAAAGTGCCATTTCTTCACACTTTTGCACACAAACACATAGTGAAACACCTTCAATCTTGGACTGAGGTTCTTGGAGGTTTGTTTGGAGCTCAAGGCTTGGTTTTTCCCTCAGAAGTTGTTGTCTTGCTTTGATTCTTCAAGGGTGAGTCTCTAATCCTTTTAAAGCCTTGTTGTAGTTGCTTACTAGGCCACCTTTGCATGCTTATTTTGGCTTAACTCTCAACTGTAAAAAGCTTCATTTTTAAGTATTTGAAATGTTTGTTTGAGGCTCCTTGGGTGTTGGGGGTGTTCTACCCCCTTTTGTGCCTTGTTTGGCCTTGTTTTGGGCCATCACTTTAGGCCTTTGTGATCACCTTTGTTTGGCCTTTCTACCATTGAATTCCAAAGGAATTTCAGTGGTGGAAAGTGTGTTTTGAGGTCTTAAATAGGAGGGGGTTGTCCCCTCTCCTCTTCTCTTGTTTGCTTGTATTGATGGCTCATCAAAAGAGTATGTAGTTCTATCTTCTTGAGGCTTTGTTTGAGAACTTTTTGGTGACCTTTTAGACCTACAATGACTCTGTTTTTGGCTATCTTGGTCACCCCTTGCATGCTTCTTGTATGTGTAGTGTAGTCCTACTTGTAACTCATCAAAGTAGCATGTCTTTCTAGCATGTTTTGGCTCCATCTTAGCATGTCTTAGACCTTATTTCAGCATGTTATACCTCTGTCTAGGGTTGGTTTGATTACCTATTGCATGCTCCTTGCACTTGTAGTGCAATTCCACAAGCTAGCTTAATATGCATCATGCTTTGGACCATCATTTTGGCATGATTTTGGCTCAACTCCAGCAAGCTTTTACTCATGATTTACCATGCTTAAGCTCTATTTTATGTTTTTTTGGTCATGTATGCCTTGCTTTGTATAGCCACAGTGCATTCTAGTTCACTAGCTTTGAATTCCCAAGTCACTAGCATGCTTTGCTTGGGCTATTTGCATGATTTGACATCATTTGTTATATGATTTCAAAGCATGTTCCACTGCCATGTCCTCACATCTTTCACTCTTTCAATGCTTTAGAGGATTGGTGCTTTATGCCTTAAGTACGAGCCAATATGTATGCCATCTTGCCTAAGCTTTTGGGCTGCCATATCAGGGTGTTTTTTGTGTTGTTTTGCCATGATACAACTCTGATTTTTGTTGGTGAAGTCATCTCATGCTTGGTTTTGGGGGGTGTAGTGTAATCCTCTTTGTTGGCCTTGCATACTCCATGCTTCATGCCCTTCATGCTAGCTTGTCTTGGCTACACTCCATACATGTTTTAGCATTTATTTGACATGCTCTAGGACTATTTTGGTTTGTCCTGGCCATATGGTTCATGTATTGCATAGCTGTAGTGCAATGGGCTTGGCTAGCCTTGTGTGTTCATGCCTCTAGCATGCTTCATTTGTGACATGTGCATGGTTTGGCATCATTTAACTTGTTATTTTAGAGCATATAGCATTGCCATGTTCTCACTTCTTTCACTCTTTGAGTGCCTTTAAGGGTTATGCATTATTGCCTTGTTTGTGAGCCATTATGTATGCATGCATGCATGCCTGGACTTTTGAGCTCCCATCTCAGCATATTTTGGTCTTTGTTTTGATCTAATTGAGCTCTGTCCATGGTTGGTTCAATCATTTGTGCCATGTATTGCATGCCTCTTGTGTAATCCCCTTTGGTAGCCTTGTGCCTTAGGCCCTCTTGCATGCTATACTTGTGTTGTTTGAGTGATTTGGCATTTTTTCATACATGATTTTAGTGCATATAGTGTTGTCACACTTCCATGTTTATCACTTCTTAATCATGTTTGAGAGTTATGCTCTTATTGCCTAGTTGATGGGCCATTGCATGAGCATACATATCTTGCCTTTTCAGGCCATCATTTCAGCTTTTTGGCCACTGTTTTGGCGTGATTTAGGTCTATCCATATTCGGTTTAAGTCCATTGAGCATTGTATTGCATGCCTCTTGTAAGATGTTCTTTCCTAGCTTTGATGCCTTAAGCTTCCAAACTTGCCATGCATGCATTGTTTATATGTTGGAACCTTGTGCATGCCATTCTAGAATTCATAGAAGAGCATGCTGTTTGCATGTTGTTACATTGTATTGTGTTTGCATGTGGCTATATTACATTGTGTTTGCATGTTGTTGCATTACATTGTGCTCGCATGTTCTTGCATTGCATTATGCTTGGAATGTTGTTGCATTGCATTGTGTTTGGATAGGGTGTTAATCCAAACACGAGAAACGAGGGACGTTTCATACTTGAAGTGATGAAATGAGCCTCATTTCTCGGTCGCCGACCCTCTTGATCATGCATGATAGAGGTTAAGGCCCTTATGTGTTATTTGTGCATTCATTGACATTGGTCACCCCTTGGATGCTTCTTGTATATGTAGTGTAGTCCTACTTGTAGCTCATCAAAGTAACATGTCTTTCTAGCACGTTTTGGCTCTATGTTAGCATGTCTTAGACCTTATTTCAGCATGTTATACCTCTGTCTAGGGTTGGTTTGATTACCTCTTGCATGCTCCTTGCACTTGTAGTGCAATTCCACAAACTAGCTTAATATGCATCATGCTTTGGGCCATTATTTTGGCATGATTTTGGCTTAACTCCAGCTAGCTTTTACTCATGATTTACCATGGTTAAGCTCTGTTTTATGTTGTTTTGGTCATGCATGCCTTGCTTTGTATAGCCATAGTGCATTCTAGTTCACTAGCTTTGAATTCCCAAGTCACTAGCATGCTTTGCTTGGGCTATTTGCATGATTTGGCATAATTTGTTATGTGATTTCAGAGCATGTTCCACTGCCATGTCCTCACATCTTTCACTTTTTCAATGCTTTGGAGGATTGGTGCTTTATGCCTTAAGTATGAGCCAATATGTATGCTATCTTGCCTAAGCTTTTGGGCTGCCATATTAGGGTGTTTTTGGTGTTGTTTTGCTATGATACAACTCTGATTTTTTTTGGTGAAGTCATCTCATGCTTGGTTTTGGGGGGTGTAGTGTAATCCTCTTTGTTGGCCTTGTATACTCCATGTTTCATGCCCTTCATGCTAGCTTGTCTTGGCTACACTCCATACATGTTTTAACATTTATTTGACATGCTCTAGGACTGTTTTGGCTTGTCTTGGCCATACGGTTCATGTATTGCATAGCTGTAGTGCAATGGGCTTGGCTAGCCTTGTGTGTTCATGCCTCTAGCATGCTTCATTTGTGACATGTGCATGGTTTGGCATCATTTAACATGTTATTTCAGAGCATATAGCATTGCCATGTTCTCACTTCTTTCACTCTTTGAGTGCCTTTAAGGGTTATGCATTATTACCTTGTTTGTGAGCCGTTATGTATGCATGCATGCCTAGACTTTTGAGCTCCCATCTCAGCATGTTTTGGTCTTTGTTTTGACCTAATTGAGCTCTGTCCATGGTTGGTTCAATCATTTGTGCCATGTATTGCATGCCTCTTGTGTAATCCCCTTTGGTAGCCTTGTGCCTTAGGCCTTCTTGCATGCTATACTTGTGTTGTTTGAGTGATTTGGCATCTTTTCATACATGATTTCAGTGCATATATTGTTGTCACACTTCCATGTTTGTCACTTCTTAATCATGTTTGAGAGTTGTGCTCTTATTGCCTAGTTGATGGGCCATTGCATGAGCATACATATCTTGCCTTTTCAGGCCATCATTTCAGCTTTTTGGCCACTATTTTGGCATGATTTAGGTCTGTCCATATTCGGTTTAAGTCCATTGAGCATTGTATTGCATGCCTCTTCTGAGATGTTCTTTCCTAGCTTTGATGCCTTAAGCTTCTAAACTTGCCATGCATGCATTGTTTATATGTTGGAACCTTGTGCATGCCATTCTAGAATTCATAGAAGAGCATGTTGTTTGCATGTTGTTACGTTGCATTGTGTTTGCATGTTGCTATTACATTGTGTTTGCATGTTATTGCATTACATTGTGCTCGCATGTTCTTGCATTGCATTATGCTTGAAATGTTGTTGCATTGCATTGTGTTTGGATAGGGTGTTAATCCAAACACGAGAAACGAGGGACGTTTCATACTTGAAGTGATGAAACGTGCCTCATTTCTCGGTCGCCGACCCTCTTGATCATGCATGATAGAGGTTAAGGCCCTTATGTGTTATTTGTGCATTCATTGACATTGAATTGTGCAAAATTGGCTTCTCGGCCATCGTGCACCGCGATGCTTGGTTGGTGGCCTAAGAGTCGAGAACGGCACTCCCTTGAGCTTAAGAAATGATGGGGAGGGTGGTTGTGCACACATACTTTGCAAATACATTACTGTGCCCTTTCTTGTTCTCTGTTGCAGCAAAAATGGAGTTGGGCAGAATTTTTGGTCGGCAGACCACTAAAAATGGCTGGCCGACCACTTTTTCTAGTCTGCAGCATGTGTAAGTGGTCTACAGGTGGTCTACACCACCATAACGTGGTCGGCAGCCTTCCTGGAGGTCTCTATGTTGGAGTAGAGCTATTTGGAAGTTTGTGCAGTGTTCTGAAATCAAATGCAAACAAAGGCAAGTTGGGGCATAGTGATGGATTTCCGAACGAGGCGATCGAGCATGCATGCACTTCTCACCTCGAGGCTCCTATTTTATTGCTTTGCTTAGCTAGTTAGCTATTTGGTTCTGTACTTAAGTAGTTAATGCACTTAGCTATTCATTTGTGTTTATAATTAGTTAACTTGTTAGTTAATTAGCTTTGTTTTGTAATAATTAGTTTAATTAGCTTAGATTAACTAGTTAGCTTATTATTCAGACCATCCGTCGAGAGGGCGAATTTTGTAATAAGTGTGCGTGTGTGTGATGCATGTCTTCCAACCCCCATTTCTTTCTCCCTTTTATTTACCAGCTTTTGATGGTTAGTTTTAGGGCATATTTCAATTAGCATACTTATGCTTTGCATGCGTGCATCATTCATCTGTCTTGCATGCACCGGGCTCGGCGCATCATACAAACTGCATTGTATTTCAATACCAATTTGAATACGTGTTATCAAGTTGTATTCACATGACATCTTAGAATGGCTGAGCCTATCTTAGTTGCATTTTGCATGTGTTGCATTAGGCATCTTAACATAGCTAGATCATGCATGATTACTAACTAGCTTCTGTTTTGGCTTGGAGTACACTGTGAGTGTTTATGCTTTAGCATCCTTGCATGTGTGTAAGTGATTGCCATGATTAGCATGCTTGCCATGAGGCTAATTGCTTAACTGCTATAACTGCATGAATGCCTATGGATGAAAGCTTCATTGATTGAATTGGAACAATTCATCAAAATGTGCGTTTTAAGCCCACTTGAAGTGGCAAATTATCATGTTTTCTAAAGCCCACTTGAGGGTGGCAAATCCGCATTTTAGCCTACTTGCGAGTAGCACTTTCAAACCATTTTCAAACAAACAAGCATGAGATATTTTGTTCCAATTTGAGTGATTTAGTCTATACTTGTATGCTGTGCACATCACATAGTAAGCTAGCTAATGAATCGGAATAAGAACACATGTGTTTTCAAAAACAACATATCATGTTAGTAAAGGCCGATCTTTGATCGGGTGAGCAGGGGTGCTCATTGCATGACCTTCCCCTCTCATACCCAAGTTCTCGAGCCGAGGCAACTTTGGTGATAACGGACGCGTGGCCTTAGGCATGAGTCAGGGTTTCCTAAATTTCCCAAAACAAAATATTTAGGTGGTGACTCTGAAATCTGGCAAAGCAGTCCATGTTTGGCGCTTTTTGATAAAAATCGATTTTCCAAAACGATTTGCCGGATTTGGACTCTTTGGTGATTTATCAGTCTTACATTGCACTTTATGAGATTAGATTTAGAACCGTGACAGGAGTCCGAACTATAGTAGCTAGAATTACAATTCGCGCCCTCGCGCGCGGAGCAGAGTTCGGGGCGGTCTACATAATCCCAGGATTACTGGCCAGTTATGACGCTAAACCTATGGGGGCGGGTTTGGGTCATGACAATGATGTTATACTTACTTTGATAGTGGGCTCATTCATTTGAACCTCTTTACTATATTATAACTCATTGAGCTTCGCTCACTCTATATTATGTATGTATATGCAAGTTATTAGTAGCATGGAGCCCAACCTTAGAGTCCTCTTCAGGAATTGTTTTTGTGAACCCGACCGGTCGAATGTCCAAGATGGAGCTTTTGTCATTTGGCTCATATCATGTTATGACTTCAATTGATTTTTCTATGATGGTTTTGGATATATAAACTATAAGTATGGAGTTTTCTATTGTACATAAGTTTTGCATGAATATGTAGATGTATTTTTGATCATATTGGCACAGCTCAATGGACTTTCATCATTGTTATATGCTTCTGCTTATGGCCTCGTTATTATAATCATTATGTATGTTTGTATGAGGTCGTAGGTAATCAAGTGATTACTGGCCTATTATGGTCTAAACCTCTAGGGGCAGGTTCGGGTCATGATAGAGTGGTATCAGAGCACGAGTTAATCTCACATACCAGTCCATTGGAGCAATAAGGAGTCTAGAAAAGGCTTAAGTTACATTCATAATGCATTCATAACTAGGTGTGACATAAAGATGTGCATTTGTAAGTGTGACTTACATGCATATTTTCTTTGAGAATTATAATACATGTTCATATAGATCATGGTGAGAACAGGAGCGGAAGAATTAGAGGAGTCAACCTCCGCACGACTCGATAGAATGGAGAGAATGACAGTGGAATGGCAGAAGCTTTTAGACAACAACAACAACAACAATAATAACCACCACCACCACCGCCACCAATGCCTATGCCACCACCAGTAGTGCAAGACCACCAAGCTGAATATCAAACCATTGCGCTTACGAAAGAATTTGAAAAGATGAAACCACCATTGTTCGAATGAGGAATTGATCCACTAAAAGCAGAGGCATGGGTGCTTGCCATTGAAAAACTATTTGAAGTCTTTCCGTGTACTGAGGCACTGAAAGTCCTACTCGTTGCTTTTACTCTAGAAGATGAAGCACGTAGATGGTGGATGCTTATTAGAGATAAACATCAGGGATGAATTGGGCTCAATTTTTGGAAGTCTTTTATGAGAAATACTTCCCACAATGCATCCGAGACAGAAAGGTGTCAGAGTTTGAAAACCTGAAGCAAGAAAATAAAATTGTGGCAAAGTATGAAGCACAATTCATTAAGCTAGCCTATTTTGTACCACACATGGTTGATACAGACTATAAAAAGGCAAGGAAATTTGAGGGAGGACTCCAGGATTCCATTCTAGAGAAAATTAACGTCTTGAAGCTGCCAAAATATGTTCATGTATTGAATAGAACCCTAATGTCTAAAGCTAACATGGCTAACCATAATCAGTTCTCAGATTGAAAAGAAAAAGGATAGGGTTCTAATGTGCATAAAGGGTTGGTGTCCTCACAAAACAAGAAACAGAATTTGGGAACTTCGAGTACTTCTGGTTCTATCCGTGATTTAGCACTAACTTGCCTAGAGTGTGGAAAGAAACATTGGGGAGTTTGCTACCGAACAACCAGGGCTTGTTTTAAGTGTGGGAAAACAAGTCATGTGGTGAGAAATGTCCTTTGATTGAACAACAAAATGTGAATAGGCCAACTGTTAGTTCGGCCGGTTCCGCTCCGGCAACGAAGACTACTGCAAAACCTGCTACTACTAGAGACAATGTTAGGCAAGGGAGAGTCTTTGCCCTAATTCCAAACGACACCCAAAATACAGAGGCTATGGTTTCAGGTACACTGTCTATTAATGGTCAACCTGCTCATGTGTTACTTGATTCGGGTTCCACTAATTCATTTGTTTCAAAAGCATTTGCTAGTAATTTGAATTGACCTTTGGAACCATTGGATTACATGTTGTGTGTGTCTTCACCATCTGGGGGTTCTATGTTATGTGCTTTTATTTATCCTGCATGTGAGATTCTAATTGGGGATATTTAATTATATATTAATTTGATGTCTCTTGAAATTGATCATTTTGACATAATTCTTGGGATGGATTGGTTACCTGAGTACCATGCAACCATCGATTGTGTGTCTAAACAAGTTGTTTTCCGACCTCCTAGACAAAATGAATTTACTTTTGTGGGACATAGGGTAGTTCCTCCACCCTATTTGATATTGGCTATGAAAGCTTGTAAATTACTTCAGAAAGGTTGTAAAGGCTATTTGTATAGTATCCTTCATGTACAATCAACATGCGTGAGTGTTGATAATATCTCAATTGTTAGAGAATTTCTAGATGTATTTCCCCGAAGATTTTCCAGGGGACTTGATAGACCATGAGATTGAATTTGTTATTGATATTGTGCCAAGTACTCAACCGATTTCAAAAGCTCCTTACAAAATGTCAATGGCAGAAATAAAGGAATTGAAAGTATAGTTGCAAGAGTTGCTTGACAAAGGGTTCATCCGATCGAGTGCATCGACATAGGGCGCACCATTTCTGTTTGTGAAAAAGAAAGATGGGACACTCAGGTTATGTATTGACTATCAGGAACTTAATAAGGTAACTGTAAAGAATAAATACCCTTTAACACGGATTGATGATTTATTTGATCAATTACAGGGAGCACAAGTGTTTTCTAAAATTGATTTGAGATTTGGGTATCATCAGTTGAAAGTCAAAGTAGAAGATGTTGAGAAGACCGCCTTTCGAACCCATTACCGCCATTATGAATTTTTAGTCACGCCATTTCGGGTTACAAATGCACCAATAGCTTTCATGGATTTGATGAACTGAATTTTCGAACCGTATTTGTATGAGTTTGTGGTGGTATTCATTGATGATATCCCTATTTATTCGAGAAGTAGAGAGGAACATGAAAAGCACTTGAGATTAATTCTTCAAACACTTAAAGACAGGAAATTGTATGCTAAATTGAAGAAATGTGAGTTTTGGCTGAATGAAGTGGTATTCTTGGGGCATGTAATTAATAAAGAGGGTGTTTCTGTTGATCCGCAAAAGATAGAAGCTATTTTGAACTAGCTTACCCCTACTAATGTTGCAGAAGTGTGCAGTTTTATCGGTTTAGCAAGTTACTACAGAAGGTTTGTTAAAGATTTCTCCAAGATTGCAGTGCCGCTTACCCAATTGACTCAAAAAGGTGTTCCATTCTAGTGGACAGAACAGAGGGAGTCTGCCTTCCAAGAACTGAAAACAAGGCTCATAACAGCATCAATCCTTGCCCTACCATCGGGTGCAGAAGGTTTTGTTATTTATAGTGATGCTTCTTATAAGGGATTAGGGTGTGTACTTAGGTAGAATGGAAGAGTAATTGCATATGTGTCTCGACAACTGAAGCTGCATGAAAGGAATTATCCTACTTATGATTTGGAGTTAGCCACAGTGGTGTTCGCATTGAAGATATGACAGTATTTTCTTTATAGAGAAACGTATGAAGTCTGCACCGATCACAAGAACCTCAAGTATTTGATTACTCAGAAGGAGCTTAATATGCGACAAAGACGGTGGTTAGAACTCATCAAAGATTACGACTTGCAGATTCATTACCATCCCAGCAAAACCAACACGGTAGCTGATGCTCTTAGTAGAGAAAGTCAATGGGGAATCTATCATGTTTGCTTACGGAGTGGAACGAATTATTACTTGACTTGGAAAGAATGGAAGTGGAAATTGTGCTACATGAACAGGGTGAAATGTTAGCCGTAATGTCAGCACAACCGGCTATTATTGAAGAAATTAAATAGAGGCAATGGGAGGATGAATTTCGCAAGAAAATATTTGATGAGATGGAAACGAAGCCAAGACCAGGATTCTCTTTAAAAGCTCAAGTGTTGAAGTTTAAAGGAAGATTGTGTGTTCCAATTGTTCTAGAAATTAAAGGAAGAGTTTTGGAAGAAGCGCACAAATCCAAATTTGCTATGCATATTGGAAATACTAAAATGTATCAAGATCTCAAGCAAGTTTTTTGGTGGCTAGTATGAAGAGAAAAATTGCAGAGTTTATTTCAAGATGTCTTCAATGTCAGCAAGTGAAAGCGGAGTATCAAAGACCAACGAGTTTACTTCAGCTCTCCCTATTCCGGAATGGAAGTGGGAGCACATAACTATGGATTTTGTTATTGGCTTACCCCGAACACCTCGAGGTATGGATTCTATATAGGTTATCATTGATAGATTGACTAACGGACACGACTGTGAGTTCCTAGTTACAAGCCGAGATCCGGTTGTAAACCTCATAGTACCTCTTGGCGCAAGCCCTAAGACCTTTGCCATTGCTGGTCTTCAAAGCCAGTAGTGAGTCTACCCTTAGTGGCTGCAACTTGTTTGCAACAAACTTGGCCACAAACATCTCAGCCAGACCTTCCCAACTCTTCATGCATCCTTTCAGGAGTTTGTGGAACCAATCTGATGCTATTTCCCCGAATGACTACAGGAAACTCTAAACAATCTTTTGAACATTCTAAAGATGAAGTAAGTATCGTTTCATCATCAGAAGGCTTGCAATCACCTAAAATCTTAGGGTAAGTTAAAATGGGGTGTCTACAGTTGCCTGTTTTTGATAGAGCTCAAACAATCATGAAGTGATGAGAAGCGAATGTCAAAGACTCGAGAGCATCCCAGTTACCATGACCCTAAGGCTTAAGGCAGTGCCATACATTCTACAAGTGATTGAACCCATGTACAATGCCTTTTGGGATTACTGAGCACGCCCAATGGTTCAAACTCCCAATCTCCTGATCTAGTTTCACCAGTGCAATGTGAAACATAAATGAGAGTCCAGATCCAACAATGAATACAGAAAATTCATTTTATTGCGAAATTTTTGCCCAACTACATCACTAGAACTCAGACTCACCACCTAATCTTTTGAAAAAAATTAGAAAACCTAAACTTGTGCCAAAGACCACTTTCCGTCACAACCAAAGTGTCTTGGTTCGGGAGCTTAGGTTTGAAGGGGGAAAGGTTACGAATTGAGCACCATCACTCACCTGATCAAAAGATCAGCCTCTACTAAGTCATGATGTGAGTTTTATAGTGCCCATATGTTCATGTTCCAATTTTAATAATGCTAACATTACTATGTAAGGAAAATAAATATAGATTGTGTTACTTGTTCTGGTTATGCTTTGATTTCATGCGTTCTAGAAAATCTTTTTGCACAACTCTCAATAAAAAGGAGTTAAGAAGATGTCACGATCGAAACCCGCCCCTATAGGTTTAGCATCGTAACCGGCCAGTAATCTTAGGATTACCGAAGGCCTCTGAAACAATTTAACAAAGTAGGGGGCTAGCAGAAGCAAATACAATCATTTAATGTCCATAGAGCCGTACAAACGTACATGGGACAGAAATATAAGATGTCATCCTCATGTCAGTCTTACATCATCATATATACATATAAACCAACATGGGACTTAACCCAATATACAAAATGTACAAAAACTTGTTCGGACTTAAATAAAAGAAACAAAAGTTTTAAACTTAGTTCACCAATTTTGACCACTTGAAGCATTCTGGGAACCTCCTCAAGAGGCACACAAGTTGGCTGACACAAAAAAGATCCAGGTAGCAACTTAGACCTGATCACATGCCTAATCACCTACATACATAAATAATACGGTGAGCTGGAGCCCAGTGAATAACAAAAGAGTAAAGGGTTTATAAATGATGCCAAAATAGATTCAGAAATCAAATTTCAGATCAAAACAGATTCAGATTTACATACTTCAACAAATTTCTTAAACAGTTGTACGTGGTACATCCATTAGCTAACAATTAACTTGGTCATAAAGACCCACATTCACTTCGGATGGTCATAAAGACCCACTTTTACTTCAGTAAATTTGGTTTCATACTCTGCCATTGATATATTGCCTTGTTTCAATTGCTCAAACTTCGACACTTTACAATCTCAGAAGCATAGAGGGAAGTCCTTTTCATAAAAGATCTCTCTGAATTGATTCCATGTCATAGCTCTATTGTCATTTCATATCAGCATCCATCAACATCGGGCTTTGTCTTTCCGAGTGCACATAGCCAACAAAACTTTCCGAGTTTCAGTATATGGAAAGACTTCAAACAATTTTTCGGTCTCTAGCATCCATGTCTCGGCCTTTAGTGGTTCAATACCACCCAGAAAAGTCGGTGGCCTCATCTTGTTGAACTTTTGAGTCAAACTAATGATGTCATTGTTCATTGGCTCAATTTGTACTCGAGAAGGCGGAAGAGGTAGTTGTTGTCTCTATTGTTGTCTTATTAATTCAATTAAAGCTTCTAACATTCTTTCCATATGGCCCGTCCGAGCATCAAAAGATTTTGTTACATCATCACTTCTTGTCCTTTCCATATTCTATAAGTAAACAGAGCACTAATAAACATTTGCAAATAATCTTCACAGTTTTCACAGTGTTCATATTCATTTTTTTTCATGTTACACAAGTTCATACTTTCATTTCAATTCAGATACGTTCCTATGATTTCACACAAACTCACACATGCAGACGTAATGCCCCTAATTCTCTTTGAGGACATCTTATAGCTCATATGGACTCGTGTGTGCAGTATAACACGTGCTCTAATACCACTCTGTCACGACCCAAACCCGCCCCTATAGCTTTATCATTGTAACTAGCCAGTAATCCTGGGATTACTGAAGTCCTCTGAAACAGTTTAACAAAATAAGGAACTAGCGGAAGCAAATACAATCATTTAATGTCCATAGAGCTGTGCAGACGTACATGGGATAGAAATATAAGATGTCATCCTCATGTCAGTCTCACATCATCTTATATATAGATAAACCAACATGGGGACTTAGCTCAATATACAAAGTGTACAAAAACTTATTCGGACTTAAACAAAAGAAACAAAGTCTTAAACTTAGTTCACCAATTTCGACCACTTGAAGCATTTCGAGAACCTCCTCAGAAGGCGCATAGGTTGACCGACACAAAACAAATCTAGGTAGCAACTTAGGCCTGATCACGCACCTAATCACCTACATACATAAATAATATGGTGAGCTAGAGCCTAGTGAATAACAAAAGAGTAAAGGGTTTATAAATGATGTCCAAACAAATTCAGAAATCAAATTTCAAATCAGAATAGATTCAAATTCACATACTTATATAGATTTCTTAAACAGTTATATGTGGTACATCCATTAGTTAACAATTCAATTAGTCATAAAGACCCACATTCAATTGGAATGGTCATAAAGACCCACTTTCACTTGAGATGGTCATAAAGACCCACGTGCAGATCATATAAGCAGTTATGCATAACCAGTTCCATGAATGGAACCCACTTGAAACCCTGGTACCAGGTCACATATATTACATGAACACTTGATGCTAAGGATGTCGCGAATACATTTCAGAAAAGCTGGACAATCATTCATGATTCACAAAAGAGCATTTCATAAAACAAATCATATCTTATCATTCATAAAATACCGATAATGCTTTACAGAGTTATTACTCACTGATAGCTCCAAAAGCTGAATAAATAACTTAGACAGATCGGTTGGATAAAGGCTTGTGAGCTACATACAAACACATGACAATGACATATTGAAACACAAGCTCGATAAACACTTAACTTATCACTTTCTTTCTTTATATCCTCATTAATATGGCCTAAACCATGGCTTAAGAATGTCTAAGATGGAACGTGGATGCAATTATGCACTTTGAAACACTTTGCAAAATTTCTGAAAACAGGGCAGTTCGCTTGAGCGAAGCTTTGGAGCTTTGGTCACTCGAGCAGTCTGCAAAGTTTGCAAAAATATTGGGAGCTCTCATTTCATGCTCGAGCCAATTTTTGGTTCCTCAAGCCAAGGCTAAAAATAAAGGGTGGTCACTCGAGCAATCTTTTGGTCGCTTGAGCCAACCATCAAACTCTACAAAATTTCTAAGAGCCCACAATTTACGCTCGAGCGAAGCTTTGTTCGCTCGAGCGATGCAACCAAATTCTTGAATTTGTAGATTGTTGTTCCAAGTTCAAAACATGAGTTTAAAGCTTCAAACCTGCACTTTTAGGCCAAAAACTAAATACTTGAAAACTTGTAGTAAAACATGAAATGAAGACCAATTCACAAAATCAAGGCCCAAAAGCTTAGTAATTCTTCTAAACCAAATCAAAACTATGCTCTTCTATACATGGTATGAACATACATGTAATAATCCAAGTTCTTCACTTTGAAAACATGATCAAGTAAAAGAAAATGACATAGAACATGATGAATTTCCAAAACCAAGTTGAAATAAGTATATGCAAGAGAGAGTTCTGGGAAATCAACTTCAAATCATGGTGACTGAAGCATACATGCATGAATTGATCTCCATTCTATCTTCAAAGCTCAATTCTTGTTTTTTTAATCGTTAAGTTCTCTTGAATTCACATGGAAACTAACTTCATGCCATAGATTTAGAGTTGAATTCTTACCTAGAAGCTTTAATTCCCTTGAATTCAAGTACATCTTGCTTGTTTTCTCTAATTTCCTTTACTTATCTAGCAATTCTCCTAGCTTGATCTCACTTCCTCTTCAAATTTTGGCTCCAATCTCTTTCCTCTCTCTCTCTCTCTCTCTCTCTCTCTCTCACGGTTTAGAGCTCACAAAGATGAGGAAAAGTATGTGTATAAGATGGTCTAGAAGTCACTTATGCCTTATATAGGCTTGATTATCACTAGGCTAATTAAGTGTGATTAGTTCTAATTAATTTATTCTAATTATTTGATTCCGAGTCAAATTTCAATTAAACCCACCATAAAATCCTAAAAATCTGAATCAACACATTGGCGCAGTCAATTTCAAGTTCGATGGCCGATAAGGCCTTCAATTCACAGATTCAAGCAAAATTATCGACATATATGAACACAAATAACACATGGCACATGCAATTTACTTAGGATTTCATCTTAATTACTTGTTAAGCATTCTTAACCAACGATTATAGGCTAATCACAAGTCGGGGTTGTCACAATCTTCTCTCCTTAAAGAGTTTGATCTTCCACACTTAAAGTTACCTTCCATAGTGAAGAACATCTGGTCTAGAGGGAACAAATATGGATATCTCTTTATCATATCTTCTTTAGTTTCCCACGTGGCATATGTTCCTCCATTATGTTGCCAATCGAATTTCACTAGTGGAATTTCTTTGTTCCTTAATCTTTTGATTCAGCGGTTCACAATTTGGATTGGTCGTTTTTCATATGTGAAATCATCTTTCAGTAGCATTTGTGTCGGCTCAATCACATGTAACGGTTCTCTTAAATAATCTCGAAGCATAAAAACATAAAAGACATTGTGCATATTCTCCATGACTGGAGGTAAAGCCACTTGATACGTCACCGGATAAATTTTCTCAATGATTTCATATAGCCAAATGTACCACGGTGCCAACTTGCCTTTAACTCCAAACTGTGTCTGGCCTTTCATCGGAGTTATTTTAATGAACATATGGTCACCAACTTCATATTCTCTATCTCTTCTCTAGACATCTGCATAACTCTTTTGATGACTCAAGCCGTTTTTAAACGTTGCTGAATCAGTTTTACTTTCTCAGTCATCTCTTGCACAAGTTCCAGGCCCAATAACTGTCTATCGCCTATTTTGGCCCAACAAATCTGAGATCGACATTTTCTACCATACAAAGCTTCATAAGGAGCCATACCGATACTTGAATGGTAACTGTTGTTGTACACAAATTTGGCCAATAGCAAATAAGTTTCCCAATTTCCTTGGAAGTCCAACACATATATGAGTAGCATATCTTCCAAAGTTTGAATGGTCTGTTCTGATTGGCCGTCTATCTGTGGGTGATAAGCACTATTCAGCTTCAATTCGGTATCCAAGGTTTGTTGCAAACTCTACCAAAATCTCAAGGTGAACTTAGAGTCTCTGTCAGATACAATAGACACTGGCACCCCGTGTAGTCTCACAATCTCATCAATGTAAATGTTAACTAATTTATCCACATTATAAAAAGTTTTCACAGGTAAAAGGTGAGCAGACTTAGTTAAACGATCAATAATGACCCAGATAGAATCCATACCTCGAGATAAGTGAGGTATTCCCACAATGAAGTCCATCATACTATGCTCCTATTTCCATTCTGGTATTGAAAACGGCTGAAGCAATGTAGCGGGTCGTTGATGTTCAGCTTTTACTTGTTGGCAGCGCAATCACTTGGCTACAAAATCAGCAATACATTTCTTCATTCCAGGCCACCAGAAAATTTTGTTTCAAATCATGATACATCTTCGTGTTTCCCGAATGCATAGCAAATTTGGAGTTGTGGGCCTCAGTTATAACACGTTTTCTTAACTCAGAATGGTTCGGTACACAAAGCCTACCCTGAAATTTAAACACATTACTCTCCACCACAAATCCCTGGCCTTGATTTTGAATCAATTTCAGCCACAATCTTTTTCAAGAATTCATCTTCTAACTGTTTTTCTTTAGCTTCCTCAATAATGGCTGGTTGTGCAGAGGTGGTAGCTAAAATTCCACCTTGTTCACACAAAACTATCTCAATTTTATTGATTTCTAGGTCACATAACAATTCTTTATGTCCTGTTGTATACACCCCATTTTTGATGGCCCTTTAAGAGTTGGATGTTCTTGTAGGAGCATCCGATGGCGAGTCTGATTTCTCACCAAATGCTTGAAGTTTGCGGTAGAATGCCACAGGTTTGAGTTTTCCAAACCCTGCATCCCTTTTGTCTCATCTTTGGACCATGCTTAGGTCTTTTTAGCATGAAGTTGTTGATGGCCCACCGGCCATCCTTGAAGGCTGCGGGCCATGGCTTTTGGCCTGCCGGCGCCATTGATGTGCCTTGACGGCCATCAATGAAGCCTTGCCGGCCGGCCATCAGTCTTTCCTGCAGATATTTATTGATATTTTCTGCTAGCTGTTTGCACCGGTTCATGCATCTTCCAACACGTGTGTGGCTGAATCTTTGTGAGGGGATTTTGTATTTTCTATATATAGGACCCCTCTCTTGCATGTGAGGGGGTTAGAAAAATTTGAAGACAAAAAATTCTCTCTCTCTCTTACAATTTTGTCCCTTGAAGCTTATTTTCTCTACACTTTTACATACACTACCTTGATCAAAGTTACTTCTCTTTGAGCTAAGGTTCATTGAGACTTGATTTGAGCTCTAGCAAGTGGTTTGGGCTTGGATTGTAGCCTATTTTGTGCCTTCGCTTCAAGAGGTATAACACTTGTTATTTAAGCTTGCTTTCAATACTTACTTTGCCATCTTTTCCAACTATTTTGGGGCTGGTTTTGGCATGTAAAAAGTTCTATTTTGAGACCTAAAAGTGGTGGTTTGAGCCCTTTTGAGTTGGGGGATTGTCTACCCTTTTTGCTTCTTAGCTTGTTAAGCTTTTGTGCCATCTTTTCACCACTTTCAAACCAACTTTTTTGGGCCTTTTAACAACTAAATCTTAGAGATTTTTTAGTGGTAAAAACCTTGTTTTGAAGTCCAAAATTGGAGGGGTTAGCCTCTCCTCCTTGTGTCTTTTTTGCATGCCTAGATAGCTTCATATGTTAGCATGTTTTTCTAGCTTAATTTAGCTTAAGTCCAACATGTTTTTGCCTCTGAAATAACCTATTTTGGCTTTGTTTTGGGCTGGTTAGTTCAGTTGAGGCTTGTATTGCATAGTTATAGTGTTAATTCCTTCACTAGCTTGATGTTTTAATGCTTTAATCATCATTTTTTTGAGTTGATAGCATGTTTTAGTGTTGTTTTACACTTTATTTCAGCACTTAAAATCTCTTCAACCTCCCTCTTTGCTTCACTCTTTTATTTCCTTTTGAGAGTTGTTTCAAACTTGGGATCCTTTAAGCTTAAGATTGAGGTTATGCTTAATGGTTTAATCCTCTTTGAGTGTTCATTACCAATGGCATGATCTCTCTGATGCCTTGAATTACCCCTTGGTTGACACTTCTTTCACTTTAGAAGACACTCACTAATGGACAAATCAATTAAAGAATGGTTTTGGTAATTAAAATGAGTAAACAAAAATTGGCAAGTAAAAGAAGCAAGATAAGCATTCTTTGTGTTGCATTGCATGTGTTCAAATTGGATGTTAATTTGAACACAAGGCAAGTGGGACATTTGATACTCAATAGTGATGAAATGTGCCATTTTCCTAGGTCTTCATTGCCCTTGATCATTCATGATAGGGTGGTAGTCTTGTTGGTCATATTTGTCCATTTATTGAACTTGCACAATTGGTTTCATGAGCCATCATGCAATGAAATTGCTTGATTGGTGGTTTTGTGAACCAAATATCATCCCTCCTTTGATTTCCCCATGAAAAGGAGAGACAGGGTGTACAGACAATCCTTGGAAAAATCCCATTTTTGCTCTATTTGTGCTCTATTGCAGCATGGTGATCCAGAGCATCAGTGGCCGACAAGGCCTTATCCATGGCCAACAAGGCTTCATTTTTGGCCGGCAGTGCACCCCTCTGGTCGGCAGATGGCCGGTAGCAGCCATTCATGGCCAGCAGGCCACTGGTGTAAGTCTCAGGGAAGATTTGGTAAGTTGGAGCAAAAAGATTCTGGAGTTTGCTCAACCCTGCAAACAGAGCCTGTCAAGAGCAAAACAGAGGACTTTTCGGGATGAAAACCGAGCACGTGCATCTCCCACTTCGCGAGGCGCAGCAGTAGCAGCATAGTTTAATGCCTTGCATACTTAGTTAGTGTGCATTTGTTTTAATTAATTAGTTTACTAGTTCATTAAAGTGTTGTAATAAGTAGTAATTAGTTTTCTAGTTATTCATTTGATTTGTAATAGTTAGTCTAATTAGCTTAATTAGATTAGTTTAGTTAGCTTAATTAGCGTAGCTAGTTAGCTTATTCATTCGGACCCTCCTTCGCGAGGGCGTAATGTTGTAATAAGTGTGCGTGCGTGTGTGTATGTCTTCCAACTCCACGTCTTTCTCCCTTTTATTTAATCGCTTTTGATGGTTAGATTAGGCACATTTTTTATTAGCATAACTTATGCTTGCATGTTTGCATCCATTCATTTGTCTTGCATGCACCGAGGCTCCGCGCATCATTCAAACTACATTGCACTTTCAATATCTTCTTTGAATACATGTTTAATTGCATGCTGTTCAAATCGATTCATATGCCATATTAGTAGCCGAGCCTATTAATTGTATGTTGCATGTGTTGTATTAGGCATCTTGTATAGTTGGGATCATGCATTTTTCTAACTAGTTTTTGTTTTGGCTTAGAGTACTCAGTGAGTTTTATGCTTTAGCATACTTGCATGAGTGTGATTGCCATATTGCCATGATTAGTGTGCTTGCCATGAGGCTATGTGCTTAAATGATTAACTGCATGAATGCCTGTGGATGAAGGCTTGTTGTCTGAGTTGGTACGATTCAAGGAATGTGAGTTTTAAGCCCACTTTGTTGAGTGGCAAATCCTATTTTAAGCCCACTGTGTTTGGTGGCAAATCCGTATTTTTAAGCCCACTTGAGGTGGCAAATTCAAACCATTTTCGAAAACAAACATGAGTTGAATTGTTCCAAATTAAGCAAACTAGTCTACACTTGCTTGTGCGCGTCACATAATAAAGCTAGTTTAATAACCGGAATAAGAACACATAATGTTTATACAAGAACATATCATGATTAGTAGAGGCCGATCTTTGATTGAGCGAGCGGGGGTGCTCATTTCAGAACCTTCCCCTCTCGTACCCAAGTTGCTGAGCCGAGGCAACTTTGGTGATGACGGACACATGGCCTTTGGCACGAGTTATGGTTTCCTAAATCTCCCCAAAAATAAAATATTTAGGTGGCGACTCTGTACCTAGCAAAGCATTCCAATTTTGGCATTATTTGATTTAAAATCGATTTTCCAAAAAGATTTGCCGAATGTGGACTCTTTGGTGTTTATCAGTTTCACATTGCACTTGTGAGACTAGATTCAGAACCACGGGAGTCCTAACTGTGAGGCCTTCATTTCAAACCTTCTAAAAGGCGGGGGGGGGGGGGGGTGAGAAAAAGACGAGTCCACAGTTTCTGGCGACTCTACTGGGGATTTAGAGAACTTGACTCGAACTCATGATATGTTATTTTATCTATACTTATGTGTTTCTTTGCATTTGCATTTGCATCGATGCGCTTAAGTCACAGCGTTTGCCATCTGCTATTCCTGAGCGGTTTGCCAGAGGCTTGCTTGGAAAAGCATGCCAAAAGGTTGACCAGTTGCGGGCTCTGTCAAGATGGGAACACAACCCTTGGATCTGGACTACCGCTGTACCGTTTGATCCTCCTTTAACTTCTCAGTGTTAGGTGTGAGAGGTATATTAGGTAGTCTTGCTGAGGTACCCTTTTTGACCAATCGACCTAGTTGCATATCGAAAACCATAGAGACCATTCCAAACTAGGACAGGTTGCTTACCCGAATGCAGGAATTGTATAAAACCGCTTGTTTGCATAGTGAACCCCTACCCCTAGCTCCTGACGAAATTAGGACAGGGTAACCCTACGCCATCATAGGGGTGTTTTGGCTCTCACTTGCTTGATACATGCTTTTAGAGTGAAACTCTGCAGGAATGTATGTATCAGTTGTAGGTTTGGGTATCAGTTTTGGGGTCGAAATTTGGGGCATAAATCAGTGTTTAAGTATAGTTGTCCAGCTTATGATTGCAACTGCGTGTTGTTTCTGTCTGAGCCGAGGTGCTATGCGATTTTCTAATTTTTGTTTCTTTTTTTTGTTTTATTTTCTTTTTGCAAGGTAGTCTTTCACCATTACTTCAGACGAGTCTGTTACCCCCCAAGCACTCTGGACCCGAGTAAGGTGACTTTACCGATCCAAGGATCTTGTAAGAGGACAACCAATGTTTGCTTCACTCCCACCGGCTACCAGACGGAGGAGGGTTAGGCATAACTCACCGGTTCAGCAGTCACCAATTCAGCAGTCACCGTTTACGTCGCATGTGCCCAGTCAGTCCCAATCATCCACTTTCAGGCTTGATTATCATTAGGCTAATTAAGTATGATTGGTACTAATTAATTTATTCTAATTATTTGATTCCGAATCAAATTTCAATTAAACCCACCATAAAATCCTAAAAATTTGAATCAACACATTGGTTTAGTCAATTTCATGTTCGGTGGCCGATAAGGCCTTCAATTCACAGATTCAAGTAGAATTATCGACAGATATTTCTACAACAAACAAATATAAAAACAAATAACACATGGCACATGCAATTTACTTAGGATTTCATCTTAATTACTTGTTAAGCATTCTTAACCAAGGATTATAGGCTAATCATGGGTCAGGGTTGTCACAGAAACATAAGAATCAACTGCATTTCAGTACAAGTTACACTATCTCCATCCGCTGGTATTCATACAGATATTCCACTTAAGCATTTGGCCACATATTAAGTAACATGCAAATGCAAGATGCTAAAACCAAAAAACTAAATAAAACAATTAAGATGCTCACCTAGTACTCGTCTGTGGTAAGCCAAAATAATATACTACACATGCATGCATGATCTTACATACCAATAGCTAATGTTATACACCCACAAAATACAACTAAGGATTCAGCTACTATCGTGTGACATGTGTATCATTTCAAGGTACTACCTTAAATTAATGATATACCTTGAAATGATACAAAGGTGATTCAGCTACTACCTTAAATTAATAAAATCCACAAATACAAATTAACCGAATCCATAAGCATGAAAAATTGATGCACAACATAAGTTTGATGAATAAAACATGATGCGCTACAACATATATGAAAAGCGTTGAAATAAAAGGAATAGGAAGACGTGGGTTAGAAGTTATTACAACAAATTAATTGAATAGAAGATGTGAGGTTGAGAGGTTATTACAACAAATGAATTGAATGAGAGACGTTGGGCTATGACTTATTACAATAAATGAATTGAATAAAAGACGTGGGACTGGAGGTTATTACAACAAGGAATTGATTCAGCTAAATCGAACAAATCATACTAAAATTAAAAGCAAATTACAAACAACAACCACAAAAAGCCCAGGAGAACACTTTGCAGAAATTGCCCCATTTTGCTCTGCTCTTCCTGGAACAAGGTTCGCTAGGCCATACACAAAATTATCTGGCCAAATGGAAATAGGTCAAACCGGTCCTAACCTCTAGGATGAACACTGTTGTGTGCAAAAACAACAAAGCAGAACCAAAACACACCTTCTAGGAGGTGTGCTCATCCACTCCACTTCTCTCCTTCATAGGTAAACTCAAGAAAGTAGTGGAGAATCCTTAACCCATAATTAGCAACACAACAAACTATATATAACATGATATTAACAATAATCAATAAAATGAAAAGAGTTGGAGATTGAAAGAAATTCAAGCCTAAAAAATTAATAAGAACCTACAATTATCTCTTTGTGAATAAGAGCAGGTTAGTACCGAAATCCATGTTATTAATTGTAGAGAATAAATTAATGCTCACTATTTCTTGGTGGAAGTTTTGCCATTAAAGTAAGAGATTCATCAAGGGCTGTTGAAAACTCCTCTCCTATTCATGGAACAATGATGTTTCCATCCCTCTTCATGTTCACAAAAGATTAAGGGGATAGTTTTCAACATTTTTGACCTAAAATCTCTTATTTACTTCCAAGGAAAAATCAATCAAAATAACATACCCAACAACCTTCTCAACATCAAATCTAAAGGATCATTCAAATGGCTCCATGTAATAACCATATCAACTCATCAAGATTGAGTAGAGATTCAAGCACATGAACCAAAATACTTGATTGAGTAGATAAGTGATGAGATAGTGCAAGACCATTAAAACAACTACACTATGTAAAGAAACTTATGGATGAGTGGCTGCTTTCTAATTCCCAACCCATCCATAAGGTTCCAATCAACACATTTACATACAACAATAATGAATTGTACCTCTAAAAAGAAAATATAAGTACCAACAATTAGAAAAAGAAAGAAACAATCAACTCAATGGATGTGTGGCTACTTTCTACTTCCCAACCCATCCACAAGAACTTATCACATGATTGCAACAAACTAATAACAAAATTCATAGCCTAAAAATGAAGAAAGAGATAGAAAAAAGTGAAAAAAGTGCAACAGTTTCACCTCTAAAAGGAGGTTGAGCTCCTTGGCTGTCAAACTCCTTTTTAGCACCCACAAGGTCCTTTAGAAATTGCTTCGGGTCCTTATAATCCTCAGCAAGAAAGCTTGGTATAGTGACCATGGTTTGAATCCGACCCGTTGATGTTTTGGATCCGGGTTTCATTGCCTTTTATGGTCGTTCATGTCTTACTTCTACTCATTGTTGATTGGGTTTAGTTTTGGAAGTGTCTTGGTTATGTTGGGAATAGGTTGGTAACATGTTTTTCAAACTGTGTCGCCTAGAATTTTCATTCTGCGCTCGAGCGGTCATTGTGAACTTCCAACACTTTTGTAGGTCTGCAGAGATACTGAAAGTTGTCATTCTTCTCTTGAGCGGCCATTCTTGCGCTCGAGCGGTGTTCTCTTGTCTGTAAAACTTCTGAGAGTTTGTATTCTACGCTAGAGCGACACTTCCTACGCTCGAGCGGTCACACTTTTTGTGTCTGGAAGCTTGAGCGTCATTTCTTGCACTCGAGCGGACTGCGCATCTATATAAGGCCGTAGTGCGCTGAAACAGTCACTTTTTACTTTTCTCTCTCTCCTCACTTTCTCTTTTCGCCATTTTAGGGTTTCTTGGACCTAAAAGCTTAGGTTTCATCTAGTTACACCCAATTTCTACCCTTAGTCCTACAGATCAAAATGTAGAGGGTCGCGAGGGCTTCCTTTTGATCTGAGCTAATCGTGTTTTTGTCACCGGTGGATTTTTGGCTTTCTCCTCTTCGCTCTAAGAGGTAGGGATTCTTGAGCTTCTTTTCAATACCTCACTATAGATAGACTTGTGGTATTTTTAATACATTTAAAAGCATAATTTATGGTTGATTTTGTTAAAAAGCATATGGTTTGATTTGGGTTTAATTGGTGGATTTATGGGTTATGTTTATTACTTGTTGTGCATTGTAAATGCATGTTTGGGATATGGGATTAGAAGGGTTTGGCGTTCGATTCGTAACTTTTAGAACGCTGGAGGAAAGCTTGATGTTAATTGCAAATTGGGGTTATGTTTTGGTTGTTTACGAAATTGGGATTTTTGGGTTAATGATAGTGCACTTTGGTTATTGTTGTGTGCGTTGTGAATTGGAGTAGAGCATTTCTATCTTTATAAAACAAATTAGGATTAGCTACCTTCTTATAAAACATGAGAGTTTGCAGTGAACGGGAATTTGGAATTACCTAAGGGTGTATTTATTATTTCAGATTATGTAACTGGTGTCTAGAGTTTTGTCCTTGGCCATCGGTGGAGGATGGTATTGCTTGTTGCTAGATATAGACTATGAGTACTATTGTTGGATGGGCTATGTGATGTAACACGATGTGTTGTTAGTCGTAATGAACATTGTGAATAGACAATTCCATTGTTGAGTTATGGAATATGTTGTTAAAGAGACAACTACAACGCTTATAAGTGTATTTGTATTGTGAGACAGTTGTCGGATAGTTTGATTTTGATGTTTAGTAATTCAGGCTGTGTTTGGAAACACTTTAAGAATGAAAGAAAACCCATTGTTGATTGGCAGTGAGAGGAGCAGGTTTTGATAGAAATAGGTTAATGTATTTAACTGCTAATAGTCAGGATTGTGATGGTTGGACTATGTGTACGTATTACACCCATGTAATATCGATGTTGGTTAGTTTGTTAAACCTTTAATGTGATGTTGTTTGGGGGTCCATTACCCGCTGTGTTGAGCTAGCAAAACGTGGCGCCTTGACAGAGGTTTCCTTGTCCCTTCTGGTTTGCAACCAGTTAAGCCTGAAAAGGGAGTCCGTTTCCCGCCTTATCTTAGCTAGCAAAGCGTGGCGCATTGTGATAGGTTCTTCGTTCCCTTCCAGTTTGCGCCCGATAAAGTATGACCTGAGGAGTACCTTCTTCCGGGTGAGGCCAGTAAAGTGTTATGTGTTATTGGTATTGTTGAATCTGTCATCCGTGCTATAGGCCGGTGGAGATGGAATCGGTAATATATATTACTTCAGTTGTCTCGTTTGAATGTATATATGTGTTAACGATTTCATACCGATCACATTTTAAAATCATTGGACCTATGGTCAGGGAAGGTTGTAGATATATACGTCGAGATGTAAATACTTATGGTGTATTGAGAGGGAGGATGGGGATTACGATTTGCATGTGGGGTTATATTTTCAGAACAATTGTTTAAGTGAGATTCTATGTTAACATGAGAAGGTTTGGTCAACGAAAGAATGAGGTTTTAAAATGTTTTCTTTTGGGAGTAATGATGGGAATGTGAAAGACGAATTGATTTTTTTTATACTAAATTGTGTCAAGAGGAATTGTAGACACCCCATTTTTGACCATCCTCAAGACTTGGACGTCATCATTTGAACACTCGATGATCATCCATGCTCACGTTCGTTTTGAGTTCCTGAAGGTCTCGGCTGCGCGCCTTGCCTTAGAACCTCTCAACTTGTCTGTTTTGTGCTTGGTGGACCAAGAGCTTGTGGTTTTGTTTCTGAGGGAAGGGGGTGGCTTGTTGGCCATCCCCACAACCCATCGGCCGGGCCCTATGCCTATCAGCCTCTCCTTCTTGCCATCGGCCATAAGTGTTGGCCGGTCGGCACTCTTTTTGGTCGATCAGCCATTTTTTTGGCCGAGACCCCTTTTTCTGCTTTTGCAGATATTTTGCTTCCAACTGGTGTCAGCTGTTGGTCACTTGGTGTATCCTCCATACACGTGTATGGATGGATTTGAACTAAGCTTTAGCTTGTTCAACAACCTTGGGAGCTGTTTTTCTATAAGAAGGGAGGCCCCTCTTCCTTTCCAGAGGTTCTGGAAAATTGATATACAAGATATATATCTCTCTATATATATATTTCTTCCTCTCTCTCTCTCTATATAGTGTGAGTTTGTGCCTTAAAGTGTGTTTTGTCTTCACTTTTGCACCACAACACCTAGCAACACACCACCATCTTTGAGCTGGGGTTCTTGGGAGTGTTATTTGAGCTCTGAAAGTTGGTTTTTGCCTCAGAGGATTGCTGGTTTCGAAGTTGTGCTTCAAGGGTGAGTGTATTCCCCTTTTAAGCCTTTGTTTGTATACCATATTGGCCATTCTTGCTTATTGTTTTAGGCCTTGCTTTCAACTGAAAAAAGCTTTGATTCCAAGTGTTTAACATGTTGGTTTGAGACCTCTTTAGTGTTGGGGGTGGTCTACCCCCTCTAGAGCCTTGTTTGGCCTTATTTTGAACCATCTCTTAGGCCTTTGCTTTAGCCTTTATTTGGCCTTTCCACCACTAAATTCCAGAGGAATTTCAGTGGTGAAAAGTGTGTTTTGAGGCCTTAAATAAGAGGGGGTTGTCCCCCCTCCCCTTCTCTTGTATGCTTGTGTTGATGGCTCATCAAGTTGGCATGTTTTTATATCTCTTTGTGGCTCTATTTCAGCATGTCTTAGGCCTTGTTTTTCCATGATATAACACTGTTTTGGCTTGGTTTGATCACATCATGCATGCACCTTACACTTGTAGTGCATTTTCATTCACTAGCCTAACATGCTTTATGCTTTAAGCCATTGTTTTAGCATGATTTTGGCTCAACTCAAAGAAGCTTTTACTCATATTTCAGCATGCTTAAGCTCTGTTTGAAGTTTCTTTGATCATGCATGCATTGCTTTGTATAGCCATAATGCATTCTTGCTTACTAGCTTTGTACATTGAGTCCACTAGCATGCATTGCTTGGGCTATTTGCATGATTTGGCATTATTTGGTATATGATTTCAGTGCATATGGTGTCACCATACTCTCTGATGCTTCACTATTTCAATGCTTTTGTTGAGTCATGCTTTATGGCTTAGGTATGAGTCTATATGCATGCCTTATTGCCTAAGCTTGTGGGCTGCCATATCAATGCATTTTTGGTGTTATTTTGACATGCCATAACTCTGATTTATGTTGGTATAGTCATCTTATGCTTGTTTTCGATGAGTATAGTGTAATGCTCTTCATTGGCCTTGTATGCGTCATGTTTTGTGCTCATCATGCTAGCTTGTTTTGGCCTCATTCCATGCATGTTTTGGTCTTATTTTGACCTACCTTGGGACTTTTTTGAGTCACCTTGGCCCTTTGGGGCTTGCTTGGTATGGCCATCGTGTAAGTCCCTTGGCTAGCTTTAAGCCTTGAGTCCGCTAGCATGCTTTGTTTGTCATTCGTGCATGATTTAGCCTCATTTGGAATGTAATTTCAGAGTTTACTTCATTGCCACATTCTCACATTTGTCACTTCTTCATCATGTTTGAGAGTTGTGTTCTCATGCCTAGCTGAAGAACCATCACATGAGCATGTGTCCTTGACTCCTTTTGTGCCTAAGTCTTGATTTGATGGCCACTATTTTGGACCCCCTTAGGTCTGTCCAAATGAGGTTTAAGTCCATCTTGCATGTTGTTGCATGACATTGTTGTTTGCGTGTTGTTGCATGCTCATGGTGTTTGCATATTGCAAGTTCATGATTGTTTAGCATGTTGATTAGATAGCATGTTGTTACATATTGTTGCATGCTTGTTGCATTGCATTGTGTGTGCATGCATTGCATTGTGTTTGGATAGGGTGTCAATCCAAACACGAGGAACGAGGGACGTTTCATACTTGAAGTGATGAAACGTGCCTCAATTCTCGGTCGCCGACCCTCTTGATCATTCATGATAGAGGTCAAGGCATTTGTGTGTTTTTGTGCATTCATTTGACATTGATTTGTGCAACTCGGCCTCTTTGGCCATCATGCATTGAGATGCGTGATTGATGGCTCGAGAGCCGAGCATTACACTCCTTTGAGCCTTAGACATGATAAAGAGTGTAGTTGCACACACATTTTCTTGTAAATACATTGCCATGCCTCTGTTAGTGCTCTGCTGTAGCAAAAGGGAGAATTTGTAAGAACAGTGGCCGATCGACCACTTTGTTTGCCGATCGGCTATCAAATTTGGCCGATGGCCATTAACTCCGGCTGGTGGCCACTCCTCTTGGCCGATGACCTCTCAGCATGTCCATGAGGTGGATCAGAAGTACTTTGGAGGTTGGCACAGTTTTCAGAGGTCTAAAACAGTGAAAACAGAGGCATCATGAGGCATGGTAGTGGATTTCCGGGAGGACGCGACCGAGCATGCATCATTTATCATTCTGAGGCAGAGCTGTGGCAGCCTATTTAGTTTCTTACTTACTTGGTTTTGTAACTTAATTAATTTGTTTAGTTAGTTAAGAGTTTTGTAATAATTAATTAGCTAGGATAGTTAATTAGTTGGTTTGTATTATTCATTCGGACCCTCCGTCAAGAGGGCACAACTGTTATAATAAGCGTGCGTGTGTGTGATGCATGTCTTCCAACCCCCATTTTTTTCTCCCTTTACCTGCTTTCGATGGTTAGCTTTAGGGCATATTTCAATTGGCATACTTATGCTTTGCATGTTTGCATCATTCATCTGTCTTGCATGCACCGGGCTCGGCGCATCATACAAACTGCATAATATTTTAATTTCAATTTGAATACATGTTACCAAGTTGCATTCACATGACATCTTAGAAAAGCCGAGCCTACTTAGTTGCATTTTGCATGTGTTGTATTAGGCATTGTTGATATAGCTAGGATCATGCATTGATTACTAACTAGCTTTTGTTTTGGCTCGGAGTACTAGGTAAGCTTTTATGCTTTAGCATCTTGCATGAGTGTGAGTGTTGCCCTGATAGCATGCTTTCCATGAGGCTATGTGCTTAAGTGTTTAACTGCATGAATGCCTGTGGATGAAGGCTTCATTGCTTGAATTGAGACAATTCATCAAATGCAAGTTTTAAGCCCACTTGAGGGTGGCAAAATCATCATGTTTTCTAAGCCCACTTGAGGGTGGCAAATCCGCATTTTAGCCTACTTGCGAGTAGCACTTTCAAACCATTTTCAAACAAACAAGCATGAGATGTTTTGTTCCAATTTGAGCGATCTAGTCTATACTTGTATGCTGTGCGCATCACATAGTAATTCTAGGTTAATAACCGGAATAAGAACGCATGTGTTTTCAAAAACAATATATCATGTTAGTAAAGGCCGATCTTTGATCGGGCGAGCGGGGGTGCTCATTGCATGACCTTCCCCTCTCATACCCAAGTTCCCGAGCCGAGGCAACTTTGGTGATGACGGACACGTGGCCTTAGGCACGAGTCAGGGTTTCCTAAATTTTCCCAAAATAAAATATTTAGGTGGCAACTCTGTATCTGGCAAAGCAGTCCATGTTTGGCACTTCTTTATTAAAATCAGTTTTCCAAAACGATTTGCCGGATTTGGACTCTTTGGTGATTTATCGGTCTTGCATTGCACTTTGCGAGATTAGATTCAGAACCGTGACACGAGTCCGAACTGTAGTAGCTAAGAACAAACGATTCGCGCACTTGCGCGCGGAGCCGGGAGTTCTTGGGCGGTCTACAGGAATGTTTTGAGAAAAATCGCAGTTATATGTGTATATTTGGATATTAAATGTCACACTGCTTATATGGTATGTCATGGTGCATTCATGATCTTTTTTATCTAGATGTTGTGATTGGTTCGGATCTTTGGGATCTCTACTGGGTTTAGTACTCATCCCACGTGTTGATAAACTTTTTTAGGTATAAGGCTAGAGGAATTGTGTATAACTTGAAGTCTTTTAATTGTTGGCCATGGGGCCCTTTAATTGTTGGCCATGGGGCCCTTTACTTGTTAGCCGTGTGCCATGTATTGTATAAGGGTAAACCCCTTCGGTTTCATTTATTGTTATTCCATGTGAGCCTAAGGGCATTGTACCATATCTTATTTATATCATCATTGTTGTCGTGAGAGAGTGTTATTAGTTATTCTTGTTCATATTTTTAATGGTATTATTATAATGGATTTGGTAATGGATTCGAATAATAAATGTCGGGGCGTGACAACTTGGTATCAGAGCCAGTCGAGTTGAATACTTTGGGCTCATGGGAAATGGTTTTACCATAGTGGGTTCGTTATGCTTGGTGAGGATGTTGCATATAGATGATTATGTGTTGGGACCTTATATGTTGTATTTATGTGAGCATGGGGTTAAGTTTCCTGGATAATGCTTGTCACTGGTGAACTTACTTTCAGGTTCTATTGGAAACACGCCTGATCAACGTGGTTTCTGATAGGAATTCCTTGAGAGTTCCGGGGCGAGTAATTATCTCGTGGACTTGATTCGATTATGTGGTTAGGTTTTTAATTGTCTCTATGTGATAGAATTATGTGTTTCGGGACTAATTGTGTCTGGTAACTTAGTGGGGGTTAGTGTGTGCCTCGGGCAAGGCTGTTGTGTTGTTTACTAAGTTTGTTTTAGTTTTGGTTTTATAGGATGTCTTCTCGAGGGAGCAGAGGTCGTGGGGGAAGTAGGCATGTCGGTAGAGACATAGTTGCTTTGTTAGTACCTGCCCCTGTAGCATCGGTTGTGGGCGAGGAAGTTGCATGCGAGATTGTGAGAGTGGTGAGAGATGCTGTAGCTCGTAATAAGGGGGACCATAGGAATAACCTTAAGTTGACCAAGGAGTTTCTTCGCTCCAATCCACCTCTATTTTTGGGGGAGCCTAAGCTGTTGGAGGCTGATGACTGGTTAGAACAGATTACCAAGACTCTTGGTATGCTCAGAGTCGAAGACGAGAAGTTAAGGGTTGTGTTGGCTGGTTTTCAACTGAAGGGCGACACCCGTTATTAGTGGAAGTCTACGCGAGTTTTTGTCGGCATTACTTAGAGTGCTTTCACTGAGGCCTTTTTGGCAAAGTATTTTCCTCCTTCTGCTCGGGAAAGATTGAGGAACCAATTAGTTAAGTTGCACCAGGAGGATACTCCTTTGGCACAGTTTGAGGCGAGATTTGATAGTTTGTTGAGATTTGCTCCAGAGTTGGTTGCAACAGAGGAGCGGCGTTGTCTTAAGTTCGAGGGGAAATTGTGTGATGATATTCGAAGAAAGCTTGTCGGGGTAATGTACAAAGATTATCATGCCTTGGTAGAGGCAATGGCTCACGTGGAAACCATTATTGATAGTGTTGGTCAGGATGAGGAGGAGGAATCCATACCGACAAGTTCGAATGTTCAGAGAGGTAGTAGACCTACTAAGAATTGGAAGCAGGCAAGATCTTAGGCACAGGCAGTTGACGTCTCAAACTACTTTCGTTTGTTCGGACTCGTCCTGTGGAGGGTCTAGTCAAACTCAGGCGTCCTCGAGTCAGTCTCAGAATAGGGGACCACCTTGGTGTTCTAGATGTGGTTGGGCCAGCCATGTTCGGCGTCATTGCCCTCTGCTGCAACAAAGCCAATTTTAGTAGTCCAAGCGGCAACAGTAGTAAGGTTGGAGGTGTGAAGGAGTTTTGATTCTTTGTAATGTCGTAATATGTTATTTTATGTAAGGCTGTATGCCTAGAGATGTTGTTTATGCATAGTTATGTGGTTGTAAACCCAAATAGTGTGGTTATGTAATTAACTTTGTATTCATTTGTAATGTGTTGAAAGATGTTATAAGAATTGGAAATCCTAGTTTTATTATGCCATATTGATGTCTTAGCGAAGCTTGTTGGCTTGTGATGTCTCAGGTTGGTCTTGTATGCCTTGTTGAGTGGTAGGGGTGTGTTTTGTATTGTGATTGGTATAGTAATAATGTTTTGTTTTGGGCTTTGAGTCGTGGGAATAGAGGATTGGTGGTTTGGTTGTAAGGTATTCAAAGTTGGTTGACACATAGTCACCTCGGGAATTGTTTTTGGTTTGAGCTAATGGATGTAAGGTTGAGGGGTATTTCTAGTTGTACTTGGGGGCATGGGGCCTCACTTATGAGTGTTGTTTGGTGGGTATGGGTGTGCAGAACCCATTGAGTTAGGGTAACGTGTTAATGTGCAGATTTTGCAAGCGCTTTTGCGCCATTGAATTATGTTGATTAATATTACTGGTGTTGTGTTGGTTTGAAACTTTCGAGATTTGGAAAGCTATTTGCGTTGTATTATATCTTTTGGTACTGTATTTATTTTTATTCATTCTTATGATAGAAATGTGTGTATTGAATTCTGGAATCACCATGGGTGTGATGGTTGTGATTGGGTGATGGTTGAGGTTCATTGGATGTTGTTGAGAAATAAACTGGAAAAATGAGTTTGGTTTTATAGCCTTTTATGGCATTTCGTTTCAACTGAAAACTCTGGGTTTGAAATTTCACTGGTTGTTTGGAGAAAATATTTGCAAAACAACTGGCCTTCTTGGAATTTTGGAACAAAAAATTGTTGGAAAATGGTGTGAGTTTGAATAACTTTTGAGGAAAACGAGGTAAGTGAGAAAAGAGTTTTCGAAAAAATAAGAAAAACTGTTGTTTTAATCAGATTATGTAATTATTCTGTTCAACCTTGTAGGGGTGAGTTGAGTTATGGTTTGGTCTCAGTTACTTGTTATGTGTTTTAATTTTCTTGTGGGCTCGACATTGGTTGTTTTTGGTGGTGCCAGAGAGTTGTCTCCGTAGATCGTGATTTGAAGGTGTAGTGCTCCTTGGCGAGAGTTGCTTAAGAGTTTCTGGTTATGAGTGTGATGTTTCCTCTAATGTTCGATTATGGGGAGCTTGGTTTCTGTTTGGTTGGTTGCGTGCGGTTGGCAAGCAGTTGGCGTTTGGGGTGCAAGTCGCACGGTTGTTTGGTTTAGCCTCTTGGATCCCATTGAGTATGTGGGTCAGAGAGTCAGTTGTGACTTCTTTCTTGTTGGGTGTTGCTCGGGGGTCTTTGCGGCACCAAGGCGTTGGACCGAGATCCGAGGAAAGTATCCCGCCTATGGATCTAACTTTAGTTTTGGTAGGTGTTTTCTTTTCACCATTGGGTACCTTGTGTTTTACTATCCTCTCTAATTTTGGGGATGAAATTCCTTAAGGGGAGAAAGTTATAGCAACCATAGTTTGAATCCAATCCGTTGATGTTTTGGATCCGGGTTTCATTGTTTTTTATGGTTGTTCATGTCTTGCTTCTACCCATTGTTGATTGGGTTTAGTTTTGGGAGTGTCTTGGTTGCGTTGGAAACAAGTTGGTAACTTGTTTTTCAAACTGCGTCGCCTAGAATTTTGCTTCGGTGCTTAAGCGGTCATTGTGAACTTCCATCACTTTTGCAGGCCTACAGAGATACTAAGAGTTGTCATTCTTCGCTCGAGCGGTACTTCTTGTGCTCGAGTGGTGGTCTCTTGTATGTAAAACTTCTGAGAGTTTGTATTCTGCGCTTGAGTGACATTTCCTGCGCTCGAGCAGTCACACTTTTTGTGTCTGGACGCTCAAGTGTCACTTCTTGCACTCGAGCGGATTATGCGTCTATATAAGGCCATAGTACACTGAAAAAGTCACTTTTTACTTTTCTCTCTCTCCTTTCTTTCTCTTTTCGCCATTTTAGGGTTTCATCTAGTTACACCCATTTTCTAGCCCTAGTCCTATAGATCAAAACATAGAGAGTCACGAGGGCTTCCTTTTGATATGAGCAGATCGTGTTTTCGTCGTCGGTGGATTTTCGGCTTTTCTCCTCTTTGCTCTAAGAGGTAAGGATTCTTGAGCTTCTTTTCAATACCTCGTTATAGATAGACTTGTGGTATTTTTACTACATTTAAAAGCACAATTTATGGTTGATTTTATGGTTTGATTTGGGTTTAATTGGTGGATATATGGGTTGTGTTTATTACTCATTCTGCATTGTAAAAGCTTGTTTGGGATATGGGATTGGAAGGGTTTGGTGTTCGATTCGTAAATTTTAGAACATTGGAGGAAAGCTTGATGTTAATTGGAAATTGGGGTTATGTTTTGGTTGTTTACCAAATTGGGATTTTTGGGTAAATGATAGTGGATTTTGGTTATTGTTGCATGCGTTGTGAATTGAAGTAGAGGAGTTCTATCTTTATAAAAACAAATTGGGATTAGCTACCTTTTTATAAAACATGATAGTTTGCAATGAACGGGAATTTGAAATTACCTAAGGTTGTATTTATTATTTCAGATTATGTGATTGGTGTCTAGAGTTTTGTCATTGGCCATCGGTGGAGGATGGTATTGCTTGTTGCTAGATATAGACTATGAGTACTATTGTTGGATGGGCTATGTGGTGTAACACGATGTGTTGTCAGTGGTAAATGAATATTGTGAATAGACAATTCCATTGTTAAGTTATGGAATATGTTGTTAAAGAGATAACTGCAACGCTTATAAGTGTATTTGTATGTGAGACTGTTGTCGGATAGCATGATTTTGATGTTTAGTAATTCGAGTTATGTTTGGAAACACTTTAAGAATGAAAGAAAACCCGCTGTTGAACGGTGGTGCGAGGAGCATGTTTTGATAGAAATGGGTTAATGTATTCAACTACTAATAGTTAGGATTGTAATGTTGAGACTTGGTGTATGTATTACACCCGAGTAATATCGATGTTGGTAAGTTTGTTATGCCTTTAATGTGATGGTGTTTGGGGGTCCGTTACCCACCGTGTTGAGCAGGCAAAGCGTGGCGCCTTGACAGAGGTTTTCTCGTCCCTTCCAGTTTGCACCTGGTAAAGTGTGAAAAGGGGGTCCGTTTCCCGCCGTATCTTAGCTGGCAAAGCGTGGCGCATTATGATAGGTTCTTCGTTCCCTTCCAGTTTGCACCCGGTAAAGTATCACCTGAGGAGCACCTCCTTCCGGGTGAGGCTAAAGTGTTATGTGTTATTGGTATTGTTGAATCTGCCATTCGTGTTGTAGGCCGATGGAGATGGAGTCGGTAGTATGTATTACTTCAGTTGTCTCGTTTGAATGTATATATATGTTAACAGTTTCATACCGGTCACTTTTTAAAATCCATGGGCTTATGGTCAGGGAAGGTTGTAGATATATACGTTGAGATGTAAATACTTATCGTGTATTGAGTGGCCGGATGGGGATTACGATTTGCATGTGGGGTTATATTTTCAGAACAGTTGTTTAAGTGAGATTCATTTATATTAACGTGAGAAGTTTTGGTCAAAGAAAGAATGAGGTTTTAAAACATTTTCTTTTGCAAGTAAGATGAATTGATTTTTTTTATACTAAATTGTGTCAAGAGAAATGTTTTGAGTAAAAGCGAAGGTATATGTGTATATTTGGATATTAAATGTCACACTACTTATATGGTATGTCATGGTGCATTCATGATCTTTTTTATCTATATGTTGTGATTGGTTGGGATCTTTGGAATCTCTACTGGACTTAGTACTCATCCCACGTGTTGATAAATTTTTTCAGATACAAGGCTGGAGGAATCGTGTATGACTTGAAGTCTTTTAAGGCTCTTTACTTGTTGGCCGTGTGCCATGTATTGTACAAGGGTAAACCCTTTTGATTTCATTTATTGTTATTCAATGTAAGCCTAAGGGCATTGTACTATGTCTTATTTATATTATCATTGTTGTCCTGAGAGAATGCTATTAGTTATTCTTGTTTATGTTTTCAACTAAAAGGTATTATTATAATGGATTTAGTAATGGATTCGAATAATAAAAGTCGGGACGTGACACTTGGTGGTGAGCATTAATCGAGTTTGGGTGGTTGATGTGTGAAAAATAGAAGTTGGTAGAGAGGTAGGGTGATAAACTCTCAAAATAAGTCTCTTGGCCTTTTAAATTTTTGTAACCCTCAAAACTGAAGTTGGGTTGTGTTTTCATAGACTTTAGAACCAATATCACGATGAGTCGTAATTAATACCATGATAAGTTAGAATCAAAGACCGCAAACGTCGTAACCAAATACACATATTGTACACACCTTATATATATATATTGTTCAAAGCTGCTTCTCTTATTGTATATGTGAAATTGTCTTTAGTTTTTACCATTTTTGTTTTATGTCCGTGAATCATTTGTGGATTTTTTTATTATTATTATTTTTTTCAACTTTCCTATTTCATCACATGAAAATATTGTCTTCATTTAACATGATATTTTTAAAATTGAGTTTATGAAATTTGATATTACCGATTGAGGTGAATTATTCCCTTATTCATAAATTGATTTATTTTGAGTTAATTTTGCATGTTTCAACTATGGATAAAACCATACAATTTTCTAACAATTCATTTTTACGATTAATTTTATCCCAAATTTAGAATCTTAAATCCATCCGTATATATACTCATAGTCATTACATCAATAAATTTCTTATTTTTTCTCATAAAAAATAAAGAGAAGCCACTGCTACTTTAACTAACAATCCGTTTGTTTGGGCCAAAAAGATTTTTCATATTTTCTAATGTTTGGTATAACAAAAAACGAAAATAAAAGTCCAAGGAAAACATTTTCTTTGAACAACTGAAAATAAATCTATTTGGACAAAAAATGTTTTTTTTATCGATGGAGACGTTTTCCAAACTAAAATTTTACCAATATCACTGTACTACCATTGCTACTATCATACTACCATCACCGTGGCTATTGTGATCATCACTGTTGTCATCACCGCCATTGCCACCGTACTATCACTATGCCACCACCTCCACATTCATCCCACCATTACTATCACCAAACATAAAACATATTTTTCGATCAAACGAATGGTTTTAAACCAACAAACATTAGCATAATAAATAAAATGTTTAGTTCCTTGCGTTGGCAGAGTCAAGAATTTATATGGGGCCCACTTATTAATTACAAGCTTAAAAATTTTCTTCCTTAATCAATAACAATAATATAATAATAATTTTTTGAACTAATATTAAACACAAATACTTAAATATTCATTCCAAAAAGTTTTTAAATGTAAACTTTTACAATTGACCCTGACTCCATGATATTATCATTATCAATGTTATAAAAAAATGTCTCTCTCTCTCTCTCTCTCTATGTAGACAATCAAGCTATCAAAATCTCTACTTTTAATACAAATCAAAATTCATAAATTTAGCACAAACCACAACAAATCAAACTTTTAAATTTTAACACAAAGCATAAGAAATCAAAATTCTTAATTTAAATATAAATCACCACAAATTAATATTTTTAATTTTAGGACAAATTAAATCCTTAATTTTAGCACAAAAAACAATAACAAATAAAATAAAATGAACCACTGCCAGTAAGATCCAAAAACCAAACTCCTGTAAGTTTATAGAGTTTAGGAGATTTTTCTGCTATTGTAAGTGTTTAATAGGGCTAAAACTTTTTTTTTTTTTTAAAGAATAGAGCTAATACTTCAAAAAAAAAAAAAAAAAGTCAGGACAAATACGTGATCCGATCCCTAGCTCCGTTGTGGCTCACAACTTCGGGAGTGTTTGGTAGAGTTTAAATCCAGCTTATTTCAGCTTTTAGCTTAAATTAAGTCAAAAAAGTGATTATTCTTTGAGTTGGGGAGGAGGTGTTTTTTGATTCAGCTTAAGCGCGCAGCTAGGGTTTGAGGGGCAAAATGACTTAAATGCCCCCTCACAATTTCAAGTTATTACTAGTGTGCCACGTATATAAACCAAACACAACTCATTTCTGTCTCTCGCACGCCTCTGAGAGGCGATTTCCGACCAACCCTAGCTCTCTCTCTCTCTCTCTCTCTCTCTCTCTCTCTCTCTCTCTCTCTCTCTGTGTTCGGATTCAGATCTATGAGAGTGACAATCACCGTCCTAGAGAGGCTCGCGGTGGCGAAGGGCGACGGAAACCTAATTTCTGACTTGGTGAAGAGTATGAGGAAGTGCGGAGAGCCAAATCGACAGTTGCAGTGTCTATGGGAGCCAAATCGACAGCCTTGATCAACGGTGGCGAATCCACCACCGCCTCTGTTCTGCTTCCTCATCTGTCGCCAAGTGTTTTCGAAATTAAGAGAGAGAGAAGAGGTGTCAAAGGTGGTGGTGGATCTAGCATTGCCCAGATTTGGTCTCTCTACCTTCGGCGATGGCGATGGCGATGGCAACGGATGGGGAGGCGGTGGTGGTGGTTGTGTTGTCGGAGAAGACAGGAGATGAAGATCTTGGCCTAGAAGATGAAGATGAAGAGGCGACTCAAACCCTAGCGCCGCTATGACTGCAGAAGCTAGGGTTTCAATATATATTTTTTTTTTAGGGGAACCAAATCGACAGCCTCGATCAACGGTGGCGAATCCACCACCGCCTCTGTTCTGCTTCCTCATCTGTTGCCTAGTGTTTTCGAAATTGAGAGAGAGAGAGAAGAGGTGTTAGAGGCGGTGGTGGATCTAGCATTGCCCAGATTTGGTCTCTCTACCTTCGGCGATGGCGATGGCGATGGCGATGGCAACGGATGGGGAGGCAGTGGTGGTGGTTGTGTTGTCGGAGAAAACAGGAGATGAAGATCTTGGCCTAGAAGATGAAGATGAAGAGGCGACTTAAACCCTAGCGCCGCTGTGACTGCAGAAGCTAGGGTTTCAATATTTTTTTTTTTTGGGGGGGGAGGGGAGGTTTTCAGTGTTTTTTTAATTAAAAATAATAATAATTAAGAATTTTAGTCACTAATTAATAATTTTAGTATTAATTGATGGTAATTAATAATTTTAGTATTAATTGATGCTAATTAAGTCATTAATTGACACTAATCTATATATTAAGAAAAATGGTCTTTTAAAACCCAAGGCTTGTGGAACCTCCAACATGTCAATCCTAATTTCTTGATTTTTTAATATTTTTTTTAAAAAAAAATTGACTTGGTGATTGGTGATTGGTTCAAAGATTGTAATAATTACACTATTGATTACAATAAATTCAAAGATTGTAATAATTACACTATTGATTACAATAAACACTTAATTTATAATAATTACACTTATTAAATGAATAACGCAATAAATGAAATCCTAATTTCCTTACTTTTTGCATCCCCAAGAGACCCATGTAATTATCGTGTAAATGCCTCTTAAATAAATAAATAAACACTTATTAAATTCTTTCAAACTCCTCGGTCAAACCCCATGTATTTAATTTATATATTATGTAATTATTGTGTAAATGCCTCTTAAATAAATAAATAAACACTTATTAAATTCTTTCAAACTCCTCGGTCAAACCCCATATATTTAATTTATATATTAAAAAAAATGAAAACAAATATAAATATCTATAATTATCCCGTGCATAGCACGGGTGATAGGCTAGTTAATTTATAATAAAAAAAGGAAATAATTTTATATTAATTGATACTATTAATGAAATGATAATTTTAGTATTAATTGATGCTACTTAAGCCATTAATTGACACAAATTAATTTATAATGAAATAAATTGTGTAATTAATATTGAAATAAATTGTGCAAATTAATATCAATTAATATTGAAATAAATTGTGCAATTTATATCAATTAATATTGACACAAATTAATATATAATGAAATATCACTAAAAAAAATATTTCAATTAATATTGAAATAAATTGTGCAATTTATATCCATTAAATAAATTACACAATTTATTTCACAATTATTGATATAAATTGCACAATTGCACAATTTAAATAAAGAAATAAATTGCACAATTGCTATATTATTAATTGTAATGAAAAAAAATTAATAAAAACAAAATCACAATTTTTAAGCCATTAATTGACACTAATTAATTTATAATGAAGAAAAAGATGAAAAAAAAAAGTATTGATGCTAATTAAGCCATTAATTGACATTAATTAATTTATAATGAAGAAAAAAGAAAAGAAAATGAAAAAAAAAAAGAACAAAAAAAAAGTATTGATGCTAAGTAAGTCATTAATTGACATTAATTAATTTCAAATGAAGAAAAAGATTTTAAAAAATGAAAAAAAAAAAAGTATTGATGCTAATTAAGCCATTAATTGACATTAATTAATTTATAATGAAGAAAAAGATATAAAAAAATAACAAAATAATTATTTTTATATCATATAAGGGCAAAAAAGACAATTATATAGCAAAAAGTTATTTTACAGTTTATCAACCAAATACTACTCTTCTACTTAAATCCATAATCCAACAGCTGCACCAAATAGTTTAATAACTTATGTTTAAAGTTATAATCTATAATTTATAATCTATTAAGTTATAATTTATAATTATTTTTCCACAACTCTATCAAATGGGGACCTTCATAGGAAAAGGACACCCATATGAACTCTTTAAATGAACTTGGAGGCAAAACACCGAACTGCAAGCTGGCTGGGTAACATTTGGAAGACAAACCCAACCCAAGATAAACACAACCACTCTAAACGAAACTTCCAAAGCTACGGTAGGGTGTTTGGCAAAAGTTATTTTTTGGTTTTTCAGGTTAAAATTTATAAAAAAATAAAAATAGATTTCACTTTTCTTCTCACAAATATTACATTCAACTATAAAAAAATTCAATTATCTTTCTAAACACACAAATTTTAAGCTATTAAAACAACTAAAAACTAAAACACTACAACAAAGACTAAAGTTTTAGAGACCAAAATTTAAGGACAAAATTATTTTTTAGGGATCAAATATTTTTGTTTTGAAAAGTGTAGTAATTATATTTTTAGCAACAAAAATTTAGCAACGAAAATTAAACATTAGTGATAAATTATTATCCTTTTGGGACCAAATTTGTTGTGTCAAAAAATAAACCATTTTGATGCCAAATTATTTTATCTTAAAAGTCTATTTATTAGTGACATTTCAAAATTGTCGTTAAAAGCCTTGTTTTTTATTTTTCAAGACGACCTGTTATCGACTATCCTCATGATGATAGAAATTAATATCTAAATATCTTTTACAACCAAATTTTCACTTTAAAAACTAAAAGATTTAATATTTAAAACTCTTATATATTATAATAAAATAACATATTAAAATAACAACTTCTCACACACTCACAGTGACATCTTTAGCAATACAATAATATGTGAACTGTCTGAACACATTCACCACAAAAACGCCAACAACTGTCCACATCTACTCCTAAAATCATCCAAATGCGGTGGCATGATATTAGGGTATGAAGGACACAATGTGACCTTGGAATTTCATGAATTTGCCTGATATTTGTGGGGGCCTTCAATAACGGTGGTTCGCCCAAGGTAAATGACTAAATAATCATTTTGTTTAGTGGCTCTTGGTCTTGAACGGCTTTTTATTTATTTATTTATTTTTGAACGCGTTAGTGATTCTTGGTTGTGAACATGAAGTTGGAAACGAAGTGCACGTGTATGACACATTCTCAGAAGAAGACAATAGTCATGCATTTCTACGTTCCCCACTAAAGTAGTGCGATAAGATTATACTTCTAGATGGTGTTGGTTTTGGAAATTATTTTATGAAATTGGATTATTAATTTTTTCGAATTAATAGTCTGTTATTTGGTTTAAAGTTTTTATACTGGATTAATAGTCTCAAATTTATTGGATTATTATGTCCCATGGGAGTGAAATGAAGGGATAAGGGGGATATGGAATTAAGTGATGAAATGATTATTTTAACCCTCTACTATTTAATTATGTATCATATTTAGTAAAATTCAATAAAATTTAAATATCTTAATTTAAAAATAAAATAATTTTAATTAAAAAAATAACATACATTTTGATTGATATTTTATTATTAAATTTATTTAATTTTAAAAAATAAATTTATTTAATTGTGTAAAAAATAAAATAAAATAAATTTTTATTTAATCTAGTTAAAAATAATTAAAATATTAAAAATGTGTTTAATATTGCTATTACTTAGTAAATAATTGAAAATGATAAAATAGTCATTTGAATATTTATTCTTCTTCATAATATCTCAAACAAACATCGGATTCATATCTAATTCAACCAAATAGTCCTTTATTGACATTTAACCCCGTGACTAAACAAACATGAGATACAAATCCAGTCCAACCAAATAGTACGGAAATAATGTATTCCAAGACTAACAGTCCGGTAGATTCCAATCCCCTCTTATCCAATCAGTCTAAACAACCACACTCCTAATTAATTGTCGAATGACTCAAATTAGAAGGGAATTGAGGTATTTCACGACCCTTCTGCAGCCATATTGGGATTTTATTCTCATTTTTTTTCATGTTGGGATTTTATTCTCATTTTTTAATTTTTGTTCTATCTTGATGTACTTTTAATGATAGAATTCTCATGATATTTTTGTAACTTAATATTCTTATATAATTCAACGATTAATACTATGTTACGATTGAAAAACAAAAATAAAATTAAAAAAATTTAAAATAGAGAATTTCTATTCTTCTAAATGGAACCAATTGCCCCTCTTATATATGAGTGCGCGTCTCATACGTGAGAGAATGTGAAATCGTCAACAAAAAAAAAATGATTGTGGAATTAGTGATATCCAAATAGAAAGAATTTAATTTTTTTCTAGTTATGAGAATAAGATTAATTGCTTTCAATCTCAGAATCACGAATACTATAGTATATTGAAGAGCAAGATTAATATTTTAAGTGTAATACTACATTTATCATTTTTTTATACTATTTTTGGTATCACTTTATGTACATATGTGTCAACACATTATTAATGTAAGAGTAATGTTATATATACTTAAAATCTTATACTAACAATCTTACTAAAAACATGCACGTTTCAAAATCATTGGATGTTTAAATATCATTACTTTTTTCTGTTTTTTTTTTTTATATAATCAATCACATTTGAATCTCTTGTACTTGATAACTGTATTGTGCCTATTGGATCTAAAGAGGAAGAGAACAACAAGTCTAAGAAGGGTGAAAACAGAGTTAAGAGCAGAGCAGGTATAGCTGCAGCTATAGCTAAGACTATTGGGCATGATGAGGCTAGTTCTGCAGACAAATGCAAAAGATGTTCAAATGGTACTACAACTGTATCACAACACTATGGAGTTACTGCAGCATATTAACTATCTTGTAACAAACTCCAATGCAGTTAGAACTTAGTTAGATATTTCGTTATGTGCATATGTATAGTAGCTAACTTGATCCTCAGGAATTTGAACAACTGAAGAAAAATAATAATAAAAAATAAAAAAAATCAGATTCTTTCTCTTTCTATTTTCTTTGTTCTCTGGTTCTGCATTTCCATCATGGTATCAGAGCTAATCTAAGCTCTCACAAGCAACAGTGACGATCCAATTTCAGAAAGCTTCATTGCCTTCTAATGTTCTTCTACTGGTTGCAAATCTAAATTCGTTAATCACAGCTAAGCTTGAATCTGGAAATTATTCTATTTGGAGAAAACAAATTCAGAATTTCTTTAAAGCTACTAAGTTTTTTGGATTTCTTGATGGATCATCTGTATGTCCATCTGCTACAGTCTTGGATGCAAATAATCAAACAATTGCTAATCCTAAATTTCTGAAATGGAAGCTCACAGATTCATATCTTCTTAGCTGCATAATAGCCACACTCACACCTTCAATTTTCTCTTCAGTACTTCATTTGAAGCACTGTAAAGATCTGTGGTTTGCTCTTGAAAAGAGATTTACATCTCTCTCATGTTCAAAGAAAACATGTTCCATGGAAGAATATCTTCAACAAGTCAAAGATCTTGTTGATCAACTAGCCCTAGCTTCGTCTCCTATTTGTGATGAAGATCTTATTCTTTTTGTTCTCAATGGACTACCTAATGAATACAATGCTTTTAAAACAGCTATACATGCTAAATTTGAAGTTCTAACCATGGATGAGTTGTGTGCTTTTGTGGACCGCCCGAGAACTCTCGGCTCCGCGCGCGAGGGCGCGAATTCGTTTGTTCTTAGCTACTACAAGTTCGGACTCATGTCACGGTTCTGAATCTAATCTCGCAAAGTGCACTGTGAGACCGATAAATCACCAAAGAGTCCAAATCTGGCAAATCGTTTTGGAAAACTGATTTTTATAAAGAAGTGCCAAACATGGACTGCTTTGCCAGATATAGAGTCGCCACCTAAATGTTTTATTTTTGGGAAATTTAGGAAATCCTAACTCGTGCCTAAGGCCACGTGTCCGTCATCACCAAAGTTGCCTTGGCTCGGGAACTTGGGTACGAGAGGGAAAGGTCATGCGATGAGCACCCCCGCTCGCCCGATCAAAGATCGGCCTTTACTAACATGATATTTTGTTTTTGAAAACACATGTGTTCTTATTCCGGTTATTAACCTAGAATTATTATGTGATGCGCACAGCATACAAGTATAGACTAGATCGCCTAAGTTGGAACAAAACAATTCATGTTCGTTTGTTTGAAAACGGTTTAGAGGTGCTACTCGCAAGTAGGCTAAGTCGTGAATTTTGATGAATTATTCCAATTCAACTAATCCAACCTTCACCCACAGGCATTCAAGCAGTTAATCACTTTAGTAGTTAGCCTCATGGCAAGCATGCTAACATGGCAACATACACATCTCATGCAGTATGCTAAAGCGTAAACACTCACAGTGTACTGCGAGCCAAAATAGAGAAGCAGTTAGAAATCATCCATGATCCTAGTTTATGTTAAGATGGCTAGTGCAACACATGCAAAAATGCAACTAAAATAAGCTCGGCTATTCTAAGATGTCATGTGAATGCAACTTGATAACATGCTGTTGAACACGTATTCAAGTAAATGTATTGAAATACAATGCAGTTTTGATGATGCACCGAGCCTGGTGCATGCAATACAGATGAATAGATGCACGCATGCGAAATATAACTATGCTAATCGAAATATGCCCTAAAACTAACCATCGTAAGCGGTTAAGTAAAAGGGAAAAAGAAATGGGGGTTGGAAGACATGCATCACAAACACACACGCTTATTACAACAGTTGGCCTTCTCGACGGAGGGTCCGAATAATAAGCTAACTAGCTAATCTAAGATAATTAAACTAATTATTACATCACAAAACTAATTAACTAACAAGCTAACTAATTAAGTACAAAACTAAGCTAATTAACTAACAAGTTAACTAACTAGTTATTACAACACAGATAAGCAGCTAAACGCATTAGCTACTTAAATACAGAACCAAAGCATAAACTATCTAAGGAAAGCAGTAAAAAGAGGTCCTCGGGATGAGGAGAGTGCATGCATGCTCGGTCGCCTCGTTCAGAAATCCGTCGCGATGCCCCAACTTGCCTCTGTTTGCAATTGATTTCAGATCACTGTACAAACTTCAGGGTACCTTCTACTCCACCATGGGAACCTCCAGGAGCATGGCCGACCAGTTGTTGCTGCTGTAAACCACCAGCCGACCACTTACCATTGCTACAGACTAGAAAAAGTGGTCGACCAGCTAGTTTTTGTGGTCGATTGACCAGTTGTTGCTGCACTTCTCCAGTTTGCTGCAACAGAGAGCAAGAAAGGGCATAGCAATGTATTTGCAAGGTATGTGTGCACAACCACCCTCCATGTCATTTCATAAGCTCAAGGGAGTGTGGTTCTCGACCCCCGGGTCACCAATCACGCATCTCGATGCATGATGGCCGAGAAGCCAAATTGCACAATTCAATATGAAATGAATGCACATCTAACACATAAATGCCTTGATCTCTATCATGTATGATTAAGAGGGTCGGCGATCGAGAATTGAGGCACGTTTCATCACTTCAAGTATGAAACGTCCCTCGTTTCTCGTGTTTGGACTAACACCTAATCCAAACACAATGCAAGCAACAATATGCATAACACAATCCAATCAACAACATGGCATACACAATGCAAAGAACAACATGGCATACACAATGCAATGTAACATAAGCATGCAAGCGATATGGCATACACAATGCTAAGGCCAAGTTTGGGAATACCCCAAAAAGCCAAAAAGCCAAAAAGTTACTCAAAAAGTTAAAAAGTTATCACTATTCACCAAAAGTCAACAATTACGGCTGCACAACTCCCAATTCAAATTTTCCTCTAAAAACCAATTTTCACAATTTTTTATTACACATTTTTCCATAAAAAGTCAAAAAGTTAACCCAAACATCCATATTTTCAACCTCAATTTTTTTGTCCAAAAAGACAAAAAGTGCACTTATTTAGTCTTCCCAAACAAGGCCTAAATGCTAAGAACAACATGGCATACTCAATGTAATGTGACATAAGCATGCAAACAACATGGCATACACAATGCTAAATGCTAAGAACAACATGGCATACTCAATGGAATGTGACATAAGCATGCAAACAACATGGCATACACAATGCTAAATGCTATGAACAACATGGCATACTCAATGCAATGTAACATAAGCATACAAGCAACATGCAAATAAACTTGCTAAATGGACTTAAACCGAATGTGGACCAACCTCAGCCATGCCCAAATCAGTGGCCATAATGCTAAGAAATGAAGGCACAAAAGCATATACAAGCATGTACATGCATTGGCCTATCAACTAGGCCTAAGAGCATAACCCTCAAGAGCACTCAAGAAGTGATAAACATGGGAGTGTAACAATACTATAAGCTCTGAAATTAAGTATGAAATGATGCCAAATCATTCAAACAACATAAGCAAGGCATGGAAGAGTCCTTAAGGCATAAGGCTACCGAGGAGGACTACTCTAAAGACATGCAATACATGGCACAAATGCATGAACCAATCATGGACAGAGCTCAAATGGGTCAAAACAAAGACCAAAGCATGCTGAGATGGGGCTCAAATGTCCAAGCATGCATGCATACAAGCTAGGCCACAAGCAAGGAAACAATGCACAACCCTTAGAGGCACTCAAAGGGTGAAAGAAGTAAGAACGTGGCAATGCTATATGCTCTGAAATGTCATGTTAAATGATGCCAAATCATCCAAACAACACAAGTGAAGCATGCTATGGTGCTCAAAACTCAAAGCTAGCAAGGCCAATTGCACTACAGCTATGCAATACATGAAGCATATGGCAAAGGCAACCCAAAACAGTCCTAGAGCATGTCAAAATGGTGCTAAAACATGTATGGAAGGAAGCCAAAATAAGCTAGCATGGAATATGCAAGGCCAAAAGGGAGGGTTACACTACACCTACCAAGACCAAGCATGAGATGGCTTCGCCAACAAAAATCAGAGTTATATCATGGCAAAATAACCTCAAAAACACACTGAAATGATAGCTCGCAAGCTTAGGCATAGAGGCATACGCAATGACTCATGTTAAGGGCATAAACACCAACTCTCCAAAGCATGGAATAAGTGAAAGATGCAAGTGTATGACCACACTATATGGACTGAAATCACATTTCAAATGATTCCAAATCATGTAAATAGCCCAAGTAATGCAAGCTAGCGGACTCAGTGCACAAAGCTAACAAGCTAGAATGCACTATAGCTATACAAAGCATGGCATGCATGACCAAAACAACACAAATTAGAGCTAGAGCATGCTAAAACATGGACAAAAGTTTCTTAGAGTTAAGCCAAAATCATGCTAGAAAGATGGTCTAAAGCATGGTACACATTAGGCTTGTTAATGGAATTGCACTACAAGTGCATGGAGCATGCGTGGGGCTATCAAACCAAACCTTAACAGAGGTATATCATGGCAAACCAACACCAAGAACATGCTGAGATGGACTCAAAACAAGCTAGAAAGACATGCTACTTCATGAAGCACACAAAACTAGTTTACGAGGATTACACTACAAGTGTATAAGACATGCAAGGAATGACAAAACCAAATCAAAACAGTGGTATGCCATGTCAAAATAACCCCAAATACAAGCTAAGATGGAGCCAACATATGCTAGATAAACATGCTCAAACATGAGGCATACAAAGAAAGCATACAAAACACAAGGAGAGGGGATAACCCTCTCCTATTTAAGACCTCAAAACACAAGTTTTACCACCGAAAAGCCACTGGATTTCAGGGGCTAAAAGGCCAAGAGAAAGTGATCTCAAGGGCCTAAAGTGATGGTGTAAAACAAAGCCAAACAAGGCACAAGAGCGGGTAGACCACCCCCAACACAAAAGAGACCTTAAACAAACATGTTAAGCATGCAAAAACAGAACTTTTTGTAGTTTAAAGTCAAGCCAAAATAAGCATGCAAATAGGTCCAAAAGCTTAATCAAAATGAAGCTTTAAAGGGCTAGTTGACTCACCCTTGTAGAACCACTTCAAAGCTACAACTCTAGCAGCTTTTCTAAACTCAAACCAATCCAAAAACTCCAAAACCAGCTCCTAGGTGCCTCAGCAACAAAAGGGTGGTCTTTCACTATGTGTTTATGTGAAAAAGTGTGAAGAAACTACACTTAAGGCACAAAAATGAAAGAGATGGAGAATTATAGAGATGGAGTGATATGTATAGTTCAAGCACCAAAATCTGAACCTAAGGCAAGAGGGGAGAGGTTCTCTTTTATAGAGAACCAAAGTTTAAGCTTGTTAAACAAGCTTAGGCCTTCAAGCCATCCCTCCATACACATGTATAGAGGATGGTTTCTGTGCCCTCCAGCTATTACAGCTGGCAAGAAAATATCTCCAGAAAGGTGATGGAAAGCTGCCGACCAGTTGAAGTGGTCGGCCAGCTACTTTTACTGGTCGGCCAGGACAAAAAGTGGTCTCCCAGAAAGAAAAGTGGTCTCCCATAGTGGAAAGGTGGTCTACAACATGAAAGCAAGCTAATGGCATGGTGGGAGACCACTATTGGTGGTCCAAAGACCAAGAAAACAAGTTGGCCAACCAGAAAACTGGCTGGCAGGCAGGAAAAGTGGTCTCCAAGGGGAAAAACTGGTCTCCCAGAAAGAAAAGTGGTCTCCCAGGAGGGAGAGGTGGTCTACACTAGAAACAAAAGGTGGTGGCATGGTGAGAGACCACTTTTTCCAACTGCAAACCACTTGTAGACCACCAAAAGTGGTCTACATGGAAGAAAACTGGCTGGCGGGGAAGAAAAGTGGTTTACGGGGAGAGAAACTGGTCTCCCACCCTTATTCCACTCTTCAAGCAAGGAAAACAAGGTTTGTGCCAAAAACAAACCAAAAAGGATGCAAGACAAGAGTCCGGGGGACAAGGCGCGCAGCCGGAAACCTCGAAAACTAGTCTACGGGCACCAAAAGCGGTCTATGAGGGAAAAGTAGTCTACGACTACAAAAAGTGGTCTATGAGACCACAGTGCCCCTCTAGGCAAGGTCAACAAGGCATGGTTCAAAAACCAAGCCAAGCGGAGAACGTTAAGCTGTCCCGAGACAAGGCGCGCTGCCGAAGACTCCGAAAACTGAAAACTAGTCTCCAAGAGCGAAAAGTGGTCTATGACCACAAAAAGTGGTCTACCACCACAAAAAGGTGGTCTACAAACCTCTCCCTCCCTCTAGGGAAGAGAAAACAAGGCTTGGTCCACAAACCGAGCCAAAGCACAAAGAGTTCAGAGGCCCGGAGGCAAGGCATTCAGTCGAAAACTCTGGAAACTCGAAACGAGCACAACATGCACAATCACCGAGCGCTCAGTCGATGATGTCTAAGTCTTAAGGTCGGCCAAAAATGGGGTGTCTACTGTTGCCCCTCTTTGACAGAACTCGAAAGTCAAGAAGTGACGAGAATGAATGTCAAAGCCTAGAGGCGACCCATTTTTGACAATACCGAAGACTTAGACAAACAGGCAAGATAACAAAGAGATACACCCGTAGGCAGGGGCAAGATGCAAATGACATGCACAATGCCGAACATAACTTATGATCATGCAAAAAGAGTTGTGATGAAGCAAATATGCAAAATAAATGCAACATTTGAAGCAAACCGATAAGGTAATCTCACACATGAGAAATACAAATACAAACACGATACACGTGAGACTCACAAGTCAAACCGCATTCCACACAGAAAGGGCACAAGAAAATTATGCAATCTTAACTACGGCCCACGTAGGAAAGACTAAAAACAACCGTTGGGCACACCCGAGGTATCAAACAAGATTCCAACGCGTTGAACGGAAAAGGAGTGTTATAAGCATTGGAACACATTCCAAATGCTCTTAACCAAAGAGGGAGAAACAAAAGAGTGGTATAAGCATTAGAACATGTTCCCAATGCTCTTAACCAAAGAGGGAGAAGCAAAAGAGTGGTATAAGCATTAGAACACGTTCCCAATGCTCTTAACCAAAGCAAAAACGTACAAGCGTCGGCACACAGTCCAAACACTTCTAACAGGGTGTTAGTGTAAACACCGGGCGCACCCGGGTATTAAAGCAACGGGGTAAGGAAGAGGAATGGTGTTACCCAGAATTCCTCTGAATGAACCGTACATATAATAATGTATGGTCGCACCAGCCTCAAATAAACCGTACATACAATATCGTGCCTACATAAGAAAGAAACTTAACAGATACAGTAGGATAGGAATGCATGTTCCAAGCAAGGTTGACAGCATACACCATGCTATTGTGAGAAGTGCATACACAATGCAAAGATGACAAATGCATGACCGATGCGGGAGTAGCCAATGCATGTTCCATGCGAGATATTAAGGTGCATATTTAATGCAAGTGTAAGAGGTGCATATACAATGCAAACATGAGAAGTGCATAAGAATGCAAATGAAGAGGTGCATAACAATGCAAATGAAGTGTGCATAACAATGTAGGTGTAACGTGCATAACAATGCAAGTGAAAAGGCAGCATACATATTATGTGCACAATATTCAATGCATATTCGACGCAATATGCTCAGTGAAGAAATGTGCGTCTCGGCAAGACCGATTTAGTTGTGACCTCCGACTTACCTCTCGGAGGGATTTCAATATATTTCAAAAGGATACACCTCGTGCATGCCAACTGACGATGAGCTACGCATCGAAGACATGAGTTGAAAATTCTGCAGAAACATTTTGAGCCGAAAAAGTGGGTTCTTCCTGCACTTTCTTGATTATACTTCCAAACCGCAGTTACTATCTTTCCTTCCTGGCCATGTTCACAACTTTCCCTATTCTCCAACGGGGTGACAGACTAGGTTGGTTCAGTATCCAGAATTGAGGCGCATACACATGCTATCTCAATCTATGGGGCTGCCATATAGATTTCAAGCTGAGGATACACCCCTGGGTATTTAAACCAGACTTTAGTCTCGAAAATTCCAAACCTTTGTGTTCTAGGCATCAGCCATTCGAACTCTAGTTTCCACCATCGCGATTGGTCTCCTAGGAACTTGTTGCAAATACAGCCTAGACAACTCTGGCGGGGAATGGTACTCAAGGAGAGCACTTCTGATTGCCATTCTGGCTTTGAAGCAGGCTTGATCTTGCGCTCGAGGCAGAGGCACACTCATACTTCAGAGCATTGACAAGGCCTGAGGCGGTACATCTGGAATACAATCTCGGAATTTGCTGAAGTTGAAACACACTCAGATGCTCCGATTTTCCTTCTTTTCTTTTGCTTTGTAGTTTGGAACCCATATAGCTTCAAATAGGTCCTGGTTTGACTGTTCTCATATGACTTGGGTTGAACCCTGCAGTTTTATGAAAGAACAAATTTGTTTTGCGCAAATGTAGAGAACGGCATGGCACTCTGCGCACAAAACGATTTTTTTTTGAAATTGAGAAATGAGTTCTTGACCGAGTATTGAGCCTACAACTGAACACAGCCAAAACGACTCAACAATGGAAAATAGAGGTAAACAACCTAAACACATCTATTGACACTTGAAATGATTCAAAACAAGAATCGAGACAAACAAAACACACACACAACACTCAGATGTGTACCATCAATGGGAGACCTCTTAGTTCGCGAGGAGCCAGTTTCTTCGGGTATTGTTTCCCATCCTTTTCTCATTTGTGATTCTCACATCACTCTGGCACTCAATCTCTTGTTTTCTGAAAAAACCCTTTTCTTACTTTTTCTCTTAGCGCACATCTCTCTATTCTTCAATCTCTCTTCTTTTTTATCCTTCCCCTGGGTAGTTGATGGATAAACAGGAAGTTGCGGGCTCTTGCCCCCTAGCATTCCGCTAGATTCTTTTTCTTCGGCTCAGAACAGTGAGCTTCTCCCGCAGAGGGGTTGTGGTGCGATTGGATGTACAGCAGATCATCAACTGACATCAGTTGACAATGCGCTTGGCCAGCTCGGATGTGACCAAATCTATCCAGATGAGGGAGTGGAATATCTTGATCCATTCGTGCTTCGCACTTAGCTTGATACCTCACTGCTTTGAGGATGAGAGAGCTTTCAGCCCTTTGTTGTTAGCTTCAGTTGTGCCCTTTTCTGGCAGGTAGAGTGCCCTTTCTTAGCAAATAGAGTGCCCTTTCTGGCAAGTATGTTGACAATGGGGAAAAGACAGAACACCTGACTTAACTGTGCCACCTAGTTCATCATTTTGACCATTTTTTTGTTTTGGCTTTCTACTAAAACAATTTTGACCAAAATGAGAGTTAGATTAACATACTTGTTTGACTTTTTTATTTGAAATCATGCAAGTCAGGCTATGAGCACTGAAAATTTTCCTTTTTCGGGTCCAAGAAATGGTCCAGTTTTGGAAAAAATGGAATAATTTTCGAGAGAAAATTAGTCAACCTCATTAAAAATCCTCAAAAACTGTTTTTAGAAATGGCCACTGCTCAACCAACGTAGAATCTACTCTTGAGATGCATAACCTCAGATCCAAAACAATGGAAAATTGCCCCTTGTCTAAATGGCACCTCGGGGCAACAGAAAGTTGCCCCTTGGCTGAATGGCACCACAGCGCACTGTAATCAGTCCTCAAAGTGACGGTCACAACCGAACTCTCGGATACAGAGAAGACAAAGATGATCAGAACCATTACATGGACACAATCGATTTGGAAGTGTTTATGGCTGGACTTCAGAATGAAGTTGCCTACGTATCCCAAACATGGGAATCAAGCCTAACGTAGTGCCGGGTTAAGGTACACTCGTGTATTAACCTCTCCTTTTACGCTCTAACTTTTGCCAAGGCCACCCTTTCTGGATTTTCAACCTTGCGAGCTATGTTCTTCTTTTCTTTTCAATTCTTTTTTCTTTCTTTTTTTTTTTTTTTCATCTTTTCTTTTCATTTTCTTCATTTTCCAATCTTTTCTTTTCTTTTTCTTGCTCTAACTTTTGCCTGGCTCACTCTTCTGGGTTTTCGGCCCAGCGAGCCTCTCGAGGGTAAAAGTGTAGCTTTGTCCATGTCAAATGGTTTTGAGATCTCGAAGCCATCTGAATCCAGGAGAATGGATGATGTTCACTGATGATGTAAAAGTCCATCTGATAGGGGCTAAATTGCCCCCAGTGTTGTGGATAGGAACTCGGTTGTCCTTCAGCAAGATTTTCTTCTTTCCTTCCTTCTGGGATTTGGCATTCTTGCCGATCTTCGTTAGCTTGAGAAATGTCCCAATTTTTTGGCTCTTCGAGCACGTCTGACATTTTTTCTCTGCCCCTAGTTCAAGGGCTACTTCTGATCTAGCTTTGCAAGCTTCTTTTGATCATATTGACCTTCTTGATCTGATTTTCTTGCCTCTAGTCCAAGGGTTGCTTCTGATCCGGCAAACACAGGCCTTACATTGTGGTTGACCATTGAACATTCTAAATCCAAGTTCAAGGTTTGAAAGTAAGGGGTTGGGTCTCGAGGCTGAGAGCGATCCTAGGCTGCACAATCTCAAGAGCGATTCCATACAGGTCTTCACAGGACCGCGCAAAACATTTTTTTGAAATCTTTTAAGAAAACGACTATCGCTCGCTGTGCTGAAGACAATGTAGAACCAATCTGGATCAAGCCAGGACCCTCCTCAGTACTCACATTAACAAGCATGATCTCATTAATTAAGGGCTTAGCATGTCTTTCTTCCTCTCAATTGATCAAATTTTTGCAAATCTGAGGAATTCCTTCCTCTTTATTTTCACCACAGGTGTTTAAAAAGTTTTGAAAAACTTAGGTCAATGCAATGACTTCAAGGGACAGAAAAGACACAGCTTTTAGTAAAATACTACCATCTTATTCAGAACTTCTGGCACAACTGGCACAAGGCAGAAGCAAACATAAGAGTGTGAAAATCACTGCTGTTTCATTCAAATCTGTTGGCACAACTGGCTCCAAGGCAGAACAGACTCAAAAGAAAGCAAAAAGACAAACACAAAACAAGCAAGTGATGTCCAAGGTAACACCCCCGAAATCACCCGACTCTAACAAAACAAGACTGACTCGATACAACAAGACAGACCCGACTGACTCAGTACAAAAAGATTGACTCTATACAACACAACAGAACTGACTGAATACCCAAGTCAGGAAGTAGAATAAACAGCATTCGCAAATGCTCAAAACCGTGCGTGCCATCTACCACATCTGGAGTAAATCGAGCGCCATCCGCAGGTGATTCATCCCCCGATCACATCATATTATCCCCCACAAGTTCACTGATTAAGTGCCGATAGACTTTGCAAGACTGGCGCGACGATGACCTTGTTTTCAATCAGATCTTGTATCTCGTGGCGAAGACGAATGAAACTATCAGTGTCATGACCGGTTTGTTGATGGAAAGCATAGTACTTAGTCGGGTCATGCTTTAGAGGGAGAGGACCGGGTAGAGGCCGTTGTTCTAACGGTTTCAGATGTCCTTTCCTGAGTAGGACCCCTAGAGCTTTAGACAAAGGCATATAAAGTGGGGTGAAAACCCTCTTGCCTCGGGGTAGATAGTTCAAAGTTTTGGGGTTCGGATTGGATGTACCAACAAAGGGGGTGGCTATTTTCGGAGTGGTGATGACCATTCCAACTTCAGAAGTCCTTGCAGCTGTATCACCACTGGTGGTCGCATTAGAACTGCGTGTATAACCCTTCTTGGGTGACTCCCTTTCGTGGTCAATCATACCTTATTTCGTTGTGTCTTCAATTTGTACCCCAATCTCGTGTAGATCCGCAAAGGTGGGAAGGGTTAAGACGATTCATCTTTTGCATCAGTCTAGGCTGGAGGTTGCGCACAACCATCCTTATCTGGTCTTTGTCGGAAGGCCTTGCGATCACCATCGAGGCCTTTGCTCTCCATCTCATCACAAACTCTGAAAAACCCTCCTTTGGCTCTTGGCGGGTGACTTCAAGATCACGAGTTGTGACCTCGATCTGTGTGTTGTAGGAGTATTGAGCAATGAAGGCCTCAGCCATCTCTTCCCAATTCTGTTTCACAGAGTTCTCCAATTTCGCATACCAGATTTGCGGCTATCCCAGACATGGTTTCGAACCGAATAGTGACAACTTCTGGGCTGTGGTCAAACCCATTGGCCTCAGGACATCAGAAAACAGGTGGAGGTGCACCATTGGGTCTCTAGAGCCATCGAAGCGGTCGATATGTGGCATCTTGAACCGGTCCAGCAACGTCACCGCTGAGTCGGTGTATCCATCCTCTATATCCAGAATGGAGCTAACGCCTTGAGGCTCTTTTGAATAGCTTTTCAAAGCTTGCTGACCTTCAGGGCGGTTGGATCCACCTCAGATTCAAATGGTGTATCCACTGGATTAGCCGGTGCTTTGGACAGCTGAGGTAGGATTGGGGGTGGCATTGGCCCCGTTGGGACGTCCGTATTTTCCTGGACGTTTGTAGTCTCCCCGGGTGTCAAAACCCTAGGTGGGGGGTGGGGGGCGGATGCGAAGCAGATGCTTCAGCTTGTTGTGGTGGATGCTGCCGCTGAAGCCTAGCAATCAACTCTGCCTATTGAGCTACCACTTCTGCCTGACGTGCAGCAGCCTCTGCCTGCGCCGCGGCAGCATCACGCTGCATGGCTTGCATAGTTTCTTGGAGCTGACGCGTCATCTCCTCCATATTAACTGAAAACTGTGGATTTGACTAAATAGGTTTGTATTCCCTCTTTGAGGTGGATGCAGATATCTCAGCCCCAACTGCGCACAGGTGAGGTGGATAATGACCGCTGATTTGGAGACTGTTGAACTGGTGATCTGTGCCTAATTGGCCTTTTACCATGCTGTAACAACGCCCGCGTGGGACCTCGGTGCAAGTTCGGACTCCCCTTTTTGTTTGTTGCGGTTCGTAATCTGAACCAAAGAGTCCAACTCTGGCAAATCGTTTTGAGAAACAGATTTTTTGAAAAGAAGTGCCAAACATGGATTGCTTTGCCAGATACAGAGTCGCCACCTAAATATTTTTTTAAAATGGGAAATTTAGGAAACCCTGACTCGGTGCCGAAGGCCACGTGTCCGTCATCACCAAAGTTGTCTTGGCTCGGGAGCTTGGGTACGATCGGGGAAGGTCAGCTATGAGCACCCCCCTTTCGCCCGGTCCGAAGACCGGCCTCTACTAACCGTGATATCTGATTTTGAAAACGTTTATGTGTTCTTATTCCAGTTATTAGCCTAGAATTACTATGTTATGCGCACAGCAAACAAGTATAGACCAGATCGCCTGATTTGGAAATAAGCATTGCATATCCGTTTGTTTTGAAAACAGTTTCGAAATTGCTACTCGCGAGTAGGCTAAAATACGGATTTCAACGAGTTATTCCAACTCAAACAATCCAACCTTCACCCACAGGCATTCAGGCAGTTATATCACGTAAGCAGCTAGCCTCATGGTAATCATGCTATTATGGCAACATTCACACGCATGTGGTATGCTAAAGCATAAAATCTTACCTAGAAATCTTACCTAGTACTCCCAGCCAAAACAGAAACTAGTTAGTGATCATGCATGATCCTAGTTCATGTTAAAAATGGCTAATGCAACACATGCAAAGATGCAATCTAGACAGGCTCGACTATCCTAAGCATGGCATGTGAAATGCTACAACTATCACGTATTCAATTTGGAATTGAAAGTACGATGCAGTTTGTATGATGTGCCGAGCCCGGTGCATGTGAAACAGATGTATGGATGCACGCATGCATTGCATAAGGTATGCTAATTTTAAATATGCCCTAATCTACCATCAGAAGCAGGTAAATAAAAGGGAAGAAAGACGTGGGGTTAGAAGACATACACACACTCACGCACACTTATTACAATTGCGCCCTCGCTCGGAGGGACCAAATAAATATTACAGTCCGAATAATAAATAAATTAATTATTACAAAATTTCTAACTACTCAAAATAAATGCAAAGAGAAGATGGGGCCTTGGGATGCGCGAATAATGCATGTCCGATCCAACTTGCCCGGAAACCCGCACCATAGTACTGTTGCCTCTGTTCTTGCTGCCCTGTCTCTCCAAAAATTGCCAAAGCCCCAGAATACCTTCCTTGCATGCTGTCGTACACCACCGGCTAGAGGAAATGCCCACCGGCCATCCAAAATTTCTACCGGCTGATTAGGAGTTTATCGGCCACCCATATAGTGCCGGTCGGCACTCTATAATGCCGGTCGGCATAAAATTCCTGCAGAGGACAGTTTTGACAGCAACAGCAGACAGACAGTGCATGGCATGGAATTTCAAGCAAATATGTGCATGGACACACTCCCTATCATGTGTTAGACTCAAGGGAGCATGGCCCTCGACCCCCGGGCCATCAATCACGCATTTCAATGCATGATGGCCCGAAAGCCAAATTAGCAACTTTGATATCAAATGAAATGCAAGCACAAAACAAATCATAGGGCCCCAACCCCTATCATGATTGGTCAAGAGGAGAGGGGTGCATGCTCAATGGAATGCAACCTAGGCATGGCGGCTAAGTATGCAACATGAACATGCAAATGTGCAATGTATGCTAGGCGCGCAACCTAAACATGTAAACAAACAAGGCATACAACAACATGCAACGATGGACTTAAACTAACATAGCTCGCAAGCATGCCAAAATCAGCGGCCATTAAATGAAAATGAGACACTCGAAATGCGTACACGCGTGCACGCAAACCGAGGACCAAACCTAAGGCACGAATGCCACCCTAACAAGGCATGGCAAAGCATGGATCATGGTATGCAAACAATGCAAATTTCAGTAGCTAAAAGTGATGCAAAACAGCCCCGAAATACGCAAACATGACACCCGATGCAAGGAAATGGTCCCGAAATGCGATATTAAGCACATGAAATGACTTGTGGCTATATCAAACATGCATAATTTGAACATGAAGCATGAAGACAGAAGCTAGGCAGCCCCCAAAACAAGCATTTTTTTCAGTACAAATCATGGCAAGACAGCAAGCACAAGCATGGCTAAAATGGCATACAAAAATGGGGGCCAAGAGAGGTATATGAGACAACCCACAAATGTTGGCCCCAAACAGAGAAAGGGCCTTCTACAACATTGAAGATGAGCTAAAAATATGATGCTTTGAAGTAGATGACAAGCTCCAAATCAGTATACAAACATGCTCAAAATGCAATGCAAGATTAAGGCCACAAGAGGGCTATAACATGAAGTATACAAAACATGCATCAAACAGCAAAAGACCCTTCATGGGACATGGAGAGGGGGTCAAAATAAGACCCTTTTCAGATCTGATCAGGGTCGAAAAACAGAAGCTCAATGTGCTAACAAGTCATGCAAAAATAGGGACCAAAGAGGGGTAATGAAGCAAGTCATACATGGAGGTCCCCAACAGTTATTGAAGAAGGGCTCAAAATAAGCCTCTTTACAGTTTACATCGAAGCTCAAAAATACTTGTAAATGAGGTTAACCAATGAAGCTAAAAAATGCAAGTTTAAGGGAAATGGGTGCTTACCCTTGAAGAGCAGCAAACCAGCAGCCCTTGGTCCAATTTTCTGAGCTTCTAACCTCTGGAAATGGCCTCCAAAGTGCTGGAATGGAGGATGGAGGCGTTGTGCTAGGTGTTGTAGGGCAAATGATGCAAGAACCAAGGTGTTTGGAGGCTTGGATAAGATAGATATAGAGGGTTATAGATATATATGTTAGATATATATGTCTACTCTCTGGTTTTTTTACTCAAAAACTCCAACCTCAACAAAGGAGAAGGGACCTCTCTTATATAGGCAATGTAAAGGCCAAGCTTACAAGACAAGCTATCCAAAAAGGGTCAAGGGGGGTCAAGGCTTATTCAAGAAGCTTGGACAGCTGGTAGGCTTCTTGAGGAAGCCAAGACAAGGGGTCAAGGCTTCCTCAAGAAGCCTTGAGCAAAGGGTGCAAAGAAGGGGGCAAAGGTGGTGTAAAGGCTCAAAATAGGCACATATATGCACGTGGAGCTGGTTCTGTGCATCCCAGCTGGCACAGCTGGCATGCACCATGCCTGGAAGGGTCAAAAGGGTCAAATCGGCCAAGAAAGGAGGTCATCGGCCAAATAAATGGCCGGTCGGCACAATAAATGGCCGGCCTGCAATATTTTCTGGCCGGTCGGATAAATAGAGTGCCGGTGGATGGTCAGTAAGGTCAAAAAATGTCCGGTTGGTGTCTAAATTGAAGCCCCGGAAGTTTTCTTTCCAATGGCGCAAACCTTGCATTAAAATTCCTCCTGTGCAAAAAGTTATGCCCTTTTTGGTGAAGCCGCGCAGATTCGATCCAACCGGACTGATCCCCTGCTTCAACCAATCATATCTCCCCCTCCCGGACTTGGCTCTAGGAGATTCTTGAGTGCAAAATGAAGCCCCGGAAGTCTTCTTTCCAATGGTTACGGCCTCATAGCTTAACTCTAAGTGTATAGATAGATGAGCTTGATTTAACGAGGACTGCTCGACCCTCTTCTACCCGGATTCATGCCGAACCTCTTCTCCGACTTGTTTTCTCCCCTCTTCTCCTCTTCTCTTCAACTTCAAACCCCGAAGTAAGGTGTTTTGAAAGCTTTTTCAAAGATTTCATCTCTCTTTCATTCATCTCCACTTTGTCCTTGCTCGGTTTAACGAAAAGCGCAACATTTACCGAAATACGAGCGTCGGAACATCGTGGGAATTTTACTTCAAAAATGTTTTGAAAGAGAGGGTTTTAAGGTCTAAAAACCATCCAAAATAGCTTTGATTCAAAATGGGGTGTGAAGTTGAGATTCGCCTCTCTCCTTGCCGAAGAAACTGAACATGTGCCCTGCACACCTTTCTCCAACAAGTAAACCATCAGCAGTGCCCAAGTCTTGTGGGCGGTCAAAAATGGGGTGTCTACACATGCCTCTGGCGAAGGAACACTGATTGCCCTTGAACTGAATCTCTGACCTGACAAAATCTATCAGCACAAGTCCAATGAACCCGGGATATGTCAGAGCCTTCTGAAGTTATGGTTCCAGGACTACCTAGCAAAAGAGAAAACAGGCAGCACTTCAGCCTGATTTCACCAAAAACAGATATGAGCACAACTGAATGATTGCACTCTTTATTGAATTCTGCCCCAAATTCTACCTGTAAACTGATACCATCAGGTAAAACTGATTCCCCCAAAATACTGATGCCCGCAGGCCTGATACCCAGACCTGCAAATTGATATATACAACCTGTAGAGACACACTCTAATAGCACGTAGCAAGCCAGTAAGTGCCAAAACACCCCTATGGAGGGGTAGGGTTTCCCTGTCCTATCTTGTCAGGAGCTAGGGTTTCACGATGCACACAGCGGTTTCAAACAACCTACAATCGGGTAAGCAACATGTCCTAGTTTGGAATAAGCACTATGGATTCTGATATGCACTAGGTCAAATGATCAAAAAGGGTGCCCTAGTAAAAATCGAGGTTTGTGTTCCCGTCGTGGTAGAGCCCGTAACCGGTCAGCCTTATGGCATGCTTCTCAAAGCAAGCCTCCGGCAAACCGTTCAGGAATAGCATACGGCGAACACAGTGTGTTAGGCGCACCAATGCAAATGCAATGCAAAAAAACACATAAGTGTAGTCAAAACAAGATATCATGAGTTCGAGTCAAGTTCTCTAAGTCCCCAACAGAGTCGCCAGAAAATATAGACCGCGCGAGAACTCCTGGCTCCGCGCACAAGGGCGCGAATTTGTTTGTTCTTAGCTACTACAAGTTCGGACTCATGTCACGATTCTGAATCTAATCTCACAAAGTGCACTGTGAGATCAATAAATCACTAAAGAGTCCAAATCCGGCAAATCGTTTTAGAAAACTGATTTTCATAAAGAAGTGCCAAACATGGGCTGCTTTGCCAGATACAGAGTTGCCACCTAAATGTTTTATTTTTGGGAAATTTAGGAAACCCTGACTCGTGCCTAAGGCCACGTGTCCGTCATCACCAAAGTTGCCTTGGCTCGGGAACTTGTGTACGAGAGGGGAAGGTCATGCGATGAGCACCCCCGCTCGCCCGATCAAAGATCGGCCTTTACTAACATGATATTTTATTTTTGAAAAAACATGTGTTCTTATTCCGGTTATTAACCTAGAATTATTATGTGATGCGCACAACATACAAGTATAGACTAGATCGCCTAAGTTGGAACAAAACATTTCATGTTCGTTTGTTTGAAAACGGTTTAGAGGTGCTACTCGCAAGTAGGCTAAGTTGTGAATTTTGATTAATTGTTCCAATTCAAGTAATCCAACATTCACCCACAGGCATTCAAGCAGTTAATCACTTAAGTAGTTAGCCTCATGGCAAGCATGCTAACATGGCAACATACACATCTCATGCAATATGCTAAAGTGTAAACACTCACAGTGTACTCCGAGCCAAAACAAAGAACTAGTTAGAAATCATGCATGATCCTAGTTCATGTTAAGATGGCTAGTGCAACACATGCAAAAATGCAACTAAAATAGGCTCGGCTATTCTAAGACGTCATGTGAATGCAACTTGATAACATGCTGTTGAACACGTATTCAAGTAAATGTATTGAAATACAATGCAGTTTGGATGATGTGCCGAGCCCAGTGCATGCAATACAGATGAATGGATGCACGCATGCGAAACATAAGTATGCTAATCGAAATATGCCCTAAAATTAACCATCGTAAGCGGTTAAGTAAAAGGGAGAAAGAAATGGGAGTTTGAAGACATGCATCACACATACGCACGCTTATTACAACAGTTGGCCCTCTCAACGGAGGGTCCGAATAATAAGCTAACTAGCTAATCTAAGCTAATTAAACTAATTATTACATCACAAAACTAATTAACTAACAAGCTAACTAATTAAGTACAAAACTAAGCTAATTAACTAACAAGTTAACTAACTAGTTATTACAACACAGATAAGCAGCTAAACGCATTAGCTACTTAAATACAGAACCAAAGCATAAACTATCTAAGGAAAGCAGTAAAAAGAGGTCCTCGGGATGAGGAGAGTGCATGCATGCTCGGTCGCCTCGTTCAGAAATCCGTCGCGATGCCCCAACTTGCCTCTGTTTGCAATTGATTTCAGATCACTGTACAAACTTTAGGGTACCTTCTACTCCACCATGGGAACCTCCAGGAGCATGGCCGACCAGTTGTTGCTCCTGTAAACCACCAGCCGACCACTTACCATTGCTACAGACTAGAAAAAGTGGTCGACCAGCTAGTTTTTGTGGTCGATCGACCAGTTGTTGCTGCACTTCTCCAGTTTGCTGCAACAGAGAGCAAGAAAGGGCATAGCAATGTATTTGCAAGGTATGTGTGCACAACCACCCTCCCTGTCATTTCATAAGCTCAAGGGAGTGTGGTTCTCGACCCCCGGGTCACCAATCACGCATCTCGATGCATGATGGCCGAGAAGCCAAATTGCACAATTCAATATGAAATGAATGCACATCTAACACATAAATGCCTTGATCTCTATCATGTATGATTAAGAGGGTCGGCGATCGAGAATTGAGGCACGTTTCATCACTTCAAGTATGAAACGTCCCTCGTTTCTCGTGTTTGGACTAACACCTAATCCAAACACAATGCAAGCAACAATATGCATAACACAATCCAATCAACAACATGGCATACACAATGCAATGTATCATAAGCATGCAAGCGATATGGCATACACAATGCTAAATGCTAAGAACAACATGGCATACTCAATGTAATGTGACATAAGCATGCAAACAACATGGCATACACAATGCTAAATGCTAAGAACAACATGGCATACTCAATGGAATGTGACATAAGCATGCAAACAACATGGCATACACAATGCTAAATGCTATGAACAACATGGCATACTCAATGCAATGTAACATAAGCATACAAGCAACATGCAAATAAACTTGCTAAATGGACTTAAACCGAATGTGGACCGACCTCAGCCATGCCCAAATCAGTGGCCATAATGCTAAGAAATGAAGGCACAAAAGCATATACAAGCATGTACATGCATTGGCCTATCAACTAGGCCTAAGAGCATAACCCTCAAGAGCACTCAAGAAGTGATAAACATGGGAGTGTAACAATACTATAAGCTCTGAAATTAAGTATGAAATGATGCCAAATCATTCAAACAACATAAGCAAGGCATGGAAGAGTCCTTAAGGCATAAGGCTACCGAGGAGGACTACTCTAAAGACATGCAATACATGGCACAAATGCATGAACCAATCATGGACAGAGCTCAAATGGGTCAAAACAAAGACCAAAGCATGCTGAGATGGGGCTCAAATGTCCAAGCATGCATGCATACAAGCTAGGCCACAAGCAAGGAAACAATGCACAACCCTTAGAGGCACTCAAAGGGTGAAAGAAGTAAGAACGTAGCAATGCTATATGCTCTGAAATGTCATGTTAAATGATGCCAAATCATCCAAACAACACAAGTGAAGCATGCTATGGTGCTCAAAACTCAAAGCTAGCAAGGCCAATTGCACTACAGCTATGCAATACATGAAGCATATGGCAAAGGCAACCCAAAACAGTCCTAGAGCATGTCAAAATGGTGCTAAAACATGTATGGAAGGAAGCCAAAATAAGCTAGCATGGAATATGCAAGGCCAAAAGGGAGGGTTACACTACACCTACCAAGACCAAGCATGAGATGGCTTCGCCAACAAAAATCAGAGTTATATCATGGCAAAATAACCTCAAAAACACACTGAAATGATAGCTCGCAAGCTTAGGCATAGAGGCATACGCAATGACTCATGTTAAGGGCATAAACACCAACTCTCCAAAGCATGGAATAAGTGAAAGATGCAAGTGTATGGCCACACTATATGGACTGAAATCACATTTCAAATGATTCCAAATCATGTAAATAGCCCAAGTAATGCAAGCTAGCGGACTCAGTGCACAAAGCTAACAAGCTAGAATGCACTATAACTATACAAAGCATGGCATGCATGACCAAAACAACACAAATTAGAGCTAGAGCATGCTAAAACATGGACAAAAGTTTCTTAGAGTTAAGCCAAAATCATGCTAGAAAGATGGTCTAAAGCATGGTACACATTAGGCTTGTTAATGGAATTGCACTACAAGTGCATGGAGCATGCGTGGGGCTATCAAACCAAACCTTAACAGAGGTATATCATGGCAAACCAACACCAAGAACATGCTGAGATGGACTCAAAACAAGCTAGAAAGACATGCTACTTCATGAAGCACACAAAACTAGTTTACGAGGATTACACTACAAGTTAACTACCTAGTTATTACAACACAGATAAGCAGCTAAACACATTAACTACTTAAATACAGAACCAAAGCATAAACTAGCTAAGGAAAGCAGTAAAAAGAGGTCCTCGGGATGAAGAGAGTGCATGCATGGTCGGTCGCCTCGTTCGGAAATCCGTCGCGATGCCCCAACTTGCCTCTGTTTGCAATTGATTTCAGATCACTGTACAAACTTCAGGGTCGCTTCTACTCCACCATAGGAACCTCCAGGAGCATGGCCGACCAGTTGTTGCTGCTGTAAACCACCAGTCGACCACTTACCATTGCTACAGACCAGAAAAAGTGGTCAGCCAGCTAGTTTTTGTGGTCGACCGACCAGTTGTTGCTGCAACAGAGAGCAAGAAAGGGCATGGCAATGTATTTGCAAGGTATGTGTGCACAACCATCCTCCCTATCATTTCATAAGCTCAAGGGAGTGTGGTTCTCGACCCCCGGGCCACCAATCATGCAACTCGATGCATGATGGCCAAGAAGCCAAATTGCACAATTCAATATGAAATGAATGCACACATAACACATAAATGCCTTGACCTCTATCATGTATGATCAAGAGGGTCGGTGACCGAGAATTGAGGCACGTTTCATCACTTCAAGTATGAAACGTCCCTCGCATTTCGTGTTTGGACTAACACCTAATCCAAACACAATGCAAGCAACAATATGCATAACACAATGCAATCAACAACATGGCATACACAATGCAAAGAATAACATGGCATACACAATGCAAAAAACAACATGGCATACGCAATGCAATGCAACATAAGCATGCAAGCGATATGGCATACACAATGCTAAATGCTAAGAACAACATGGCATACTCAATGTAATGTGACATAAGCATGCAAACAACATGGAATACACAATGTTAAATGCTAAGAACAACATGGCATACTCAATGCAATGTAACATAAGCAAAAAGCAACATGCAAGTAAACATGCTAAATGGACTTAAACCGAATGTGGACAGACCTCAGCGATGCCCAAATCAGTGGCCATAATGCTAAGAAATGAAGGCACAAAAGCATATACAAGCATGCACATGCATTGGCCTATCAACTAGGCCTAAGAGCACAACCCTCAAGAGCGCTCAAGAAGTGATAAACATGGGAGTGTAACAACACTATAAGCTCTGAAATTAAGTATGAAATGATGCCAAATCATTCAAACAACATAAGCAAGGCATGGAAGAGTCCTTAAGGCATAAGGCTACCGAGGAGGACTACTCTAGAGACATGCAATACATGGCACAAAGGCATGAACCAATCATGGACAGAGCTCAAATGGGTCAAAACAAAGACCAAAGCATGCTGAGATGGGGCTCAAATGTCCAAGCATGCATGCATACAAGCTAGGCCACAAGCAAGGAAACAATGCACAACCCTTAGAGGCACTCAAATGGTGAAAGAAGTAAGAACATGGCAATGCTATATGCTCTAAAATGTCATGTTAAATGATGCCAAATCATCCAAACAACACAAATGAAGCATGCTATGGTGCTCAAAACTCAAAGCTAGCAAGGCCAATTGCACTACAGCTATGCAATATATGAAGCATATGGTAAAGGCAACCCAAAAGAGTCCTAGAGTATGTCAAAATGGTGCTAAAACATGTATGGAAGGAAGCCAAAATAAGCTAGCATGGAATATGCAAGGCCAAAAGGGTGGGTTACACTACACCTACCAAGACCAAGCATGAGATGGCTTTGCCAACAAAAATCAGAGTTATATCATGGCAAAATAACCCCAAAAACACATTGAAATGACAGCTCGTAAGCTTAGGCATGGAGGCATACGCAATGACTCATGTTAAGGGCATAAAACACCAACTCTCCAAAGCATGGAATAAGTGAAAGATGTAAGTGTATGACCACACTATATGGACTAAAATCACATTTCAAATTATGCCAAATCATGTAAATAGCCCAAGTAATGCATGCTAGTGGACTCAATACACAAATCTAACAGGCTAGAATGCACTATAGCTATACAAAGCATGGCATGCATGACCAAAAAAACACAAATCAGAGCTAGAGCATCCTAAAACATGGACAAAAGCTTCTTAGAGTTAAGCCAAAATCATACTAGAATGATGGTCTAAAGCATGGTACACATTAGGCTAGTTAATGGAATTGCACTACAAGTGCATGGAGCATGCGTGGGGCTATCAAACCAAACCTTAACAGAGGTATATCATGGCAAAACAACACCAAGAACATGTTGAGATGAACTCAAAACAAGCTAGAAAGACATGCTACTTCATGAAGCACACAAAGCTAGTTTATGAGGATTACACTACAAGTGTATAAGGCATGCAAGGAATGACAAAACCAAATCAAAACAGTGGTATGTCATGTCAAAATAACCCCAAATACAAGCTAAGATGGAGCCAACATATGCTAGATAAACATGCTCAAACATGAGGCATACAAAGCAAGCATACAAAACGCAAAGAAAGGGGATAACCCTCTCCTATTTAAGACCTCAAAACACAAGTTTTACCACTAAAAATCCACTGGATTTCAGTGGTTAAAAGGCCAAGAGAAAGTGATCTCAAGGGCCTAAAGTGATGGTGTAAAACAAAGCCAAACAAGGCACAAGAGGGGGTAGACCACCCCCAACACAAAAGAGACCTTAAACAAACATGTTAAGCATGCAAAAATAGAACTTTTTGTAGTTTAAAGTCAAGCCAAAATAAGCATGCAAATAGATCCAAAAGCTTAATCAAAATGAAGCTTTAAAGGGCTAGTTGACTCACCCTTGTAGAACCACTTCAAAACTACAACTCCAGCAACTTTTCTAACTCAAACCAATCCAAAAACTCCAAAACCAGCTCCTAGGTGCCTCAACAACAAAAGGGTGGTGTTTCACTATGTGTTTGTGTGAAAAAGTGTGAAGAAATTACACTTTAAGGCACAAAAATGAAAGAGATGGAGAATTATAGAGATAGAGTGATATGTATAGCTCAAGCACCAAAATCTGAACCTATGGCAAGAGGGGAGAGGTTCTCTTTTATAGACAACCAAAGTTTAAGCTTGTTGAAAAAGCTTAGGCCTTCAAGCCATCCCTCCATACATGTGTATGGAGGATGGTTTCTGTGCCCTCCAGCTGTTACAGCTGGCAAGAAAATATCTCCAAAAAGGTGATGGAAAGCTGCCGACCAGTTGAAGTGGTCGGCCAGCTACTTTTACTGGTCGGCCAGCTACTTTTTCTGGTCGGCCAGGACAAAAAGTGGTCTCCCAGAAAGAAAAGTGGTCTCCCATGGTGGAAAGGTGGTCTACAACATGAAAGCAAGCTAATGGCATGGTGGGAGACCACTATTGGTGGTCCAAAGACCAAGAAAACAAGTTGGCCAGCCAGAAAACTAGCTGGTAGACAGGAAAAGTGGTCTCCAAGGGGAAGAACTGGTCTCCCAGAAAGAAAAGTGGTCTCCCAAGAGGGAAAGGTGGTCTACACCATAAAGAAAAGGTGGTGGCATGGTGGGAGACCAATTTTTCCAGCTGTAAACCACTTATAGACCACCAAAAGTGGTCTACAAGGAAGAAAACAGGCTGGCAGGGAAGAAAAGTGGTTTACAGGAAGGAAAACTAGTCTCCCACCCTTATTCCACTCTCCAAGCAAGGAAAACAAGGTTTGTGCCAAAAACAAACCAAAAAGGATGCAAGACAAGAGTCCGGGGGACAAGGCTCGCAGCCGGAAACCTCGAAAACTAGTCTACGGGCACCAAAAGCGGTCTACGAGAGAAAAGTAGTCTACGACTACAAAAAGTGGTCTATGAGACCACAGTGCCCCTCTAGGCAAGGTCAACAAGGCATGGTTCAAAAACCAAGCCAAGCGAAGAACGTTAAGCGGTCCCGAGACAAGGCGCGCGGCCGAAGACTCCGAAAATCGGAAACTAGTCTCCAAGAGCGAAAAGTGGTCTACGACCACAAAAAGGTGGTCTACAGACCTCTCCCTCCCTCTCTCCAGGGAAGAGAAAACAAGGCTTGGTCCACAAACTGAGCCAAAGCACAAAGAGTTCTGAGGCCCGGAGGCAAGGCATTCAGCCGAAAACTCCAGAAACTCGAAACGAGCATAACATGCACAATCAGCGAGCGCTCAATCGATGACGTCTGAGTCTTAAGGTCGGTCAAAAATGGGGTGGCTACAGCTTTACTTTGTTCGGAAGCAATTCATGTTAAACAAAGTCATAAACAAGGAGCTTCTTCAGATCTCACAGTAGCCTTCAATGCTACTACTACTGGTTCTCAAAACATTCCATCTGTTTCTTCTAGTGGATCATCACAAAGTGTCTATGGTAGTACCCACTCTACTTGAAATTATTCATATAATAATAGAAGTGGACGTGGTCAAAATTTCCTGCCTAAAAGAGGCAGATGCACCAATTACAGAGGAGGTAAAAGAGGCGGCAGACCACAAAGCTATGGTTTGGTTTGTCAAATTTGTGGCAAAAACAATCACTCTGCTTTGGAATGTCGACATAAAATGAATGCAAATTTCCAACCAGTATTTCCATCATACACTATAGGTCGTTCTTCTGCAAATCCTAGAACCTTTACTGCTCAATCTTGATTTCCCTCAATGCCTTCCAATTTCTCTACTCCATGGTATGTTGATTTAGAAGCTACCTCTCATCTCACTAATGATCTGAGTAACTTGCATTTGTACTAGCCTTATCAAGGTTAGAATTAAGTATTGATTGGAGATGGAAACACTCTTCATAGCCACAACTCTGGCATTGGTATAGAGAGAAGGATTAGAACAAGGAACAAAAGAAGATGAAGAAGAAAAAGAAGAAGCTTTGATAGAAAGAGGAGAGGGAGTAGGCTTACACTTAGACATGCCAGCTCTGTGAAGAAGTGTAGAAGCATAATGATATTGAGATTAAAAAAAAAAAAAAAAAAAAAAAAAGGTACCAGTAGAATGAGAGGAGACTGAAATGCCTAGGAAATCAGAGAGAGATCGTAGTTCTTTGAGAAAAAAAGCTAAGTGTAACTGAGAGATGATGGACTGAATATGAGAGAGAGAATTGCCTGTAACAAGAATATCATCAACATAGACTAAGAGATATGTTACAGAAGAAGAAGAAGCCTAAACAAAGAGAGTGTGATCACAAGGACTATTGACAAAACCCAATGTAAGAAGAAAGAAGGAAAAAGTAGAAAACCAAGCTCTTGGAGCTTGCTTGAGACCATAAAGGGCCTTGTTAAGCTTGCAAACATAAGTGGGAAATTGAGAGTCTTCAAAACCAAAAGGTTGAGCCATAAAAACATCCTCTTCAAGCTTTCCATGGAGAAAAGCATTAGACACATCTAGCTATTGAATAGGCCAATTATTGTGACGAGCAATACACAAGAAAACCCTGATGGTGGGCTGTTTAGCAACAGGATTGAAGGTGTCCAAGAAATCAATGCCAGCCTCTTGATTGTAACCTTTGGCAACAAGCCTAGATTTGTACCCAACAATAGTGCCATTGGAGTCCTTTTTAATGCGAAAGACCCATTTGCAGCCCACCATATGTTGATGAGCAGGAGGAGGAACTAGTGTCCAAGTATGTTGATTTTGAAGGGCCTAAAACTCCTCTTTCATAGAATGAAACCAATAAGGACTTTAAAGAGCAATTTTGTAAGAAGAGGGTTTAGAGGTGAGAAGAAAAGTAGAAAGACAAACAGCTTTTGATCTAGTAATCATGGGATGAGAATTAAGAGAAGAAAGAGGAGGTAAGATAGGAATAGTCATATTAATACCAAAGGGAGAATGAGATAGAAGAGAAGAAAGATTACCAGGTACAGAGGAATTAGAATCAAAGGAACTAGTAGGCAAAGAAGGACTGTTTGAAATTTGGAGAGGAGAAGAAGAAGAAAAATATGAAGAATAGATAAAAGGAGAAACACCCCAGAAAAAAACCATGATAGTAACTTTAGAAGAAAGAAGAGCTGGAGAAGTAGAAGTAGAAGAAGCAAAAGCAAAAGAGCTTTTCATCAAACACAACATGTCAAGAAACGTACACAGTACCAGTGAGAGAATCCAAACACCTGTATCCTTTGTAACTAGAATGATAACCAAGAAACACACAGGCTTTAGATCTAGGTTGAAGTTTGTGGGAGGTATAAGGCCTTAACCAGGAGTAACACTTGCAACCAAAAACTTTGAGAAAAGCATAATCAGGAGGTGTATGGAAGAGGACTTCAAATGGACTAAGATGGCCTAGTTTAGGACTGGTCATTCTATTGATCAAATAAGTCGTAGTAGCAAGAGCCTCAAACCAATACTTGAGAGGTACAGAAGACTTGTGGCTCGGTTTCTCTTCTTACAGTCCAAGCTTTTGGTTGGTCATCCACCCTTCAGCTTGAGAGGGGCTGATAACTGCACTGTGCCTACTAGATCTAAAGACGAAGAGGACAACAAGTCTAAGAAAGGTGAAAACAGAGTTAAGAGCAGAGCAGGTATAGCTGCAGCTGTAGCCCAGACTGTTGGACATGATGAGGCTAGTTCTGCAGACAAATGTAGGAGATGTTCAAATGGCTCTGCAACTGTATCACAATTCTATAGAGTTGCTGCAGCATATTAATTCTATTGTAACAAACTCCAAGGCAGTTAGAACTTAGTTAGATATTTTGTTATGTGTATCTATGTATAGTAGCTATCTTCACCCTCAGGATTTTGAACAACTTAATAGAAATATTTTTTTTTCAGATTCTTTCTCTTTCTGTTTTCTCTGTTCTCTGGCTTTGCATTTCCATCAGTACTTTTCATAAGATTGTTAGTATATGTAAAACCATTCTTAATGTAATAGGACCAACCATTCATATCTATTTCCAATGTTGGAGTTAGATCACCGTGGTGGTATTTCTACCATGAGGAAACTAGTCATGAATTAATCAACCATAAGGTGCTCAGCTCAAGGGTTCATATAAGCCAATTAATTTAGTGGTAATTTTGTTGGTTGTTTTTTCATAGGAAAATCCTATTTACACACTATGATTTGTCTTAGTACATACCATCACATATGATATTTTGAACTTTTGATTTCTCAAAACACGCCATAATAATTCTTTTATACCCTAAGACACACCAAGAACAGATCTAAGCACAAACACATACACCATGCTCTATATCTTACATCGATGGTTGAGGTAATCACGCAATACATCGCTGGCTCGAACCGATGCATTGCCAACATTGAAGGGTTAAACGACACCGACACTCCTGTCGCCATTATTGAAGGACTATTGCCAGCTTGAACTGGTGTATTGTTGGCACCAAAGATTTGTGATTCTCACCTCTGAATCTCACATAGGTTAATTTTTGTCATCTACTTTTGATTTGGTTATTGATTCTCATCTTCCAATAGTAGTTTCAATTTCAAATTTGGCTCGACACTAATTGTTTGAACATAGTATTATTGCACAACCAAATAAGATTGGATAAATTAAATATGTCTGAACTATTTACATTGAACACAATTAATAAGTTCTGACCTTTTACACTGAAAAAATTCAACTTGTTCAAACTCATTATGTTAAACATTTCTTATATGTTAATTTTTATTCCATTGAACATGCCTTATTTGTCAATTTCCAAAAATTTGAACACACCTCCTCAATCACCACTCTTTGTAAAAAGAAAAGAAAAAACATCAGAATTAAATTAAATTAAATTTTAGGAATAGAATTTTTAAAAATTAAATTAAATTAAATTTGAAAATAAAAAGAAGTAATTTAACTATTAGATTAAAAAAGAAAAAGAAAAAAAATATAGAACTACATTAAATTATTATTTTTACTAATTTAAAATCCAAATATAACAACAAATAAAAGTTTTTTTAATAACTGAACGAATAGTTTTGTTTGTTGGGACTAAAGAAAAGTTGTTCGAAAAATTGCTTATATAGTCGACAACACAGTAGTTCTAACATTGTTATATTGGGTGGATACATAATTCTGCAAGAATTTTAACAATCTTTTTTAGAACTCTTTAGAAATATAGAGTCTAATAACAAAATAAATATGTTTAAAAATTCATATCTGAACAGTGATGGGGCTAGTAAGAGCATCTTTATCAGTCTATCTAAATTTTACTCTAAAATATTATTAAAAAATTCATTCTTTATTTTAGGAATCACTTTTTTATCTACTTCTCCCAATAAATTCCCTATTTTTTCTCTATTCTATTAAAATAATCTTTTTAACTATTTTTAAATTTGAATATTTTTTTTAATAAAATAATCTTTTTAACTATTTTTAAATTTAAATATTTTTTAATAATAAAATAATTAAACAATATGAATTAAAGTAAAAAATAGAGGCTCAAAGGCAGTGCTATAAGAAAGCAGAAGAAAGTAGCAGAAGTAATATGAATTAAACAATATGAATTAAAGTAAAAAATAGAAGAAAGCAGCAGAAGCAAAAGCCAGGGGCTGGACGTCCGGGTGGACGACTGGTGAAGTAAGTTTTGCCTCATCTGGGACATCCAAGTGGATGACCCTTTCAGATATAAGGGAGTTACAGTGACTCCCTACAAATAAGAAGTGATTATAGCAATCTTAAATTTAAGAAGTTGTATAAGGGATCTGGTGGAGAAGGATTTGGACGAATCAACCCCTTATAATAGCAAAAAACTATTATAAAGAAATTAATAGGAATGCTCTGAAGGACTATTAGGTCACATGCCACTTGACTTTTCATTTTGTTTTGTTTTATTTTTTTTAAAGTCTTAACTCTATTCTTCTTTAAAAAAAATAGATAATAAATAAATAAAAACTGTTTTAACTCTATTAAACACTTACAGTAGTAGCCCGCCACACCAGGTGCCATAGGCCCACCCAATTTCATCAAAAGTTCCCTAAACTCTAAACACTTACAGGAGAGTTTGGTTTTCATACCTTACTAACAGTGCTTCATTTTATTTTATTTTTGCCGTTATTTGCGCAAAAATTTGGGATTTAATTTGTGCTAAAATTAAAAATATTAATTTGTGGTGATTTATATTTAAATTAGAATTTTGATTTCTTATGATTTCTATTAAAATTAAGAATTTTGATTTGTTGTGTTTTGTGCTAAATTTAAGGATTTTGATTTGTGTTAAAATTAGAGATTTCGATAGCTTGGTTGTTTACATAAAGAGGGAGAGCCATTTTTGATGACATTGATAATGATACTATCATGGAGTCTAGGTCAATTGTAAAATTTTATAATTAAAAACTTTTTGTAATGAATATTTAAGTTTTTGTATTTAATATTTACTCAAAAAATTATTATTATATTATTGTTATTGATTAATAAGTGTCCCCTCTATACTAAATTCACAACTCTGCCACTGTATTCAAACAAAGAAAATAATAATTTCTTTTCTCTGAACGAACCCAAAATGTTCAATTGTTTACATATAAACATTTAGTAGTTGTTCAACCTTAATAGTTTAAACAAATTATTTTTGTTCACATGTAAATAGTCAAACATTGTTTAAATGTTTAACTCTGGTTATCTGAATGTGTGATGAACGAAATTATCCTCTCAATGATTATACGAGGAAAAAAAAAAAGAAAGAAATTGTATTTTTCGTTGTTGCATTGTTCCAAAGAAACAATTTCAATGATATTCATGGTGTGCAAATCTTTAAAATCGATTGATTTCAATATTCTTAAACTCTAAATCTTCAAAGATAATAATGTTTTTGAGTTGGAGGAAGAATGGAAAAGAGAATAGGGTGAACTAATTGATAATAAAAGATATTATGATGCAGTGTGTTAAAGTATAATGAAAAAGATAATAAGTGTTGAAGATGATAAAGAGATAGGATATATGTCTATAGGTGATGGTCTGCAATGAGAGTTTATGCTTTGAAGTGTAAATTCTTTAAATTGGTAGAAGGCATACCATTATTGTTCTTAATAGCCATTTTATTTGAGAATGTTATTGTACGTAATATAAATGTAATGTTCTAATGGTTTGTACTTAGACAAGCCGTGGTGTGCAAATATAATTTTCTTTTTCCATATTTTGATATTTTTAAGAAGGAAAATGATATTAGAGTTGTAGCATCCGCTCCACAATAATCACAATTAAAAGAAAATCCCTTTGTTCTACACCCCTAAAAGGATACCATATGCATCTTGTTTTGCAATTTTGTAGTAATATCAGACATTTTTATAGCAAATGGTGCGCAATCCTCTGATAGAGTTACGATAATTTGTAATTAAAAAAAATGATGTAAAGGGTTTTTGTGGTAATGATGCACATTTTTTCATCAAAAAATTTTTAATCGCAAAAATGTGTTTATTTCTTAATCACACACTACAAGAAATTAAGGTTTTAAAGACAAATTTTTAGGGACAAAATTAATTTGTTTGCAAAAATTATACTTTTAAGGAAAAAATGAAGGAATTTAAAATATATATATATATTTAATCATTTTATTACATTTTTTAGACAAGAATATTTGGTTGTAAAAGGATCAGCCACTTTCACCTACAATTTTAGTTGGTCCGTAATAAACCCAAATTATACATTATTTTATTTTATATATTCATTTTTGAACTCAATAGTTGGGACAGATAGCTTGATCGAAATTGTGATAGATCGATCACTCACTCACTCTCTCTCTCTCTCTCTCTCTCTCTCTCTCTCTCTCAAATCCCTAATTTCTTTTTCTCTCGCAAATGCAATGGTTCTTCGCTACGTATCTCGTTGATTGCTTCTGATCTCGGCAACAATTTCATCCCCGAGGGTATTATCTCCATTCAATCCTTTATATATACAGATTCATGTAGTGAATTGATTGTTTTGATTTATTTTTTTTCTTCTTCTGAATTGCAGTGGCTACTGATATTTTGCGCTACATCGAAGCGAATCTAAAGAAGATTGCTGCTAGGGTTATAGAAAAAGCTAAGGAGATCTGTCTTAGTAAGTCAGTATGTCTATTCTATCTTTATCTCTATCTCTTCTTCTTTTTTTTTTTTCTTTTTTTTTTTTTTTTTTTGGGGGGGGGGGGGAGAGGGAGGGGTTTTGATTAAGTTATTTTTTGCTATTGCTTGAAGAATTGGATTCCTTAGGTTTGAATTATTGGAAAATTTTACAATTCCAAACATCTGATTTTATTGCTCTTATAAATTTTGTTGTTTTGTGCTATTTTATTTTATTTTATTCTGAATTTGATTAGAATTTTGTAGAATCTGTATGAATTGATGATTATGTGAGTACATTTTTAATCTTTGTTAAATAGTTTAAGGCTCTGTTTTTTACCTTAAGGATTTCAAATGAAGTAGATTTGAAATCTAATCTTACAATTCTTGCGCCCTACTCGGTTGATCACATGACATATGGATTTCAAATCTAGCCAAATCAGTCCACGAATTTCATTCTTTCATCACTTTCTTAGAAATTTTGGTATTTTGTTTGGTCTTTATCTGCTTGATTTTTTGTTTGGAAATGTAGATGCCAATTCGATTGATTGCATTGTTAAATTTATTTTGATTCGCTTGTTTTATTAGAGTCAAAAATTCTAGCATCATATTTCCTATTTTTAGTATATCCTATTTTTTAAGCTTTTACACCCCCCCCCCAAATATATATATATATATTTTTTCCTTTCTCTCTTTCTTCTTTAGTTCTTTTGCACCATGGATAGGAATTGGATGCAACTTCATACTAGAAGGTCACCTCAGTACATTGATGGGGTAAGGGAATTTATCATGTTTGCTCGTGATCATATGAAACCAGGGGCAGATAAGATTTGGCGTCCATGTTATAGATGCAATAACTATATTCAAAAAACCATAGAGGAAGTTGAAATTCATTTGTATGCATATGCGGTGGTCACGAGTTACACTAGGTGGGTGTATCATGGGGAAGGTTTTGAGTTGAATGACAATGATGACTCACAAAATGAAAATGACGAATATCTCGACAATGTGACAAAGAAGTCAAATAGCCCCAATACTGAGGTGCGAGAAGTTATTCATGATATACAAAGTGGAACAACCACATTTGGTTATGTGGGAGAAGCATCTAGTAGTCGTAATCCTGACTCACCTAGTAGTTGTGGTGGAGAAACAAATAAATTTGCAAGATTAATGAGGGATACGGGCAAGATTTGTATCCAGATTGCCAACGATTCTCCAAATTATCATTCATGGTTAAGTTGCTATATCTAAAGATATTTAATAGATGGAGCAACAAATCACTCACAATATTGCTGGAATTGTTGAAGGAGACACTTCCCATTGGTGAAATGCTTCCATGCTCTTACAATGAGGCTAAACAAATAATTCGAGATTTGGGCTTCGACTATCAAAAAATACATGTATGCAAGAATGATTGTGTACTTTGGAAGGAGTATGAAAATGAAGATGAGTGTCCTACTTGCAAAGAGCCAAGATACAAAGTTCGTAAAGGTAAAGGTAAAGGTAAAGGTAAAAAGATCCCTCACAAGGTTCTGCGATACTTTCCTTTAAAACCAAGGCTACAAAGGCTATTTATATCAAGGAAGACGTCTACTGATATGAAGTGGCACAAGGATAAACGTATAGAGGAGGAAAATGTATTGCGCCATCCGGTTGACTCTGAAGCGTGGAAAGACTTTGGCAAAAAGCATGAGTCATTCTCCAAAGATCCTCGTAATGTTAGGCTCAGACTAGCTAGTGACGGCTTCAACCTGTTTGGAAACATGAGTAGCTCATATAGCACATGGTTGTTTTTTCTTGTCCCATACAATTTAGCACCATGGAAATATATGAAGGATCTTATTTTTTTATGATGCCTTTGCTTATTCCTGAGTGTAGGGCTCCCATGTTTGACATTGATGTGTTTTTACGACCATTGATAGATGAGTTAAAGGAGTTATGAGAGGTAGATGTAGAGACATATGATGCATCAAATGGTCAAAATTTTCAATTACGTGCCGCATTGTTATGGACCATTAATGATTTCCCTGCATATGGTAACCTATCTGGTTGGAGCACCAAAGGGAAATTGGCTTGTCCTTCATGTAATGATGATGCATCTCACCAATACTTGCATCATTGGAAGAAAACTTGTTACACGGGACATCATTGTTTTTTGCCGCATAATCATGCTTTAAGAAAAAGCAAGGCATTCAATGGTGAGCCAGAGCATAGATTGGAACCCAAGTTGTTGTCTGGGGAGGAGGTTTTGGGACAATTAGAGCATCTTGACTCGACAGTATTTGGAAAGATAGATGAACGTGGGAAGAAGCGAAAACGTTCTCCTCAATATTTAAATTGGACAAGGAGAAGCATCTTCTTTGAGTTACCTTATTGGACCCTTCAACGTTCGCCACAACCTCAATGTTATGCACATTGAGAAAAAATGTATGCGATAGTGTGATGGGAACATTGATGAACGTTGATGTAAAAACCAATGACTCATACATGGCTTGTCTTGATCTAGTGGCTATGGGTATAAGGCCTGAATTACACCCAAGGCAAGTAGATGGAAAAACTTTACTACCCACTCCTTGCTTTATGCTCTCTCCAACTAAAAAAAGGAGTTTTTGCGAATTCTTGAGTACAGTTAAATTGCCAGATGGCTATGCATCAAACATATCACATTGTGTGATCACTAGTGATTGTCGAATTATAGGGTTGGAAAGCCATGATTGCCATGTTATCTTGCAAAGATTGCTTTTTGTTGCCCTACGTAGATGTTTGAAAAATGATGCGAGCAAGGCTTTGATTGAGATTTGCTTGTTCTTTAAGGAGTTAACGGCAAAAACATTAAGAGTTGATGTCTTAGAACAACTTGAGAAAGATATCATTTTAATTTTGTGCAAGCTTGATAACATATTTCCACTATCTTTTTTTGATATTATGATCCATTTATGCGTTCACTTATCACATGAAGCAATCCTTGCAGGACCGGTGCAATACCGGTGGATGTATGCATTTGAGAGGTACATGCATATTCTTAAGGGCTATGTATGTAACAAAGCCCGTCCAGAAGGCTCTATTGCTGAAGGTTACATTGATAATGAGGCTCTTACCTTTTGCTCTATGTACTTCAACGAAGGTGAGACAAAATTTAATAAACCAGAGTGGAATTATGATGGGCCTATTAAAGCTACACAAGATGGAAATATTTTTGTATTTAAGCAAAAAGTACGTGGAATAAGAGCTGCAATTAATGATGTGTTGAATTTAAAAGACTTGAAGAAAGCTCGATGGTATGTGTTGAATAATTGTGATGAAGTTTAACCGTATGTGAGGTAAGTAAACCACCATATGAATATATTCACTAGAAAAGTTTTCTTTTTGAATTCTACTATTTTTAGAACTATATGTGTCAAATAATGTTGTGTAATAATTTATAGGCAATACATGGATGAACTTGAGAGACAAGGTTTGAGGAATGTGCAAGAGAGGCTAGAATCAGAGTTCCACACATGGTTTCTAAAATGCGTAAGAGCTATAAAATTTTAACCTTATTAGCATTTGAAAAATTTACCAGTGAATTAGGGATTGTCACTATGCAATTTGCCCCACAAAATGTTCCATTGTGGACTGATATTAGTGAAGAGGATAAAGAAACATTGATTGCATACCTTTAGGTAAGTGGTACAACTGTTGAGATTTAGATTGGTTGAGTTTGTTCTGTGGAAATCAAATGAAGCTTCATTTTTTACTACGAAATTTCTTTCATTTCTTGTTTTGCTTATGTGACTTGTCTATTGTTCTGAGGTTACATTTATTCAACACTCTTTCAACAACAAACTCTAACATGCAGTTTTTTATACGATGATTTTTTATATTGATTTGATAATTATGCTAAGTGGGGTTTCTACATTGGTTGTCAGCACTCCTTCAACTTCTGCTTGATAAGAAATGATGAGAAAAAGAACTCTTTTTTTAATGTGCTTTAATTTTTTCTTGTTTGGTATGATAGGAAGGTTTTAAGTTTACCAATGAACCCTATGCTATAGAATCTATCCTCAATTTGATGCACGACCGGTATAAGAACTATTGCCATGACCTACGACAACGCTTTAGAAGTTTCCCTACAATGGAATCTGCCCTTGTAGATCCACCTGAAAATATGGAAAAAGAGGTGTCGAGGTTCTTGTTCGAAAAGTGGTCTGATAAGGACTATAAGGTAACTTTGTCAATCTTGTCTCATTTTCTGTCAAACACAGTGGTTTAAATATGAAGTGTTCCAATTCTTTGCAAAAACACAGTGGTTTTAATTATATTTTTCCAAGCTAACCACCCAAAGAATTGGACTTTGGGTGGGATGTACTTAACGCAAATCAACCTACTTGTGTTCAAAACAGGACCAGCACTAGCAACACACAATTTCAAAACACATCACCATGGGATAACCTGAGCTGACTCTCTTCTTATAAAACACTTTGTACTCTGACTTAATAATAAAATAGTTTAAACTCTGATTTGGGATGTACTTAACCCAAATCAACCTGCTAGCTCCAATTCTATATTTCCTATAGATGAGAAATGTTTAATAATAAAAGAAACACTCTGTACTTTGAGTTATGCATTTAATAATAGGTGAGATGTGGCAAGAATATGTTGAATCAGGAGAAGTTGAAAGTTCTCCACATTGCTGGCTCGAAGGCCTTCAGAAAAGTGCAATATGATGAGGTATTAATTATAGAATCTATAATTTACGTTTTGTAATTGTAATTGAACAACGTAATCTATATTGATGTTTAATGTGTGCTATAAATGGCACAACGATACCGTGCCATTGAAGAGGAACTTGAACTTGTTAAGTTGTACAAAAAGACGCATTTTAATGAGAAAAAAGAGTCATGGATGCATGCTGATGCTGAGATTAGACATGTAAGACATCAATCTTTATGTACTTTCATTCCTTATATCCTTAATAAAATGTGGATGGATAGTTTTATCTCAACTAATGAATATTGTAGTACAAGCTTGAAATGCGGCAGGACAAAGCTATTGAAGATGGATCTGGCCCGCTATCCGATGAGCAACTTTCTGTTGAGGTATTTGGACAAAAAGCTGGCTATATACAAGGCTTAGGGCGTGGTCAAAAACCAAGTACAACATTATCTAGAAAATGTACCCATGCCCAACTCGAGAGGGATAATGAGGCTGCTGCAAGGGAGGCTGAAATGCAACGAAGAATCAATAAGGAGTTGGTGGAAAGAATTCAAATCTTGGAGTCCGATTGCATTGAATACAATGCCAAAGTCGACTTCTTGATGCAGCAGATCAGTCGAAGAGAACTCTCTACTGATTCTTCTTCTTAGTAAGTCATCTTTTCAGAATGTTTGAGTAATTGATATTTGTTTCATTCAATAAATCTGATGAATCTTAGGATATTAATATGATTGGATTGCAAATATACGCTAGTTTTTGTTCGTTTCATGTAATTGATATAATTATTCAGGGTACGTTGTTATGCCAGTGGTTCAAGTTAATTCCAGAGAAAAAAATTCCATTATGGTAAACTTTGGAATTTTTTGTGACATAATGCAAATGGTTGATGACCTTTCGGCTGACAAAATTATTTAGACATTTTTATGGAGTTTTTATTGGTAATGCAATGACTTACTAGTACTGGTTTGAAGTGGGAAAGTGAAGAAAAGAGCTATGGTGAAACTTGGGATGGAATTGGCGATTTGGAGTTTGGAGACTTCTTTCATTTGATTACAAAATAAAGTTGTGGATAGGGTGAGAGGTCAGGTGATTATGACTATGGCTTCACAAGTATCCTTCATACAATTACAAAGTCACTTTATGTTCTATGCTTCGAATTACAAGTACATATAAAATAGGCAATAATGCTACAATTTCAGAATAAAAAATTTAGATAAGTTTTAGAATTTCAAATTAATGATTAAGATTCATTTAGCCTTTATTTAGGATGAATTTTTTTAGTCTAATTTTTTGATAGCAACAGAGTTTATTTATTGTGCGTTTGTGGTGTATTTGCAATTCATTTCTTGGTCATACCAAAACAGGCATAGTTGCACAGAGATAAAATGATTTAATATTTGGGTTAATGGGTGTGAATTATGATTGTTGCATATGGAATGAGTACAGGAACTTGGAGTAGATAATAGATATAAAAGGGATGTGTTCAGAAATGGAAAATGAAGTTTTTAATGTGGTTTAGTTTAGTACATACGTGAATTGTCTAGTTATATTTCCTTCACTTTGTCTTATTGTCTTGCTAATGTTGTGGTTATGATCTGGCAGATTGAAATTTAAATGCACACTTTGATATCAAGGGCTGTTTAGAAATGTAACTAATACATAGTTTAGCATCAATAAGGCTTTAACTCAAACACAACACATAGCTTCCCCTGCATGAAAAAAGTTTGTTCTCAAATCTCAATTCTATACAGGTTCTGCAAGCTTGCGTTGATTTGAAGGCTTGGGAGCTCTTTGCGAGATTTTGAATGACATTTCAACAAAGCCCTTAAGAAGAAGATGTGATGAGTTGTTTTGTTCTGTAGGTAGATATAGCTCCAATTTACAATCTGTTCATTGAATAGTTGAATGCTACAAGCAATGCTTATGGCACTGGCCTTATAAATTGGAAATGATACTTTTGAAATATCTATCAGTTTATGATATACAATCCAGATATTATGTACTAATGAATTAGAGCATGATATTTGTTTGTCATTGAAATATCTTTTGATTAAGCCTCCTTGAATGTGATGAGTATGTTTTTTTTTTTTTGGTTGAATTTTAATTTGAATATGAACAGATGGTCTAGTGATGTGTTTGATATTTTATGTTTGGTTGTTGAGAAATCAAGAAAGGAATATAAGTTGATGTTCAAACTAGTATTTTGAGAGTAATTGTTACAAAATCAAAAAGCCACCAAAAAAGCAAAAACTATTATCAAACTTTTGGAGACCAATTTTAGTTGTTTCAGAAAAATTATAACCTTGCAAAACTAAAACTTTTAGCCACCACTTTCACTTATCCCAAAAACTAAAATTTTTAGAGACCAATTTGTGTTGTCTCAAAAAATTTTTTTTTTTTCTCCATAACTATTTTTTTTGCCTTGGACTGTTATTAGACTTTTAGAGACAAATTTCAAAACTTTTTGCAATCACCTATTTTTGTCTCTAAAAGTCTATTTATAATGACAAATGCAAAATTTTGTCTCTAAAAGTCATTTTTTGGCTTTTCCAAACGGGCCATTTGAGACAAATTTCGCGACGGAGAAAATTAGTTGGCTAAAGTTTTTCCCAACAAATAGTACATTTTTAGGGAAGGAATAAATTTGTCCCTAAAAAGTTGATTTCTTGTAGTGACAAATTATCCTAATTTAGTAAAAAAAAAATACATAACATTTGTCATAAAAATATGTAAAATGTATATATATAATTTTTTTTTAAAAATGTGTAACAAAGTTGCAAAGGCCTGCCAAGAATGCTTTTGGAAGGAAAAATGGCTTTGTTTGGGCTTTATTTGTTGTGAGACCCTAATTGTATTTGTTGTTCAGTAGTTGATAGGGCCGAGGTGAATGGTTACCAAAGCCCAAATTCAACTGACAGTGGCCCAAGAGAGCATTGTTTAAGCAGCCCATAAAGTTTTTTGCAACATGAGCTCTTAAATGGACCCGTAACTTGGCATTAAAGGAAAGTCCCCACTCCATTCTCCTTCCACAATTATGTTAAATTTTCTAACTTGGAAAAATAAAAACAAGTAAGTAAAAGAAGAGACTCTATAACCAAACAAAAATAGCCAAGAAGAAAACCCCTCATAAAACTGCACATAATTTAATCTATAGTGTACTGTGTGCCACATTTAAAATAAATTTAATTTACACATTTTAAATTATAAATACTTTCTTAAATAATTTTCATAGTATCTGAAAAAGGACAAAATGATCAAGTAGAGTAATTTTCATACCCCCATATTGGGCCTCTCATACCCCCTTGTGAAAATAACTGACAAAGAGATTAGCTTAAATATTTGAATTGACCGTTAACTTTTGAATAATACTAGATGTATTAATTAGTATATTAACTAATATATTAATCAATGATGTGACATAATTTTAAATATTTTAAATATTTGTAATTTGTATAATAAGTGACATCAGTAATAATGACATAATACTAATTGATACATTAGTATGCAAATTAATTAGTGCATGTAGTACCACCGCTAACTTTTAAATTATAAGCAACACACAAGTTATCAAATCAATAGCATTATTTTTATTTAAATTGTGTTATAAATATTTGTCTTTATTATTATTAGCTAATAGACTTCGTAGGAAAACTCAAAATTTCGTCATTTTTTCTTAGACGAGCTTAAAATTTTAATGAAGGCCCAGCCATCAGATCCATAGTTAGACTGAGGGTAATAGCATTATTTTATGTTTTGGGCATAATTTTGGTCTAGTGAACTATTTTTAATTTTGAGCTAAAATATATTACTAAATTAATGGGGGGAATTTACAACCCAATTAGGAGTGTAAAATTGGCCCAGCTCATCTCGAGCCGCGCAGGCTCCCACCAAAATTCAGGATTTAACTCACACCAGAAAATTACACCCAAGCCCAGGCGCAGGCCTAGGCCCAAGGGGTATTTGGGTCTCAGGCAGGTGGGCTGACGGGTCAAACCAGTGAGCCTGGACTTGGGCTTGGGGCAGGCCTCGGCATTTTTAAATATTTTTTAACCAAAAATGACATCGGGTCTCTAGTGGGTCGGGCGGGCCTTGAGTGGGCTGATAGGTTGGGTCATGAGCAAAAGTCACGAGGCCAGGTCGGGCTCCAAAACACATGGCCCAGGCCCAGGATCTCGGGTTGGGTTTGTGCCCAAGCCTAACCGGGTTGGGCCACCCGGGCCGCAAGCTCGCGAGCCATATTTACACCCTTAAACACAATGTGATAACACAACTTGTGTTGTTCACAAAATTAGAGAGTTAGGATTGATCATTTTTTGATATAAACATGACTATGACATGACCCAGCAGCACATTTATTAAGCACGTCAGGTTACTGTTGAATTTGCATAACACGAAATTCATACAGATAACACAGTTAATGAACTTAAAATTTTCAATATATATATATATATTTTCACTAAAGAGTGTCATACTATTCTTTAATAAGTGGAGTCAACTGAATATAAAATATTTAAAAATTTTCATTTGTTAATAAAATTTTACTATTAAGGAGAAAAATGTTAATAAAATTTTTCAGTAAAATTTTTGAAAAATGTTAAAACAAGCTCCTAAAATTTTATTGACAAATGAAAATTTTTCAATAAAATTGTAGAAAAATGTTAAAATGTTAAGAAAATCTCTATAATTTTCAATTTTTTGAACTTCACAATGTACATAATTAAGGTCTTTGGCCTAATGATTTTATAGCACTAGGTGGTTCAATTTGAAGTAAACCAACACCACAGCACTACATATGATTCTTTGAAATTTGGAACTAAACTAAACCAAGAAAATCTTGAAACCAAACCAAACCAAACCATGAAAATGAGATTCGGTTCAATTTGAAATCACAATTTTTATAAATCTTGTCATCGTTCATAATATGATCACAACATACTCTAACATCAAACAACATGTTATCATGTTACAAACAATAATTAGTTAAATAATTGTTAAGAACTAGTTTTGTCATTGTAGAAGAGCAAAGGGTTAAGAACTTGTGAATATATATGGGCTACTAATAAGAAATTCAAGTGTTCAAGATAAATAACAAATTATATATATAAACAATCCGGTTCAGTTCCAAATCAGAAACATAACTATAAAATCATGTACCTATTGGCTATTTTGACACTTTGAAGGTTAGGAATATTATTAGAGTGTGCCAACAAAGATTTGAAAAATTCTTACAGATATTCAGTAAGCCAAATTTTATTGGACGATTTTGATGAGGTTTTGCTGGCCATATATTTTGTATCATCCAATCACAGCTTGACACGTGGTCCATCAGGGGTAACTTGAGGAATTAGTAAAGGTCTTTAGTCATCAGAGGACACGTGGCAAATTATATCAATGGCAATAGATCTACGAAGTACTGGAACAATCAAAAGGAGCAAGGTGATGTGGCTAAACAGTTCTTGAAGATTTAAATTCAAATTCAAGAGGGAAGCCAAATTGCAAGAAATAGCTTAGTGGAGGCAAAATGCTTGAAACCATGTCCCATGATCATAGATGTTGCTTCGACAGTTATCATCTACTTCAACAATTATCAACCACTTCGACGGTTACTACCAGAGCCTATAAATAGAAGAGAAAGCTGATAATAGAAAGACACCAAAACTAGATCCAGAAACCAGTTTATTTACTTTATATTTTTCTTTCCAGTTCTTTACTTTACAGTTTTTTACTTTCCCGCACTGCATTTCAATTTCTTAGGAGTAGTTCTAACTTAGTCTGTCTGGTGTTGTAATTACTTTCGAAGTTGTGGAAGTGTGAAGATACTATTGTAAATATTTGTTTACTTAATGAAATTCAATTTCTGACACTGTTCTCCCCCTCCTTCTTTTACTTTTTTTGATTAACTCTTCGAAGTTTTATCCTAAAACAAGCCACTAGTAAAAGTCTTCTTCATTGAGGCCAAAAGAACTTCGAAGCAATTGTCTGATTAATTGATTAGCATTTACTATTTTAATAAGGACTTATTGATCCTTGCTGGCATGCTTTAATTTCATTTCTAACCTTCGAAAGCCAAAAAAGCCAACATATATTTTTGACACGCCCAGTGGGACTAACCTTTATAATGGCTAGACGTAGGAGATAATAAGAAAATGAACGCCTAGAAGAAGGTGTAGAAGGAGATCTAGAAGCACATAACCTAGAGGATAATGTTGAGTCACATCCCATGGATGTGCCTACTTCAAGTGATCCTACATAATTGGTCGAAGAGACCATCATTGCAGGATATGTAATGCAAGTCCAAAATATTGGACAAGGCCATGGAGCTGGACCTTCAACTATTCCATCTACCCAACCAGTGAATCCATGGAGAGGATTAGTTGATGTTATGGGACAGTAATTAATGCATACAATGGAAAGATGGGCAACATCCTTTTTGGATCGAATGACCTCCTATCAACCACCTATCATTAGACACATTGAAGAAAACATAGACTTACTTCAACAAAGATTGGCTCGAGATAAACAGCTTATACAAAGTAATGGGCAAAATAATGAACAAACTAGTGGTCAATCTAATAATCAAAATCGTAGGAGACCATTACCTGTGCCTCAATCATGGTACGAAGTTCTTCCCAGACCACTAATAAGTCAAAGCATACCTTTACCTACTAGTGAAACCATACACATTGGTGGACCAGGGCTGACACAAGGAAACGACATTCGAGTGTTTTCAAACCCTATGTTTGAACCTATGTCTGGCACTTGAGCATTCACTAATCCTATGTTCGAACTTATACCTAGGGGGTTGGAAGGAATTCCTACAATTGCAAGAGAAATAACACCTGTTCCTTCTCTACTGGTTCCCTTCACAACACCTTTTGTCGGACAAATGCTTGCCCCAAGGGGACAACTGTACCCTCAACATCAACTAACACAATAGGGACAACCAGTCCTAAAAGTGCCTTTACATGGACTAAGAGGGCTTCAAGCACAAGGAGTTGCTCGAAACCTTGTGTTTGCTACTCCAATAGTGGCCCAACTAGCACAAAATGTTATACCTAGAGACCAAATTGCTGACATTGTTAGTGAAATTTGTGGACCTATGGCCCGGGGAGTCCAAACCCCTGTCTATAGAAAACCTTATCCAGAATGGATGGATAGGTTACATGAATACCTAAGGAGGCATAAGATACCAGACTTTGCCCTCTTCTATGGGAATGGAAACCAATCAACTGCTGAGCATATTGCAAGATTTACAGGGTAGTGTTGTGAGTTCACCAACAATGACTACATGAAGTTCAGGCTCTTTCCAAATTCTTTAACTGGGGCAGCCTTTGTCTGGTATACAAACCTTACACCTGGTTCTATTCAGACCTGACAACAAATAGAATAAGTGTTTCATGCCCAGTTCTTTCAAATAGAGCCTGAAGTATCTATGGTAGACTTCGCAAGGTTGAGCCCAAGGCCTGATGAGAAGGCTACTCAATTCATTACCAGATTCAAAAGAGTACAAAACAAATGTAGGGTCATATTACTTGAACCTGAATTTGTGAGGTCAGACCAAAATGGGCTAGAGTTTAGGCCTCGAAAGAAGTTTGACTCAATAGAGTTTCGAGACCTAGTAGAACTAACTTATAAAGTCACTAGATACGGGACTCTCCTTGAAGAAGAACAAGATCATGGTAATGCATCTTATAGGACCTATTATAGGGACCCTAACTTTGAGATTGATGCAGTAGAGATCATAGGAAAGGAGCCTATGACTTCCGAAGTTAATTCAAAAGGATACAACTATTGATCATCAATTTTAAAAGAAAGACCTATATAGGAAATATTCTTTTGATGCATCAAAACCAAATGTAATATTTGATCATTTACTAGCAGCACAGTTACTAAAATTGCCTGAGGGAGTTAAAATCCCAACTTTAGAATAAATGGAATAACTCTTGGTCTCACTCAACTAAAAACTGTATTATTTTTTGATAGATGATTCAAGAGCAAATTCAGAAAAGAAGGTTAAAGTTTCCGGCCAAAATAGAAAAAGCAATAGGGATTGACACAAATCCATTTCTTGAGATTAGAGAAGCAACAACCAATATTGGTGTGCCAGACTTCCTTGCACATGTTGTGGAAAAAAGTTGTTCCTTGAAGGAGTTGGATGAAGTCGATGTGCAGATGCAGGTTGCTAGTCAAGTAGCTTTCAAGAAGGCTACTCAAGGCACACCAGCAAGTGGAAAGAGTTTCGTAGGCCAAGAGGATGACTCCAACTAAGAAACCAACACTCTGGATGATGATTCACTTGAAGCAGCAATATGCCGCAGATGTGTCCAAGGTGCTGGTTGAGCTACAAATGGCTGAAAGGGCTTTCAATTGATGGGAAGTAGTAGTACAAAGACATGCAGAATGAGAGTAGGGCAGTCGGTACCTACAAGAACATGTACCCAAGTGGTCCTAGGCAATAGCCACCTTTGGCTATGCCACCAGAAGCCAGGAATCAGTCAAGGGGTAAGAGGCCTTTGTATAAAACAAGGCCACCAAACTACTACAAGATGATCAACAAACCAATAAGTAAGCTTGAGTTAGGCTCAAGACAAGAAACCAAGGCCAATGACTGGCCTTTGAAGATGAAAACAATAGGCACAACTACTAGCATGGTGGGTTCATGGGTATTAAGAGTACCAAACTGGTTTGTCATACAAAATAAACCTAAAATGATACCAGCCTAGGGAAAAGCCTTTGCAGGTAAGGACAGAATGATCAAGCCTTCTTCGGTGGCTCCAAACAATTGGGTTTTGCTCAATAACCCAAATATAAAAGAACCAGATATGGTTTCTGTGATTTCTAGATCCCAAAGGAGAAAGATCCAACGAAGGTTTACACGATATCAGAAGGATCTAGAAGAAGCTAGTGAAGGTGCTTCTTTGGTACAACTAGGAGGACAGTGAGGAAAAGAGGGAAGTTCAAGGCTTACTTCCAAGGCCAATGGAAATCAAACTAGGAGAGAAAAATTGACTAAGGTTCATGCTGAACTGAAAGCTAAGGAAAAATCAAGTTTGGCAGGCCTCAAAAAGGCCTTGTTGAAGAGTGATGATGAGACTGAAACCGATGAAGACCAGAGCCTGGCTAAGGGAGAATATTGGCTAAGGAAGAGATGTTCGAGGCCTTCATAGTTGAGCAAACAGAGGCTATATTCATGATAGACCAACAACAGACTGATATGAAGAAGCCTGCTATGAAGAGGTGTGATAACACAACCCGTATGATGCTTAATTATGTATATGATTATGTGTTTGATATGAATTTGTAAGTTTAAGTATGTGAACTATGTGATTTTGGAATTATATCTGTTGAATGTAGGAATATCTATTGCAATTTTAACTTTGAACTGAAATTGAAAGCCTTAGAGGTGCCAGAAACCAAAATCGACTTCATACATGCATTTAGCATGATTTTCAGAACCTACTATGAAATTTTGTAAAATTACGATTCGTAATGATTTAAATAAGTTTAATTGACCTAAGTATATATGTATATAGCTTCTTGTGTTCATCATTTTAAAAGCTTTGCTAGAGAGTGAGTTAGAGAGAGAAGAAGAGGAGAAGCTAGGGATTTGGAGGAGATTCAAGGGGCAAACACTAGATTTGAGCTAAGGTATGGAAATCTACTTAGAATTCTTGTATACAACTTATCTTTTGCTTGAAATCAAGAGAGATTTGAAGATTCAACACTTATATGAGTTAGGGTTTGGAAATGTGTAATTGTTTGAACTAAATTCAAGAAGTGGAACCTTAATATCTTCACCTTTGTTTGATTTGAGTTCAATCTTGTGAATAATTCATGAAATAAGCTCTAGATTGTTGATTTATTGAAAGATCAGCCATGTTTATATGTATTTTGGGCTTGATTATGTAATTTATAAATGTAGAGAAAAGATAAGACCTTGATTTTGTCATTGAAGCAAGATTGATGTGTTTGAGTTGTAATTACACATGAGTCTGTTAGTATATCATGTTTTTGAGTTATTTTTCAATGAATTTGAGCTTGAAAATGAGTTTTGAAGCTTAAGGTTGAATCAATTTTTGGATTGTCCGAGAAAGCCTAGAACCGCAAGTGCGGAGCTCACAACTGCACATGTGGAAAACAGAATAAATTTGAGCATCACTACTGCTTTAATTACCCGTACAGGCCGCACATGTAATGAGGGACTTCTGCACGTGCGTAAAACAAGGGAAAAACCTATATTTTTTTGTTAACTTCTTCAACCCTCTAAATCTGTGTGTGTACATGTTTTGACCCACTGCAATGCCTAAAGATGATTAGAAAATGAACAAATCGTAAAATTATTTAATAAAAGAAAAGTGTACGAATTAGAACGAATTATTTATCAAATGTGTGTATGAAATGTCGTGTAGGTTGTGTGCCGGAGGAAACGCCACAAGACCAAACGCACTATAAGTAATAGTATTGTAAAGATATGTTCTTAATTGATTATTTTAATCCAGGTATGGTGACTTATTCTGATATTGTGTTTTGATCGAAATGAACGAGTTTTATGAACGTTATATGACATGTACAATATGAACCTGAGGTTATTTTGTTGATGCTATGATGTGCTTGGGCCCAAGACCGTTCTGTTAATGATATGATGATATATGATTGAGCTCGAGACTGTTGTGTTAATATGAGAAAAAAAAATTCAACTTTCAATTGTATTTCGAGCATATCGTTTGCATCTTGTCCCTGAGCTATGCTGGTTTGATTCCTTGCAAAGGGATACGTAGGCAATATTCGGGGTTCAACCAACTATATTTGCATCTTGTTTGTTTTCCAAAGTCTTACAGCCTTGTCAAAAAGGTCGTCTTTGGGCTTTGACATTAACTCATGTCAAGAATTGACTCCAAGTTCTGTCAAAGAGAGACAACCGTAGATAACTCATTTTGACCGGCCCTAAGAGTTGGGCACTTTCTTTTGATTACCCGATCATGAAAACAATAATGCGATTCTCGCAGCATTCTTAGTAAGAAAGATGGAATTTTTGCTTCATTTCTCATCTTAAGCCTGTTTTCACCAAGTGTTCAAGCCCCATTCAAAACTATTTTTTGAAATCTTCTTTCCGTGTTTTGTTCTGAATATTTCTTCTATTAGATTAGTATTAGTTAGTGATCCCAGCTTATCGAGTCCTTTCTTTTGTGATAAACTGTTGGCATCAGTCCTACATTTTGTCTCTGTGGACCAAGAAGAAGAGGGTCTCGGCGTGTCACGCCCCAAAATTTGGACAATTAAATATTAAATTAGGACTAAACCCCAATTAATATTCCATCATCCAAATCCTAGAGGTGAAATAAAAAAACTAAACGCCAACCAAACCATCCACCATAATTCCATAACTAACAAATACCTCCAACATTAAAGTAACAATACGTAGTCAAAATAACTTAAATAGTGTACAGTTACAAACCATGCCAAATTATCCCAATACTAAAGTCATAAAAAATAATAATAAATACATAAACTAGTATCAACCCTAAGCTCAAGAAAATAAAAGAAATCCAAGAGACATGTCTAACAACTATAGTTATTCCACGTTACCACCGTAGCCCCAACTAATCCTGCAAAGTAAGCTCGACTGCACTCAAACAAAACACACCCGAGTTGCCAAGAGACAAAACGGGTCATTATACAGGTATACTGGTATGAGTACAAGATTTAACACCCACGTGTCCACCAGACACAAACAAAAATACATTTAATTCCTGTTTCGGGACAAGACACGTAGTTTCAACCGCACCAAGACGAATGGGTAGTTTCCTGAGATACGGTGGCATTTAGTTTCTTGCCCGTACACAACGAAATATAAATTGAGTATAAAATAAACAAAATAGAAATAAAAATATGGTAGGTCAGCCTTGCATAAAAAAAGTTAGTAAGACCCACCTTCCTACAAAAAATAAAGTCAATATAATTTAATCATAAGTAACTTGCTAAAGAAGTATAAAAATACACCGTTTCATGCTTAAATAATTCGAATTGATCAAAACTCAAAGAACAAAAGTTGTACAGAATCAAATTTCCTAAAAGACAACGAGAACGAATTTAGTAGAAACTGAATAGGTTGAGAGAAAAACTTGATAAAAAAACCTAGACTGAATTCAACCGAAAAATCTAAAGCTGAAAATGAACAGAAACTGCCCTAAGATGATTTTTTCGGAAAAGTTTAAAACACAAAAAGTGTGCAGAATAATGTTTTACTTCATTTTATGAGAAACCAATAAAAATGAGTTCATTTCGTGGGTTAAAACAGCATCTAAAGTCTGCACTGCTAAAATGAATAAAAACTATTGTAATCAAGATCATCTAATTACAAGTTCTAATCAATTTTTTTGATAAAAAGTTAAAATACAAAAGTTGTCTAGAATCACGTATACATGCCTCTGCTCAAATTTCATAATTTATCGTGGTCGTTTATTATTTTTCAAGATATACAAATCAATATAATTCATACTATACCAATAAACTCATAATTAAATTCTTTGTACCTTAACTCCACCACTTCGGCCTCCACTTCCAGCCTACACATATATCCCATGTGCCTCCCGTATACCTATCACTGCTCCGAAGCCAAACTTGCACGGAGATATCGTCCCGAGTTTGACCCACACTCCCTAGATGGTTAGCATATGCGTACGCGCGTAAATCAAAGCACTCCTCTACTCATGAGAATGAGGCAACATTATAAATATACAAAACATCTCACTCATGAGAACAAACATAACAATGCCAAGCCTAAGGCATTCAAATATATCTCATAATCCTCACTTTTTTTATACACTCTTTCTCACCAACACTCAAATAAAACAACAATCCATGGAGTCATGGTGGAGTGTAAGGAATTTATCTATGGGTTCCTAATTTATTTTAATTTCATATATTCATGAGTGTGATTACAACCATAAAATAAATACATAAAAAAACCCTAAGCCTGGCATACATAACTAATCAAAATAATTAAAATCAATCAATCATTTAAAAACCCTAAATCTTACATACACAACTAATCAGAATAATTAAAATCAATCAATTATCTAAAAACCCTAAAGCTTACATATAGAACTGATCAAAATAATTAAAATCGATCAATCATCTACATGCAAATACAAAATCAATTCAATATCAAATAAATAAAAATAACGAATTAAACATAAAACAAGGGAAGTGAGTGTTGTATTTACAATATTTTTTTTGAAGATCAAAGAATCACTTGAACAATTAATAAAGCCACAAAAATAAAACTCTATTTTCTTTTTCTCCTTTTCTCTTCTTTCCGCCGTTACTCTATTCTCTCCCACTTTCTTTGATTTCTCACTCTCTCTCTCTCTCTCTCTCTCTCTCTCTCTCTCTGTTTTTGTTCTCTTTTTTTTTTCTTTCTTTCTTTTTCCTCTTTCATGGTTGCTGCTCATATAAATTGTTTAGGAACCTAAAGGCCTATATATATAAATAAAAAGGTTATAAATTATTATTATGCAAATGTAACATAAATACAATATATATAAATATAAATATAAATATGATATATATTTTATCAATATATAAACACTTTTTTTTTATAACCAATATAAATATATCAATATTCGGATTAATTACATATGATTAAATAACACATTAAATTAATTAAATACCACATTAAATTCTCATGTAACCACATAATTAATAAAGCCAAAAATAAAATAAAATAAGATCATAATAATAATAAATAAATAAGAGCTTACGAAAAATTAGGGTCGCTGCAATATACACACCTCAAAAGAATCTCGTCTCGAGATTCGGTAGGAGACAGTACTAAACAAAAAGTTCTGGGTGCATACGCCAAACTTTTTCTTCTAATTCCCAAGTGATATCATTCTCATCCTGGCTCCATTGCACTTTAACCAAGTTCACTTTCTTGTGTCGCAACTGCTTTACATCCCGATATAGAATAGTAACCAGTCTCATCACATATGTTAGATCGTCACTAATCTCCAACACTTCTGATGATGCTACTTGGGAAGGGCCTGGCACATACATCCACAATAAAGATACATGGAACACATTGTGAATCATAGCTAAAGCAGGTGGTAGAGCAAGTTTATAAGCCACATTACCAATCCTCTCAGTGATCTCGTATGGTCCCACAAATCTTGGTGCCAACTTTCCCTTCTTTTCGAAACGCATAATACCCTTCATCGGCGAGACATTCAAAAACACAAAATCCCTAACATTCAACTCAACCCCCTTATGTTTTCTATCAGTGTAACTCTTTTGACGACTCTAAGCAGTCTTAATACGTTCTCGAATAATGTTCACCTTCTCTGTGGTCTCTCTCACCAACTTTGGCCCTAACAATGGCGCATCTCCTACCTCCATCCAACAAGCAGGTGATCGACATGGCCTTTCATATAATGCCTCAAAAGGTGCCATCCCGATACTGGAGTGATAGCTATTATTATAAGCAAACTCCACCAATGGCAAGTGTTCTTCCCAACTACCACCAAGATCTAGGACACAAGCTCTCAACATATCCTCCAAGATCTGATTTACCCGCTCAGTTTACCTATCCGTCTGAGGATTATAAGCCGTGCTCAGGTCTGACCTAGCACCTAAAGCATGCTAAAATCTCTCCCAAAACTCTACCACAAACAACGGATCACAATCCGAAACTATAGAAACTGGTGCCCCATGAAGTCGCACCACTTCTCGAATATACAACCTAGCCAGTTTATCCGCAGTTCGGTGAACACTGATTGGAATAAAATGAGCAGACTTGATGAGTCGATCCACTATCACCCAAATAGATTCATTGCTTCGCTTAGACCGCGGCAATCCATCCACGAAGTCCATAGAGATGTACTTCCATTTCCAAGTAGGGATCTCAAGAGGCTTCAAAAGTCCAAACGGTCGTCGGTGTTTTGCCTTAACCTGTTGGCACACATAACATCGAGAAACATACTCCCTTATGTCCTTCTTCATACCTTCCCACCAAAACGTCCTCTTCAGGTCGTGGTACATCTTAGTCCCACCAAGGTGAATGGTATATCGGGACCTATGGGCATCATCCATAATCTCTTTCCTCAATTCAACAATGTTAGGTACACACAACCTGTCCCTGAATCGCAATCCCCCATCTGAGTCCATAGACCAATCAGTAGGATAATCATAGATCAAATCCACTACAAGGTCATCGAGCTTACTGATGAGAAACCCATCTAAATATTGCATCTGACGAATTTTACCCAATAACGTCGATTGCACGATCAAACTACCAATGTATGCCCCCTCAACATTCTCTATTGGTTGAATATCATGCATCGAAATTAACTCCAAGGACTTCCATTCCTAAATCATCAAAGACGCTATAACCCCATACTGTCGACTAAGTGCATCTGCAACCACATTTCCTTTCCCTAGGTGGTAAAGGATCTCAAAATCATAACTACTGACGAATTCAACCCACCTTGGTTGCCTCATGTTCAATTGTTTTTGAGAAAAAAGATATTTGAGCCTCTTGTGATCTGTGTACAACTCAAAGCACTTCCCAAACAAGTAGTGTCGCCACACTTTCAACGCAAAAACAACTGCTACCAACTCTAAGTCATGAGTAGGGTATCGTCTCTTATAAGGTTTTAACTGTCGAGAAGCATAAGATACAACATTCTGATGTTGCATCAACACACATCCCAACCCAGTTCCACTCGCATCAGTAAACCCTACTAACTTTTCCCCTTATACCAGTATAGTTAACATCAGAGCTGTAGTTAACCGCTGCTTTAACTCCAGCAAAGCTTTCTTACAATCATTTGTCCATAAGAACTTCACATTCTTGTGGGTCAACTTGGCCATGGATACTGCAATAGTGGAAAACTTCTCTATAAATCTCTTATAATAACCGGCTAGTCCTAAAAAACTTCTCACCTCTGTAGGGTTCGTCGACTGCTTCCATTCTTTGACCGCAACAACTTTCTCAAGATCTACCGCTATTCCTTGATTGGATACAACATGCCCCAAAAATCGAACTTCTTTCTCCCAAAAGTGACACTTACTGAACTTAGCGTATAACTGCTGCTCCTTTAAAGTCTGAAATACAACTTTCAAGTGTTCTCTGTGTTCCACCTCATTCTTAAAATACACTAGGATATCATCTATGAAGATAATCACAAACTTATCTAGATATGATTGAAAAATTCTGTTCATCAAGTCCATGAAATAGACAGGAGCATTTGTCAAACCAAAAGGCATTACAGGAAATTCGTATAACCCATACCGGGTCTAAAAAGTAGTAAGCAGTATACTTTCCTCTGATACACCCATCTAATGGTAACCCGTTCTAAGATCAAACTGAGAGAACATGGCTGCCACATTCAACTGATAAAACAAGTCATCAATTCCAGATAGCGGATACTTGTTCTTGATAGTCACCTTGTTTAGCTCTCTGTAATCTATGCACATACGAAGAGTGCCATCTTTCTTGGAGACAAAGATCGCAGGTGCTCCCCATGGGGAGTTACTTGAACAAATGAACCCTTTCTGAAACATCTCTTCCAGCTGTTTCTTCATCTCCACAAGCTCTTTAGGCACCATTCTATATGCCGCCTTAGAAATTGATGCAGTTCTCGGCACTAGGTCAATGCAAAATTCTACTACTCGTTGAGGAGGAAGTCCAACTATCTCCTGGAATACATCCTCAAACTCACACACCACATCTACCTCACTAATATCATGCTTATGGATTTCTACCGAGCATAGAAAACTCATCATCACCAACTCTTCTCCACCGCTAGAAGTGTGAGTAAGTCGTGGCATACCGAGAATATCTATATTTACAGTCCTTCCAACACAATCTAGAGTCACAAAGTGTTTTCGCAGCCAATCCATACCCAAAATAATTACAAACCCCTCAAACCCCAACACAATTAGGTTCGCATACAAGACTTTGCCTGAAAAGTCAATCGCAAAATCTTTACACATCTCATAAAGAGTAACTGCCCCTTCTAAAGGGGTCTCAACACGAATAGGTCTAGACAAGGAGGTAGTTACAATATGTTCTCTTTCTACAAACTGTCTAGATATAAAAGAATGAGAGGCACCAGATCACAAGAGCCTCAAATATCTTTTTTCTCAAAAGCAGTTGAACATGAGCAACAGAGGTGGGTTGAATTCGTCAGTAGTTATGATTTCGAGATCCTTTGCCACCCAGGGAAAGGAAATGTAATTGCAGATACACTTAGTCGACAACATGGGGTTATAACGTCTTTGATGATTCAGGAATGAAAGTCCCTGGAGTTAATTTCAATGCATGATGTTCAACCAATAGAGAATGTTGAGAAGGCATACATTGGTAGTTTGATCGTGCAACCGACGTTACTGGGTAAAATTCGTCAAATGCAGTATTTAGATGGGTTTCTCATCAGCAAGCTCGATGACCTTGTAGTGGATTTGATCGATGATTGTCCTAGTGACTGGTCTACGGACTCAAATGGGGGATTACGATTCAGGGGCATGTTTGTATGTACCTAACATTGTTGAATTGAGAAAAGAGATTATGGATGATGCCCACAGGTCCCGATATGCCATTTAACTTGGTGGGACTAAGATGTACCATGACCTGATGAGGACGTTTTTGGTGGGAAGGTATGAAGAAGGATGTAGGAGAGTTTGTTTCTCGATGATATGTGTGCCAACAGGTTAAGGAAGAATACCAACGATCGTTTGGATTTTGAAGCCTCTCGAGATCTTTACTTGGAAATGGGAGTACATCTCTATGGATTTTGTGGATGGATTGCCGCGGTCTAAACGAGGCAATGAATCTATTTGGGTGATAGTGGATCGACCTCACCAAGTTTGCTCATGTCATTACAATCAGTGTTCACCGAACTGCGGATAAACTGGCCAGGTTGTATATTCGGAAGGTGGCACGACTTCATGGTGCGCAAGTTTCTATAATTTCGGATCGTGATCCGTTGTTTGTAGTAGAGTTTTGGGAGATTTTTCGACATGCTTTTGGTGTTAGGTTAGACTTGAGCATGGCTTATCATCCTCAGACAGATGGCAAACTGAACAGGCAAATCAGATCTTGGAGAATATGTTGAGAGCTTGTGTCCTCGATCTTGGTGGTAGTTGAGAAGAACACTTGCCATTGGTGGAGTTTGCTTATAATAATAGCTATCACTCTAGTATCGGGATGGACACCTTTTGAGGCTTTGTATAAAAGGCTATGTCGATCACCTGCTTATTGGATGGAGGTAGGAGATGCGCCATTGCTAGGGCCAGAGTTGGTAAGAGAGACCACAGAGAAGGTAAACATTATTCGAGAATGTATTAAGATTCCACAGAGTTGTCAGAAGAGTTACGCTAATAGAAAACGTAAGGGGGTTGAGTTGAATGTTGGAGATTTTGTGTCTTTGAAGGTCTCACCGATGAAGGGTATCATGCAATTCGGAAAGAAGGGGAAGTTGGCACCTAGATTTGTGGGACCATATGAGATCACTGAGAGGATTGGTAATGTGGCTTACAAACTAGCTCTATCACCTGCTTTAGCTATGATTCACAATGTGTTCCATGTATCTTTATTGCGGAAGTGTGTGCAAGACCCTTCCCAAGTAGCATCACCAGAAGTGTTGGAGATTAGTGATGATCTAACGTATGTGGTGCGACCGGTTACTATTCTAGATCAGGATGTAAAATGGTTGCGACGAAAGAAAGTGAATTTGGTTAAAGTGCAATGGAACGAGGATGAGAATGATATCACTTGGGAGTTAGAAGAGGAAGTTCAGCGTATGCACCCGGAACTTTTTGTTTAGTACTCTCTCCTATCGAATCTCGGGACGAGATTCTTTTAAGGTGGGTATATCGTATGCGAACCTGATTTTTCGTAAGCCTTTATTTATTTATTGTTGTTATGATCTTATTTTATTTTATTTTTGGGCTTTATTAATTGTATGGTTACATGAGAATTTAATGTGGTATTTAATTAATTATATTGGTTTGTAAAAAAAAAAAAAAAGTGTTTATATATTGATAAAATATATATCATATTTATATTTATATTTATATATATTGTATTTATGTTACATTTGTATAATAATAATTTATAACCTTTTTATTTAGATATATATATAGGCCTTTAGGTTCCTATACAATTTATATGAGCAGTAGCCACGAAAGAATAAAAAGAAAGAAAAAAAAAAAGAGAGAACAAAAACAGAGAGAATGCGAGAGAGAGAGAGAGAGAGAGAGAGAGAGAGAGAGAGAGAGAGAGAGAGAAATCAAAGAAAGTGGGAGAGAATAGAGTGACGTCGGAAAGAAGAGAAAAGGGAAAAAAATAAAAAAAAAAAAGATTAGGGTTTTATTTTGGTGGCTTTATTAATTGTTCAAGTGATTCTTTGATCTTTAAAAAAAATATTGTAAGTACAAAATCCACTTCCCTTGTTTATGTTTAATTCATTATTTTTATTTATTTGATGTTGAATTGATTTCGTATTTTCATGTAGATGATTGATCGATTTTAATTATTTTGATTAGTTGTGTATGTAAGGTTTAGGGTTTTTAGATGATTGATTGATTTTAATTATTTTGATTAGTTATGTATGCCAGATTTAGGGATTCTATATGTATTTATTTTATGGTTGTAATCACACTTATGAATATATGAAATTAAAATAAATTAGGAACCCATAGATAAATTCCTTACACTCTACCATGACTCCATGGATTGTTGTTTTATTTGAGTGTTGGTGGGAAAGAGTGTATAAAAAAAGTGAGGATTATAAGATTTATTTGATGCCTTAGGCTTGGCGTTGTTATGTTTGTTCTCATGAGTGAGATGTTTTGTATATGTATAATGTTGTCGTTCTCATGAGTAGAGGAGTGCTTTGATTTACGCGCGTACGTATATGCTAACCATTCGGGGAGGGTGGGTCAAACTCGGAACGATATCCCGTGCAAGTTTGGCTTTGAAGCGGTGTTAGGTATATGGGAGGCACATGGGATATATGTGTAGGGCGGAAGTGGTGGCAGAAGTGGTGGAATTAAGATACAAAGAATTTAATTATGAGTTTATTGGTATAATGTGAATTGTTTTTGATTTGTATATCTTGAAAAATAATAAACGACCTCAATTAATTATGAAATTTGAGTAGAGGCATATATACGTGATTCTAGACAACTTTTGTGTTTTAACTTTTTATTAAAAAGATCGATTAGAACTTGTAATCGTATAATCTTGGTTACAATAGTTTTTATTCATTTTAGCAGGGCAGACTTTAGATGCTTTTTTTAACCTACGAAACAAGCTCATTTTTCTTGGTTTCTCGGTAAACTGAATTGAAAAATTATTCTGCACACTTTTTGTGTTTTGAAATTTTCCAAAAAAATTCATCTTACAGTAGTTTCTTTTCGTTTTCAGTTCCAGATTTTCGATCGAGAAATTCGGTTAGGATTTTCTATTAAGTTTTTCTCTCAACTTGTTCAGTTTCTACTAAATTCGTTCGCACTGTCTTTTAGGAAATTTGATTCTGTAGAACGTTTGTTCTTTGAGTTTTGGTCAATTCGAATTATTTAAGCATGAAACGGTGCATTTTTATGCTTCTTTAGCAAGTTACTTATGATTAAATTATACTAACTTTATTTTTTGCCCGGAAAGTGGGCTTACTAACTTTTTTTTTATGTAGGGCTGACCCACCATATGTTTATTTCTATTTTGTTTATTTTGTACTCAATTTATATTTCGTTGTGTACGGGCAAGAAACTAAATGCCACCGCATCTTGGGAAACTACCCGTTCATCTTGGTGCGGTTGGAACTACTTGTCTTGTCCCGAAATAAGGATTAAATGTATTTTTGTTTGTGTTTGGTGGACACGTGGGTGTTAAATCTTGTACTCATACCAGTATACCTGTATACTGACCCGTTTTGTCTCTTGGAAATAGGAGTACATCTTTATGGATATCGTGGATGGATTGTCGTGGTCTAAGCGAGGCAATGAATCTATTTAGGTGATAGTGGATCGACTAACCAAGTCTGCTCATTTTATTGCTATCAGTGTTCACTGAACTGCGGATAAACTAGCTAGGTTGTATATTCGGGAGGTGGTGCGACTTCATGGCACACCAGTTTCTATAGTTTCGGATCGTGACCCTTTGTTTGTGGCAGAGTTTTGAGAGAGCTTTCAGCATGCTTTGGGTGCTAGGTTAGACCTGAGCACGGCTTATCATCCTCAGACGGATGGGCAAACTGAGCGGGTAAATCAGATCTTGGAGGATATGTTGAGAGATTCTGTCCTCGATCTTGGTGGTAGTTGGAAAGAACACTTGCCATTGGTGGAGTTTACTGATAATAATAACTATCACTCCAGTATCGGAATGGCACCTTTTGAGGCTTTGTAATGGGAGGCCATGTCGATCACCTGTTTGTTGATGGAGGTAGGAGATGCGCCGTTGCTTAGGGCCAGAGTTGGTGAGAGAGACCACAAAGAAGGTAAACATTATTCGAGAATGTATTAAGATTCCACAAAGTTGTCAGAAGAGTTACGCTGACAGAAAAACGTAAGGGGGTTGAGTTGAATGTTGGAGATTTTGTGTCTTGAAGGTCTCGCCGATGAAGGGTATCATGCAGTTCGGAAAGAAGGGGAAGTTGGCATCTAGATTTGTGGGACCATATGAGATCACTGAGAGGATTGGTAATGTGGCTTACAAACTAGCTCTACCACCTTCTTTAGCTATGATTCACAATGTGTTCCATGTATCTTTATTGCAGAAGTGTGTGCAAGACCCTTCCCAAGTAGCATCACCAGAAGTGTTGGAGATTAGTTACGATCTAAACGTACGTGGTGTGACTGATTACTATTCTAAATCGAGATGTAAAAGCAGTTACAACGCAAGAAAGTGAACTTGGTTAAAGTGCAATGGAACGAGGATGAGAATGATATCAGTTGGGAGTTAGAAAAGAAAGTTTCGCATTTGCACCCGGAACTTTTTGTTTAGTACTCTCTCCTATCGAATCTCGAGACGAGATTCTTTTAAGGTGTGTATATTGTAGCGACCCTGATTTTTTGTAAGCCTTTATTTATTTATTATTATTATGATTTTATTTTATTTTGTTTTTGGCTTTATTAATTATGTGGTTACATGAGAATTTAATGTGGTATTTAATTAAGTTAATGTGTTATTTAATCATATGTAATTAATCAAAATATTGATATATTTATGTTGGTTATAAAAAAATATAAAAAAAGTGTTTATATATTGATAAAATATATATCATATTTATGTATATTGTATCCCGTGAATCGAGAGATGGTTCATGCATGGATACAGATTTTCACCTGATAATGCTCTCTGTTTTGCTACCGGAATGCCTCTGTTACACAGTTTAGAAAATTGCAATTGTTTTTCCACCTCAACCTCTACTCTGCTCTACTGGAAAAAGGACACTGCCTGTCTAGAAAAAGTGGCTGGCAACCCAGAAGTAGTGGTTAATCGGCCACTAATGTTGGTTCTTTCCTGCAGCAATAAAGAACAAATAGAGCACAAACTAGAGTATTCTCAGGGGATGTTTGTCCACCCTGCCTCTCCTTATCATTAAACAGGTCAAAGGAGGGACAGGCTTGATTTGCAAGCCATCAATCGACACAATTTCATTGCATGACGACTTATGAACCAAGAGATACAATTTCATTAAATGGTAAGGAAAGACCAACAAAACCTCTTCCCTATCATGGATTGATCAAGGGAAATGGTTGACCTTGGAACCTTGAACCATTTCATCACTAACAAGTATGAAATGACTTAAGTCTCCCTGTGTTCAATTAACGTCCAACTGAACACCAAATTAGCTTATTATCTTGTTCCAATTCAGTCCAAGTTTTATTACTTCATTTTAATTACCTTTAATTCCTTAATTCATTTAGTCCAAAAATGAAGATTAAGTCCCTCTAATGGAAAGAAGTGTCAAACGAAGGCATGTTTTAGGCATGAGAGAGATATCATACCGTTGGTAATGAACCTCCGAAGAAATTAAACCATTAAGCACAACGGCCTCAATCTCAAGCTTAAACAATCCATCGGTTGAAACAACTTTCAAAACGAATGAAAAAGCCAAGAAATGAGAGAGGTTGCAGAGATGATTAGAGGTGATCACATGTATGGAAAGCAAGAAATAAAGGCTATCAACTCAAATAGGTTGGTGGTTAAAGCCTAAACCACCAAGCTTATGAGGACCATTACACTACAAGCATACTATACAAAGCATGAATGAAGCTAACTCACAAAAACAGTCCAAAAAAAGTGATGGAATGAAGACAAAAACAGCTACAACAACTAGCTAAAATATTGAGGGATTAAAACTAGCAACACAAACACAAGGAGGAAAGGCTAACCCCTCCACTTTCGGGACTTCAAAACGTGATTTTAGCCTCTGAAAAACCTCTGAAAATCAGTGGTAAAAAGTTTTAAAAAGTTGATGAGAATGTGGGAAACATAAGGGCAAATGCCTTAGAAGCAAGGTTCAAAGAAGGGTTGTCAACCCCCCTACCTTTAATAGTCTTAAACCACAAGTTTCAACCCAAAAATACAGGTTATAAACAACTCAAAAGCAATAAGAAATGATAGAAAACAAGTAGTGTACAGATGGTACAAAAGCACTAGAATGTATACCTCTTGAAGAGGAATGATCCGTTGAGTTATAAACCACTAATCTCACACCCTCAAGTGCCTCAAGAGCTAAAATTCAAGCTCAAATCACCTTAGCAAGGAACTCTCTAGGTTTGGTTTAGAGTGTTTAGGCAAAGGTTATGTAAGTTGCGAGAGAGAGAGAGAGAGAGAGAGAGAGAGAGAGAGAGAGATTTTTCAAAACTTTGCTCTCCAAAATTTTACAAACCTCTCCAACCAAAGAGAGGGTCATCTATATATAGAAATATATGAGAGACCCTCAAAAATATCCTTACAAACACAGTTGGAATGCTGCATGCATCTGTGGAGACAGCTGGTAGAAAATATCTATTTTTTTGCACTAGTGGCCGGCAAGACACATTAGTGGGTGGCATGCCACACTAGTTGGTTTGGAGGTCCCTAGATGCATAGGCCTGAAAAACCACTGTTTTGGTGTAAAACAAGGCACAAGGTTTGTAGGTTCCACACTAAGGTTTCCTGCTGAGGAAGTCAAGCATTTGACAAGCGTACACATTTATCATTGAGTGATCAATCAGTGGCACCCAAGTCTTAAGGGCTGTCAAAAATGGGGTGTCTACAATGTGTGGAAAACCCAGTCCAAGAAGTGGGTGTTATAAACACTGTAGATACTGAACAGGAAGCTGCACTAAAGCAGTTTGAAAGAGAAAGAAATGAAGACAGTCGGAAAACTGTAATTGTATGGCAACCTGTGGGGGACACTTATGATGTGAAAATGATTCAAGTGGAGTCTGACAACTGCTTGTCGGCAGTTGACGACGAGTGGTGGATTGAAAATGATTTGTGTCTGGCCCATACCAACGAAGATTGGGGAGGCTGCCTCCCGGATAATACATGGTATGTTGAGGAGATGGGCCATATTACCCACAGTGGACGGTATTTTAAGCCGCCGCACCTGGATCAAGCAGATGCATCTAGAAAGGACAAGGAGGCCGAGAAATAGAAAGAGAAGCAACTAGAAGAGGAGTCAATGTTGAAGAAACTCAAGAAAATCCAAGCTGATATCTCTATCTGGGGGCTTCTCATGGCCTCACGGGTGCACCGATAGGTAGTATTGTCGGCAATGGACAAGTCTAAATTGTTCATCGATACTACGCCCAAACAACTTGGGGGCCTGGTCTTTCCAGGTGGTGCCAAGCCAATACTCACTTTCTCTGACAAAGAGCTGCCACTGGAAGGATCGGCTCACAACATGCCGTTATACATATCTGTGGAATGTAGGGAGAAGTGGGTACCGGTGGTGTTGGTAGATACCAGTTCTGCCATTAATGTCTGTTTTTCCCGTACTGCCTACGTAATTGGCCTTAAACCAACCGACTTTGTCCCCATAGCCTAGGTAATACGGGCATATGATAACATAAGCCGAGAGGTCGTGGGCACAGTGAAAGTGTAAGTCCAGGCTGGCCCGTCAGAGCAAGAGATTGAGTTTCACATCTTGGATGTACCAGCTACCTTTAACCTGCTATTGGGGAGGCCTTGGTTACATCACGTGAAGGCTGTGTCCTCCACCCTCTATCAAATGTTGAAGTATCATCATGGGGAAGGAGCAATTATTTTTGGGAAGTCATCCATCTATCCACCTTCGGAGGTGACTTCGCAGTCTTACAGATCAATCATGGCGACGAAGATGTGTTCCTCTCGGGATTCACTCTGGCTGAAGCCCGGGTAGGGTAGACCATTCTGGTTGCAGACGAAGGCATGTACGTCAGTGCCCAGTCCATCTACTTCATGAACAAGCTGCGGCATGTTCCAGGAATAGGACTTGGAAAGAGCAAGTGGAAAGGTGTTGCAACATCGGTAGAGGTGCCACACAACCCGCATATCTTTGGACTGGGCTATGTGCCCACCAAAGAGGACTGGATAAGGAAGAGAGAAGAAATGAAGGGCAGAGCCAAGGCCAAGAGAGTTGGGAAGCATTATAGGCTTGTCCACAGGCTAATCCGTGGGACGCTCAACGACCATTTTGTTTAAGAGGGAGAGGATTTCCCTTTTTGTGGCATTCTTGAGCCTTGGGTAAATTCCTCGAATGAGCATTTCCCCAGGTTCGAGATCTTCTTTGACCATCAACTTCAGGATAGTGATGAGGAAAGGGCTAAACCAAGCATCAAAGCTAGCCAGAGCATTGAAGAGGACTCAAACAACAGCGAGGTTAAACATTGGCCAATCTCCTAACAGATCCTATGGTCGACCTAGAGAACTTAGGGGATAACTTTACTGTCTCCATGATTGGGGAAGAACCGGGTGCAGACCCAACCTCTGAAATTTTGGATGTATCGAGGGCACCACGTCTTACTTAGTTGCTAAATGAAGGCTTTCTTTCCAGTTCTGAATCGGATAATGAGCCAAAATCTGATTCCACTGAATTTATGGTGTCGGGATTAGATTCAAGTTCTTCTAAGTCTGAGTTTGGTGTTTCTAGGGGTGGTAACCCGGATACCAAAGTCCTATTTAGGTCTTCATTCAGCTTTTCTTTTGAGTTTGTAACCGAAGATTTGGACCTTTTGAATAAGAACACTGCAGATTCTGTGTACTTTTCTGTACCACTGGTTTATTATATAGACCAAGATTTTCAGAACTTTGACAAAAATGAAGAGGAAGAAATTCCTCTGGCTTTGAAAAACTTGATTAATCGAGAGGAGGAGAGGTATGCTAAGCCTTGTTTTGATGAAATCATTTCCATTAATGTGGGCACTGAGAAGGATCCGCGCTTGGTCCAAATCGGGTCCACGTTGTCTTCAGGGGAACGTAAGCATTTAATCGCTTCGTTAAAAGATTTTAAAGATGTTTTCGCGTGGTCTTATGAAGACATGCCTGGAATCGACCCTGAGATCGTACAACACTGGATCCCTCAGGACCCTGGGGCCCGACCAGCCAAATAGATGTTGCGCAGAGTTCATCTGGATTGGGCATTGAAAATCATGGAAGAGGTCACCAAGCAAATTGATGCAGGATTCTTGTTAGTGTCTGAGTATCCGACCTGGTTGGCTAATATCATCCCAGTGCCGAAGAAGGATAGTAGAATTCTAGTTTGCGTTAACTTCGGAGACTTGAACAAGGCCAGTCCGAAGGATGACTTTCCACTACTGCACATAGATGAGTTGGTGGACTTTACTGCTAGTCATGACCTGCTTTCCTTTATGGACAGGTTTTCTGGGTACAATCAGATTTTGATAGCACCGGAAGACCGGGAAAAGATTGCTTTCACCATACCATGGGGTACATATTGCTACTGAGTCATGGCGCTTGGGTTGAAAAATGCTTGGGCTACCTATTAGAGGGTTGCGACCACCATTCTGCATGATATGATCCACAAAAAGGTTGAGGTGTATGTGGATGACATAATTGTCAAATCCAAAGTGCGAGAAGGCCACTATACCGCATTGAAAAAATTCTTTCAACAGATCAGGGAATACAGATTGAGGTTAAACTCACAAAAATGCACTTTCAACGTAATGGCCGGAGAAATGCTGGGATTTCTGATCACACAAAGGGGAATTGAAGTAGATCTTTCCAAAATCAAGGCCATCTTAGAAATACCACCACCAAGGACTGAAAGGAGGTGCGCAGCTTTCTAGGTAAAGTGAAATTCATAAGACGGTTTATCTCCAAATTAACCTTGACTTATGAACCACTATTTGGTCTCCTAAAGAAAAGAAAGAAGTTTCGATGGGACAATCGATGTCAGTTTGCCTTTGAGCAGGTTAAGCAATACCTCTGGAATCCGCATGTGTTGTCGCCACCAGAGCTGGGGATGCCTCTGATTCTGTATCTATTGGTAACGGACTCGACCATGGGGTGCATGCTAGCTCAAGAATTTGAAGATAGCATAGAGAAGGCCATCTACTACTTGAGCAAAAAGATGCTAGACTACGAGACCCACTACACCCCCTTGGAGAAAGCTTGCTTAGCCTTGGTATGGGCTATCAAGAAGTTGAGGCACTACTTGTTAACTCACTCTGTAATCCTAGTTTCGTGATTAGATCCCATCAAATATCTCTTTGAGAAACCAGCACTTATAGGTAGGCTAACTCGTTGGTTGCTTCTTCTCTCCTTATTTGATCTCAGATATGTTACACGCAAGTTAGTTAAAGGAAGAGTTGTAGAGGAATCCCTGGCCGACCACTTAGTAGAAGGAGATGGGGCAGTGAAATACTTGTTCCCATATGAAGACATTCTTCAAGTCGAAGAGGAAACTTGGATGATGTACTTTGACAGAGAGTCCAATCAATACGGTTATGGGATAGGTGTGTTACTGATAACACCTGATGATTCCCATATACCGCTAGCCTTCAAACTCCGGTTCAAAGTGTCCAAGACCGAAGCAGAATATGAAGCATGTATTGCTAGTTTAGAAGCTGCCCTAGAACTAAGGACAATAAGGTTGGATGTCATTGGGGACTCAAACTTGGTTGTTTCTCAAGCAAATGAAGACTGGAAAGTCAAAGAAGAGAAGATGAAGGCTTACTATCAGGCCCTGGATATGCTAATTCCAAGGTTTGAAAAGCTTACATTCACACATCTACTGAGAGAGAACAACGGGTTCGCCAATACGCTGGCAACTCTATCTTCTATGGTAGACATCCTGCTGGGAATGAAGATGCGTCCAATCATTATTGAACAGAAATACACGCTGACCTATGAGACCATTTTCATAATAGATGAAATTCAAGACAAAAACCCCTTGTATTACGATATTTGGAACTTTCTAGCAAATGAGACGTATCCACCAGGGGCAAATGCCAAAGACAAACAGGGCATACGACGTCTGGCCATCCAATATATCATCTGCGAAGGTAAGCTCTATAAAAGAGGCCATCTGGGAATGCATAAGTTGTGTGTCGAAGATGAAGAGTTGAAGTGCCTTATGGAGGCTATCCACGGAGGAGAGTGTGGGGCACAAATGAATGGTGTGATGCTAGCTTGGAAGATCCTCAGATAAGGTTATTACTGGTCAACCATGAAGGAAGATTGGATTGGTTTTGTACGACGATGCCAAAAATGCCAAATCCATGCCAATCGCATGAACATACCACCGTCTAAACTTTATAGCATGACTTTACCATGGCCATTCTCAGTTTGGAGAATTGATGTTATTGGCGTAGTCTCGCTAAAGGGGTCAAATGGACACGAGTTCATCCTGGTGGCGATTGACTATTTTACAAATTGGGTGGAAACTCAGTCTTATGTGATGTTAAAAGTGTCACATGTAGCCAAATACATCAGAAATAACATCATCTGCCGATATGGAGTTTCGAACGAGATCATATTAGACAACGGCTCACACTTCAAGAAAGAAGTGGTAGATCTGCTTGAGAAATATAATGTGGCTTTTCACAAGTCATCAACATATAGACTACAGACCAATGGAGCTATTGCAGCCACCAACAAGAACGTTAAGAACATCCTGCGGAAGATGGTTGAGACCTACAGGAACTGGTTGGACAAACTGTCCGTTTGCACTCTGGGGTTACAGAACGTCGATTTGGACATCCACAGGGGCAACCCCCTACTCTCTGGTATACAGGATGGAGGCTGTTTTGCCAATTGAAATTGAAGTGTCATTGCTGCGAGTTATGGCTGAGTGTCAAATAGCGGAGGCGGACTGGCAGCAGAGTAGATTTGAGAAGTTAATGTTGTTTGATGAGAAAAGACTGAAGACATTGTATCATGTTCAGGGCTACCAACACAGAATTACTAGCGCTTTTAACGAGAAAGTTAAGTCTCGGAATCTCAAGGAGAGAGACATGGTATTGAAAGACAACCAAGCTCCTATCCATGACCCTAGGGACAAGTTTCGACCCAATTGGACTAGTCCTTACATCATCAAATCTATCTGGTCAAGAGGGGCGATTATTCTCATGGACCTAGATGGCTTAGAGTTTTCACAGCAAATCAACATGGGCAAGTTGAAGAAATACTATCCTTGAGAGGCTCGCTAGGCCGAAAACCTGGAAGGACGACCTAGGCAAAAGTTAGAGCATGAAAAATTAGAAATACAAAAAAATTGAGCTCGCAAGGTTGAAAACCCTAAAAGGTGACTTTGGCAAAACTTATAGCACAAAATGAGAAAGTTAATACACGAGTGACCCCGAATCGAACTACATAAGGCTTGATTCCCATCTTTGGGATACGTAGGAAACTTCATTCTGAAGTTTGGCTGTAACTATCTCTAACTCAACTGTCCTCTTCGTTTATTTGATTAGGCCATCTTTCTCCATATCGGTTAGCTCGGTTGTGTGATCTTCACGTCAGCAGAAGGGCCAGTATGAATGCAGTTATAGAAAGTTGTGATCTATTGATTTGGGGCTATACATCTTGAAGGTTGATTCCATGCGTGTCAAGTAGTGATCATTTTTTAAAATGGTTTTGACAAGTTTTAATAAAAGTTGATTTTGTTCAAAATTTTACCTTTTACAACTTCGACCATTTTAGGACGAAAAGGAAAATTTTTAGTGCTCACAACTTTAATTCCATTGATTTCAACACAAAAGTACATTCTCCAACTCTCTGATTTAAATCAAAGTTGCTTTTACATCATAAAACTTGAAAAGAAAGGTCAAAACAATAAACTAGGGGCATAGATAAGTCAAGTGTTCCTGTGTCCTTTGTTCGTGCCTGCAGAAGTCTCTACTGCCAAAGTTGGCCTAACCTGTGTCTCGTCCTCAAGCCAAGCCAAGCACTCACCGGAAAGGGCATAACCGAAGCTAGGGGCAGGGGCCAGAAGCTCTTTTATCCTCCAGGCAGTGAGGTACCGAGTCAAGTGTGAACCATAAAATGGGAATGGGGCCGGGTATTCTACTCCCTCGTCTAGATGGGTCTGATCATGTCAAAACTGATGTCTAAACTAGAAGGGGAAGTAGAACATGCAGTGCGTGAGGTCAATCAATTGTATACCCAGTTGTCGAGTCATGCTGTAGCTCATCTCGGTCAAATTAAGCCAGAGGCAACGCCAAGCTATGTCAGCTACAGATCTACTGCACATCTAGTTGCACAACCATCCCTCATTAGGAAAGTCCACTACTCACTGGCAAAAGAAGTAAGCTCGGGCTGAATATTCGGGGCGAGAGTCCACCACTTTCAGCTTATCCATGAGCCATACCTGGAAAGGGACGAAAAAAAGAGAGATTAAAGAATAAAGAGATGTACATTAAGAGAAAAGGAAAGAAAGGGCTTTTAAGAGAAAAATAGAGTGTGAGTGCCAAGTGATGTGAGAATTATATATAAGAAAGGATGGGAAACAATACTTGGAGCAATAGTGGACTCTCTGCAAACCTGGTGGTCTCTCGCCGATGAAAAGCATCTAAACCCATCAGGGTCTCAGTCAGTACCAAACCAATGCAACTCTTAGCCTCTTTCAAATATTGGGCTACTTCAATTAACCTAATGTTGGCTCCACCATAATTAGAGGTAAGGAGGAAATGTGTGAGCATACATAAACAAAGGGCATGTTACTGGAAGCCTTGCCAAAGAAGGTCGCCTCTGTCTCTGATGTCAAAAAACTGATGAATCAAACTGGGTATATCTAGCTCCCTGTCATGAGCTGAAGATCGAGCTTCTTGCAAAGTAAGCCCACACATCCATCCCAAAGCCAAGGCATGGCCAAAACAAGGTTGAAGCATGATTTCCTCGTCTCATCGGGATTCCAGCAATGCTTGAAACTCTTCAAGAGTCGAACACATTTCCTGTGCTCTAAAGCGAAATACATGCATAATTGGGTCCTAGCATGGGCTGTGGCATGGAGGAAGAAAAAACAAAGTGGAGTACGGCTCAACGGGAAAAGCGCGTTTATGCTAAAACCTCAAAACTTTACCTTTTCCGTTACGTCCAAAGTGGCTATCCAATCTTTGAGTTTCTTGGCAAGGAAGATCTCCATTTTCAAAGAAAACAATAGCTAAAATGAGGTTTTGGTAAAGAAATTGCGAAAGCGGACCTTTTGTAGAAGATAGGGCTGTGAGTGGAGGCTAGTTGTTGGCCAGCTGGTAGATCACCGAAGTGGCCGGCCGCCCACTTTGTGGCTTGATAGTTTGGTATTTTGGTTTTGTCCTAGTCCTTGTGTTTTGGGGTTTTGTTTTGAGTATTTTGTTTTTAGCAAGTGTACATAGTTGTGTTTTGGTTGTTTTTACTTCATTTTCTATTTATCGAGTTGTATTTTGTATTTTGGTTGTTGGTCGGCTCTTTATCCGATTAACAATATCATTCCAATACAAGCATGCTCGAGTTCAAATTCAATTCCATTTCTCATTTTATGCAAATGTGAAAGCAAATGTGGTGTTCATGATGCAAAAACGATAACTCTTTTAATAAAACTGCAGGGTTTTTACCCTGATCATGGTTTTTACAAAAGCGAGTACAAGTTTTCAAAAGCAAAAGAAAAAAACCTATCTGAAGCTATGCATGTGCTAAGCTACCAAAATAAAAGAAACTAAGCAAAAAGTACGAAAAACAGCGCCAGTTACATCAAGCTTGAGAGGCTCTCTTCATCCTCTTCCTTGGTGAGGACTCAGGGGCACTGTCTCCATCAGTGCCACTATCAGAATTGGACTCCGAGCCAGAGCTAGTATCACCATCTCCACTCACAAACTCAGAACCAGCCTTGGAGTCATCTCTACTCCCTGACCTCAAGCCAGTGTCATCGTCCTCGCTCTCAGACTTAGAGTGTCAGCCCACTACCTCCTCAGAGTCACTGGTCTCAGTATCATCCTCACTCAAAATGGGCCCGGCCTCGCTGCTCCAACCCCGAGCACCTCTGCCTCTGTCTCAACCTCGACACTTATCTCGGCCGCATGCTGGGGCCTACATACCTCTCCTCCCTGCCGCTGGAAAAGGTGCCACCGGTGTTACCGCCACCGCTGTTAGTGGCCTTGGTATAGGTGGGATCTGAAAAACAAGCATCAACACATCACATACAGTGTATGTATTGTTGCAGAATGGAGTATGCAGTATGAGTATGATACAGAAAATAGATGCAACATGGGTACAATGTGTCAGTATAGTGTATCAGAATACATGTCAATTTCCCTTATCAGTGGGAATATGGCATGTCAATATAGTGTAGGAAGTAATGCAATGCATGAGGAGAAGGGAAGTATACCTAGATACCGTGCAGAGCAAGCGACATCTCCCTCTTCTGCACCGTGTGAACTAGGGAGACAACCAACTGAAGAAGCCCTCTGTGTACTCTGTGGGTGCCTGCAAATGAAGTTGAATAAAGTATTTGAAAGGGAAAATGCAAGATGCAAGTTGTCAAGTGTGGTCCATACCTGAGGTGCTCCTGGGGCTCTGACATACCCATGCTCTGCCGCCGGTGGCTCTATCGGGATCTGATAGGTTGTCCTGCTCGGTCGCCCACAAGGAATCATGTGAGGAATTGTTGGCCAAGTGGTAGCCTGCGCAATAGGAGGGGCCTTTCCAATACCAGCCTCGACCTCCTGACTATCCTCTCCAGCCAAAGGAGCACCTGTTGCATTGCCCGCGCAAACTCCAGTTAGGAGTGGCATAAGATAAGTCCGGATGAAGGTCGTGTAATCTCCGTCCCCTCAGAAGTAGTCAGCATCTAGTCCCACTATATACTGAATAATGGCCTCAGCTAAGAGGCTATCAGCTGTCTGCATGGATGTTGGGGGCGGGATAGGAACAACCGGGTTGGGCAAGCCCAGTGTCTGACGTATAAACCACTCTCCTAAGAACCAGGCCTGGCAGAATGGGCCCTCCAGCAAAATCTGATATCAAGATGTAGCCCAAGCTCCCAGCATACTAGTCCTTGACTCCGGCGGGCATCAGTTGGCTTTGGCGCAAGGACCGGAAATTAGGCGTAAACCCACAGCTACAAGAAAAGATCAGCAGTGTGCATCAACAGTGTGAACAGATATTAAACAAAAAGTGCAAAGTAGAAGGCATGCTATGTGAACAAATATTAAACAGAAAGTGCAAGGCAAAAAGCACAATGCATGAACAGATATAAGGCATAAAATGCAAAGCAGAAAGCAGAAGAAGAAGTAAACAAAATCAAAAGTGCAGTGCATACCTCCCAGGCTCTTCAGTAGCCTCTGACCTTGTCTCCCATTATGCGGGAACTGGAGCTCATGTAGCCGTAGGGTGTGGCAAGGCCGGCTCCACCCCAGTCATAAAACCATATTTGGGACAAGGTTACAAGGGCGCTCAACAAGTACAAACCCATGGTATTCCACCTATTCGCAAACAAGGTGGTACCAAGAAGTACATCAAGAAGCCCTGGGTGTATTGCTTTACCTCATTCTGTGTATCAGGCTGACTCATGCAGAAGTGCTCGAGGAACCAATTGTATCACACCATAGCTGGCCTGTATAAGGGCAGGCTCGCTCCGAGCAGGTTGATCCAGGCCACCTCCTATTGGCCCATATCTATGTCAAAGGGGATCAGATCACCCCGAACTCTCAGGCCTGTGATCATGGAGAAGTCGTAGAGAGTCATCGTCATCTCCCCGCTAGAAGAGAAGTGGAAGGAGTTGGTCGTATTCCACCACCTCTCCACCAATGCTCCGAGTGAGGCCCAACTAGCCATGTGGCACATGAGCCCGATGCAGAAGAGGCGGAAGCCTGCCTTGTCGACAAGGTCACGGACCTAGGCGAGAAGCTCATGGTACTAGTCCCTGGCCGTCACCATCCTGTAACCCCTACATGAGCTAGAGTCCTCCTGTGGCAAAGAAAGAGGCAGTTAGATGAAAGACAGTAAAGGCAGTGATAAAATGAGAGTTAGATGACGGGCAGTAAAGCATGAAAATAAAGTTTGTACCTCAGTAGCGTCATGGGAAAGGTAGGAGTCCGGCTCCCTCCGTAAAATATTCTTCGGTACATCATCAACGAAATCATCAAAGCACATCACGCCTCCAGGTGCCATCGTATAGGGGGTGGTAAGTGGCTAGATCAAAGGGCCTCACCCTTAATGGTAGGAACTCAGGCTCGAGCCCTAAAGCAAACTCTGCCTCGAAATCGACGGCAATGTCCTCTGCTGTCCTGCCAGCCTCAGTAACCGCCGACTCCTCGATCTCTGCAAGGAGTGGTAGTACAGGTGGAACCTTAGAAGGGGTGTCATCATGAAGAATGTCGTCTGCCATCTGGAAAATGGGTGAAAAATGAAGAAAAATGAAGAAAAGAGGGAAAACTTAGAAAAAGTCAACCCTATGAGAGAGAAAATGGAAGAAAAAGTCAAAACCTGGGAAAGTTCACAAAACCCGAGAAAAACTTGAGGGAAACAAGCCCAAAGTGTTGAAAACCTAAAAAATCAACAAAAATAAAATCTGATCGGTTCAAAAGGAAGAGGACCAAAGAGGTTTTACGAATAAAGTTTGCCTAGGGCGTTGCAAAACGCGTATAAAGTGCAAATCTAGAGAGAGGAAGCACCTAGAGAGGGAGAGGGAGGATTTTCAGACGTGGGTGTGTGAGGAGATGAAGTTTGGTGATGTATTTAAAGAGACATGTGCCGAAAACACCAAAGTGCCCCCGATTTTGCATTAGTGGCTGGCCATACACCATTAGTGGCCGTACACTATTAGTGGCTGGCCGACCCCTTTTGTGGCGCAGTGATGGTTTTGTTCCCCTTTTTCCCTAACAGTGTTTGAGAGGTCCTATTTTGGGTCTGGAAAGGAGGATTGAGGTATTTGAATTGGATTTGATTTCCGAGGGTCTCAAAACTGTGTTCTGGTTGCGCCATTCCAATGCCCGCTGTACTCCGGCATGCGAACGCACACCAATTTCAATTATGAACAAGTTGTATCCTTTTGAGCTTTTTGTAAAGCCTCCGATGGGTAAGTCAGAGGTTGTTGTCAAACATCACTTTTGTCTGTCTTTCCAATTCACATATCTGTTGCGTAGAATATGTATTCTCATATGCCTCTTACGTTGCATGTGCACATTGTATCATAACTCATATGCTTACCCTATTTGCATAGAACATGCATTACATCTTATGTCGGTTTTCTATTATGTTGCATAGAACATGCGTTGTCGTCATTCTAAATTCAATTACGTCGCATTGTGGCGTATTCATTTGCATTGTGCATTTTAATTCTGGTGTCCACCATCGTTATGTGAGTATGATTTGAGTTCTCTCCCTTTAATTTCACCACGCGATATGTTATCCTCTCTATGGGGAAGTGTAGTTAGGATAACCTGTTACGCAGTAGTGTAGCTTGGTTTGTTCTTGCACCTTACTACACGGTAGTGTAGTTTGGTTGTTCTTGTGTCCTCTCTACGCAGAAGTGTAGTTAGGATCACCTTGCTACGTGGTAGTGTAGCTTAGTTTGTTCTTGTACCTTACTACGCGGTAGTGTAGTTTAGTTGTTCTTTGTGTCCTCTCTACGTGGAAGTGTAGTTAGGATCACCTTCCTATGCGGTAGTGTAGCTTGGTTCGCTTTTACACCTCACTATGCGGTAGTGTAGTTTGGTTGTTCTTGTGTCCTCTCTACACGGGAGTGTAGTTAGATCACTTGGCAACGCGAAAGTGTAGCCTGGTTGTTTTGTTCCTCGTTATGCAGAAGTGTAGCTTGGTTTGTTCTTGTACCTTACTATGCAGTAGTGTAGTTTGGTTTGCTTGTGTCCTCTCTAAGTTAGGATCACCTTGCTACGCAGAAGTGTAGCTTGGTTGCTTGTACCCTTTTACGCAGTAGTGTAGTTTGGTTTGTTCTTTTATCTCTCTATGCGATAGTGTGGTTAGGATTGTTTTCGTTATCCTCTCTACGCGGAAGTGTAGTTAGGATTACCTCTCTACACAGTAGTGTAGTTTGGGTTGTTGTTGTTCTCCTTTCTACACGGAAGTGTAGTTAGGAGCGCTCTGTTACGCGGTAGTGTAGTTTGCTTTGTTTCTCACCTCCTTACTTGGAAGTGTAGTTTGGGCTTATCTCTTGTTAACCTCTCTGCACGAAGGTATATTCAAGATTGTTTCTTGTGCGTGGAAGCATAGTTAAGAGTGCTTTCGTTTATTGATTTCAATTGTTGCATTGCTTTGAATCTCGTTTTCATAATTTTCGAGCGGTATGCTTGCTCGAATTTTCAATTGTTGCATCGCATCATACATAACATTTACGTCTTGTCCCTGAACTATGCTTGTTTGATTCCTTACACAAGGATACATAAGCAGCTTTTGAGCTCAACCAATTAAATTTATGTCTTGATTGTTTGCCCAAGTCTTACGGCCTTGTCCAAATGGGTCGTCTCTGGGCTTTGACATTTACTCACGTCATTTCATGACTTCAAGCTCTATCAAAGAGGGACAACTATAGACACCCCATTTTTGACCGCCCTTAAGAGTTGGGCGCCACCAATTGATCACCCAATGATGAATTTACACACTTGTCCAAATGCTCAATTTCCTCAGCAGGAAACCTCAGTTTTGATACTCAGAAATCTACAAACCTTGTGCCTTGTTTTTGGACCAAAATAGAAGTTTTTTAAGCTTGACCATCTAGGGACCTGTAAACCCACTAGTGGCCTGCTGGCCACTATCAATGGATAGCCGCCCCCTATTAGTGGTTGCCAGCCACTTGTGTAAAAACACAAATCTTTTTGATAGATGCATGCACTGCACCAGCTATGTTTGTATGGATATTTTCGAGATAATCTCATATATTTCTATATATAGATGACTCCCTCTCAAAAATTAGGTTAGAAAAATTTGTAGATCAAAGTTTTAAAAAATATTTGTCTCTCTACATTTCTCTCTCTCCCTTGCAACTTCTATACCCTTTGCCCAGACACTCTAAACCAAACTTTGAGGGTTCTTTGCTGAGATGCTTGAGCTTTCATTTTAGTTCTTGAGGGTGTGAAATTATTGGTTTGTGAACAAAAGGATCACTCCTCTTCAAGAGGTATACATCCTAGCTCCTTTGCACTACTTCTTTCCCATCATTTCTTGCTATTTTTGGGCCATTTTTCACCTGTATTTATGGGCTGAAACTTGTGGTTTAAGGCCATTAAAGGTAGAGGGGTTGACTACCCTTCTTTGAACCTTGCTTCATAGGCCTTTACCCTTGTGTTTTCCACCTTTTCATAAACTCTTTTTGAGCTTTTTATCACTGATTTTTAGAGGTTTTTCAAAAGCTAAAATGTGGTTTTGAAGTCCCAAAAATAGAGGGGTTAGCCTCCCCTCCTTTGGTTTGTTTACTAGCTTAATTCCTCCATTATTTTAGCTTGCTTTTGTAGCTGTTTTTACCTTAATTTCAGTGTTGTTTTGGCCTATCTTAGGACTGTTTTAAGTTGTTCATGTCATTTATGCTTTGTATGGCATGCTTATAGTGTAGCGGTCCTCATAGGTTTGGTGTTTTAGGCATTAGCCACCAACCTATTTGAGTTGATAGCATTTATTTCAAGCTTTCCACACTTGTGTTCATCTCTAATCATCTCAGTACTTCTCTCATTTCTTGGCTTCTCCCTTGCTTTGAGAGTCGTTTCAAATCGATTGTTTATTTAAGCTTGAGATAGAGATCATTGTGCTTAATGGTTTAATCTCTTTGGAGGTTCGTTACCAACGCCATGACATCTCTCTCATGCCCAAAACAACCCTTTGTTTGACACTTCCCTCTTTTAGTGAACTTAACGCTCATTTTGGACTAAAATGACTAATGAATGGAAAGGTAATTAAAATGGGTAATCAATGGCTTAAAATGGAGCAAGATAATAAAATGGTTTGGGTTCAATCGGATGTTAATTGAACCCATTGAGTCTTAAGTCGTTTCATACTTGTTAGTGATGAAAATGGTTCAAGAGTCGATGTCAACCATTTCCCTTGATCAAATATCATGACAGGGAAGAGGTTCGTGGGTCTTCCTTTGCGCATTTATTAAAATTGTATCCCTTGGTTCATAAGTCATCACGCAATGAATTTGCGCCGATTGATGGCATGCGAATCGAGCCTACCCCTCCTTTGATTTGTCTAATGATAAGGAAAGGCGGGTTGGACAAACATCCCTCGAGAATGCTCTATTTGTGCTCTGTTTGTTTTCTGTTGTAGCAGGAGAAACCCAACATTAGTGGCCAGTAGGCCACCTTTACTGTACAAAAAGCCACTATTTGTGGCCGGCCGCCCCCTTTTAATGGCCTGTCAGCCACCTTTTTAAGCCAGGCAGTTCCACGTTCTTTGCAGAGCAGAGCAGAGGTTGAGGTGCAAAATAAAACAGAGGCATTTTCGGGGTTAGAAATTCATGTGCCATTTCCTTGCTCCTCGGGACCCGTTAAATTTGTTTTTGTTAATAGTAGTAAGTTGTACCTAAAGTAATGAACTTGTAATTAATTATTTAGTTAATTAATTCCGTAATGTAACTAATTAGTTAGCTTAATTAGTTGATTTGTCTTAATTGGTTAGAGTGTGTTGTAATTATTTAATTAGCTAGAATGGTTAGTTAAATGCGGCATTGTCATAATTAGTTAAGTAGCTTAGCTAATTCTTTCAATTTGTACTAATTAGCTAGTGTAGTTAATTTATTTCATTTGGTTTGTAATAGGTAGTTAAGTAGCTTAGCTAGGACATTTATTCGGACCCTCTTGTGCGAAGGCCAAATATGTAATAATGTATGAATGTCTTCTAACCCCACGTCTTTCTCCCTGTCATTTACTTGCTTATGATGGATAGTATAGAACATCATGTTTACTTAACATTTCTCATGATTTGCATCTATTGTCTTGCATGCATGAGGCTCAGTGCATCATTCTAACCCACATTGTTATTTATTACTTCTTTAAAAATGTGCTTAAACCTCATGTTATCAAATCGATTCACATGCCATGTTAGTAGCCAAGCCTATTTAAATCGCATATTGCATGTGTTGCATTAGTCAAGTTGCATTAGTTAGGAACATGCATATTTTCTAATTCTTTTGCTTTGTTCGACTTGCCTTGAAGTACTAGGTGAGCACTTTTCGCTTTAGCATATCGCGTGTGTGTGATTATGTCAAGCATGAATACCATGAGGCTAAGTGCTTAATTGATATAACTCTTGAATACCTGTGGATGAAGGCTAATTGCTTGAATTGGAATAATTTGAGTAATGTACACACGAGCCCACTTTTTCAAGTGGTACGTATTCAAACAAACATGAAATCAAAGTGTTATAAATTTTGCAAATTAGTCTATACTTGTGTGCAACACATAGTAAAAATAGCCTAATAACCGGAACAAGAGCATATAATGTAAATAAGAATCACATCATGATTAGTAATGGCCGATCTTTGATCAGGGGAGTGGGGTGCTCACTTCATGACCTTTCCCTCTCATACCTAAGTTCCCGAGCTGAGACAATCTTGGTGATGACGGACACGTGGCCTTTGGCATGAGTCACGTGTTTCTAAATTTTTCAAAAATATTTAAGTAGCAACTCTGTATCTGGCAAAGCAGTCCATTTTTGGCATTTTGATTCAAAATTGATTTTCCAAAAGAATTGCTGGATTTGGACTTATTTGTGTTTATCTATTTCACATTGCACTTGTGAAATTAGATTCAAAACCACGGGAGTCCAAATGTAGGGCTAGTCGTATCCGAAAAGATCACGAAAAGCAAGCTACAGCAACTTTGCCAAATGGTTAGCAAACCCAGATAATTGCAAACACAAATTCATATGCCAAATCCGACGTAAGTGAGGCAAAAAAAAGGTAAACAATGTTAACAAACAGGGGATTTGTTACAGATTTTGTACATAGGGAAAAATGGAGTCACAAACGGAGCTGTTACTGTAACAACCCCAACCTATGATTAGCCGATAAACCATGATTAAATATGCCTAATAAGTAATTAAGACGAAATTCTAATTTCATGTGTATAGCATTCTTTGTGTTTATATATGTCTGCTGTAGGAATATCTGTTTGTGTTTCCATTTTGTTCTACGAATTGAAGGCTTATTCGGCATCCGAACATGAAATTGACTTGATATATGTGTTACTTGGAATTTGTAGAACTTTATGGAAGGTTTAATAGAAATTCGAATCGAAACCAAATAATTAGAATACATAGTGTCAATTAATTAATTATTAATTAGAGCCACTTATGGAGCCTATATAAGGCTCATATAACCTCTAGAATACATTTTGCACTTTCATATCATCACCCTTGACAGCAAAAACATTGGAGTGAGAGAGTGAAGCCTATAGAGAGTTTGAGCTCAAGAGAAGAATTGTGCTGAATTGACGATTTGGACTTGGAAACTCAAGCAATTGAACTTCTAGAACACAATTTAGCATCTAAGGTAAGAAATCAAACCCTTAGTTGTGTAATTAAGTTAGTTCATGTAAGAATTCAAGTGAAAGAGGTGGATTGACATGAGATTTAAGCTAGAATTAAAGAATGGTAACTCAAATCATGCATGCATGTTCATATCACCACAATTTGAGTTTGATTTCAAAGGATTTTCACATGCATGTACTCCTCTTGCCCTTGTTTTAAGAATTCAACATTCTTTTGTGTTCAACACCTCATCTGAACAAGTTTTGAAAGCCTTGAAGCCAAGCTACTTCATATAAGTTTTGTTCATGAAATACGAAGTTTGATTTTGCACAATTGTCATGCTTTTGGGCTTTGATTTTGCGAAATGATCTTGAAATTCTTAATGTTTTGCAAGTTTAGACATGTTTTCTTAAGTTTTGAGCTTAAAGGATTTGTTTAAAATCTTTGAATTCGAGTTTTGAACTTGGGAGTGCAATCTGGAAATTCTAGAATTTTGCCTCACCACTAGAGCGACAAATCCTGCATTTAAGCAACCCCTCTTGATTTTGCACTCTCGCTCGAGCGACCAAAAGTTTCCTTGAGTGTAAAATGCATGCTCCCAAAAGTTTACAAGTTTTGTAGACGACTCGGATGACCAGAGTTGCGCTCGAGCGAAGACCTCAGTCTCACGCCCGAACAACCGTCGAGCGTGCATCGAGCGAAAAAATCAAGTAACCAGTACTTTTGTAGAGTTTACAAACCGCTCGAGTGACAAAAGTTGCGCTCGAGCGACCACCCTTATGTTTAAACCTCCGCTCGAGCGAAGGAAGCTGCGCTCAAGTGAAAACCCTGTTTTCAGCAAATCTGACCAAGTGGTTTCAAGTGCATTATGGCATCCTCATTGCATCCGAAGCATTCCTAGGCCATAATTAAGACATAATAATAAGGACAAAGACTAGAAACACGCTAATAACGAAAAGAAATAAATTGAGTACTTTGAATGTGTGTTTCAATATGTGTATCTATTATGTTTGTGTAGGTCACAAGATGTAAGCTATCTAGTTATTTGTTCTATCTATCTACTATTGGAGCCATCTGTGAGTAATAACTCTATAAAGTTATGTTCAATTATAAGTATTTTCTGAATGATATAAGATGATCTGTTTCTTGAAATATTATTTTCTACATGAATGAATGGTTGTCCAATATTTCTGAAATGTACTCGTGGCATCACTAGCTTCAGATGACATCTGTTATCTGTTCTGTTATGTTTCAATTATGGGCCAACTGTACGTCTCATGAGCCAACTATTATGGATCCTTCTGTATACGACCATTTATGAGCCAACTGTACCGTCTCCGTGCACGTGAGTCAACTGTATGCCTTTAAGGCCGTCCCTTTATGGGTCAACTATTTTTGTTAGTGCTAATGAATGTACCACCTATGATTAATTGCAAATTCTGATTTTGAATATGATTCTGAATCTATTTCTGCTATGAACTCCGATTTCTGAACATGACTATAAATTCTATTTCTGTTATCTACTAAATCCTAATTTCTATAATTGTATGGACAACATTCATTAAACCCCTTTTACCTTGTTATTATTCACTAGGCTTCTGCTCACTCTATTATTTATGTATGTAGGTGACCAGGTGCATGACCAGGCTCAAAGTTGATGACCTAGAGTTTTGGTTTGTCAGCCAACCTTTGCGCCTCCCGAGGCAATTCCGAATGTCAAGTAGTCATGTTTTGAGCACATATATAAGACTTTGTTCACTTTCTGGAATACATATAAGTTTTCTGTTTATCTGTATATTGGGCTAAGTTCCCTTTTGGCTACATCTGTGAAGAATGTGACGTAAGACTATTGTGTTTATGATGTCACGTATATGTATATAAAGTTTTAAAATTTATGTCCCATATATGTCTACACAGCTCAATAGACTATATATTTGCTTCTGCTAGCCGCTTATAATTTGCTAATTAGGTCGGAGGCCTTTGGTAATCCGAGGATTACTGGCCGGTTATAACGCTAAACCTGTAGGAACGCGTTTGGGTCATGACAAAGTGGTATTAGAGCACGTGTTATACTGCACGCATGAGTCTATACGAGCTATAGGATGTCCAAGAAAAGAATTAAGGACATTTCATCTACATGAGTGTGTGCGTGTGTTAATTTCTATACTGTGAAAACTGAATCTGAACATGAACATGTGAAATTGGAAGAAATGGATAAGATTATTCCTATGTTTATTATCGCTTTGTTTACCTATAGCAACATGGAGAATGCAAGGGGAAATGATACAAGTGAATCTTCTGAAGCCTGAATGAGTCAAATGGAACAAATGCTTGTAGCCTTAACAGAATCTTTGAGGCAACAACCTTTGCCCCCGCCACCCCTGCCAGTACAGGTTGAACCGGATAACAATGACATCATAAATCTAACTTAGAAGTTCATGAAGATGAAATTGCTAACTTTCTTGGGTGGTATTGAACCATTGAAGGCAGAAACATGGTTACTCGAGATGGAAAAATTATTTGAAGTATTTCCCTGCTCAGAGACTCAGAAGGTTCTCTTGGCCACCTATACTCAAAAAGATGAAGCTCAAAGATGGTGGTTGTTAATCCGAACTAGTAATGGGAATATGACATGGGTTCAATTCAATGAGATCTTTTATGACAAGTACTTTCCCCAGTGTTTTTGGGACCGAAAAGTTTCAGAATTCAAGGAACTCAAGCCAGGCAACATGTCTGTAGCCGAGTATGAGGCTAAATTCACTGAGTTGGCTCGATTTGCTCCTCATATGGTGGATACGGACTACAAGAAACCCCGAAAATTTGAAGGTGGATTGGACCTAGATATATTTGATCGGGTAGGTGTCCTAAAACTACCAACATATGTGGATGTACTTGACAGAGCATTGATGGAAGGCTAATTTGGCAGCAAAGAAACAAGTTAAAGTGCCAACAACATAATGGCGAGGTAAAAGATCTGGATTTGGTTTTAAGAAGGGTCGTTCATTTGCTACGAATAAGAAACAAAATATGAGATCTACTAGCAGTTCCAATCAAAGCAGTGGGTCTGTGCTTGTTTGTGCTCAATGTGGAAGGAGACATAGAGGGGTTTGTCATCAAGTATTGGGTGCTTGCTTCCAGTGTGGCAAGACGGGCCACGTGATAAAAGATTGTCCAATTGGGTCAGAAAATGCCAACCATCTTATAGCAAGTGCAGCAGGGTCTGTTTTTGGATCAAGAACAAATGTGAGAACTAATGAGGGGAGAGAACCTTTGAGACAAGATAGGGTGTTCACACTTGTGCCTGGCGATGTACAGAATATTGAATCGGTGGTGTCAGGTATAATCTCTATCTGTGCTCAAAATGCCTATGTGTTGATAGATTTTGGTTCCACGCATTCATTTGTATCGCATGTTTTTTCTCGAAAATTAACTAGACCTTTAGAACCTATGAATTTCTTACTATTTGTGCCTACACCATAAGGAGGTTCCATGATTTGTGCTTATGTTTATTCGACATGTGATATAATGATTGGTGATATGACATTGTATGTTGATTTGCTGCCTTTGACCATTGATCATTTTGATTGTATATTGGGCATGGATTGGTTGACCAAGAAGTATACTACTATTGATTATGTGAATAAATCTGTTATACTCCGACCTCCGGGGTTACCTGAATTTGTTTTTGCTGGGAATGGGGTAGTTCTTCCACCGTGTCTAATTTTTGTTATGAAAGCCTATAAATTGTTGCGAAAAGGGTGGCAAGGTTACCTTTGTTGTGTTTTGATTATGAATGCTGATAATGCTAATGTTGAGGACATCCCTGTGGTTAACAAGTTCCCTGATGTGTTTCCCAATGAACTACCCAGAGATCTGATTGATAGAGAAATTGAATTTTCTATAGATTTCGTACCCAGAACACAACCAATTTCAAAATCCCCATACCGAATGTCAACCTCCAAATTAAGAGAATTGAAAACTCAATTACAAGACTTGGTAGACAAGAAATTTATCTGTCCGAGCACTTTACCTTGGAGTGCTCTAGTTTTGTTTGTTAAGAAGAAGGATAGGTCTTTGAGGTTGTGCACAGACTACCGTGAATAGAACAAAGTAACCGCGAAGAACAAATACACATTACCTCGAATAGATGATCTGTTTGACCAAATTCAGGGAGCACAAGTGTTTTCTAAGATCGACCTTAGATTCGGGTATCACCAATTAAAGGTCAAGGTAGAAAACATAGAGAAAACTGAATTCAGAACAAGATACGGGCACTATGAATTTTTGGTAATGCCATTTGGGATAACTAATGCACCTGCAGCTTTTATAGACTTGATGAATAGGGTTTTCAAACAATTTCATAATGAATTTATAGTTGTGTTTATTGATGATATTCTGATTTATTCTAAAAACAGGGAAGAACATGAACGTCATCTCAGAATTGCCTTACAGATCTTGAGAGAAAATAAATTGTATGCGAAACTGTCTAAATGTGAATTCTAGCTTGATTGTGTGACATTTCTGGGTCATGTGATCAACAAGGATGGCATATCAGTGGACCCACAGAAAATTAAAGCAATTGTAGATTGGCCAAGACCAACCAATGTGTCAGAAATCAGAAGCTTTCTAGGGCTTGCAGGTTACTATGGCAAATTTGTGAAAGATTTTTCAAAACTTGCTATGCCACTAACACAGTTGACGCAGAAAAATATGTTGTTTGATTGGAATGACCAAAGAGAATCCTCTTTCCAAGAACTGAAGACTAGATTGGTAACTGCACTAATTTTGACTTTGCCTACTGGTATAGATAGATTTCAGATTTATAGTGACACCTCATACAAAGGCTTGGAATGCGTATTAATGCAAAAGGGGAAGGTAATCACCAATGCTTCTTAGTAACTCCGCCCTCATGAAAAGAACTACCCCGACTCATGACCTTGTACTTGCAGCTGCGGTTTTTGCACTAAAAATCTAGCGTCATTATTTCTATGGGGTAACTTGTGAAGTGTACACTGACCATAAAAGCCTCAAATATGTCTTCACCCAAAAAGAACTGAACATGAAACAAAGACAATGGCATGAATTAATCAAGGATTATGATTTGCAGATCTTGTACCATCCGGGGAAAACCAATACTGTTGCAGATGCTTTGAGCTGAAAATCCATTGGCAATTTGTCATGTTTACTTACCGGTCGAAGAGAATTGTTACAAGATTTGGAAAGAAATGAGATTGAAATTGTGTTGCGTAAACAGGGTGGAATCCTAGCTACCATTTCTGCTCAGCCTGCAATCATTGAAGAAATTAGAGAGAAACAACACGAAGATGAGTTCTTGAAGAAGATTGTGGATGGAATTGACTCAAAACTGAAGCCGAGATTTGTGATTGAAAATGGTGTGTTGAAATTCTAGAATAGACTTTGTGTACTGGATTGTTCAGATTTGAGAAAACAAGTTATGGCTGAGGCTTACAATTCGAAGTTTGCTATGTATCTAGGAAATACAAAGATGTACCACGATTTAAAACAGAATTTCTGGTGGCTTGGAATGAAGAAAAGCATTGTTGATTTTGTGGCTAGATACTTGTATTTCCAACAAGTTAAAGCTGAACATTAACAATCCGCTGGTTAACTTCAGCTACTTCCAGTACCAGAATGGAAATGGGAGCACATCGCAATGGATTTCATTATTAGACTACCTCGCTCCTCCTGAGGTATGGATTCTATTTGGGTCATTGTTGATCGTTAACTAAATCTGCCCACTTTTTGCATGTCAAATCTTTGTATAATGCGGATAAGTTAGCTAACTTGTATGTCAATGAGATTGTGAAATTGCATGGAGTTCCAATTTCCATAGTATCTGACAGAGATCCCAAGTTTACTTCAAGATTCTAGCAGAGTCTATAGCAAGCTTTGGGAACTGAGTTAAAACTGAGTAGTGCATATCACCTACAGATAGATGGTCAATCAGAAAGAACGATACAAAATTTGGAAGACATGCTTAGACATGTGTCTTAGATTTCCAAGGAAATTAGGAAACCTACTTACCATTGACCAAGTTTGTGTACAACAACAGCTACCATTCGAGTATCGGTATGGCTTCTTATGAAGTAGGTGACAAACCTTTGTTACAATCGGAACTTGTGCAAAAAACAACTGAAAATGTGAAGTTGATTCAACAAAGATTGAAAACTGCACAAAGCTGCCAAAAGAGTTATGCGGATGTCTGAAGAAGAGATCAAGAATATAAAGTTGGGGATCATGTGTTTATCAAAGTGACTTCTATGAAAGGGCAAGCGAGGTTTCGAGTGAAAGGCAAATTGGCACCGAGATATGTTGGGCCATATGAGATCCTTGAAAAAATCAACGCAGTGACATATTGAGTAGCACTACCGCCAGTCATGGAACATATGCATAATGTTTTTCATGTCTTAATGCTTCGAGAATATTTGAGAGATCCGTTCCATGTGATTGAACCAACTCATGTGCTTTTGAAAGAGGATTTTGCTTCTGAAGAACGACCAATACATATTGTTAACCGCCGAATCAAGAGATTGAGAAATAAAGAAATTCCATTAGTAAAACTCGATTGGCAAAACCCTGGAGGGACGTATGCAACTTGGGAGATTGAAGAAGATATGATGAGAAGGTACTCTGTTTTGTTCCCTCTAGACCCGGCATTCTTCCAAAATGAAGTAATTCGAGTTTGAAGGAGCAAACTCTTTTAAGGGGGGAAGACTGTAACAACCCCGACCTATGATTAGGCAATAAACAATGATTAAATATGTCAAATAAGTAATTAAGGTGAAATTTTGAATTAATTTCATGTGTATGGCATTCTTTGTTTTTATATTTGTCTGTTGTAGGAATATCTGTTTGTGTTTCCGTTTTGTTCTGCGAATTGAAGGCCTATTCAGCATCTGAACATGAAATTGACTTGATATATATGTTACTTGGAATTTGTAGAATTTTATGGTAGGTTTAATTGAAATTCGAATCAAACCAAATAATTAGAATAAATGGTGTCAATTAATTAATTATTAATTAGAGCCACAAATGGAGCCTATATAAGGCTCATATAACCTCTAGAATACATTTTGCACTCTCATATCACCACCCTTGAGAGCAAAAATGTGGAAGTGAGAGAGTGAAGCCTAGAGAGAGTTTGAGCTCAAGAGAAGAATTGTGCTGAATTGACGATTTGGACTTGGAAACTCAAGCAATTGAACTTCTAGAACACAATTTAGCATCTAAGGTAAGAAATCAAACCCTTAGTTGTGTAATTAAGTTAGTTCATGTAAGAATTCAAGTGAAAGAGGTGGATTGACATGAGATTTAAGCTAGAATTAAAGAATGGTAACTCAAATCATGCATGAATGTTCATATCACCACAATTTGAGTTTGATTTCAAAGGATTTTCACATGCATGTACCCCTCTTGCCCTTGTTTTAAGAATTCAACATGCTTTTGTGTTCAACACCTCATTTGAACAAGTTTTGAAATCTTTGAAGCCAAGCTACTTCATATAAGTTTTGTTCATGAAATACCAAGCTTGATTTTACACAATTGTCATGCTTTTGGGCTTTGATTTTGTGAAATGATCTTGAAATTCTCAATGTTTTGCAAGTTTAGACATGTTTTCTAAAGTTTTGTGCTCACAAGATGTGTTTAAAAGCTTTGAATTCGAGTTTTGAAATTGCGAGTGCAATCTAGAAATTGTAGAATTTTGCCTCGTTGCTCGAGCGATAGATCCTACGGTCGAGTGACCCCTCTTGATTTTCAACTCTCGCTCAAGCGAGCAAAAGTTGGCTCGAGTGTAAAATGCATGCTCCCAAAAGTTTACGAGTTTTGCAAACCACTCGAGCGACCGGAGTTGAGCTCAAGCGAAGACCTCAGTCTCACACTCAAGCAACCATCGAGCGTGCGTCAAGCAAAAAAATCAAGCAACCAGTACTTTTGCAGAGGTAACAGACCACTCAAGTGATAGAAGTTGCGCTCGAGCGACCACCCTTATATTTGAACCTCTGCTCGAGCGAAGGAAGCTGCGCTCGAGTGAAGACCTTGTTTTCAGCAAATCTGACCAAGTGGTTAAAAGTGCATTCTGGCATCCTCATTGCATCCTAGGCATTCCTAGGCCATAATTAAGACATAGTAATGAGGACAAAGACTAGAAACACACTAAGAACAAAAAGAAATAAATTGAGTACTTTGAATGTGTATTTCAATGTGTGTATCTGTTATATTTGTGTAAGTCACGTGCTGTAAGCTATCCGGTTATCCGTTCTGTCTATCTACTATTGGAGCCATCTGTGAGCAATAACTTTGTAAAGCTATGTTCAATTATAAGTATTTTCTGAAATATTATTTTCTACAAGAATGAATGGTTGTCCAATATTTCTAAAATATACTCGTGGCATCGTTAGCTTCAGATGACATCTGTTATATGTTCTGTTATGTCCCAATTATAGGCCAACTTACATCTCATGAGCTAACTATTATGGACCCTTCTGTATACGACCCATTTATGGGCCAGCTGTACGTCTCTTGAGCCAACTGTACCATCTCCATGCATGTGAGTCAACTGTATGCCTTTATGGCCATCTCTTTATGGGACAAGTGTTTCTGTTAGTGTTACTGAATGTACCACCTATGATTAATTGCAAATTATGATTATGAATATGATTCTACATCTATTTCTGCTATGAACTCTAATTTATCCACATGACTATAAATTCTATTTCTGTTATCTACTAAATCCTGATTTCTGTAATTGTATGGACAACATTCATTAAACCCCTTTACCTTGTTATTAGTCATTGGGCTTCTGCTCACTCTATTATTTATGTATGTAGGTGACCAGGCACGTGACCAGGCTCAGAGTTGATGACCAAGAGTTTTGGTTTGTTAGCCAGCCTTTGCACCTCCCGAGGCGGTTCCAAATGTCAAGTAGTCATGTTTTGAGCACATATATAAGACTTTGTTCACTTTCTGGAATACGTACAAGTTTTCTGTTTATCTATATATCGAGCGAAGGTCCCTTTTGGCTATATTTGTGAAGAATATGATGTAAGACTACTGTATTTATGATGTCACGGATATGTATATAAAGTTTTGAAATTTTTGTCCCATATATGTCTACACAGCTCAATGGACTATATATGTTTCTACATTTGCTTTTGCTAGCCCCTTATAATTTGCTAATCAGGTCACTTGCCTTCAATAATCCGAGGATTACTAACCGGTTACGATGCTAAACCTATAGGGACGGGTTTGGGTCGTGACAGAGTGGTATTAGAGCACGTGTTATACTGCACACACGAGTCCATATGAGCTATAGGATGTCCAAGAAAAGAATTAAGGACATTTCATCTACATGAGTGTGTGTGTGTGTTAATTTCTATACTATGAAAACTGAATCTGAGCATGAACATGTGAAATTGAAAGAAATGGACAAGATTATTCCTATGTTTATTATCGCTTTGTTTACCTATAGCAACATGGAGAATGCAAGGGGTAATGATACAAGTGAATCTTTTGAAGCCTAAATGAGTCAACTGGAACAAATGCTTATAGCCTTAACAGAATCTTTGAGGCAACAACCTTTGTCCCCTCCACCCCTGCCAGTGCAAGTGTAACCAGATAACAATCACATCATAAACCTAACTCAGAAGTTCATGAAGATGAAACTGCCAACTTTCTTGGGTGGTATTGAACTATTGAAGGCAGAAACATGGTTAGTCGAGATAGAGAAATTGTTTGACGTATTCCCTGCTCCAAGACTCAAAAGGTTCTCTTGGCCACCTATACTTCAAAAGATGAAGGTCGGAGACCTTCGGTAATCCGAGGATTATTGGCCGGTTACGACGCTAAACTTGTAGGGGTGGGTTTGGGTTGTGACAGGTACCTTTTACTTTGGGAGAGGGTGAGATGAAATGGTGAAGATCTGTTCAGCAGTGGTGCAGATCTAGACGCCGACTAGTCCTTCCCGTCCAGTACTGGTGATGTTGTAAGGGGGAGATGGTGGCGGAGCTCTAGTGTGAGCGTCATGGATAGTCGCATGTTGGGACGGCTTTAGTAATGTTGTAAGGGGAAGGTTGTGGCGGAGCTCCGGCAGTCGACGGTGTGTGCATCATGGATTGTCGCACCTTCAATGATGACTGTGTATGCATGTGTATGGAGAACAAGAGGAGATGTCGAGGTGAGAATGGGAGATGCGAAGTTCTGTACCCTAGCTTTAATTTATTCCCCCATTCTGCGAGGTTTGGACAAAAAATGGGCATTTAGGTCTTTTTTGCCTCTGACTAGTGTTTTTGTTTTCCTGCCAAAAAAATTGTGAATAGTATAAACTTTTTTGCTTTTGTAGTGACTTTTTGCCTTTTTGCCTTTTTTAGGTTAACCCAAACACCTACTAAGTATCTCCTGCTTGTTTTATAGTTCCAATTTGATTTAGCCCTTTACTAGTCTCAAGTTCATTAATAGCAAGCATTTTTCAATTTCAATAACTTAAGCAACTCTCAATTGATTATGATGTTTGCAAGAAGACCGAACGACATTAATTGTAAGAGATAATTTGGGGAAAAATTGATGAATGAAAATAACCTCTCTAGTTGCTACTATTAATGCTAATTGGAGCCAATGACCAAGACAATGAATACAACATACGTATGGACACTCCAAAGAAAATAAAGCTTTGTAACCATTTCATTCCTTATTCATATTACTAGCCCCATCATATCCTTGAACACGGATATTTTCTACAAAACATTATCTTGAGAAAGAACCATAGCTATTTCTCTTTTTAAAGTTGAAATAGTAGTATCTAAAACATGGACTAGGTCAAATAATCGCTCTCGTAACCACCTTTGTCATCAAGTCTTAGGACAATTGCCATTTGATCCTTTTAGATTCATCCCGAGTTTCATTAACAATAATGCAAAACTTTGCATCACCAATTCCTTGATGGATGAAATTCTGTGTTTACTTAAGAATATCTGTAAAATCCCCTTTTAAATCTTATATGATACATATGTTGCATATTTTGGGGTATTATCTAACACAACTGCACTCCTTATTATAAGATGCTAATTTTTTTTATCATTTCAAGAAACTAACTCCTATTTTTTTTATTTTTTATTTTTTTAATTTGGGACATTCATCATGGCCTATAAATGTGCAAGCTTGGAATGTAAGCCATTTGATAGCATTTATTCATGTCTTCAACTGCAATCGATTATTTGCAATTTGTTAAGAATTTTTCTTTTCAAATCTTTTCAATGTGTTGCTATTGATTAGCTAGATATTAACAACTCTTCATAGCATTCTTGTGCAAAGTGTTAGGATCTTTTTCAATATGAGTTAGAAAAGCACAATTTGCCGTATCATTGACTTCCTTCCATGACTAAAATCCATCAACAACAAATGCAATTGAACCAGGGTGTCCTTATGGCTTACTGCAAAGAAAACATGGAAGGCGAAATGCAGCATCTTTAGTTGTAGAATATTCCAACCAATCTCGAAATAACTTGAACTATGAGGCTTGAAAGTCGTGGTGATATTTGTTATTCAATTAAGGATATTAAGAAGAAATGGGTTGATAAGGCCCCACTTTGATATAAGCTTATCAAATTTCATCCAGTCAGTTAATAGGATACTCAAATATTTGCCGACATAATCCAGGATCATGTTCTAAAGAGGATAAATTAATTTCTTCTAATTCAATTCTTCTAGCTTTAGAAGCACAATTATGGGTGTCGTGCCTTTTTTTGAGTCTAAGGCCTATTTCCCACACAAATATTGGACTTACTTGCATTAATCAATAGAGTCACCACTTAATTTTTAAAGGGGAATTAAGAAACTTTTAACAATGAAAACTAAGTTAACAACCACTCCATCATAACCAAAAAATTTCTAGGCTCGGGAGCTTAAGTACAAAAGGGAGAGGTCATTTAAATAAAAGCACTACTAACCCTAAAAACTAGATGATTTGAGAAGTGAATATCACCTGATGATTTGAGAAGTGAGTATCACCTAACTTAGATTCTATGAATAAAATCATATCCTTTCCGAAAATAAAGATTTTATTACCAAAATATATATTTTCCAAGGATGTGATTATTCACATGAACTAAGTTAAGCAATAATCATGAAAAACAATCAAAACGCCCAATTTTGCACATAAAAACATATAGCCTCGAATTATTGAAGAACAATGTATTGAACACGCACATGCAATGGAGATGGACAAAACTTACCCAAATGTCCACTTACGCGTCTTACGCGCAGTACAAGAATTAAATATGACCTAATATGCAACTATTCATACAAAATATGATCCTAGGTCTGGTTTAAGGATACTAAATGATGAATATGCACAAAGAGGCAAATAACAAATAAAAGCAAATATATAAACTACCTATATGATGATTCAAACAGGGTCGTGCATGCTTATTACATGATTAAAATAAACTTAAAACATGTGGTTCTGATGAAATAAAGAAAACATGCGAGATAAAGCAAAAAAGCCAGAAAAATAGGCAAACTACGTGAAGAGACAATAGCTGAATGCCTAAGCTATGACTAACTACTAAAAAAACAAAGCAAAAAGGTACTGAAAATAAGAAAAGATGAGAGATTTACCTGCTAGTTTTCAAGAACCAAATAACATGCTAAGTATAAAGCAAGAAAATGTTTTCTTGCTTGTAGACCTCCCTCAAGCTTAGGTTTATGAGTTTTGTTCAAGTCTCCAAGCCTTAGAAGGTTTTTGATTGCTTTTAGGTTGCTATTATGGTAGGATTTTTGGAATAGGAGAGAGGGAGAAGGTGTTTTTCTCTCAAGCTCTCTAATGTTTTCAAATGGTTCACAATTTTGTCACCCTTTAAAGAATGGGAGAAAAGAGGTGCTTTTATAGGAACTCTTAGCCTAGGGAGGAAGCCAAGGGAGGCTTCTAGGGTTAGCCATCACTTTCTCCCTAGCCCCTCTCTTTAATTCTGCATTGCCATCCTTGCAAAGTTTCTATTTCTGTCTGTCAGGGGAAAGTTCGGCCGCACAGAGGAAGTGCTATCGCATAATCCAGTTGCAGTCGCACCATGCACGTGTGGGTACACATGCAACCAGGGGCCTAGGTGTCAACTTTACATGGCTAGGTCTTGTTTTGCATGGCTTTTGCCTCCTTATGGCCCAAGCAAGCTCAAATTGCCCTTTAATTAATGTTTTTGATAAAATCGATCAGTAATTTTGGAAAATATCATCATTCCAAGTGTAATCAGGCTTCCTTTATTTCTCGGGATTGAAAATTTGGTTTTTGGCTAAAAAATAAGTTCAGGGGTATTTTGGTCATTTTTGTAAAAAGTTAATTTTTGACCGAAATAGGGTGTAGAAGCAACCTTAGGAAATTTCCAGCATTCTAAGGGTGAAGATATTACCATTTCATCATCAGAAGGCCAACAAGAACCTAAAGTTGGGTTAGTCAAAATAGGGTGTCTATAGCTGCCCCTCTTTGACATGACAAGAAGAGAATGTCAAAGATGCAAGACTATCCCAGTTGACAAGACCCTAGGGCTTAAGGTGGTGCCAAACAAGCATTCAAGTGATCGAATCCGTAGGTTGCCCACATATCCTTATTTGCAGAATCAAATTAGTGTAGTTCAGGGGCAGTTGTGCAATAGTCCATATATGAGTGAGTGTATGCAACAAGCACTCGACATTCATTCCAAGCATGCAAACTTTATGAAGAAAGGAGAATCAGTCATACCTGTCATACTCACCTTGCCGTGCCGAAACCTACATCGGGTTCCCTTCCAAGTTTTTCCAAAGGTGCCAGTCTTGCAAATTTTCAACAAAAAACCAATCAATCAATAATACACACCGCAATGTGGTTAGCATGATACCAGTTGTATATGCTAATGTATACCATCATATTCCTTTCCAAGTTTTATGTTATTTCTTTTTATTCCATTCTGTCACATCCTTGTGTCTTACAAGGTAGGGTTTATCAATTTCCAATCCATTCTATTCCATCTTAACTCGTTACAAGGTGGGGGTTTGTTAAATTCCCGAACCATTTCATTTTATTCCATCCTCGCTCCTTACTAAGTAAGGATTTATATTCAATTCATACTCTCTCCTTATGAGGTAGGGGTTTATAACAATGGGTTGGTTTAGATCGATCCTAATCGAATGATTATGAATTAAACGATTTCACGAGATTCAGCCAATTGTCGTGATTATGGAATATCAAAGCCATTATGTTCCATGCTTCTGTCATATGAGGCATGGGGGTTTATTATTTCCTAAGCCATTTTCTTATGTTCCATCCTCAAGCCTTACGAGGTGGGGGTTTATTAATTTTTGAGTTATTCTGTTCCATCCTTGTGCCTTACAAGGGGGGGTTTATTGATTCCTGAGCCATTTTGTTCAATGTTTGTGTTATACGAAGCACAGGGGTTAATTATTTCCTGAGCCATTGTGTTCCATTCCATTCTTGTGCCTTACAAGGTGGGGGTTTATTAATTTCTTAAGCCATTTTGTTCCATCCCCATGCCTTACAAGGTGGGGGGTTTATTAATTCCCAAGTCATTCCATTCCAAGTGGTTCCAAGTGTTTTTCCAAAAAAATTTTGAGTGGTGCCAAAATTTTCCAATTTCTTCCATTTTTTTTCCCAAAATATTCCAATGCCATGTGTGGTTTTTCAAAAATATCATCCTAAAAAATCCCATCTTAGGGTAAGTTTAGAGGTTATTTTTCCATGCTTACAAAGATGCCAAGTGAGTATGGTGGCAGACTTATGTAGTGCCATGATAATTGATACCAATTTAAAAGTGGTGCCTTGAAAGGCGTGCCAATGCTTGAGATTGAGTTTATGACGTACTTATGCCTTGGGAGGTCACCCGCGGTGAAAATGGGTTAGCACACGTGTGGAACATGTAGGTCATGCGTGTGCCCACTTTGGAAGTGTGGTAGTGCATTTGATAGACCCCCAAATGGTCCTTGCAAACCTGAAGGGTTTTGAGAATTTTCCTTCTGAACTTGTTTTCCCTTTAAATTTTCCCTCTTTTTCATTCTCCCTTGTCTACACTTGATGTGCACCCTGAACCCTTTTGTGTAATCTTTTTGGGTCTTTGTATATTGCAGGCATTTCAATCTGATTCTGGGGATTCTTTGTCCATACTGACTAACTTTTCCAATGATCCCTTCATGCAGTAATTTTACAGATAAGAGTGGTAATGACGATGATGATTATGATGATGATCCTCTAGGTTTCAATTGGGGTGTTTTGAAGCACCTGATGAGAGGTTAATTAGGGACATCTACTTATATTTTCATTCTTATTTTCATTTTTGTACTTTCTTTTTTCTTTCTAGAAAATTGATGTATAAGAGGCTCGGGGGATGCCCCATATTTTTGTGAAAGATTTTGAATAACTTTCAAAACTATAGTGTATGCAAGGAAATTCATTCTTGTCCAAAATTTCCAAATTTTATTCATGTGCCTTGCCCCTTGAATCTGATAATGACTCTTTACATAAGGCCTTTTGAAAAGAAAAGTAAAATTACAACTCAAAAAAGCTTTTACATGCAATCTAACAATCAAGATAAGACTCTAAAACTGATGCTGGAATGCCCCATTGCTATCAAATCATTATGTTTCATGCCTATGAAACAATTGAACCAACCTCTTAATCTGGTAATCCTATCTTTGAGGTGCGGCTATGCATATGGAGATACGGCTGCACATCCTTTTGACATAATCTTTATAGGGTTTTGTCTCCTAAATCGTTGGAGCTTCGTTTTAGCCTATAAATTAATACATCATCTTGTATGAAGGTTTCTGCACAAAACTCCTTCACTCAATCCCTAATCCTGAGTCCTTCTTTTCTACTTTAATTTTTGGCTATGTCTTCACGAGGTGGTCTAGTCACTTGGATGGATAGTATAAATGGTGTTGAACGAGCTAACTTTTGTACCTATGGACTGAATTCCTTATTTCCTTTGAGTCGGTTGAGTATTGACTTATCTTTTCTTCATGTAGTGGTCCGTTCTTGGGACCCAATCATTCATGTATTTCAGTTCGGGCACTAAGAACTTTGCCTCACTTTCCAAGAGTTCAAGGCTCTACTAGAGTGCCTTCCAAGGACTGACTTAGTGTGGCCAACTCCTTTGGTAGGTTGTCCCAAGTTGCTTAAAGAGATCTACGGGTTACTCCCAGGTGAAGCCAAAGCTTGTACTCAAGACGAGGAGCTGTCAATCATCACTTTGATTGATAAGTTTACCAGTAGGTGAGATCGAAGCAACCGAAAGTTCCAGAAATATAGGCAAACTACCATGTGTATCTACTTGCTTGCCAGGTTTTTAATGGTACTAGGTAACATGATAGTGAGCCCAATTTTGGTGGACATGGCTCGGCAGATTAGGGATGGGTTAGGCTAGTCTTGGGCAAGGCTTTACTAGGTTTGGATGCAGTACATGAAGGTAGGGCTACAAATTTTGCTGGCAATCCATCAATACTTCAGGTACCACCCACGTCGCTTGGTTTATCACCTTTCACCTCTCTATTCTTTTATCTCTCTTTTCTGTTTTTGTACACACCAACTTACTTTTTTCCTTCATCTCACACCTTTCTGTTCTTTTATCTCTTTAGTCTTTTTCTCTCATTTCTCAAAATATGGCTAATGGACAAATTAAAGATAAGGACGGCTCATACCCATTACTCATCAGTCTCCTAACATACTCGTGCCTAATTGGTGAGGATGGGTTTTCTCAAAGGTTAGCATGACTGGAAGTGCACTCATACTTATAGTGACATTACCTGGCGTTGCCCTTGGTTGACACTTCTAGCTATGACTAGAGAGATGCTCCCATTTTCAAGCGTAGAGGTTGTAATATCCCCAAATTAATTAAATTAAAACATTACTCATAACATGATTAATTTGAAATCTTACCAAACAATAACATTAATCCCAAAAGCCCTCTTTTCTATTGAACTACATATCAAATATTTACAAATTTCCATACGCTTGTCTTAGTTGTAACAACATTAACATAGTTCAAGAAGCTAGAGGATAAAAAAAATAAAACAATGCCTTAACGGCGTACAAACATCAAGGCAAGGCCTTGTTACAGCAAAATGGACACACGGTCCCAAAACACATATGCTCAGAGCTTCTACATAACGCACCCATGAGCTATCGTTCCCCAACAAAACAAAAGAGTCCACCTTCTTCTCATTAGGGTGCTTGCACGTCACCTTTTCCTAAAATTGAAGGAAAAGAAGATGAAAGTCTGCCTAATTGTTGGTTACTCTAAACCAGAGTTTAAAGGCCAAAGGCATGTGGGAGTTATGGGGTGCTATGAGCAATTGCAACGACCCCAAAATGCGTATCAGAAATTATCTTTATTTAATTATGGGTTGATGTGTTTTAATTTAATTATATCTGTTTGAATTGAGGAATTATCTGTTGAGTTACGACCTCGAAACTGAAATTGCCGACCTTTATGGGTTCAGAAATCAAAATTAAGTACATGGATATGCTAATGGGAATTTTTAGAGCCATTTAGGAAAGTTAATTAGAAATTTATTTCGTCTGATTCGTTAAGGTGTGTTTGGGTGGTTAACTTTGCACTGCGAATTGAAGGCGTTAGAGGCTTCAGAAACCAGAACGGAGTACATAGTTGTGATTAGCATGATTTTTAGTGTCATCTGGGAAGTTTAATTGAAATTTGATTATCATTCGATTCGTAAGGGTGCGTTTGGCTCTCCCTAATTGTGATAAGCTTATATGTATATATATATATATGATATATGAGTTGAACTTATCGTTTTTTAGCCCAAAAATATCTGAGGGAGAGGGAGAGAACCGAGAGAGAGAGAGAGAGAGAGAGAGAGAGAAAGCTTCTCTAAGAGAGAGAGCTCAACATTCATGGGATTTGAACACAAATTGAAGAGATTTAAAAGAAATGAAGAAGATCAACCATGAAAGCTTGGGAAAATTGAAGAGAGTAGGGAAAAGCAAAGATTGAACTAAGGTATGGAAATCTATCTTGAATCTTTATGATTAATTCATCAATTTCATGAAGTCATAATGAGATTGAAATATTTGAAGCCCATTTGGGTTAGGGTTTTGTGTTATGTATTTAATTGAGCTAAATTTAAGAAATTAAAACTTGGGTCCTTTGATTTTGTTTATGATTGGAGCTCAATCTTATGAATACCATATGAAATGAACTCTAGATTGTCCATAGAACAAGATTTATGCAAGGATCAAGTGTGTTTGTGGGTTGTGTTTTGGGAACTTTCAAGATTATGAAAGATAAGTTTTGGGAACTTTCAAGATTATGAAAGATGAAACATTGATCTTGAACTTGAAACAAAGATTGATTTGTTCGAGATGAAATTACACTTGAATGATGTTTAGTTTATCATGTTGTGGGGGTAATTTTACATGTTTTTGGGTGATTAGAGTTGAAACCAAGCTTAGAAAATGGGGGGGGGGGGGAAAGTGTTAGAGCAAACAAGAATTTCGGATAATAGATTTTGCCCAGAGCCGCACGTGCGGCGGGGCTGCCCGCATGTGCGGCCCTGTTTCCCGCAGGTGTGGGGTACCTCTATTTCAGCCACTTTCAAATAAGCATATCTCTTGCATCCGGACTCCGTTTTAAGTGATTCTTGAGCCTAAATTCAAGCCCCGGAAGTCTAGTTTCCAATGGTGGTGATCTCACTCCCAAACTCTAAGTACACAACAAGATGTGCTCAAATTAGTGAAGGTTGTTCACTTTTGTCTACTGGTTCTATACCATTTCTTCTTCTAACCCATTTTCCTAGACACGAATTATGACCTATTGAGGACTAATGAGTTTAGAACCAACATAACTAATTGATTAAAGAGCAAAGAAAGGGATCGATTATATTCATATGTTGTGTTATGTAATTATGGTTGTAGGCCAAGACAAGGACATCGTCCAACTGCTACCAAGAGCCCATCACCGTGAGTAATAGTATAGTAAATATATGTTTTTCATTATCTATCTTAATTTATGTATGACACGATTCTCTAAATGTTACAGTTTATCTAAATGCACAAGTTTCCAAGAAATGTGAAATGAGTTATGAACAAGAAACGTGTAGACATCCCATTTTTGACCGTCCTCAAGACATAGATGTTCTTGCAAGGTACATCCAGCAACAAGTTTGATTGCTTGTCGAGTACTTGACTTTCGCGACGGAATGCTCCAGGGTTGATCTTTCCAGACCCAATTTCCATTCTGTGTCATATTTGGACCATGTGTTAGTCTTTGCATAGTGATGTTCTTGATGGCTTGCCGGCCATCATTGAGGGCTGTCGGCCATGGGCTTTGCCCTACCGGCCATTGATAGGCCCTGCCGGCCATCAATGAGGCCCTGTCAGCCACCACTGATGGCCAGCCGGCCACCAATGCATCAGTAGATATTTTTGTAGATATTTTGATAGTTGTTTGCACAGATGAGCCCATTTGCATGCACGTGGATGGCTGGATTTGTTTGAAGGCTTCTTGTATCTCCTATATATAGAGCTTATCTATATGTATGCAAAGGGTTAGAAAATTTGGCTGAGCTATAGATATCTCTCTCTCTCTAGAATCCTCTCACTCTATATTTTGTGCTTGAAAGTGAGCTTTCTCCACACATTTGCACTAGCACCCTTAGCCAAACACCTTCACCTTGGGGCTGAGCTTCTTGGAGGCCTTGTTTGAGCTTCTTGGAGTGGTTTTAGCTTGGAATTCTTGCTGATTTGTTGTTGTGCTTCAAGGGTAAGGATTTACCTCTTTAAAGCCTTGTTTTAGTTCATTGCTTGATCACTTTTGTATGCTACTTTAAGGCTAGTTTTAGCCTCTAAAAAGTTCTATTTTTAAGGTCTTAAAATATTGGTTTAAGCCTCGTGTAGTTAGAGGGTGGTTTCCTCCCTTGGCTCTTTGGCTTGAAAAGCCTTTAGAGCCACCTTTCAAAGCTTTTGAAACATCCTTTGTTTGGCCTTTCTACCACTAAAACTCAGAGGTTTTTCAGTGGTAGAAACTTGGTTTTGATGTCCTAAATAGGAGGGGGTGGTCCCCCCCTCCCCATGTCTTGTTTGCATGTGTAGATGGCCTAGTATTTGAGCATGCTTTTCTCCTTTTTTTGTAGCCTAGTTGAAGCATGTTTTTGGCCTTATTTTAACATGTTATAACTCTGTTTTTGGCTGGTTGGTGTACCTCTTGTTTGCTTCTTACACTTGTAGTGTAATCATGCTTACTAGCTTAACAAACTTGATGTTTTAACCTGTTATTCTAGCATGTGTTGGCTCCACTCTAGCATGTTTTTGGCCTTGCTTTGACATGCTTAAGCTCTGTTTTGAGTGCTCTTGGTCCTTTGAGACTTGCTTTGTATAGCTATAGTGTAGTGTGGAGAAGTGGTTTGGAAATACTCTTCTGATCTTGGGGAGCGCTCGAGATCCGCTGATAGTCACCTGAAATGGGATAAACACTCCGGTCGGGGGTGCCAGAATTAGCACTCCGACGGATAAGTCAGTCTCTACACTCAAGAATGCTTGTGTTCTAAGTTAAGCATAGTAATTCTGACCCACCTTTCTTAGTCTGTTGTTCCTTTATTTATACCTGTTTCTTGGGCCTCATGGCCAGGCCCACTTGTCACTCATTATCCTCTTAGTTACTCGGCTCCATAGTTCAATATCTATTCGGCCTATCTATTATATTCGGCATCCTCATCGTGCAGGGTATAGCCGTGTAATATCTGTCTTCTAGAGTATGCTTCTGATTATTCTAATTATCCGGCTCCCACAATTGCCCCTCAAACACCTCGCTAGCATTAGTTAGTCGGCGTGTTTGGCTAGAAGTCAAAAATTCGGCGATTATTCCTCTTCTCGATGCGTGTCAGAATGCGTACGTGTTTTTTGGTCACTGTAACGCTCTCCCGCCCCATTCGTGCTTCTCTTGCATTTATTACGATTTGAAACTTAAGTCCCTTCGAAAACATGCTTTTTCGAATATTTGAACCTCATGAACTGCCAGTCGGTATCTCTTCTTCGACGCATTTTTTGCAACTCCTATCCGTTCTCTCCTTGTCTCCTTTGCCTTTCGTAAGTTTTCTTCTCTTCTCCTTGCAATCCTATTTTCCGCTTTTATTTTTGATTTAGAGTATCATTGGGTCCTTACTAGAATGGCTAAGCATTTGAAAGACCTCCTTTTCGAGGGTCGAATTTCTAGGTTCCGAAGACATTTTTCTATCCCTGAGGATGTCCATCTTTCTCTGGTAACGGACAATACCCTTGATATGGAGAGGGATGACCAAAATACAATCGTCTTCCCTCTTCTGTCTATTGCGGAGGGTAGAGTTCGCTTTCCCCTACACCCATTTCTCAGGGCCGTCCTCCGTTATTGGAGTCTGATTCCTTCGTAACCCAATGTGAATTTTTTTTGAATCGTAATGGGAATCGTAGAGTTGAACCGGCATCTCAGGATTAACCTTGGCATTCCGGCGATTCGGCACTGCTATGCTTTAGCCAAATCTTCCGGTCGGCTCGGGCGCTACTTTCTCAGGGCCAAGGACACCGACCATCACATGGAAACAATGCTTGCCAGCTCTGGCAAACGAGTTGATGATGTAATGGTCAATGTTCGAGGCAACTGGGAGTTCGACGAAGGCAAAGATCACCTAGACCCTATTCCCAGACAGAGGGGTGAACCAGGTTGCCGTGTAACTCCTTGTTTGTTGATCTTTCTTTTATACGGCCTTTTTCTCCAAACCTTACCCTTTGTTCTTGCAAGCAATAAGTTGAAGAGGATTTTGACCTCGGCTGACGACGCAGTCCTTGCGGAAATGAAAGTTGCACTAAAGTACTTTGGTCGTCCAAACGTACAGAAGCAAGGGAGGGCTGCCCATATTCTCCTGCGGTACGAGCCTACCTACACTACATTCTCAGCCGCAGACGACATCCCGATCCCAGCTGGCGAACAACATGTTACGGCTCTTGTCTTCCCCAGTTTCAAGACCCTTAGGCAAATTGGTCTCGAAGCTTCTGATTCGGAGCAAGGCTTAGAGCCGGTTGTTGAGGTAGATACCGAATTAACGAGGGAGTTCGCCGTCGAGGCCGAAGAGGTCAACAAAGCTCTGAAATCAACGTTTGAGGCAGCCGGTCTTAACCAGCCTAACTCACCGTCCACTTCAGGTCGGGCGGAGTTTTCCTTCGGAGATATTTTCACAAAACTTGGGAGACTTTCTCGGCACTTTTTCAGAAGGCATGGCTGGGGAGAATCTCACGCAGATGGCGAGAAACAGAAATGCCGAGCGAATGGCCGCTCAAAAGAAAGCCGAGGCTGCTCGTTCTGAGCCTGCCCTGGTTGAATCTTTTCAACCGGTTACTGGAGAAGAGACGGCGCAAGTTGTTGTGGCCGAGACGGACGGGGCTGAACAACAAGTTACGAAAGAACGGCTGGTTTTAGAAGGGCCGGGTGAAAAACGTTCCACCAAGGGAGAGGCCGACTCAGAGGATAGCCCTGCTGACAAACGGCCTCACTTAGAGGAATCCGACGTGGTTGTCCCCTTCGTTGTTCAACCAAAGATCAAAGACACGCCAATCCCCTCTGACGCATCTGCCATGAAGGATCCAACCATGGCGTTGAGCTTGGCCGCCTCGGTTTCGCTACCGGCTGACAAGGCCACCTTTCGAGAAGAGCCGGATTTGGTAGCTATAGCGTTCGCTGCTCAGTCGGCCCTTCTGGTATGTATATGATTTTTTCTTTTTTGCTCGTTTGGTTTGGTTTGCATACGATGTTGCTTGATGTGGTGATCTGAACTTGTTTTGTAGACGGTTGGAAGGATAGCCGAACTAGGCCACCGGCAACGTGATGCCATTGAAAGAATTGGCCGCTTAAAGTTTGAAGCTGAAGGTGAAAGAAGCAGGGCCGAGTTCGAGGCGATGAGGGCCGCAATGGAAAGTGCTCGAGCCGAGGCTGAAAAGGAAAGGGCTCGGATTGCTGACCAGCTCAGATCCGAGGCTGAGGATAGGGCGAACGCAAGCCAGGAGTCGCTCAAGTTAGCCTAGGAGGCGCTTTCCAAGGCAGAGGCCGAGTTAGAAGAATTGAAAGCGGCCAAGGAAAAAGCCGAATCTGTAGCTTCTACGGCGCTAGAAGCTAGGAAGAGCGCCGCCTTGAAGGAATACGTAGATGAGGTCCCCAAATTCGAGAATCGGGGATTCAAACATGGGTGGCTCAAAGCCCTTGCTGCCGCTGGAGTTACATTGGCCTTGCCAATTCCATACGAGCAAGTGGACGTTGAGCCACTTGAGTCTGATCCCGAGGATTGATCTGGGAGACATTCTAGTTTTATTTGGTATCTTTAATTTTAATGTACGTTTTTGTTTAGTGGATTCAAGGTAATTTTCATGTATAAATTAGTTACTATCTGAGCTCAATTTATTAATGAAAATTTCCTTCCCATTTCACTGTTACTTGTGCACAATTTTTGATATTAATGAATGGTTTTGCCTTCCACTACTTTGGATAACAGTGTAATCTTGGCCATTATATTAGCTTAATCTCAATTTATTCGAAGAAATCGACTCTTTGTGCCGAATAGGACTAATAAATCGATTCATGAAGCAGCTGTGGCACTCAAGCTGAATAGATTGATGAATCTGCCCTTGCCCTAGCCAGAGCATGAGCTTCATCAGCCGAATAGTACAATATTGATGAATGTATTCGTGAAGCGGCTGCGGCACTCAAGCCGAATAGATTAATGAATCTGCCCTTGCCCCAGCTGCTTCATGAATTTGAAATGTCGAATAGGACATGTTCATGGAATGGATGTGGCATAAATCGATTGGCATTGGGTTTTAAATACTTGGCCGATCAGATTAATAAATCTGCCCTTGCCCCAGCCAGTGCATGAGCTTCATCAACCGAATAGGACATGTTCATGGAATGGCTATGGCATAAATCGATCGGCATTGGGTTTAAATACTTGGCCGATCAGATTAATAAATCTGCCATTGCCCCAGCTAGAGCATGAGCTTCATCAGCCGAATAGAACACGTTCATGGAATGGCTGTGGCATAAATCGATCGGCATTGGGTTTAAATACTTGGCCGATCAGATTAATAAATCTGCCCTTACCGCAGCCAGTGTATGAGCTTCATCAGCCGAATAGTACAATATTGATGAATGTATTCGTGAAACGGCTGCGGCACTCAAGCCGAATAGATTGATGAATCTGCCCTTGCTCTAGCTGCTTCACGAATTTGCCCTTGCGAAAGTTAAGACTGCCTATATCAGTATTTGATGAGGGCACAACTCGGTTGGCCTCGTGCTATTGAGGTTTCGATATTAATGAGATTGCCTTAGAGGTGCTGCCCTCGTAGGGAATCAATGAATGAAGGTCCTATTTAAGTGCTCAATGAGCAACTCAGTCCAGGTCTTTGACGAAGGATAAACAAGCACGAATGTCGAATAGGCTCTTCTTTAATAGCAAAGGGGAAGCAAGGACGCTAGCTGAGCTACGAGGAGACATGAATCAAAGTGGCGAACCTTCGCACTCGGGAGGTAGGATTTTGAGGGATCGGGAGAGGCATCAATCTCCTCGTCGTCGAAGTAGGTCGCCCAGGAGGGACAAGAAGCCACAAGGCAAATCCCCACAACCCCGTTCTGGAAGGAAGCCCGGTAAGAACCCATGCCCATTGAGTTTTGCAATCTTTGTGGGGAATAGGCCCATGACAGAAGTGGAATCGATCATTCTAGATTCAAGTGTGGCAGTCGAATTTGCTCGACAGATTTTTCCTCCCGAGATCCAACAGTCGATGGTAGGTCAACAGGACTTCGAAGTGTTCGTGAAGGCATTCACGGTGCGGTGAAGGGGCTCTATACCGCCTACGAAATCGGCATGCGTCTCCGTGCTTCCCGCCGAGAAATAGAAAAGAGGGATGAACGCATCCGAAGTTTGGAGGCTCGCTCAAAAGCGGTCGAGCGTGAGCTAAGGAGGGTCAAGGCCGTCCAGGCACAACCCGTCGGACAGGCTAACCCAATCGTGGAAGAAAGGGTCACCCAGCGGCTTATCAGTACCGCGCTCGCCAATCGCGATACGGCGAGCATGTTCGCGATGGAATCCGCGAAGGGGAGGGCCTATGAAAAAGGCTTCCACGCCGGAAAGTAGGGATACAGAAGACCAAGGAGAAGCTCGCCGAGGAAGTTTGCCGATGAGAAAATCGTGGATTTAAGCATGGTTGGATTAGGGTGCTTCAAGCCGAGGAAGCTCTCCGAGCAACGGGGGTCGATTCGGCATTACCACTGTACCAACTTAACCATTTTCCGTTTTCCACCTTTGAAGTCGAGCAGAGTAAGGATGAGGGCAACGCTGTATAAAAATATTCAATGTAATGTTCGAACGTAGATCGCGTTCATAACTATGTAATTATTGCCTGATTGAATAAAACGTTCTATTTTAAATGTTTCTTTGTAAATTTCATTCGGTACACACGTGTTTGCATGCGTGTCATTGTATAAACATTGATCGACTCGAATCAACTAGGCGCTTTAATTCTGAACGGTTACATGCTGGCCTGTCATGGGCATTCTTCGCTAAATATATTTTTGGCGTGTCACGCAAGGTCAATTGCGTCGTTGAGGTTCTGAATTCGGAAACTTATCCGACCCAAAAGTGCCATGCACCAAGGGCTCCGAATCAAAAGACAGTCAGCCCATCTATAATTGCCGTTTATATAATTAGGCCATTTTAACTCTAAAAACAAAAAGGCCAAAGATTGGTACATAGAGTGGCTACGACCACTATCGCTCGGCGCCCGTTTTTTGGAATTCAATGTTAATGAAATCGCCTCGGGGCCACTGCAAGGATTTTGGAAATAAATTGCCTCAGACTTTTGACTCCAGTGACTTCGCTTACTGTGCTCAAACTTGATTTAAAACGATTTTGTTGCGTGGGGTTAGATGAGTGTGAATGTCGAATGGAGTTTCTCTTCAGCAGCAGAGGAGAAGCTCGGACACTGGCTGAGCTTGACATTGCAATGAATCGTAGCAGAGAACCCATTCGCGCGGGTGGTAGGGTGTTGAAAAAAGGGAAAAACGTCAGCCTCTAAGTCGTCAAAGCAGATCACCTCGAAGGGAGAAATAGCAAAGGTGAAGCTCTCTGCAATCGCGACTGAGAAATGAGGCCGACGTAGCGCCGCGACTGTTGAGCATTACTGCTTTCGTGGGGAATTCCTTTCTTGTCTTGGATCTTGGCCTTGACATTGTCTATGGTGTCAAAGGTCCCCGCCTGAAAGGTGATTGTATCGTCGTTGTGAATCGTGGATCCAAGCGCGGTCAGATCAAAGCATTTCAAGTTGCGGGTGCTCTCTGATCAGCGGGCGTTGATTCGGGGCCGTCGCTTATACCAACGCGACGTCGTATAGACATTGTATTGCTTTGAACGTGGATTGCATTTTTTGTAATTACTGTTTGATCGAATAAAATGTTTCTCTAAAGTTTATCTCATTCTGAATTTTTGTATGCTGAATTTTTGAATGCTGGAACGTTTTGTCTTGTTCATGCGGTTGTACTGGTTCAACCAACATTTCCCTGCTTTGATGTGTAAATGTTTTCATTCTGGAGGGCGCTCCGAATTCGGAATATTACTTGGCCCTTGGGTGTCGCTCGGTGGCACTATTTGGTCAGTCGAATTCGGAGGCTTTATCGGCCTGAAGACGTCGTGCGCCGATAGGGCTCTGAACCCGGAGACTTGATGTGGCCAATCGTGACATCCACGAAGGGCACACCGAATCCGGAGGCTTTATCGGCCCAAAGACGTCATGTGCCGATGGGGCTCCAAATCTGGAGACTTGAGTTGGCCAATCGTGACATCCACAAAGGGCGCACCGAATCCAGAGGCTTTAACGGCCCAAAGACGTCATGCGCCGATGGGGCTCCGAATCTGGAGACTTGAGTTGGTCAATCGTGACATCCACGAAGGTCGCTCCGAATCTGGAGGCTTTATCGGCCCAAAGAGGTCATGCGCCAATGGGGCTCCGAATCTAGAGACTTGATTTGGCCAATCGTGACATCCACGAAGGGCGCACCGAATCCGGAGGCTTTATCGGCCCAAAGACGTCATGCGCCAATGGGGCTCCAAATTCGGAGACTTGATTTGGCCAATCGTGACATCCACGAAGGGCGCTCCGAATCCGGAGGCTTTATCGAACCAAAGACGTCATGCGCCGATGGGGCTCCGAATCCGGAGACTTAAGTTGGCCAATCGTGACATCCACGAAGGGCGCTCCGAACCTGGAGGTTTTATCGGCCCAAAGACGTCATGCGCCGATGGGGCTCCGAATCGGGAGACTTGATTTGGCCAATCGTGACATCCACGAAGGGCACTCCGAATCCGGAGGCTTTATCGGCCCAAAGACGTCATGCACCAATGGGCTCCGAATCCGGAGACTTGAGTTGGCCAATCGTGACATCCACGAAGGGCGCTCCGAACCTGGAGGTTTTATCGGCCCAAAGACGTCATGCGCCGATGGGGCTCCGAATCGGGAGACTTGATTTGGCCAATCGTGACATCCACGAAGGGCACTCCGAATCCGGAGGCTTTATCGGCCCAAAGACGTCATGCACCAATGGGCTCCGAATCCGGAGACTTGAGTTGGCCAATCGTGACATCCACGAAGGGCGCTCCGAATCCGGACGCTTCATTGGCCCAAAGACGTCATGCGCCGATGGGCCTCCGAATCTGGAGACATGAGTTGGCCAATCGTGACATCCACGAAGGGCGCTCCGAATCCGGAGGCTTTATCGGCCCAAAGACGTCGTGCGCCGAGAGGGCTCCGAATCTGGAGACTTGATGTGGCCAATCGTGACGTCCACAAAGGGCGGTCCAAATCTAGAGGCTTTATCGGCCCAAAGACGTCATGCGCCGATGGGGCTCCGAATCCAGAGACTTGAGTTGGCCAATCATGGCATGCACGAAGGGGGCTCCGAATCCGGGGGCTTTATCGACCCAAAGACGTCATGCGCCGATGGGGCTCCGAATCCGGAGACTTGAGTTGGCCAATCGTGACATCCACGTAGGGCGCTCCCAATCCGGAGGCTTTATCGGCCCAAAGACGTCATGCGCCGATGGGGCTCCGAATCCGAAGACTTGATTTCACCAATCGTGACATCCACGAAGGGCGCTCCGAATCCGGAGGCTTTATCGGCCCAAAGACATCATGCGCCGATGGGGCTCCGAATCCGGAGACTTGAGTTGGCCGATCGTGACATCCACGAAAGGCGCTCCGAATTCGAAGGCTTCATCAGCCCAAAGACGTCATGTGCCGATGGGGCTCCGAATCCGAAGACTTGAGTTGGCCAATCTTGACATCCACGAAGGGCGCTCCGAATCCGGAGGCTTTATCGGCCCAAAGACGTCATGGGCCGATGGGGCTTCGAATCGGGAGGCTTGATTTGGCCAATCGTGACATCCACGAAGGGCGCTCCGAATCTGGAGGCTTCATCAGCCCAAAGACGTCATGCGCCGATGGGGCTCCGAATCCGGAGACTTGAGTTGGCCAATCGTGACATCTACGAAGGGCGCTCCGAATCCGGAGGCTTTGTCGGCCCAAAGACGTCATGCGCCGATGGGGCTCCGAATCTGGAGACTTGAGTTGGCCAATCGTGACATCCACGAAGGGCGCTCTGAATCCAGAGGCTTTATCGACCCAAAGACGTCATGCACCGATGGGGCTCCGAATTCAGAGACTTGATTTGGCCAATCATGACATCCACGAAGGGCGCTCCGAATCCGGAGGCTTTATCGGCCCAAAGACGTCATGCGCCGATGGGGCTCCGAATCCGGAGACTTGAGTTGGCCAATCGTGACATCCACGAAGGGCGCTCCGAATCCAGAGGCTTTATCGGCCCAAAGACATCATGCGCTGATGGGGCTCCGAATCCGGAGACTTGATTTGGCCAATCGTGACATCCACGAAGGGCGCTCCGAATCCGGAGGCTTTATCGAACCAAAGACGTCATGCGCCGATGGGGCTCCGAATCCGGAGACTATTTGGAACACTTTTGAACTGAATTGCACGATGAGTAAACAGGAATCTTTGCATTACAAAAGTGGAAGTGTACATGATGAGCCATTCAGAACCAATATCATTCCCCATAGGTCGGGTTTGACGATAGAATTTGCACAAGTGCGTTAGGAGCAAGGCCGCGTGCCTAATTTTCCATCAACGGGCCTTTTATCATCCGAAAATACCTTCAGGAGCAACTTTCCCGGCGTGTAACGGCGCAGCTGGACGCGTTAAGCATGCGTCTTGGGAAGCTGCTACTGGTATCCCCTAGAGCTTCCGTGGCTTTTTGTCAGGGAGCCGTCCGACATCGTCCAGACCATCACGATTTGACATTTCAGTGTAGTTGACCTGCGTCTCCGTTGGTGTCTTTCCAAAAAGGAGATAGCATGCTCGTGCGGATTGCCGGGAACCACGAATTTGCTCAACGCCATGTTCGGTCGGGAAGCGTAGCAGTTGATGATAGGTGCTTGGCATGGCCTGAATAGTATGCAACCAAGTTCGCCCCATGATGAGGTTATACGGCGAAGGGAGCTTGACGACCAAGAATTCCACATCCACTGTTTGGGAGCCTACCCGAACGGGTAATGTGATTTTCCCCAACGGGTACTCAAGATTTGCGTTGAAGCCGAATAATGGATGAGGAGCCGGAGACAGGTCTGATTCGTTGAAGTCGAGTTTGATGAAGGTCTCATAATACATGACCTCCAAAGTGCTCCCCTGGTCTATGAGGACGCGTTCAACGGTAAATCGATTCACGTGTACTTCAATGACCAATGGATCAATATGGGGGAGCGTTATGCCAATAAGATCAGAATCGTCGAAGGTGATGCTCGAAGCTTCGTGGGGCTGTTTCATTTGCGTGCGTTGCTTCTGGGGGGCTGAATGAATTGCATGTATAGTACGTGGCGGTGGAAGGCTGTATATCATATATATAATGCCGAGGGGAGGTGACTCATGCCGAAGGGTGACAGTTTTGATTGTGCTCTTCCGGGCGTGTTGCTGGAGCCGACCATCTTGCACCAATTCCTCAAGGTGGTGTTTCAAGGCATAGCAACTGTCCGTGTCATGACCGTGATCTTTGTGATATTCACAACGCCTGTCCCGCCTTCTCGTGTCAGGAGGCCCCACCATCTTGGACGGCCATTTGAAGAACGGAAGATGTTGGATTCTGGACATAATCGAGCTGATTGGCTCTGACAGCTCCGTATATTTCTTGTCGGCGTGCTTTGTGCGCCTGCTATTGACCTGCAGTTGCTCATTTGCTTGGTGTGAGTATTGATCGCTGGATCGGCGAGAATCCCGTCTCTTGTCTCGTTTAGCCTGCTATCGTGGTTCAGGGCTCTGAGGTGGTGCAGAACTTATTGGCTGAGCGATTTCGAGAGGGGCCGTTTTGTTGGCCACGTGTTCGGCTTTAACCCTCAAGGCGTCATCTTCCACTTTGCAGTATTCCTCTACTTTCTTCATCAACCCCCAAACTGTTTTGGGGGGTCTTCTAGTCAAGAAACTACGAAGGGCACTATCTGGGTGTAATCCCATTTTGAAGGCGGTGATGGCCATGGAGTCGTTGCAAGTGTCATCAACAAGATTAAAGCATTCCCAATATCACGCCGAATATGCTCTTAGTGTTTCTCCTGGCAGGATTTGCATTGCCCAGAGAGAGTCGGCTTGCTTCGGCTGGACTTCGTTGGTAATGAATCTGGCCCTGAAGGATTTCTGTAGTTGGTGGAAGGTTTTAATGGAAGCCGGCTCCAATTTATAATACCACCTGACCGCCAATGGTCCCAAACTGCTGGGAAATATTCAGCACATGAGGGCCTCATCATCTGCATGCAAAGTCATGGCCTGCTTATAGTGGCGGATGTGGTCGGTGGGGTCTGATTTTCCGTCGTACAAGGTGAACGACGGTGCTTTGAATTTCTTAGATGGCGCAACCTTTGCAATCCGTCGTACGAAGGGATCGTGTTGGTCTTCATCCGAACTGTTCCTTCTTCGCTTGTGCATTGTACGGGGACTTTCTTCGGAAGAACTGGCGGCTTCACGTCGTCCCTTCTTCCTGGGGTCCAGGGACAATGAGTTAGAGTCGCTATCAGTGTCTTGTCGTGCTCGAGGTTGCCGACCACCTGCTTTCGGAGATCGTTCCGGATTTAAGCGCCCAGCTTGCTTGGACTTCGCCATTTCCAAGGCCAAATCTTCACGCAGACGTTCGTTTTCAGCGATCATGTTCTCCAACCTCTGTTCATTTTGCTTTGCTTGTTCCATGATCGCCTGCATTGTCTTATGCTCCAAAGTCGAGGGTGAGGCGAAATTCAAGGCACGTCTTGCGGCGATAGTCTCTGTTCCAAGCAAGTTTGTTGGAGTGGTTTCATCTTGCGGTATAGGGTCGACAGTGACTGTCGGAGGGTCTTCCGTCACGCTCGCCATGGACGTGCTTGAGTATTCCCACAGACGGCGCCAATTGTGGAGAAGTGGTTTGGAAATACTCTTCTGATCTTGGGGAGCGCTCGAGATCCGCTGATAGTCACCTGAAATGGGATAAACACTCCGGTCGGGGGTGCCGGAATTAACACTCCAACGGATAAGTCAGTCTCTACACTCAAGAATGCTTGTGTTCTAAGTTAAGCATAGTAATTCTGACCCACCTTTCTTAGTCTGTTGTTCCTTTATTTATACATGTTTCCTGGGCCTCATGGCCAGGCCCACTTGTCACTCATTATCCTCTTATTTACTCGGCTCCATAGTTCAGTATCTATTCGGCCTATCTATTATATTCGGCATCCTTATCGTGCAGGGTATAGCCGTGTAATATCTGTCTTCTAGAGTACGCTTCTGATTATTCCAATTATCCGGCTCCCACATGTAGTTAGCTTCACTAGCTTTGTGTTTCGAGGCCCCTTAGCATGCTTTGCTTGTGATGTTTGCATGACATAGCATCATTTAGCATGTGATTTTAGTGCTTATAACTCTGTCACACTCTCACATATTTCACTCTTTCATTGTGTTTGAGAGTTGTGCCTTATGCCTTGTTTATGAACCAATACATGAGCATGTTTTTCTTGCTTTTCATGCTACCATCTCAGCTCATTTTAGCCACTGTTTTGGCATATTTGAGGTCTGTCTAGGGTTGGTTTGGCCATTTGAGTTTGATATTGCATGGTTCTAGTGTAAAGCTCTTCACTAGTTTTAATGCTTAAGTCCCCTAACATCTTGTACATGAGTTGTTTGCATGTTAGAGTCTTGTGTTTCATGCCATTTCAACATTGAAATTCTGCCACCTCCCTCATTTCTTGATTTTTTCTATTTGTTTTGAGGGATGGTTAGTCTTAAAGTTGTGTTTAAGCTTGGGATTGAGGCTTATGCTTAAATGGCTTTAACCTCTTTTAAGGGTTCCTTCTAGTCAAAGACATGGTCTCTCTCATGTCTTAAGTCATCTTTTGATTGACCTCTCTCTTATTAGAGGACTTTTACATTGGACAAATTAATTAAAGAATGGTTTGGTAACTTAAAATGTGTAAACAAGAATTGAATCAAGTAAAACATGCCAAGATAAACATGTTATGTGTGCATTGCATTGTGTTCAATCGGACGTTATATTGAACACAAGGAAGGTTGGTTCATTTCATACTTGAAATGATGAAATGAGTCAATCTTCTTTGTCTCCATTGCCTTTGATCTCTCATGATAAGGTAATGGACTTGTGTCTTTGTTTTGTGCATTTATTAAATTTGTGCAAGTTGGATCCTTGGCCATCTTGCATTGAAAATGCTTGATTGCTAGCTTTAGACCCAATGGTGCCACTCATTTGATGTTTTGAGATGATAAGGAATGGCATAGTACAAACATGTCCCTGGAAAAACCTCCATTTTTCTCTGTTTTGTGCTCTGTTGCAGTTTGGTGTTACAGCACACCAGTGGTCGACAGTTCTTCATTGTTGGCTGGCACTCTTTCATTGTTGGCCGGCAGAGGCACACCCTGGGTCGGCAAGTGGTCGGCAGCAACCAATCATGGCCGGCAGGCCACTGGTACATTCCTCACCATTGGTTTGGTAAGGTGGAGCAGAAAGTTATTGGAGTAACCCTGCAAACAGAGCCTTTCAAAAGCAAACCAAAATGCTTTTCGGGGCGGAAGCCGAGTGCATGCATCTTCAATGTTCTATAGCAGAGCTGAGGTAGTGTGGTTTAATGCTTTATGTGTTTAATGTACATTAGTTTTGTAATTTAATTAACTAGTTGCTAATTAGTTAAGTGTTGTAATAATTAATTAGCTTAGCTATTTCTTTATTTTGGTTTGTAATAATTAGTCTAATTAGCTTAATTAGAGTAGTTTGCTTAGCTTAGCTTAGATTAGCTTAGCTTATTCGTTCGGACCCTCCTTCGCTAGGGCATAATGTTGTAACAAGGGTGCGTGTGTGTGTGCATGTCTTCCAACCCCACGTCTTTCTCCCTTTTACTTAACCGCTTTCGATAGTTAGTTTAGGGACATATTTTGATTAGCATACCTTATGCTTGCATGTTTGCATCATTCATTTGTCTTGCATGCACCAGGTTCGGCGCATCATTCAAACTGCATTGTATTTCAATACCTATTTGAATACGTGTTTCAAAGCATGTTATCAAGTGTTGCATTCATATGCCATCTTAGATAGCCGAGCCTATTTAATTGCATTATTGCATGCGTTGCATTAGGCATTTTGTATAGTTAGGATCATGCATTGTTTCTAACTAGCTTTTGTTTTGGCTTGGAGTACACTGTAAGTCTTTACGCTTTAGCATACTTGCATGAGTGTGAGTGATACCATGTTTCGCATGCTTACCATAAGGCTATCTACTTAAGTGCTAAACTGCATGAATGCCTGTGGATGAAGGCTTTGTTGCTTGAATTAGAACAATTTGACGAATGAATGCTTTAAGCCCACTTTGTGAAGTGGCAAATCATCATGTTTTAAGCCCACTTGAGGGTGGCATTTTCAAACCATTTTTGAAAGCAAACATGAGTTGAATTCGTTCCAATTCTTGCAACTTAGTCTATACTTGCTTGTGTGCGTCACATAGTAAAGTTAGATTAATAAACGAAACAAGAACACATGTATTTATCAAACAACATATCATGCTTAGTAGAGGCCGATCTTTGATCGGGCGAGCGGGAGTGCTCATTTCAGGACCTTCCCCTCTCGTACCCAAGTTCCCGAGCCAAGGCAACTTTGGTGATGACGGACACGTGGCCTTTAGCACAAGTCAGGGTTTCCTAAATTTCCCAAAAATAAAATATTTAGGTGGCGACTCTGTAATCTGGCAAAACAGTCTAGTTTTGGCATTGTTTGATTCAAAATCAATTTTCCAAAATGAATTGCCGGATTGGACTCTTTGGTGTTTATCAGTCTCATATTGCACTTTGTGAGATTAGATTCAGAACTGTGACAGGAGTTCAAACTGTAGGAGACCAATTCACGCCCTCTCCGAAAGGGGGGCACACGGAGAAAGTCGAGTCCACAAAATGTGAATTATTTATAACATGATATGGTAGGCCCAAGGCCATTCTTTTTATCTGCTCTGCTTATGCTACGGTATGATATGAATTGTTCGGTCTTTAAGACCTAATTATTTTAGGTATGGAACAAAGTGCTGTACAGAACTAAGTACTACAGTGTGAGTCACCTCTAGGGTCCTTACGAGACACATTTTGGGTCCATACATACATGAATTGGGCCCAAGGAGAGGTGGAGACATGTTGATGTTCCATCTACTCCATGATCAGATACAGTGATACGATATGATACATTTGGACCTAAGGTCGTTTTGACATATAATTGGGCCCGAGGTAGTTTTGTTATACATGGACCCGAGGTTGTTCAGAACGTATGATATGAATACAAATATTTTTACATCGCTATATGACTCATATTACGATGTGTTATTTTCTATGCATGAATGGATGTCCTATTTTGAAATGTGCTTCTAACCTTTTGTTTAAGTGAGCGTACCACGTAAAATGTTTTGTAATAGTTTCAAACATGTATTCCATTTGAAAATGCATAGATTATGATACGATGAATGTTCTTTTGAAATGATTTAAGATAATATTTCAGAATTGTGAAATATGTTTTCCTAATGTTAAGGACATCATTCATTAACCTCTTTACTTTAATATTACTCACTAGGCATTAGCTCACCCTTTTATTTTATATATATGTAGGTGAGCCATCGAGGACCAACACTAGAGTTGTATCGAGGTCCACCTCTTTGTCAAGTCACCTGGGTTATGCCTCCGTATCGAGGCTTCAGCTTTGTAATGAAGAATTATGTATTTCATTGAGTCTTATGTATATGTGTGTGAGATCTGTATAAGTTCTGTGATTATATATATAAATATGGAAAGCGTATTTAAATGCTTAAATTAATCTAAGTCGTCATGTATGCACAAGCTCAATGGGCATTATCTTTATATCGGTATTTGCTTCCGCTTAAGGCCCTGTATTTGAATAAATATTTATGAAATTTTGTTTTCAGACCTAAGTATAGGCCGGTCATGGACCAAACTTTTAGGGCAGGTTTGGGTCGTGACAGCAATACTCTTATCCCGTATCCATATTGATTAGCCGCTCTATCGAACTTCTAAGTATCTTCTTCTAACTACATGATCTCTTCATTTGGGAATTTATTCTCCTCGTCCTCTTCCTTATCGATCGTGTGATTTGCCAAGAACTTTGCTATGGCTCTCCCTTTGACAGACTCGCGAGTGACATATCGAAGATCAAACTCAAAAAGAAAAGGCAACCATCGAGCTAGCCTACAGGTAAGTGCTGGATTCTCAAAGAGATATTTGATGGGATCTAATCTCGAAACCAGGACTACCGAGTGTGCTAACAAATAATGCCTTAACTTTCTGGTGGCCGATACTAAGGCTAGACAGGCCTTATCAAAAAGGGTTAAATGAATTTTGTATTCCAACATTTTCTTTTTTAAATAGTATTATATGGCATTTTCCACTTTCTCCTTTGATTCTTTCGCTAGCATACAGCCCATAATAGATTCAATCACAGACAAGTACAAGATTAATGGTTTCCTTAGCTCAAAGGGTGCAACATGGGTGGATTCTACAGATATTGTTTGATTTGCTCAAAAACATGATTGCATTGGTCATCCCATTGGAACTTCTTCCCTTTCTTCAGTAAGCCAAAGAGTGGTTCACAAGTGAAAGCTAATTTAGAAATAAACCTTCTTATGAATTGCACTTTTCCTAGAAAGCCTCGCACATCCTTTTCAGTCATTGGTGGGGACATTTCTAGGATGGCTTTGATTTTGGACCGGTTAACCTCAACTCCACGTTGCATGATTAGAAACCCCATCATCTTTCTTGCAGTCACCCCAAAAGTACATTTTTGCTGGTTTAACCTTAACTTATACTCTCGAATTCTTTCAAAGAGCCTTTTCAATACTTCATAGTGACCTTATCATTAACAATTATGTTATCCATGTACACTTCAACCTCCTTGTGAATTATGTCAGGCAATATGGTGGTTGTCGCTCTCTGGTAAGTAGCCTAATGTTTTTTAGCCCAAACGGCATAACTCGATAGCAGTAAGTCCCCCACTAAGTGGTGAATGTCGTGTTCTCTATATCCTCAAGCACCATAGAGATCTGATTATACCCTAAAAATCCATCCATGAACGAAAGCAAGGCATGACCTATAGTGAAGTCTACCAATTCATCAATGTATTACAGTGGAAAATCATCTTTGGGGCTAGCCTTATTCAAATCTTTGAAATCAACACGAACTCAAATTCTGCCATCCTTCTTTAGAACTGGTATGATATTTGCCAACAACGTCGGATATTCGGACACAATCAAAAAACCTGCATTAATCTGCTTAGTAATCTCCTTCTTAATCTTTAATGCCCAGTCTGGCCAAATTTTACAGAGCTTATGCTTGATGGGTTTGGTCTAGGGATCGAGTGGGATCCGGTGCTGGACAATCTCGGGATTGATTCTAGGCATGTCTTCATAGGCCCACGCAAAAACATCTTTAAATTATTTTACACAAAGTTCCTAATCACTCGCATTCCTCCGAAGACAGCGTGGAACCAATCTAGACCAAGCAAAGATCCTCCTTAGTACCCACATTAATCGGAACAATCTCATCCATCAAAGATTTTGCACGCCTTTTCTCTTCCTAATTAATCAAAATTTTCAAAACCCGAGAAATTTCTTCCTTTTCATTTTCATCAAAATTTTAAAAATCTTGGTCAATGCTATAAACTAAGGGCACAAAAAAATAAACACAATCCACATGATTCTCATTTACCAAGTCTGGCTCAGCAAATACAGTGGACTCAAAAGAAAATGAAAAAAAATGACCAAGACAAGATAGTGGCACCTAAGTCATCAACCCTAGAACCACTCGACTCAGAACTACCAAAAGAACCCCGAGTCTGACTCTGACTCTACAGACTCAGTGGAATCATACTCAGGCTCACTATCAGATTTAGACTTTAGGATATAACCCTTCTTGAGTTGCCTTAGATGCATCTAAAATAAGATCACTACAATCTGTGGACGATCTTTCCCTGATCGCAAAAATGCTGACATCCTCAAAACTCTATAACTAGGTGCCCGTTTCACAATCAGCCACTGTCAACTCCATTTTGTTCCCATTCATTTTACCCAGATAGTTGCTTCCATCTCGATCCATTCCACTTTCAAAGTCTGCTTCCTCGTCCTCATTTTCAAACAATTGGTGGTCAAAAAAACCCTCAAATCTGAGGAGACGCTCCTTTGTCTCAGGATTTACCAATGGTTTAGGAAAACCACAAAAGGAGAAATCATCTCTTTTTTTGACAAAACGACCATTCAAGGTTCCCTGGATCGCTTTATGCTTCAATTCGTATTGCTTGCTAGCCCTCTTAGCTTTGGCCCTTTCTCTCACCTCATCCCCCTTCTTCTTCCAATCATCTTTCATGGGTCTGTATCATAACCCAAACAAATAAGGATTATGGATAGCTTCCTCCATTGTAGTAATGCCCTTCATTCCACTTTTTCCAAGTCCCATCCCCGGGATATGTCCTAACTTACTCATGAAGTAGATTGACTGAGCACTTAGGCACATCCCATCTTCGTCTACCAAGATAGTTTAGACTACATGAGCCTCAACTAAAGTGAATCCAGAAAGAAAAACATCTTCCCCATGATCGATCTCCAATACTAGGGTTGTAACTTCGGGTGGAGGATGGATGGATGAATTTCAAAAGAGAGTGGTGATCCCCTTAATATGTAGACATTTGACCAGTTGATGCATTGTGGAAGAGGCGGCTTTCATTTGATGTAACCAAGGCTTGCCCAATAGTAAATTAAAAGTCGTTGACACATCCATGATATGGAATTCAGATTCCTAATTAGATGGTCTCACCAAAATCTGTGTCTTAACGGTGCCCATAACCTCCCGGCTAGTGTTGTCATATGCTCGGATCAACTGATTTGTTGGTACAAAGTCTGTCGGCTTCAACCTTATCATGTAAGCGGTGCGCGAAAGGCACACATTTATGGCTGACCCAATGTAAATTAGAACCATAAGGACCTACTTTTTTCGGCATTCCAGAGACACATACAAAGGCTTGTTGTGCACTAATCCCTCTGGAGGGAGTTCCTTATCTGAGAAAGTCATAGATAGAATAGGCCTAGTTGGCTTGATCAATGATAATAACTGGTCTGGTGTAGTATCAATTGATAACTTGGCTTTGCTTAATGTTCTGAGCATGGCATGTCGGTGTTCTCATGATGCCATAAACAATCCCTAAATAGAGATGTTGGCTTAGATCTTTGTCAGCTGCTTAAGAATTAGATCTTTCTCTTCTTCTTTTACTTTTTCTTTCATTTTCTCCACATCTTTGCCTAATGGCTCACCTTGATCTAGGTGTGAGGGCTTAAAGAAATGCCTTATCCTAGTTAGATGATCAATATCTTCATAATACCAAGTATCGTCTAGTACATTGCTTCCCCAACCTTCACCGGCATAGACAAAGTGTAGATCATTGTCTTCCCACCATTCTCCTTCATTTATAGATAGGTGTGGACGCGCCCCGGGGGAGGGACTTATGCTGCCACAGTTCGGACTCGTTTATGTGTCATGGTTCGTAATCTGAACCAAAGAGTCCAAATCTGGCAAATTGTTTTGAGAAAAAACAGATTTTGAAAGAAGTGCCAAACATGGACTGCTTTACCAGATACAGAGTCGCCACCTAAATATTTTTTATGGGGGAATTTAGGAAATCCTGACTCGATGCCAAAGGCCACGTGTCCGTCATCACCAAAGTTGCCTCGGCTCGGGAACTTGGGTACGATTGGGGAAGGTCAGCTATGAGCACCCCCTCTCGCCCGATCCTCAGATCGGCCTCTACTAACCGTGATATCTTATTTTGAAAACGCCATGTGTTCTCATTCCGGTTATTAGCCTAGAATCACTATGTTATGCGCACAGCAAACAAGTATAGACCAAATCGCCTAAATTGGAACAAAACATTGCAAGTCCGTTTGTTTGGAAAAACGCTTTAGAATTTGCTACTCACAAGTAGGCTAAAATACGGATTTCAATGAGTTGTTCCAACTCAAAAAATCCAACGTTCACCCACAGGCATTCAGGCAGTTTATATCACATAAGCATCTAGCCACATGGTAAGCATGCTGTCATGTTAACATTCACACTCATGCGAGATGCTACAGCATAAAATACTTACAATGTACTCCGAGCCAAGACAAGAACATGTTAGCAATCAATGTATGATCCAAGTCCATGTTAAGTGGCTAATGCAACACATACAGAATGCAATCTAGAATAGGCTCGGCTAATCTAAGGATGACATATGAAAATGCACAGATAGCATGTATTCAAGTTAGATTTGAGATACTTATGCAGTTAGCATGATGCGCCGAGCCCGGTGCATGCAATACTGATGAATGATGCACGCATGCATAGCATAAGGATGCTAAAGTAAACATGTCCTAATACTAACTATCAAAGCAGGTAAGTAAAAGGGAGAAAGAAGTGGGGGTCGGAAGACATGCACGCACGCACCCACACTTATTACAAATTTACCCTCGCTCGGAGGGACCGAAAGAATAATACAATTTAATTAACCTACAAGCTAATTAAATATTACAGACCAATTAAATCAGCTAAGCAAATTAACTAATCTATTTAAGCAATAAACAGCAGCCTCGGGAAGGAGGTCCAATGCATGCGCGCTTGGTTCCGCTCGGAAAGTCACTGCCATGCACAAGATGCCTCTACTTTGACTGTTCTGCTCTTCTAAAGACTTCACAAGTCCTAGAATTGCTTTTCTGAATGCTGTGGAACATCACCGGCTGAGGGGATTGGTCACCGGCCATGGGGAATGGTCACCGGCCACAAATGAATCCATCAGCCACTTATAGATGGCCGGTCGGCACTAAAGATGGCCGGCTGACCAAATCTTCCTGCAGAAACTGGTTTTGATAGTAACAGAGGGCAAAACAAAGCATGGCAATGCATTTCAAGCAATGTATGCACCAACCACACTCCTTATCATATGTATGACTCAAAGGAGGATGGGCCTCGATTCTCGGACCACCAATCGTGCATTTCCATGCATGATGGCCCAAAGAATCAAGTGTGCATTTCGATTTCAAATGAAATGCAATGCACATAAACAAACAAAGGGGCTTTCAACCTCTATCATGGCTTGATCGAGAGGTGAAGCATGCATGCCAATGCAATGCAATCCTAAGCATGTTAACTAGGCATGCAACATGAGCATATGGGAAGCATGCAAGGCATATAACAAGCATGCAAGTTAAATGAGCATACAAGGTACAATGCCACCACACAAACATGCAAAACATATGGCATGTTAAGCAACCAAAACAAGGAGGAGAATGCATGCCAAATGCAACACCATTTCAACATGCAACAACATGTCATAAGCTAAGCATGCAACGACATGCCAAGGAATGGACTTAAACTAAATTAGGCAGCCCTTAAACAAACCTAAAACAGTGGCCAATAACTAAGGAAATGAGACCAAATGCACATACAAGCATGCATGTAAACATGATCCATCACTTAGGCACAAAGAGCAACTTCTAAGCACACCTAATAAGAGGCTAAACATGGATATAAGGCATGCATTATAAGCTCTAAAATAACATGGCAAGTGGTTCCAAACCACTGAAATAATGCAAGCAATGCATGCTCATGGTTCATGCACTTGAGGCTCACAAGCCAAGAATGCAAAGAGGCTATACTAAGCATGCCATGGTCGACCAAAGCAACCAAAAACAGAACTTCCACATGCTAAAACAAGCATAAAAGCTTCACAAAGCTTAGCCAAAATCATGCTAAAACAAAGATCAAAGCTTAAAGCATGTTAAGGCCTAAACATGGCATTACAAGGCATGTATGCTAAGCAAGCATGGTGTACCAAAACCAACATAAAACAGAGGTAATACATGGCAAAACACTACCAAATAACAGTTAAGGCATGGTCAACACACACTTAAACTAGGTGCTCACACATGAGGCAAAAATGGTCCTTTTCAAGGACAACAAGGAGAGGGGGTGGCCTTCTCCTCCTTAGGACCTCAAGGCACCATCCTCACCTCTAAAATCCCTCAAGATTTCAGTGGTGAGGAGGCCCAAACACAATGGTCCCGAAGCTCAACCAAAAATGACACAAAATGGGGCCAAACAAGCCCTAAGAGGGGTGAAACAACCCCAAAGCTCAAAACACTCTTGAACAACTATTTAGAGCAAGCAAAATCAGAACTTTTATATGTTATATACTAAGCTCAAAAACAGTTGCAAGGTAGGTTAAAAAAGCTATGCAAAAATGGGGTAAAAAGAGCAAGAATGTTACCCTTGTAGACCCTCTTTACAAATGGTAGACCAGCTGGTTCTTTGAGCTCAAAATCACCTGAGAAGCCCCAGAATAGCCCTCTAGTGCCTCAACTCCAAGAGAAGGTGTGATGGTGGGTGTTTGTGCACAAAAGTAAGACAAAACACACACTAATACACAAGAGAGAGAGAGATATAGAGATGGAGGATATGCAAACCCTAACCCTAAAACTCAGAGCCCTCTGGAAATGTTGTCTAACTCTAAAAGAGGGAGAGGAGACCTCCTCTTATAGAGCTTCAATCTTGCAAGCTTACAAGACAAGCTAGCGAAGAGGGAGATCCCTCCATACATGTGTATGGAGGGGAGCCAAGTGCATGCCAGCTGCATGAAAATATCTGCAAAAACAGATGCACAGTAGTCGGCCGGCCAAAAATGTAATTGACCAAAAAAAGATAGCTGACCGGCCATCTATAGTGCCGGCCGGCCAAACATTTGGCTGGTGGCAACAAAACACAGCCGGTGGAGTGTGGGGATGGCCCACAAGCCATTCCCTGCCCCTCCAAGGCAAAACACAAGTGTTTGGTGCAAAACTAGACACAAAACAATCGAGTCGAGAGATCCTGAGGCAAGGCGCACGTGACCGAGACCTCCGGGAGCTCAAGACGAACACAAACATGGATGATCACCGAGTGTTCAAGCGGTGACGTCCAAGTCTTGAGGACGGTCAAAAATGGGGTGTCTACAGTTGCCCCTCTTTGACAGAACTCAGAAGTCATAACAATGACGGGAGTGAATGTCAAAGCCTAGAGACGACCCATTTTTGACAAGGCCGAAGACTTAGACAAACATGCAAGACGATAAAGATATACGCCCGAAGGCAAGGGCAAAATGCAAGACAATGCACAAGGCCGAACATAACTTATGATCATGCAAAGAAAGCTGTAACGAAGCATAACATGTGACAGTTTTAAGCTAGCATACACCAAACTACACTACAATGCAGAAAGGATGTAAGAGAATTATGCAATTCTCGATACGTCTCACTCGGAGGATACAATACCTGTCTGGTTCGTCTGGTCGCACCAGCCTCCAATGAACCGTACATACAATATCGTGCCTGCAAAGAAAGTAACTTAACAGGTACGACATTGTTAGCAACATGCATAACATGCAAAATGATATGCAATATATACAAAACTATGTATAAACAATGCAAATGAAAATGCAATGCAATTGAAACAATGCAAACGATATGCAATGCAATTGAATCATGATCCAATCATGAGCGGTTCAAAACCACACAAATGTCAAATAGATTGATGGAAGTAACAAGTCTGTCTACCATAGAAAAGGTGCCGCAACCCTCAAAGTGCGTACACATGCAGAACTATGAGTAATGTAGACAGACACAAGAACGAGTATTGGGTGGAATGACATAAGTGGGGAAACAACCCGCTAACGAAAGAACAATGATCCTAATGCTGGATGCAAAAATTACACTACAATGTAATATATACAGTGGATATGGCATGCAGCCAAACCAAATCTTGCCTAGGAAAGGCATGGACACAAACAAACCACATTTAACACGGAAAATGGCGCCGTCACCCTCAAACCAACATACCAGCGTGGAATAGGCGGCGTACACCAAATCTTATAACCGCGTTTCAACATGAAAAGTATGGGCACATACCAGACCAAGCTCAACATGGAAAGGCGCAAGCCATAGATGGATGTAATGCAATGAATGCATGCAAGCTACAATGCAATATTTACCATATGCAATGGAATGTATATTTACAATGGAAATGCATGACATATGCACTATTTACAATGAAATGTATGACATATGCAATATCTACAATGAAATGCATGACATATGCATGTTTGCAATGAAATGCATGACATATGCAATATATAATGATGCATGACATATGCAATATTTGCAGTGGAATGCATGACATATGCAATATTTGCAGTGGAATGCATGACATATACACTATTTACAGTGGAATGCATGACATATGCAATATATAATGATGCATGACGTATGCACTATTTACAATGATGCATGACATATGCAATATTTACAATGTAATGCATGACATATGCATGTTTATTTTGATGCATGACATATGCAATATATAATGATGCATGACATATGCAATATTTACAATGGAATGCATGACATATGCAATATCTACAATGGTGCATGACATATGCATTATTTTTTTGTTGTTTTTTTTTTTTTTTTGAAATGCATGCTGCATGGAGTACGCGAAAACGCGAGTCGCTTGAAATGCATGAGAATGCATGGTTTTGAAATGCGCGACAATGCGCGACTTTTGAGATGCAAGACAATGCATGAGTTTTTTGAAATGCATGAAGATGCATGATTTCGAAATGCGCGACAATGCGCGGCTTTTGAGATGCATAATGATGCATGTTTTTTTTTTGAAAGTGCAAATGATGCATGTTGGTGTGAATGCACGATACCGTGCGTCCTTTGATGTGCACGACAATGCACATGATTGTGAATGCGTGACCACGCACGTTGCTTGAAATGCATGACAATGCATGTTAAATCTAATGTGCGACAATGCGCGTCGCTCGAGATATATGTCAAGATATATGAACTCGAAGCGCGTGTTTAAGGTCTCGCCAGACCGAGTGGAGGTGTACGATAATGCAAATGATACTTGGAATGCGCGACACCGCGCGGCTTTTGAAATGCATGACAATACAACTATTGAAATGCATGTCAATGCAAACTAAACTCAAATGTGCGTTACAACGCACGTCCCTCGAAATGCATGACGATGCAAATGAAGTGCGCATGACAATGCAACACAAGAATGTGCATACTAATGCAGGCATGGCATGCGCATGACAATGCGAGATGTGTGCGCAATAACGCGAATGAAATGACGCATAATCAGCGTGCGTTCACGACAAAGTGTTGTAACGCAACGCATGCGGGGCAACTTTCGAACCTTGCAAAAGAAAAAAGGATACAAAAAGGATACACCTTGCACAAATTCGAGTGCCATGCACAGAAGACACGGTCCGAGGTTGAAACGGAGGCTGGTTGAGCTTCGGAAATGCACTGTTCTTGCACTGACTTGAGCAATGAAGGTCCCAAACTACTCATTTGACCCAAACAAGGCTGTAGGAGGCTCACCAGCCAAAAGGGTAAGTCACCTGCTGTCCACCGGCCAAATATTTGGCCGGGCGGCCAAAAATGTAGCCGACCGGCCAAAAATGCCTGAATCGAGGCAATTTTGTCTTTTTGGCTTGGGTCTTTTAAAATAGGGTTTCAAACCCTATTTTATTCACTTTCCTTGGCCGAAAATACTTCCTCTCTCTCTCTAGAACACTTTTCTTCCTTCGTTCCTTGATTTTCTTACGTTTTAGCCCCGTTTCATCGTTTGATTCGCGAATATCTTCACGTTTCGAACATTTTGAACCGAACATTTCTTCGTTTCGGTGTCTCTTTTGCTATTTCCACTTCTTGGGGTTTGTTTCCCTCGATTTCCTCTTGATCTTCGTGCCTCTTCCATTTCCCGACTTTTCCGGCCATTTTCCGCCCCCTCGGGGTTGACTTTTCAGTTGACCTTTCACATTCTCATCCGATTCCCACTTTCCCGGCCATTTTCTCATCATCTTTGACATGGCGGATGATATTCCACAGGGTGGGACTCCCCCAGATCATGAGATGGATCCTGGGGCCGAGCTTCTACCCTTGAGCGTCCGCCCGTTCGACCCGGCGACCTACCGACCGGCGATTCACATTCTGCCTCCCGACGGACTCCGTCAGTTCAGGAGCTTTGATAGGACGGCGCCTCCGGAGCTTCTTTTACCCGAGCCGACGTCACATCTGTCCTTCGGCGCTTCCGAGGTATATTCTTTCCTCTGTTTTATTTTCTGCAATGTAGAACACTTAACTGCCATAGCTGATTATGTTCTTTAACTGCTTAGCCTGGATACATCGATGCACTGTATACTGTAGTTGACTGTGAACACACTTGCAACTGATATCTATTTGAATCTGACATGTGCACACACACTGCACTAGCCCTGAACCACTCAAACACACTGACACAGCACACACTGTAGTTTATTATGAGCGCAACAGCACCTGACATCTGTTTGAATTCTAAAAAAAACGTGCACACACGCTATATCTATACTGAAACACCCAAACACACTGACACATCGCACGTTACAGTTCATTGTGAGCACACCAACACCCGGTATTTGTTTGAACCTGAAGAACGTGCACACACGCTATATCTGCACCAATTCTGAATGCTTTTCAAAACTGTACATTTAGCATTGCTTCGCAATTGTTTGCTTGAAAACAGGGAGATTCCCATGCCATTCGGGGGTATGGGAACATTGCCGCCCGAGATTGGTACGCGGAGCTACTCGGTGCAGTTCGCCAGATCGTGGACCAGGCCGGCTTCGGCGCATTTTGCAGAGGACTTTCCAGACTCACCACAAGCAGGCCTCTCCTTGCCGCTCTAGCGGAGAGGTGGTGGGACACCACCGATTCCTTCCACTTCTCTGCTACGGGAGACATGACGATGACTCCCCACGACTACTCGATGCTCACCGGCATCGGGATAGGAGGTGATCCGATCCCCTTCGACACCGACATGGACGAGTGGGAGGCTACTCAGATCTACCTGCTCGGCGAGGTGCCGCCTCTCGCACGTCCCGGCTTCATTCGATATTCATGGTTCGAGGTCCAGTTCAGAGTCCAGCCAGCCTTGGTTAAGGAGGCTCCGATGACTCAGGAGGCGGTGGAGCGATATGCGCGCGGCTTTCTCATGTTCCTGCTGGGGACGACTATTTTAGCCGACTGGGCGAACACTGTGCCTCTCTGCCTACTCAGCGCTCTCGCGGATGTCACCTGGATCTTGCGCTATGACTGGGGTGGCGCTACCTTGGCCACTCTGTACGGGTACATGAGCTCAACCTCCCGTTGCAGCGTACAGCTGCTCGGGGGCTACTGGCGAGCTTGGGAGGTATGTTTTCTTCTCTGCTTTTCATTTCTGCTTTACATTTTCTGCACCCTATACACTGCACACACTGTGGTCTGCTTCACACTGACTGTATACTGCACACACGGCACACACAAACTCTGTTTTACACTGACTATACACTACTCACACTGTACACTCTGCACAACACACGCTGACTGTACACAACACACGGTCCTGTTATTTCTGCTTTATTCTATATTCTACTTTATCTGATAAGCATATTGGTATTTGCTCTGCAGTTGTGGGTCTACGCCTACTTTCCAGGACTTGCGCCTGTGCCAGACGTGGAGACCCCTCTCGTCATCTCGTTCTCGCGCCGCTTTGATGGGAGGTGTGTACGGAGACCGCGGGAGACGTTTATCTTTTTCCGCCGCTACTTCGACACCATCACCCCCGCAGAGGTATGTTCAACTTTGCAGTTTAATTAAGCTTCGCTTTACACTATATTTTCAATAAGAGTAGATAACAATCTGCATTTCATCTTCAGATCACCTGGCAGCCTTGGGCTCCTTTGCTAGTGACGATGCGGGATCGATTTGCCAGTGCTAAGGAGACCTCGCGTTTCCGGATTTTGCTAGAGGGCCCGGTCTGTCGGGCTTGGTACCTGGGTGAGTGTTTCCTATGCCAGACCCTAGGTTTACCTGAGTAGATAGTCCTGGTTCACCCTCCCGAGCACATGAGGGAGTCAGAGAGGCTCACTCCCGAGCAGATGACTGACTATACGATCATCTGGGAGGCAGATGGTTTTAGGGGCGAGGGCGACTACTCGGAGTACGTCCGGACCTTCATCATGCGGCCTCTAAGCGGTGGCCGTCGAGCTGAGAGAGAAAGGCCAGCAGCGCCAGCGGCCGGAGCAGGAGCAGGAGCAGAATAAGGGACATCGAGGACAGCTCGAGTCCGTGGCAGGGGTGGAGCTCGGAGGGGACGGGGGGCTAGTTGGCCAGCGCTCCCTACTTTAATTTGTACATCTCCCAGGCCACCTTGTTCGGGTTCCACTATTCAATTTGTACATCTCCCAGGCCGCCTTCTTTAAAAAAAATAGATTGTCCAAGTTTTCCTCAAAATCAGCCAAACCATCCAGCCCATGTTCGAGTATATCCTCCCCGATGACATTAATGGAGAATGCATCAGGTAAAGCAACCTTTGGTTTTGGATGACCAATCAGTACAATATATCTATTGGGATCATACCCTGACAAATTTCTAATTTCTATCACTGGCACCTCCATTGCCACCATAGGATTTTTGGGTTCTAATTAGGATTGAGTCACATCGATCATGAACAAATTGATGCTTTCCAAAATGTGGACTTTAAGTTTAGGTAAGTGGGAAGGGGTGATATATATGCTAGGGTCAAAGGCGGGAAATAGTGTATGGATAAGGTTAAGACGAGGAGGTGGTGGAACTCGATCATGGGTAGAAAAAGGGTTGGTAGTGACATTTAGCCTTTATAATGGGGCTTGTGGGGGAGCTACGATTTTTCTATCTATGAGATTCTGGATCTCATGGCAAAGACAAATCCAATGGTCGGTTTCATGGCCTTATTGCTGATAAATGGCATAATACTTGGATGCATCATGCCTAGGTAGAAGCTGGTCAAGAAGAGGTCGAGGATCGAGCAGTTTGAGATGGCCTTTTTCCAATTAGGTTTTCAGGGCTCAAGTTGGAGTCATATAGAGTGGGTGAATATCACGGTTCGAGAAACAGTTTCGATTGTCAGATTGTGGAGTGGCGTTGGCAAAAGGGTTGGCTATTTTTGTGGAGGTGGTGACAGTACCAACTTCCGAAGGTTTTGCAGCTGTGTTATTACTGATAGTAACATTGGAACCACGAACAAAAGTTTTTCTTACAGATTCTTTCTCATCTACGATGATCCCATGTTTCATAGCATCCTCAATCTAAACTCCTATCTCATATAGATCTTTGAAGGTAAAAAGTGGGAGAACTATCATCTTTTGTAACATCTTGCCATGAAGGTTCCTAACTACTATCCGAATCTGATCCTTCTTCGAGGGCTTATTGGTCATCATGGCTCCCTTGGTTCTCCATCTTGCTATGAATTCGACAAAGCTTTCCTTTGGCTCTTGACGTGTGGTTTCCAAGTCACGGGTGGTCACCTCAATCTGCATGTTATAGGAGTACTGAGCAATGAATGTCTCAACCAACTCCTTCCAATTTTACTTTACCTTATCCTCCAGTTTAGCATACTAAGTTGCAGTAATTCCTGACAAAGTCCTTTCGAACAGAGACGACTTTTAGGGACAGGTCAAGCCCATAGGTTTCAAAACATCTAAGAATAAACGAATATGTACCGTAGGGTCCCCTGATGGGTCAAATCGGTTAATATGTGGCATCTTGAATCTTTTTGGTAATTTAACAGCTGTCTCTATGTATCCATCCTCTATATCAGCAATGGAATTAATCCCTTGGGATTTTTTGAACAACTTCTCTAACTTGGCTATCTTCCACATAGCCGGATCAAAATCAACAATGTCAAGGAGAAAGAGTCTCTCAACTGGATGCACTAGGGCTCTAATAGCATGAGTCTAGTCCAGTTCTTTTGGTTGCTCAAACCCTGGGAAATTCTCAATGAGCAAAGGTTGGTCCAGACCTAGATGGTTAACTAGTTGTGGATGGGTAGCAGTTGCCCCGGTTGTTTATTGCATTCCAACAATGGTGTCACCTTGAGCAGCTACTGTATGATTAAAAGCATCCATGGATCGTTGAAGGTTGGCAATTATTTATGTAACATTCGGAAGATTCTGAGCCACTAAAGAAATTGAGGAATGGCTTACTAGGGTACTAAATAGAAGAGATCTAAAGGGTGACTAGCGTAAAATTTGAAAAGGAAATCGAGGATGTGAAGGGCCTTGAACCAACTATGCTTGTATGACTCTTCTTTTGGATATTAATGGAAGTGACATTAACATGATCTATAGTTTTGTTGAGTCTACCAGCACGAGTCCAAAGGGTTTTAGGGGTGCCAGAACTTTTTGAAGCTATGATGAACCAACTACCTAGTTAAAGAAAAACAAACAAACAAAGAAAACAAAAAGATATATCAAATGAAAATCCGGGAACAATTTGGCTCATAACACATATATCAAACATGAACCCGGCAGCATTTCAGCTCAATCTATACCGCTAACCACTGTATATCCCACTATGCTATTCTCAATCCAACCACTGATGTATCTGAACCACTAATATGAATAATGAACCCCTGTATCAGATCCCACATATTGCATATAGCAAATAAGGTGAACCAAAACACCCTTATGGGGACTTGTGATACCCTATCCTAGTTGGGAGACGAACTACAGCTTCACTATTCAAAAAATTGATATCACTACATCTTAGACACTGGAGAGCATCCTATCATATTTGTGGAAGTTGCTAGAGCTGTGTATATGAACTAGGTCAGTCTAGTCAAAAGAGTTACCTTGGCAAGACACCGAATACACCTACCCTACCTAGCACCAAAAATGAAAAGAGGATCAAACGATACATTGGCAGTCTAGATCTGAGGCTTGTATTCCCACCGTAACAGAGCCCACATTCGGCAAGCCGTCCAGGATGTTAAATGACAAATACAGTGACTTTAAGTGTACCATGCATGAAATGAAATGAATATACATAGGAAGATAAAATCCACATTATCAAGTTTGACTCATGTTCTCTTAATTTCCCCAGCGGAGTCGCCAGAAGCGCACTCAACAGTTTGGAGTCACGATCTCCTGATCTAGTCTCACTAGTGCAATGTGAAACAGAAAATGAGAGTCCAAATCCGAAACTTTTATAAAAAATCCATTTTATTGCAAAATATTGCCAGAAATGGACTACATCACCAATTTTTTAGAGAAATTAAGAAACCCGTGACTCGTGCCAAAGGTCGCCGTCTGTCATAACCAAAGTGTCTTAGCTTGGGAACATAGGTATGAGAGGGAAAAGTCATTAATTGAGCACCCTACTCACCCGATCAAAGATCGGCCTCTACTAAGTCATAATGTGATTTTTACAATCAATGTCAATCCATATTCTGATTATTAATACCATTACTATATGAGGCCTTCAAATAAATTTTGGTTATGCTCTAACTTCATGCATTTTTTAAAAGAGTTTCTTGGGTAAAATCCACAGCATAAGAATCATCTATACTCCAAAATAAATAACACAACTTCCATCCAATGCCATTCAAACAGATATCGCACTTAAGCACTTAGCCTCATGTTATAGCAATAGATATGGTAAGGAACACACACATGCAGTATGCTAAAGCTCAAAACACTCATCTAGTACTCCAAGGCAAGCTTGCAAGATATATATGGATATACACAGATATGCATGATCCTATATGCAAGTTCATAATGCAATACATACAGACCATATCCCTAGGAATCCTAATTACTAAGATGTAGCATTAGTACCACCACAATCCATGGATTTATGCACGTATTCATCTTTGAAAATAACACATCATATTAAGCCAGATGATTCGAACCCAAATGCATGGAAAAGTGGATGCAATATACAGGCATGATAAAGAAAACATGATGCAATACCGAAAGCGGATAAATAAAAGAGTTAGAAAGTCGTAGGGTTAAAAGACTATTACAACAATTCAAATAACAAAATGGGGAGAGAGAAATTATTACAATAATGAATCGACTCAGCCTAGCTACTACTGAATCTAACAAATCATACTAAATAAGGAAAAGAAGCAATCCAGGGGCTCCAGCACTGCTCAGGGGAGCATTCCACATTAACTTTCTGTTCTGTTCTTGTGGAAATGACCAACTAGACACTAGATGAGCCAGCCAAATTCCCTTTCTAGCTGGAGATTAGGTCAATGCAGAATCTCAAGACAGTGGCCAAAGGGAGGCTTTCTCGGTGGTTTTCAAACTTTCCATTTCCTCTCTTGAAAGGGATCACTTGGAGAGGAGATGGAAGGGCTAAAGCCCTCAACAACAACATAAACATATATATACAACAGATATTTTTCTCAAATAAACAAATTGAATGGATCAAAATCAAAACAGGTTCAAGCCTAAGAAATAGATAGGAACCTACATCTTCTCTTTGTGAATAAGGGCAAGTTAATACCCAAATCCATGCTATTAAGTGGAGAGCATATATTAATGCAAATTGTTTCTTGGCGGAAGCTTTGCTTACTAAAACAAGGGATTCATCAAACTCACTGAAAACTCCTCATCTAGTCATAGAACAGGGATAATGACACCCCTTTTTCACAAATGATTAAGAATGAAGTTTTCACTTTCCTTTAACCCAAAATATGTTGTTTTACTTCCAAAATACTCAATGAAAAAGAGAGAACAACACTTGCCAACACCAAATCCCATGGATCACTCAAACAACCTCATGAAACGACCCATAACACTCATTGTCATTAAGTCAAGAGTTGAAACATGCAGATTGACATACTTGAGAGAAAGGATAGATGTAGATAAGTGGTGTAATACGGAGAAGAGTTATTCTACTTATTGAACTTGTGAATGGATGGCTAAAATTACTCCCAAACACATCCACAAGAATCCAAAATTACTCCCACTTGTTGAATTTCTTGAGTTTTCCCCCCTGTTCTCTTATTTCTCTTCTCTTAGACCTCTTGAGTTCACTTCTTCAATTCCCAGCACAAAGCCTTGAGCTCTCCTCTTCAACTTCTTGAAGTCTCCAACAAGAACAAATGGCTAGAATGATCTCTACACTTCTTATCTCTTATTTAAATTGACTTAGATTAGATTAACTCGTAATTATGCATTAGCTTGATTAATCACTCCTGAGTTCTAATTAATTATGATTAGTCTTTGATTAAATTAATCTTAAATTAAGTCTTAATTTAATTACTCTTAATTTTTATTGATCTCACATAAATTTTTAGTTGAGCTCCTATTAGGCTCTACACATTACACTAAACCTATTAAACTCCTCACTTAGGGATTTCTAAGTCTTCTAGACATTCAAATTCTAATTCAAACAAAAGTCACTCATCAAATATACCACACACATATCACATACAAATAATACAAACAAAATTAAGAATTCCTATAATTTAATTAAATGCAAAAATGATATGCACGACTTGGTTATCACAATCTCTCCCCCTTAAAAAGTTTGATCCTCCAAACTTGTTGTACATTCTATCGGAAACAAATCTGGATATCTCTATCCCATCTCATCTTTCCTTTGCCAAGTGGCTTCTTTTCCACAATGTTCTTTCCATTCAACCTTCACCATAGGAATCGATTTGTTTCTTAACTATTTGACTTGTCGGTTGACAATCTAAATTGGTTTTTCCTCATATTTCATAGCATCATCAAAAGCTACCCGATGGTAGTCAATAACATGAAAAGGATCTTGAAGATAGTCCTATAACATTGAAACATGAAACAAATTGAGCATTTGCTCCACTCTCGGCGGTAATGCTAACCGATATGCCACTAGACCAAGTCTCTGCAAAATCTGAAATGGCCCTATATAACGAGGTGACAACTTGCCCATTTTTCCAAATCTAGTTTGGCCTTTCATTAGAGTTACTTTCACGATGTAGACAACCCATTTTTTACCGCCTTTAAGACTTGGGTGCTACTGATTGATGATTGATGGTGCAGGCTATGTTGTGCAAAGGTTCGATTTCTTCGACAATGGGAGCATCAAATCCCAACCTTACATCTCATTTTTGGACCAAAACTATTTTGACCAAAAAGATTTTTAGACCTTAAAACCCTCTCTTTCAAAATATTTTTAAAACAAAGTTCCTATGATGTTCTGAGGCTCGCATTTCGTTAAATGTTGCGCTTTTCGGTAAACCGAGCAAGGATAAAGTGGAAATGCATGAAAGAGAGGTGAAATTTTTGAAAAATATTTCAAAACACCTTATTTAGAGGTTTAGAGTTGAAGAAAAGAAGCAGAGAGGGAAGAAACCTAGTTGGAGAAGAAGTTGGGCATGAACCGTTAAGAGACAGTCGAGCAGCCCTCGCTAAATCGAGCCTATCCATTTGTACACTTGGATTTCAGCTATGAGACCACCACCGTTGGAAAGAAGACCTCTGAGGCTTCATTTTTACACTCAAGAATCTCCTAAAGCCGAGTCCAGATGAGGGAGATATGGCTGGTTGGAGTTAGGCATCAATCCAATTGAGCTGGAAATGAGCAACCTTCACTAAAAGAGGCATATCTTTTTGCACACTTGGAATATTGATGTTAGGCTGCCACCATTGGAAAGATTACTTCCAGGGCTTCAATTTAGACACAAGAATGATCTGAAAATGAGTCCAGATGAAGGAGTTATTCTCGTTTGAAGTTGGACCTGGAGAGCAGATTTTGCTGTCGGCCACTGGTAGTGGCTGGTCAGCCACGGGCATGTACGAGGCCACCATTGGTGGTTGGTCGGCCATAGATGTGTACGGTCGGCCACCGATGATGAACGGTCGGCTACTAATGTCCCAAACTTAGATTTTTTGAAGATATTTCTCCTCCAGCTGTATCACACTGCTCCAGCTGTCCCATTTTTAGATATTTTCGACCAAGGCTCTTTTTTTTTCTATATATAGAGGCCATATCTCTCATATTGCAAGGTTATAAAATTTTGGAAGCCTCTCTCTCTAAAAATCCTCTCTCTCTAGATTTTTCTCTCTCTAGACTTCTCTCTCTCTCTCTCTCTCTCTCTCTTGTCCTTTTGTGCATACAAGTAGAGATACACCTCTCCTTTGCCTAGACATCCTTGATGAAAGTGGTTTATCTTTGGGCTGAGGTTACTTGAAGCTCTCTTAGAGCTTCCTTTGAGCTCTAGAAGGTGGTTTAAGCTCAGATTGTTCCTTAAGTGGTGTCTTCCCTTCAAGAGGTAGAAACTTCTCTTTGCTAGCTTAATTTCCATACTTGTTTTGCCATCTTTTTACACTGTTTTTGAGCTGGTTTTCAACTGTAAAAACTTCTATTTTTTAGTCCTAAAAATGGTGGTTTGAGCCTATTTTGTGTTAGGGGGTTGTCTCTCCCTTTTGTTCCTTAACTTGTATAGCTTTTTGTGCTATCCTTCAAGGCTTTCAAATTAAACTTTTTGGGCCTTTAAACCACTAAAATTCAGAGTTATTTCAGTGGTGGAAAGCATGTTTTGAAGTCCAAAATAGAGGGGTTGGCCTTCCTTCCTTGTGTCTCACTTCCATGCCTTGTTAGCATCCTATAGTAGCATGTTTTTATGGCTTAACCTAGCTTCATTCAGGTATGTTTTAAGCTCTGATTTGGCATGATTTAGCTCTGTTTTGGGCTGCTTTGATCATATGAATCATGTTTTGTGTAGGTATAGCGCAAATGCCTTCACTAGCTTAGTGTTTCAAGGCCTCTAACATGTTTTGCTTAAGATGATTGCATGTTGTAGTGTCATTTAACATGTGATTTCAGTGTATATAGCTCTGTCACACTCTCACTTATTTCACTCTTTCATTGCTTTTGAGAGTTGTGTCTTGAGTTTTGTTTGGGAGCTAACATATGAGCATATTTTTCTAGCCTTTTATGCTTCAATTTCAGCATGTTTTAGCCAATGTTTTGGCATGTTTTAACTCTGTTTTGAGCTGGTTTGATCAATTGAGCTTTGTGTTGCATGCCTCTAGTGTAGTGCTCTTCACTAGTTTAGTGTTTTCGGCTTTTGAACATGTCTTGCATATGTTGCTTGCATGATTTAGTATCTTTTTTTCATGCCATATCAGCACTGAAATGTCTGCAACCTCCCTTTATTCTTCACTTTTTAATTTGTTTTGAAAGTGGTCTTGAGCCCCTTGTTGGCTTGAGTGTGAAATTGAGGCTCTCATGCCTAATGGTTTTAATCCTCCCTTAAGGGTTTCTACTAACCAACAGCATGAGGCCTCTTTCATGCTCAAGGCATTTGTGGCTTAGGACCTCTTTCCAATTAGAGGACTTTCACTTTGGACTTAATCAATTAAAGGACTAATCGGTAATGTAAAATGTGTAAACAAAACATGACAAGTAAAACTTGAGCAAGTTAAGCATGTTGTGCTGCATTGCATGCATTTGGATCGGACGTTAATCCAAACACAAGAAATGTGGAACGTTTCATACTCAAAGTGATGAAACGTGTCACGTTTTTTGGTTGTCGTCACCCTTGATCATGCATGATAGGGTGGTGGTCCTTTGAGTCTTATTTGTGCATTTATTAAGCTTGTACAAGTTTGACTCTTTGGCCATCATGCATTGAAAATGCTTGGTTGATGGCTTGAGAGCCAAGAGCTATACTCCTTTGAGCTTGAGAAATGATAAGGAGTGTAGCAGTACACACATTCCTTGAAAATGCTTTGTTTTGCCTCTATTGCTCTCTGTTGCAGCAAAAGTAGGAGTCCAGAAAATGGGGGTGGCCGACCAGCCAGCTAAGGTGGCCGACAGCCACTTTTTGTGGCTGACCGGCCACTAGTGAATTTTTGTGCAATTGTGTTCCTATGTTGGAGCAGAGGCAATCTGGAAGTTGGTATAATTTTCCAAGATCAAATGAGTGCAAACAGAGGCATCCGATGGCAAGGCAAGAGCATTTTCAGAAACAAGCAACCGAGCATGCATGCATCCCTCGTCCTTCGAGGCCGTTTAATTGCTTTATTAGTTTGTTGTAGCTAATTAATACAAGTGTTGTAATTAATTAGTTTAATTTGGTTTGTAATATTTTAGCTAGCTTAGAATAGTTAGTTAATTTATTTCAATTGTATTGTAATAATTAGCTTAGCTTAGCGTAGCTAGTTAGCTTATTTATTCGGACCCTCCTTCGCGAGGGCGTAATGTTGTAATAAGTGTGCGTGCGTGTGTGCATGTCTTCCAACCCCACGTCTTTCTCCCTTTTATTTATCTGTTTTTGATGGTTAGATTGGGGATCATGTTTCAATTAGCATACATTATGCTTGCATGTTTGCATCATTCATTTGTCTTGTATGCACCGAGGCTCAGCGCATCATTCAAATTGCATTGTCAATTCAATACTTATTTGAATATGTGTTTCAAAGCATGTTATCAGATTGTGTCATATGCCATATTTATTGTATGTGTTGTATTAGACACTTAACATAGTTAGGATCATGCATTCTTTCTAACAAGTTTTTGTTTTGGCTTGGAGTACTCGGTAAGCTTTACGCTTTAGCATGCATGCATGAGTGTGATTGCCATATTGCCATGTTTCGCATACTTGACATAAGGCTATGTGCTTAAATGCTTAACTGCATAAATGCCTGTGGATGAAGGCTTTGTTACTTGAATTGGAACAATTCATCGAATATGAGTTTTAAGCCCACTTTGCAAAGTGGCAAATCATGTTTTTAAGCCCATCATGTTTGGTGGCAAATCTGCGTTTTAGCCCACTTAAGGGTAACAAATTCAAACCATTTTCAAAAACAAACACGAGTTGAATTGTTCCAAGTCTTGCGACTTAGTCTATACTTGTATGTGTGCGTCACATAGTAAAGTTAGATTAATAACCAGAATAAAAACACATATATTTATAAAAACAACATATCATGCTTAGTAGAGGCCGATCCTTTGATCGGACGAGCGGGGGTGCTCATTTCAGGACCTTCCCCTCTCGTACCCAAGTTCCCGAGCCGAGGCAGCTTTGGTGATGACAGACACGTGGCCTTAGGCACGAGTCAGGGTTTCCTAAATTTCTCAAAAATAAAATATTTAGGTGGCAACTCTGTAATCTAGCAAAACAGTCCAGTTTTGGAATTATTTGATTCAAAATCGATTTTCCAAAATGATCTGTCGGATTGGACTCTTTGGTGTTTATCAGTCTCACATTGCACTTTGTGAGATTAGATTCAGAATCGTGATAAGAGTCCGAACTGTAGGACCAATTCGAGTCCGAAAGGGGGCGCGAAGAAAGTCGAGTCTACACACGAACATATGATCACCAACTTCAAACTCTAAGTCCCTCATTCTTTGATCAACATAACTTTTGTGATGGTTTTGAGTTATCTTGAGTTGTTGTTGGATGATCGTGATCTTGTTGGTGATCACTTGCACAATTTTCGGCCCTACTAATGCTCTATCTCCCACTTCTATCTGGCAAACTAGAGATTTACACTTCCTTCTATACAAAGCTTCATAAGGTACCATGCCAATGCTAGCTTGGAAACTATTATTATAAACAAATTCTGACAATGGTAGACAAGTTTCCCAACTTTCCTGCAAATCCAAAGCAAACATCCGAAGCATATCCTCTAAAGTTTGTGTGGTCCTTTCTAATTGGTCATTTGTTTACAGATGAAAAGTAGTATTGAACCTCAATTCTGTTCCTATTGCTTTCTATAGACTTTTCCAAAATTTAGACACAAATTTACGGTCCCTATCTGATACATGTAATTGAACAATTTCGTTTATATAAATAGTAGCAAGTCTATCTGCATTATAAAAAGATCTCATAGGTAGAAAATGAGTAGACTTAGTCAACCTATCCACAATAACCTAAATAGAATTCATACCTTTAGGTGTTCGAGGCAATCTAACAACGAAATCCATAGTTATGTGTTTCCATTTTCATTCTGGAATGTAGAGGCTGAAGTAATCCTGCTAGTCTTTTATGTTTAGCTTTGACTTGTTGACACTGTAGGCACTTGGAAATGAATTCAGCAATATCTTTCTTCATGTTTGGCCACCAATAGGTTTTCTTGAGGTCTTGGTACATATTAGTATTTCCTGGATGCATAGCAAATTTAGACTTGTGAGCTTCCTCTATGATTCGTCTTTTAATTTCTAAAATGTTTAGAACACACAATCTGCCTTGGAATTTCAAAACTTGATCTTCTATAGCAAATTCCGATTTTTGTATCAACTCCATTTCATTACACACTTTTTTGAAAAATTCATCTTCCATTTGTTTTTGTTTGATCTTCACTATTATTGCCGATTGTGTTGAAATTGCAGTTAACAATCCGCCTTGTTCACGAAGTGCGACTTCCACCTCTAATCTTTCCAAGTCTTCCAACAATTCTTTTTGCTCCATAAGCAAACATACTAGGTTCCCCAATGATTTTTCTGCTAATAGTATCTACTAGAGTGTTGGCCTTGCCTGGATGATACTGAATCTATAAATCATAATCCTTAATCAACCCCAACAATCTTCTTTAATGCATATTAAGCTCTTTTTGAGTAAAGAAGTACTTCAAGCTTTTGTGGTTAGTGTAGACTTCACAAGTTGCCCCATAAAGGTAATGTCGCCATATTTTCAATACAAAATTACTGCTGCTAACTCCAAGTCATAAGTTGGATAGTTCTTTTTATGTGGCTTCAGCTGACAAGATGTATGAGCAACTACCTTTTTGGTTTGCATAAGAACACAACCCAAACCTTTATATGACACGTCACTATAAATAGTAAACCTTTCTATACTTGATGGTAGTGTAAGCATGAGTAATGTAGTTAGTCTTGTCTTTAATTCTTAGAAAGCAGATTCCCTTTGGTCTGTCCATTTGAATGACACTTCCTTCTGTGTTAACTAGGTGAACAGTACATTAATCTTTGACAAATCTTCTGTAATAACTTGCTAGACCGATAAAACTTCGACTTTCGTTACATTAGTTGGTGTAAGCCAATTCACAATAGCTTCACTATTTTGTAGATCCACTAAAATACCATCTTTGTTAATTACATGACCCAAAAATACAACACTATCCAACCAAAATTCACTTTTCTTCAATTTAGCATATAATTTCTTCTCTCTGAGTATTTGAAGAATTATCCTCAAATGTTGTTCATGTTCTTCCTTGCTTTTATAATAAATCAAAATATCATCAATAAACACAACAACAGACTTATCCAAGTATGATTTGAAAATTCGGTTCATTAGATCCATAAAAGTTGTGGGCACATTTGTAACTCCAAAAGGCATGAATAAATCTCATAATGTCCATGCATTGTTTGGAAAGCAATTTTCTCCATATCTTCAGCTTTGACTTTCAATTGATAATACTCGGATCTGAGTTCAATCTTGGAAAACACTTGGGTTCCATGTAACTGATCAAATAAATCGTTGTAGCTTGTTTTTCATGCTCCTTTAGGATACGATTAGCCCTACAATTCGAACTCCTGTGGTTCTGAATTTGATTCCACAAGTGCAATATGAAATAGATAAACACAAAAGAGTCCAAATCCGGCAAATCTTTTGAAAAATCGATTTGGAATCAAAATGCCAAAAATGGACTGCTTTGCCAGATACAGAGTCACCACCTAAATATTTTTGAAAAATTTAAGAAACTTGAGACTCATGCCAAAGGCCACTTATCTGTCATCACCAAACTATCTTAGCTCGAAAACTTAGGTACGAGAGGGGAAGGTCATGAATTGAGCATCCCACTCGCCCGATCAAAGATCGACCTCTACTACTCATGATGTGATTTTTATTTACATTATATGCTCTTGTTCCGATTTATTTGGTTAACTTACTATGTGACGCACACAAGTGTAGACTAATTTACAAAAATTGGAACATTTGATTTTGTGTTTGTTTGAAAATTATTTTTGGTACTCGTCACTTAAAAAGGTGAGTTTGTATGTACATTAATCAATTTGTCATAATTTTAGCAATTAGCCTCCATCCATCGGCATTCAAATAGGTATATCACTTAAGCAATTAGCCTCATGGAAAGCATGCTTGACATGGCAATAATCACACACAATGCAAGATGCTAAAGCAATAAACGCTCGCCTAGTACTCCAAGGCAAGCCAAAAAAAGCAAAATAATTAGAAAATATGCATGTTCCTGAACAATGCAATATGACTAATGCAACACACACATTTATGCAATTTTTGTAAGCTCAACTATGAACATGGTATATGATCCGATTCAAAACATGTGATAAATTACGTATTCAAGCGATGAAATTGAATTTTGACACTGATTAGTATGATGAGCCGAACCCAAATGCATGTGATACGAGTGTATGCAAACATGAGAATGCTAAGTAAACATGATGTTGTATATTACCATCATAAGCGGAGAAATAAAAAAGAGAAATAAATGGGGGTTGGAAGACACACACACTTATTACATGTTTGCCCTCATGCAAGAGGGTCCGAATTGATGTCCAAATGTCCAAAATAAACTAACTACTACAAATTCAACTGAATGAATTACATAACTAACAAGTTGTTACAACAAGGATCTCTAGAATGAGCAACAACTTAGTAATCTAAGTTAACTAGCTATATAACTACAACTATAATTACAACAATAATGAGAGCAGTAATTTACAATTTACAAAGGAAGCACAAGGATGGCATGCACGTGACGGTTTCAGAAGCAGCTTTGCCCTGCCCTCCTTAGAATCTGCCCTATTTCACCTTCAACCACTGCCCTTTATTTCTGCAAAAACACACTATGCACCAAACATTAAAGGCCAGTCGACCCCTAATGAGGCCCAGTTGGGCCCAAATAAGGCCAGTCGTGCCCTAATTTTGTGCAAAACCCTATTTTTGTGCTTTGAGGTGAAAACAATGCAGGCAGAGTTTTTTATGAGCTCTGTTTGTCCCTCTTATACTTCTCTGTCATGGAAAGCCTCAAGAGAAGGACGAAGTCGTTTCGAAAACCATCAATGAGCAAGTTGCTTGCTTGATGATTTCGGCCACTATTTGGACAAAAATCAATGAACGCAATGAATAACACTCACCCTTCTCTCTTATCATGGAGTGAACTCAAAAAGGGAAGCAGAGACGCTTCAAGGGACGTCAAAACACCATAAATTGATGTGTGACAACTCCTGACACAATAGACTCGACGTAATGTCTGACCGAACTCAAGCAACCCTATTCATTTTCTTTATGTTGGTTGGTCTAATTTTTAACCAATTTTAATAGTCCTTGCCATTCCTTAATCCCTTTATCCAAAATGATAATTAAGTTTACTAAATGAGAAAAACGTCAAGCAAAAGGTACTCCTAAACATGAAAAGGGGACCATGCCGTTGACAGTGAACCTCCATAGAGATTAAGCTATTAAGCATAGGTCTCTAGCTCATGCTTTGAATAACCATCAACCAGTTGAAATGACTCTCAAACAAAAGAAGAAAAGAGGGAGGTTGCAGAAATGAATGCTAAATTGATTATTAAAATGAGACCTTTGAAATAAAGAAAGCTATCAACTCAAACAACTCGGTGTCTAAAGCCTAAACAACCGAAGCTATGAGGACTCACAATACAACAAGCAAATATTCAAAGCGTGAACTAACTTACTAAATTATGACAGCCCTAAATAGCCCTAAAACATTAAAAAAATAAAAAATAAAATAAAATAAAAAAACTATCACAGCCCAAACCCGCCCTATAGGTTTAGCGTCATAACCGGCCAGTAATACTTGGATTACCAAAAGCCTCTTAACAGAATAACATATAATTAGGGACTGTGGAAGCAAATACATAAAATATACATAATCCATTGAGCTATGAGAATATACATGGGATAGATAATCTTAAACTTTTATAAACATATAAGTGACATCAAAAGATACAGTATTTACACGTCACTCCATGTACATACAAACAAAAAACTTGTCCGAAAATCAGAAGAAACAAAGTCTCATACATTCATAAAAACACAACCACTAAACTCAAATCCAGAACCTCCTCGGGAGGCACAAAGGCTGGCTGACAAAATGGAATCTTAGGCCATCAACTCTAAGCTTGGTCATGTGCTTGATCACCTACATACATAGTATAAATAGTGAGCTGGTGCCCAGTGAATAATAACAGAGTAAGGAGTTTACTAAATGATGTCTATACAGAAACAGAGTCTAATGCATATTTAGATTTCATATCAAAAACAGATTCTTATATATGTTCATATTCATAATCAAAGTTCATACATTACACATAATAATGCGTGGCACATCCATTAGTATTAACAAATCCAATGATCCATGAGGGGACGGCCGTGACGGCATTCTGATGACCCGTAAAGGGACACCCATAAGGCATTCTGATGACTTATGTACATAGAGACGTTTCTGATGACCCAAAAGGGATAACTATGAAGGCATTCCGATGACCCATAAAGGGACAACCATAAGGCATTCCAATGACTCATGTGCACAGAGATGTTTCTGATGACCCACAAAGGGACAACCATAAGGCATTCTGATGATTCATGTGCACAGAGATATTTCTGATGACCCATAAAGAGACGGCCATAAAGGCATTCCGATGACCCATAAAAGGGACGCACATCATATGATGCTAAGGATGCCACGAATATATTTCAGAAACTTGGACAATCATTCATTAATGTAAAACATAGTATTTTAGAAAACTGATCATTTCATATCATTAGAAAATAATTAAAGTCAAACATAACTTTACAGAGTTGTTACTCACAAATAATAGATGGCTCCAAGTAGACAAATTGAGTAAGCAATTCAGATATCTTGTGGTACGTGACCTACACAGGTACAAAACAAACACGTACTAAATTACACACCCGGAAACAGCAACTTAATTCTTTCTTGTCTTGGTGTGTTTCTACTTCTTATCCTCATTATGGTGTCTTAATCTTGGCCTAGGAATGTCTAGGATGCAATGAGGATACTAAAATGCACTTGAAAACACTTAACAAAAATTACTGAAAACAGGGGTCTCGCTCGAGCGGACATGCAAAATGCGAGTGGTCACTCGAGCGCACATTCCTTGGCTCAAGCAACCTGTAAACTTTGCAAAAGTGCTGGTTGCTTGATTTTCCGCTTGACGCTCGCTCGAGCGATCTGCAAAACACACAAACTTCTGGGAGCATACATTTTACGCTCAAGCGGACTTTTGGTCGCTCAAGCAGAAGTGCAAAAATAAAAGTGGTCACTTGAGCGCAGGATTTGTTGCTCAAGCATGGAAGCAAAATTCTGGAATTTTCAAAATTGCTTCCAAGCTTCAAACTCGACCCCAAAGTTGTAAATTATGTTTTCTTAGGCCAAAAACTTAAGGAAACTCTTGTAAACTTGCAAAACATCATGAATTAAGAATCATTACTCAAAATCAAGGCCCAAAATGAAGTGGATTCTTCAAATTCAAACTTGAATTATGAGTATACACACCATGCATGTGTTATCATGAACTCAAATATTCCCAAACATGTACAAATGAAGTGTTAAGGTGCAAAACCACAATGAGCTCCCATAATTTAACAAAAATAGGCTCTTGCATGTAAGAATTTGTTGAAATCAAAACTCAAAATCCATGAATTATGCATGCATGTATACAATTAGTTCATTTCTTCCATGATTGACATAATTCTAACTTATTCTCTTGAATTTCATGTAAATATTCTTACATGACTCATGAATTCACTTCCTATGTACCTTATTTCCAAGATTTAAAGGAAATGTTCATACCTAAGGTGTGAATTCAAAGGGTTCAAGCTTGATTCTCCAAGAATTCTTCTAGTTGAGCTCAATCTTTTTTTCCCCTCTCTCTCTCTCTCTCTCTCTCTCAATGTTTTGTTGCCTCAAAGACGATAAAATGAGAGTGTGAGTCATGTTCCTTAATCATCTTAAGCCTTATATAGGCTTGCTTAGTGGTGATTAATTAACCTAGGCTTAAGCTATTCATATTGGCATTAATTATTCTAATTTAATCGTTCCGAAATGAATTTTGATTAAACATATCATAAAATTCTAAAAATTCTAATTATCACATAAATCAAGTCAATTTCTGAATCAAATGCCGATAAGGCTTTCAATTCGCAATCCATAATGAAAACATGAACAAGTCTTTTTACGTTAAACAAATATAAACACAAATAAGGCAACACACACATGCAATTTAATTCAAAATTTCTCTTAATTACTGATTAATCTTATTTAACCACGAATTAACGTAAATCAAAAGTCGGGGTTGTTACAAAAATAGTGGCTAAAAGTGTGTTAAAAGTACGCAAAAAGATAGACAAAAGCAAAGAGACACAAACTAAAAAACAAAGACAAGGAGAGGTGGCCAACCCCTCCACTTTTTGAGACTTTAAACCATGTTTTCCAGCCCTTTTTAACCTCTGAAAATCAGTTTGAGAACTAAAGAAAATAGTGTAAAAATAAGGGCTTGAGCTATGAAATAAGGTGCAAGAGAGGGTGTTAACCCTCTCTATCCTTTGGTAGCTATCCAAACCCAAGTTTAAACACTTGAAAAGGACTCAAGACAACACAAAAACATAAGAAGTAGCTAACAAAAGATAGAAAAAGAAGTAAGAGAAAAGGTAGTAAGCTTATACCTCTCAAAAAAAGCAAGCTCTTGTTTGTAACACAAACTTGGTTCAAGCACACTCTCAAGCTTGAATTGTGATGCACAAGCCTCAATCAAGGCTCTAAGGTTATGATCTAAGGTGGTATATGGTGTATGGATATTAGTCCAGAGGGATAGGTTTATTCAAAGGTGACTTGTATATGAAGAAGGAGCTCTCTCTTGTGTGTATATGTTCTTTAGAAATTGTTCAACCCTCAAAACAGAGATATCACCTCGTTTTTATAGAATTTGAGCAAAATAGATCGAAAATATCTTCAAGAAAAGACAGTTGGCAAGCTCTCGCCCAAAACAGAGTTTATCGCCAACAAGGCATGGCCGGGCCCAAATGGCCACGGTCGGCTCTCAATAGGGCATGGTCGGGCCCTAATGTATTGCCCTATTTCCCTGTTTCAAACTTAGTGTTAGGTGGCACAATGTTCAAAAATGAACCTCTGAGGTAAAAATAAGGCAAGTAAAAAGGTTTTGGGATTATTTCAAGACTCGACCTTGGATTCCCTCGCCGAGAACTCAAATCACACAATGCAGTTTTCATCATTGAGTGCGTTGGACCAAGCGCCTAAGTCTTACGAGTAGTCAAAAATAGGGTGTCTACAATCATCAATAAAAGGTAGAGGATATTTATTCTTTACAGTTACCTTATTCAATTCCTGATAATCAACACTGTACTAAAGTGTCCCATCTTTCTTCTGAAAAAAAAAAAAAAAAAAAAAAAAAAAAAAAAAAAACTATTGTGCCCCACTGTGATGTACTAAGCCAAATGAACCCTTTGTCGAGCAATTCCTGCAGTTGAACTTTCAGTTTTTTTATTGATGCTATTGACATTCTGTATAGAGTCTTTGAAATTGGTTGGGTACTTGGTATGATATCAATAGCGAACTCAATTTCTCGATCTATCAATTCCCCTGGCAATTCTTTTGGAAAGACATCTGCAAATTCCCTAACTACTGGAATGTTGTCTAGTCTATCTTCTGTTGCCTGTGTGCTCATCACACTATATAAAATAACCATGACATCCTTTCTTAAGCAGTTTACAAGCTTTCATTGATGATATCAAATAAGGTGGGGGAACTACTCCATTGCCTTCAAAAGAGAATTCATTTTGTCTAGGGGATCAAAAGAAAACCCGCTTAGACATACAGTCGATGGTTGCACAATACTTGGATACCCAATCCATACCCAGAATTACGTCAAAATGATCATTTTCAAGAGGCATTAAATTAACATATAATGTAACATCCCCCAAATAAAATTTCACATGCAAGGTAAATAAATGTACATAACATAAATCCTCTAGACGGTGAAGAAACACATAACACATAATCCAACGGTTCCAATGGTCTATTCAATTTACTAACAAATAATTTTGAAACAAATGAATGTGTGGAACCCAAATCAATTAACGCATAGGCATCTTGGGCACAAATAGAAAGAGTACCTGAGACAACGACATCAGTATTCTGGGTGTCCATAATGCCCCAAAATAATCAACAATAGATAATCCCTCAAAGTAAGCTAAATGTAAGGAAAACCAATAATGTTTCACTCTTTCATTAACTCTCTTGAAAGGATTACAGAAGATGCCATATGCACTTATGCATTCATAAACCCTATGCAAGGAAATGAAAAGGAATACATAGAGGTTCATGCCTTAGTGGCTACATATCTCCAAGTCGATGCTTAGTTACAACAAAAGTGGGTCAAGCCCAAAACAAGTAAAAAGCCCGAGGCTTGGACAACAGATATTTACAACAAAAGAAAAACAAAACGAGCCTCCAGCTCCACAATCCTCTAAATCTAAGTCTATGGTGGAGGCATACCATCTGTAGCTAAAAGTTGGTTTCCATATAGGGTGAACTAAAGCCTAGTAGAGAATACTTGAATACATTGTATGATCCTTAACAAAGTCACATAGTGAATGATATACATGCCATTTACCGAAAACATCATACTTTCTCTTTAGAAACAATACAATGCCATGGTTATATATATCAATTCGTAAAACAATACTTTTTAAATCAGAGAACAAGATAGTGGATACACAACACTGGGAATATCTAGGTATGTGTCTGCTAGTAGACTATACGAGCACTACTAAAGTCATTTTACCAGTACTAACCGGAATGATCGGCACCTAACCACGTGGGTTTCTAGACTTTCACCAAGGACACACAAGCCAACATAGAAATACCACAATCACACCTCCTAACCAGATTCACCAAGGTATTTATCCCTTTTTCTCAAAAGGATACATTTTCAATGTATAAATATGAAACAATGTTCAATGCAAGATTTATGAGTAGTTGGTTTCAATTAACCTAATCCTCATGCCATTTTTACAACAATGAAGTTATCTTCCACCGCTACCCCAAAACAGATATCTCTATACAAAAGATAAATCTCCAACAACAATTATAATTTCACAATCTCAATGTAGGAGTGAAAATACATATCCAACTCCATTCTCTTCATCAAAGATACACTCATTTAATTATTTCAAAAACTCATCCTTTCTCTTTTTCGTTAGGTCAAACCAGTGATTTTCAAGATTTCCAATAAAATATATATTCTTTTTCAAAACACATTTGTCAATAGTTCAATACAACTCAACAATATACTCATTCCCACAACATTTCTCAAGAACCCATTTGAAAATCCTTATTTTACATTTCAAAATCAAACCCAAATCAACCCACAACTCCCAAATCATAATACTTTATAAGGAGCACATAATGAAGAATCATACAAGGAGGTTAAAAAAATCCCTACCTCAAGAGTAAAAGAAGAAAAGAACATGACCCAACTTTAGACGGAGTCAAAAATGAAAACTTCACCGATTAAAACGTTCACTTTTACGAGCTCTACACTTTTCTCCAAAGCACTAGGGTGGTGAGATCAACGAATTTGGGTGTATTTGAGATGTTTAGACAAGAACTAGAGAGAGAGTGTGAAGAAATTTGGTAAAGTTAACTTTTTGAGAGAGAGAGAGATCAAAAAGTGACTGAAAAGATCTTTTTCTCGTACTGATATACACACAGACCACTCGAGCGACCAAAACATTGCTCTAGCATCAGACACAAGGATTTGTTCGAGCGAACAACTCAAGGCTCGAGCGCACAATGACACCCTCTTAGTAGTTTAGACCTACAAAAGACCACTCAAAAGACAACCCATGGCTCAAGTGAAGAATAAACTCCTCCCAGAAGTTCAGATTGCAAACTCAGATAATAGAAGGAACCAAAGACCGCTTGAGCGAAGGAAAGACTACTCAAGAGAACTTGAAGAAAAACAGACATAAACTCTTTTAAAAAAACAAACTCACAACCTGTTCATAACATAACCAAATAACTTCAAACAACCAATCCACACTACAACAAGGCAACAAAGAGTATAAATAATAACCATGATCACTGGATCCCAGTCCAAGAATATTAAAGGATTGAGTTTTAACCTAAGTCCCTATAGTTTCTCTTGGGACAAGTGCAAAAACTCTCCCTTGCTTGAAATTTTCCTTTGCAGTTGATGGTTTTGCAGTAACTTTTGTCATTGGAACTGAACCGATTAAACTGGCGACAGGTCTACTAATACTTTGTTCAACTTGAGGACAATCTTTCACCATATGACCCATTTTACCACACCTGAAACAAGCCCCAGAAGTTCGGTAATAGAATCCTCAATGCTTGTTGCCACAATCTGGACAAGTTAGTATGGAATTACTTCCTTAATTAGAGTTGCTAGATGTCCCCAAATTTCGCTTATTGTTCAAAAAAGGTGTTGGCCCTCTATTCATATTAAAGCCTTGTCTTTCCTGTCCATTCTGAAGATTGCTTCTGTGCAGCCAAATTATATTCAGACATCAAGGACATATCCAAAACATCAACATATTTTGGTAGTTTCAAAACATTGATCCTTTCTTATATGGAATCTCAGAGTCCTCCTTCAAATTTTCTAGCTTTCTTATAATCAGTGTCAACCATGTGTGGTGCAAATTTTGCTAATTCAACGAATTGAGCCTCATATTCTTCCACTGTTCTATTACCTTGCCTTAGCCTTTCAAATTATAAAACCTTTCGATCACAGATACATTGCGGAAAGTATTTCTTGTAGAAGATTTTCAAAAACCAAGCCCAACTGATGCCTCTATTTTCATCTCTAGCCAACATCCACTATCTACAGGCCTCATCTTCTAGAGTAAAAGCAACAAGTATTGCTTTCTGTGCATCAGTGCACAGAAAAACTTTAAATGACTTCTCAATTTCGAGAACCTATGCCTTGACCTTCAATGGATCGACTCCACTCCAGAACCATGACGGTTTCATCTTCTTAAATTCTTTTGTAAGAGCAATAGTTTGATCATTCACCTAATTATCTTGAATTGGTAGTTGTATAGGTTCCTGTAGTGGTGGTGGCTGTTGTTGTCTCAATGTTTTAACCACTCCTTCCAATATTCTTTTTAATTTGTCGAGTTGGGCCGAATATGATTTTGTCCCTTCATCTACTCTTGTTCTCACCATGATCTATATGAACATGAATTATAACATATACAAAAGAGTATGCATGTATACACATTTATGAGTGCATACCTTCACACACACACACACACACACACACACACACACACTTCTAAGATGAATGCAATTCCTAAGTCCATTCTAGAAATCCTAGTGCTCATATGGACGAGCACGTGGGTAAAGTAATCTGGCTCTAACACCACTCTGTCATGTCCCCAACTCGCTCCTAGAGGTTAGAGAGGTGACCGGCTAGTAATCATAGATTACCTACGGTCTATCCTGAAAAATCACAAAATGTTTAATGTAATGGGGCTTGAAGTAGAAGCATACAGAAAATAATCTAGTTCATTGAGTTATAGCGATACCGGTTTTCCCTCCATTGGTTATTGTATTCCGAACTCGATTCCGTAGATGTCTATTGTTGTATATGTTTCATTTCCGTCCTCTAATTCTTTGTATTTGAGTTTTGGGACGTGTTGGGCAGGTTTGTAACAGGTTGGGTGTGTTTTGAAACAAATGGTTGCTGCCCAGTTTTTGGTGTCTTCGCTCGAGCGAGGCTTTTGTCGCTCGAGCGAGCTTTGTGTTTTAGTTCCTTCACTCGAGCCAGGGTTCCTTCGCTCGAGCGTGCGTCTACGTCTAAGTTTGGACCTGAAGGTTGTGTTTCTTGGCTCGAGTGAGCTTTCCTTCGCTCGCGCGAGCGAGGACTATGTTTTGGGTTTCTTCACTCGAGCGAGCTTTTCTTCGCTCGAGCGTGCTTCTAGGTTACAGACCTGTAGCTTTGCGTTGTTGGCTCGAGCGAGGTTTCTTTGTGTCTGGTCGCTCGAGCGACCACTCCTTCGCTCGAGCGAGGTTCGAATATATCAGTTCGCAGCAGCAGCTTCTTCTTCACTTTTTCATCATCTTCTTTACTCAAACCCTAGCCATGGCTGCTTCTCTCTCTACATACATTTTCTATCTACAAATCCATCTAGTTCTAGTGGTTTTCTAACCTAGCCTCTTTGTAAGAAAGGCAGAGTTTGGTGTGGGCTACGCTTTGATCCAAAAATCATTGGATTTGGAGCAGCTTGAGTTTTCTCCATCTTCTCCTTTGGGTCTCTTCATTTGAGGTAGGGATACCCTACTCCTTCTTATGAGTTTTGACATAGATTTTAGTCATTTTGTATGAATGGTGGATTATGGTAATTTTGGGAAGTTAGGGTTTGATTTAAAGTTATAAAAAAAAAAAAAAAAAAGAGAGGGGGGTTTCAATTATTAAACTCCATGTGTATGTGAGACCTTGGAAAATGGAAGTATTGATGTTAAATTGATGAAATTGAACCTTAGGGCTGTTATTTGAAAAAGGGGGAAAATGCCCTAATTATGTTTGAATAATTAAATTGGGGAAGAGTGAAATGTGTGGAAATCATGAAATTGGAAAATTATGAGATTGAAAGATGTGGTTGGATTGATTAATCACTCACCTATGAAATTGTTGATAATTTATCTGTTTGATAAATTTATTATCTGTTTAGAGATAACTGCTTTGGGCTATCGGTGCAGGATAGTCTTGATTGTTATAGACACTGTATATTGATTAGGGAAAACGGAAACTAATCAAATGGTTAAGTCATTGAATATGACGGTTGAATTGTCACATTGAATATGTGCCTAGATTGATCATTGTATATGATAGACTGTTTAAATATATTGTATATGTATCTTGGTTGAGAGGAGATAGGGGATGTACTCCATGGTTTGGGAGGAGATAGGGGATGTACTCTCAAACCTGTTTGGGAGGAGATAGGGGATGGACTCCGTTGATAACTAAGTTGGCCTGAGTGTCCAGGGTGAAAGTCCCGAAATCCTAATTACGTTTGCATAACGTAGATAATTGAAGTATTGAAATGTTTTAATATGAGTTGTAGTCTCATTTGAACTATGGATAATGGAAGTGTTTTAATGTGAGTTGTAGTCTCATTTAACTATTTGGCTGGATAATGAGCCATGTTTATAAATTTAAATTGGATAAGTGAAGGAAAGTGGAATGAAACACGGACATATCTGTCATGGAACTGGGAAATGTTGTAAATTGGTTTACAAGTGTTAACCATTTATCGAATGCTAATGTTTTAGTTATTTCTCATATTTGGTTTAGTATATCTCTACTGGGCTTTGGCTCACCCTTTATGGGACATCATTTTCAGGTACAGATGGTATGCCACCTCCAAGGATGTAGCTTGGGAGGCTCAGAGGCTGAAAGATCTTTTTGTTGTTATCTTTTTGTATTACATGTAAATCAAGCCAAGGGCTTATTTTGTATAAAGAGTTAGAACTCTTCTTTCTTGAACCCAAGTGTTGACTTGGAAAGTTGTAAACCAGTAGGGCATTTACTTTTGTTGTCAACATGTAATACTTTTGTACTTAATACTCTGATGTATGGAATGTGATATCTCTTTCTTATATCATGAATGTATGATTTATGGGTTTATTTTGAAGGCGTTACAACTTGGTATCAGAGCGTACCGGATTTGAATACTTTGGGTACGTGGAAAGTGGTTAGTACCACAATGTGTTTGTCTCGCTTGTTAGAGACTTATATATGATGTTATGTATTTATTTGATAACATGTTTATGTGACTACATGGGTATGGAATTTAATTTCTAGGATGTTGATTAGATCCTTGGGTTTCTGGGAGTCTTGTTGGAAAAGCACTTGATCAATGCTGTTTCTAACCGGAACTCTAGCAACGCCTCGGGACTGTCATTATCTGGAAATTGAAATTCGTAAGTGCTTATGTGATTATGTGCTTACGTGGAATGAATTACTGTTGTCCAATGCATTAGGACGCGAGTGAAATAGCTTCGGCACATTTGTAAATGTGCCAATGTTCTTCGTTACCTTTATTAGGATGTCAGGATGAGGACGTGGTGGTAGGCGAGGTAGGCCTAGGAGGCAGGAGATGCCTATACCGAATGAGATTCCGGCACAGCAGGAGGGTGTTGGCCAAGGCAACGTGGTCGAGCCAGTAGGTCAGCAGGCCATGGGCGCCTTAGCCCGCGAAATGGCAGGAGTGTTGAGGGAATCCATGGACATTCTCAGGGCTGAGAATCAAGTCCAGGCCCATGTAGCTGAGGCAGGGCCATCCTTTCTGAAGAGAGAGTTTTTCCGGTCTATTCCAGATGAGTTTCTGGGAGATCCTAAAGAGCCACTTAAGGCTGATGAGTGGCTTGAGCAGATGACGAAGACGTATGTTCCAGATGACGAGATCTACCTCTTCAGGTGCCCCGCCTGACCACACTGTATGTACCCTGAGCGGGGATTGTTTTCATTTCTTGGGGGATCGGGTTGGTAGTGTTTTGCCACCAGTGTATGATCCGCAAGGGTGGAGTGAGCTTAGTTGCCTTCTCGCTAGCTGTATGAGTAGTGAGTGTGATGAGACCCGGGCTGAGTTGCCGAGAGTGGTTCGTGAGTACTCGGACGTCTTTCCCGAGGATTTTTTTAGTTTACCACCTCATTGAGAGATTGAGTTCTCTATTGATTTAGTGCCTGGCATGGCACCGATTTCCATGGCACCGTACCGTTTTGCCCCAGCCGAGTTACGTGAGTTGAAGATTCAACTCCAGGAGTTGCTAGATAAGGACTTTATTCGCCCTAGTACGTCGCCGTGGGGAGCACCAGCCTTCCTTGCTAAAAAGAAAGATGGGGCTTTGAGACTTTGTATTGATTACCGGAAATTGAATCGGGCTACGATTAAGAACAAGTACCCTATGCCCCATATAGATGATCTGTTTGACCAGTTGAAAGGGTCCCGTTGTTTCTCCAAGATAGACTTGAGATCGGGTTACCATCAATTGAGGGTCAGGGAGGAAGATATTCCGAAGATGGCATTCCGTACGCGGTATGGCCATTATGAGTTTCTGGTGATGCCTTTTGGGCTCACCAATGCACCGGCAATGTTTATGGACTTGATGAACCGGATCTTCCAGGAGTTCTTAGATCGCTTTGTGGTCGTCTTTGTGGACGACATTCTAATTTATTCACCTTCTGAGGAGGAGCACGAGGAACACTTGAGAGTGGTGCTTGAGTTGCTTAGGACTCATAAGCTATATGCTAAGTTTGGGAAGTGTGAGTTCTGGCTAAGAGAGGTTAAGTTCTTAGGCCATGTAGTCTTCGGGGAAGGGGTGTCTGTTGATACATCCAAGATAGAGGCAGTGCAAGATTGGGCATAGCCTAAAAGTGTTTTTGAGATCCGCAGTTTTCTGGGATTGGGCGGTTATTACTGTCGGTTTGTGAAAGATTTCTCCAGGCTAGCTTCGCCTTTGATTAGATTAACGCGGAAAGGGGTCAAGTTTGTGTGGAGTGAGACTTGTGAAAAGTCAATCGAAGAACTTAAAGTTAGACTCACCGCCGCTCCAGTTTTGATTATTCCGGAGAGGGTTTGGGGTATTTAGTGTATTGTGATGCTTCACAAGAGGGTTTGGGTTATGTGTTGATGCAAGAGGGGAAAGTGGTAGCCTATGGCTCGCGGTAGTTGAAAACACATGAGAGAAACTACCCTACACATGACCTAGAGTTAGCAGCTGTGATTTTTGCCCTGAAGATCTGGAGGCACTACCTGTATGGTGAGAGATTCGAGGTGTTCTCGGATCATAAGAGTCTGAAATATCTGTTTACACAGAAAGACTTGAACTTGAGGCAGAGGAGGTGGATGGAGTTCATTGAAGACTACGACTTCGAGTTGCATTACCATCCGAGGAAGGCCAATGTTATGGCCGATGCCCTCAATAGGAAATCCATTACTGATGTAGCTTGTATAGCCATCCGAGAGTAGGAAATGTTGGGTGCACTTGGCGAGTTTGATTTGCTTCTGGGTGAATCTGTTGAGTTTGCAGCCTTGTTTTCTATAGTTGCGCAGCCTACACTTGTGAATCGCGTGTCAGAGGCACAGGGAAGTGACCTTGAGGTAGAATCCCTCCAGGAGAAGATCTCCGGTGGGAAGGTTGAACAGGGTTTGACTATGTATCCTAACCTGAGTGTGAGGTACCGAGACCGTCTGTTTGTACCGGAGTCTTGCCGAGAGGAAGTACTCCGAGAGTTTCACCATTTACGCCTTGCGGTGCATCCGGGAGGCACTAAGATGTATCGTGATTGTAGACACGCCCGAACGTCCCGAGCTCCGCACGTGAAAATGGGCACGAAATCCGTTTGGTTCATTAGGCTTACTACAGTTCGGACTCAATGTCACGGTTCTGAATCTAATCTCACAAAGTGCAATGTGAGACCGATAAATCACCAAAGAGTCCAAATCTGGCAAATCGTTTTGGAAAACTAATTTTTATAAAGAAGTGCCAAACATGGACTGCTTTGCCAGATACAGAGTCGTCACCTAAATATTTTGTTTTGGGGGAATTTAGGAAACCCTGACTCATGCCTAAGGTCACGTGTCCGTCATCACCAAAGTTGCCTCGGCTCGGGAACTTGGGTATGAAAAGGGAAGGTCATGCAATGAGCACCCCCGCTCGCCCGATCAAAGATCGGCCTATACTAAGCATGATATATTGTTTTTGAAAACACATGTGCTCTTATTCCGGTTAATTAGCTAATCTTACTACGTGATGCGCACAGCATACAAGTATAGACTAGATCGCCTAAGTTGGAACAAAATATTGCATGTTTGTTTGTGAAAATGATTTGAAGTTTGCTACTCGCAAGTAGGCTAAATCAGGGATTTGATGAATTGTTCCAATTCAAGCAATCCAACCCTTACCCATAGGCATTCAGGCAGTTAATCGCATAAGCATTTAGCCTCATGGCAAGCATGCTATACATGGCAATCAATAACACACATGCAGTATGCTAAAGCGTAAACACTCACAGTGTACTCCGAGCTAAAATAGAGAACTAGTTAGAAATCAATGCATGATCCTAGTTCATGTTAAGATGGCTAATGCAACACATGCGAAAATGCAACTAGATAGGCTCGGCTATTCTAAGATATCATATGAATGCTACATTTGATACATGTATTCAAATAGGAATTGAAATACAATGCAGTTTGTATGATGCGCCGAGCGCGGTGCATGCAAGACAGATGAATGGATGCACGCATGCAAGCATAAGTATGCTAATTGAAAATGACCCTAAACTAACCATTGAAAGCGGTTAAGTAAAAGGGAGAAAGAAATGGAGGTTGGAAGACATGCATCACACACACGCACCCTTATTACAAAATTCGCCCTCTTGACGGAGGGTCTGAATGAATACGCTAAGCTAGCTACGCTAAGCTAAGCTAGCTAACTAATCTAATAATCTAATTATTACACAACCGAAATGAATAACTAGCTACAACTAATTATTACATCACTTTAACTAATTAACAAATTAATTAATTACAAATAACAAATGCTAACTAACAAGTAAACATTTAAACTAAGCTGCTCCGGCTCTGTTTGAGGAAGAAAAGTATGCATGCTCGGTTGCCGTCCTGAAAAGCTCTCCAAATGCTCTCTAGAGGCTCTGTCTGCAGGGTGTCCTTGAGAACTAACTACTGGATCTCACCAAAATAGTGCTAAGGAGTGCACCAGTGGCCTACCGGCCATGAGAGGTGGCTGTCGACCCCCCTGCCGACCAAAAGAAGGCACTACCGGCCAAGAATGAAGGGATGCTGGCCAACAATAAGAGGCTGCCGACCACTGGTATGCTGTGACACCAAGCTGCAGCAGAGCACAAAACAAAGGAAAGGAAGGGTCTCCCAAGGATATGTACGCACTATGGCGCTCCATATCACCTCGAAACATCAAGGGAGAGGCATAATCGGATCCAAGACCATCAATCACGCATCTCGATGCATGATGGCCAAAGATCCAACCTGTGCATTTCAATGTAAAAAGAATGCACGAAAACACATAAATGCCTAGAACTCTATCATGCATCATCAAGAGCGTCGGTGACCGAGAATTGAGGCATGTTTCATCACTTTAAGTATGAAACGTCCCTCATTTCTCGTGTTTGGCTTAACACCCAAGTCAAAAACAATGCAATGCATGCAACATGGAGATATGCAATGCAACATAAGCATGCCAAATGTGATGTAGCAAGCATGCAAAATGCAAAGCAACCTAAACATGCAAACATGCAAAGTACCAAACATGCAACAATATGTAAAAATCATGCAATGTGACAAGCATGCAACAACATGCAATGATGGACTTAAACTAAGATGGGCAAACCTCAGTCGTGCCCAAATCAGTGGCCAAAACACCAAAACAAAGGCACCAAAAGGCAAGGCATGCATGCACAATGCATTGGCCAATCAACTAGGCCTAAGAGCACAACTCTCAAGAGTGCTCAAGGAGTGATAAACATGGAAGTGTGACAACACTCAATGCACTGAAATTAAGTAAGAAATGATGCCAAATCATTTAATCAACACAAGCATAGCATGCAAAGGTCCTTAAAGCATGAAGCTAGTAAAGAGGACTACAAAGGAGGGGGCATGCAATACATGGCACAAGTGCATGAACCAAACATGGACAGAGCTGAAATAGGTCAAAACAAAGACCTAAACATGCTGAGATAGGGGCTCAAAGACCTAGGCATGCAAGCATATAAGCTAAGCCACAAACAAGGCAACAATGCATGACCCTTAGAGGCACCCCAAAGGGTGCAAGAAATGGGAACATGGCAATGCTATAAGCTCTGAAATGAAGTATTAAATGATGCCAAATCATCTAAATAGCTCAAAGATAGCATGCATGAGTAATAAAAAAAAAACAAAGCTAGCAAGGCCAATTGCACTACAGCTATACAAAGCATGAAGCATATGGAAAAAGCAACCCAAAACAGTCCTAGAACATGTTAAGATGATACTAAAACATGTATGAAAGGAAGCCAAAACAAGCTAACATGAAGGACATAAGGCACAATGCATACAAGGCAAATATGGTGGATTACACTACACCTATTAGGACCAAGCATGGGGTGACTTAAGCAACAAAAATCAGAGTTATATCATGGCATAATAACCCCAAAAAGACATTGAAATGATAGCTCGCAAGCTTAGGCATGAAGGCATACGCAATGATTCATGTTAAGGCATAAAGGGGCAAACCCTCCAATGCATTGAATGAGTGATAAATGCAAGTTCATGATCATGAAACATGGACTGAAATCACATAATAAATGATGCCAAATCATTCAAATAGTCCAAGTAAAGCATGCTAATGGACTTGGTGCACAAAGCTAACAAGCTAGATTGAACTATGGCTATACAAAGCAAGTCATGCATGGCCAAAACAACCAAAATCAGAGCTAAAGCATGTTAAAACATGGACAAAAGCTTCATGAAGTTAAGCCAAAAGCATGCTAAAATGACATGTTAAAACATGATGCATGTTAGACTATTTCATGGAAATGCACCACAAGCGCACGGAGCATGCAAAGGCCAACCAAACCAAACCCTAACAAAGGTATGACATGGTAAAACAAGCTCAAGAACATGCTGAAATGGACTCAACATAAGCTAGAATGACATGCTACTTCATGAAGCATACAAAGCTAGTCTACAAGATTTACACTACAAGTGCATAAGCCATGCATGGAGTGACCAAAGCAAGTAAAAATAGTGACATGCCTCAGCAAAATAACCACAAATACATGCTAAGATACAAGCTAACACAAGCTTAACAAACATGCTCACATATGAGGCTTTCAAGACAAGTATTGAAAATACAAGGAGAGGGGATGACCCTCTCCAATTTAGGACTCCAAAACCACCTTTCCACTATTGAAAATCCTCTGGATTTCAATGGTAGAAAGGTCATGCAAAGGCTACAACAAGAGCCTAAAGGGATGGCTCAAAACAAGGCCTAACAAGGCCTAAGAGGGGGTAGATCACCCCCAACGAAAAAGTGACCTTAAACAAACTTTTAAAGCACCAAAAATTAGAACTTTTTGTAGTTAAGAGTTAAGCTTAAAAAAGTATGCAAGAAGGGCTAAAAGCTTAAGCAAAAATGGGAGATTTAAGGGTTAGAAACTCACCCTTGAAGACCACTTTTACAACTGCAACTCCAGCACACTTTTTGAACCAAAATCAGTCCAAGAACTTCAAAAACAACCTCAAGAAGCCTCAGCAACACAAGCAAGGTGTTTGAGTGTGTGTTTGTGTACAAAAGTGAGACAAATCTAGACTTTTAAGGCACAAAACAAGAACAAAAGAGAGATATAGATACAAGGCTGTATGTATATCTCAAACCTCCAAATTTTGAACCTCTCAAATGAAGGAGGAGCCTCTCCTTATATAGAAGAGAGCAATGCAAAGCTTGTTAAACAAGCTTGAAAAGGGCTTCATCCTTCCATAGACGTGTATGGAGGAGGGATGAGTGAAAACCAGCTGGCACAAAAGATCTGGCATGAAAACTACTAAGACAAGGTATTCTGCCGGCCATCAGTTGTGGCCGACAGTGGCTCACTAATGGTCGGCAGGCATCATCAGTAGCAGGCAGGGATAAATGTATGGCCGGTAGTGCCAAAAAGTGGCCGGTAGTGCACTATGAGAATCATGCTGAAAGGACCAACACATGGTCCAGAAATGGGGTAGAAAGGATATAGGGTTTGGAATGCTCAAACCTGTGACGTTCCGCCGCGAAAGTCGAGTACTCGATGAGCAATCAAACTTGTGGCTGGATGTACCTACAAGCACAACCAAGTCTTGAGGACGGTCAAAAATGGGGTGTCTACAGTTGCCCCTCTTTGACAAAACTCGAAAGTCACAAAGTGACGGGAGTGAATATCAAAGCCCAGAGACGACCCATTTTTGACAAGGCCGAAGACTCAGGCAAACATTAAATATAACCATGCAGAGATATGCCTGCAGGCTGTGGCAAAATGCAAATGACATGCACGATGCAAGAGCATAAATTATGATTATGCAAAGAAAGCTGTAATAAAGCAATCATACACAATAAATGCGACAGTTTAAGCAAGCAAATTCAAACCAAACTACATTACATGCAGAAAGGATGTAAGAGAATTATACAATTCTCGCTACATCTCACACGGAGTATATACAATACCGTGCGGTTCGTCTAGTCGCGCCAGCTTCAAATGAACCGTACATACAATATCGTGCCTGCAAAAGAAAGAAACTCAAAGCATGCATAGCAATGCAAGTGAAAAGTGCGTGACAACGCAAGTGGAGGGGTGCAAGACAATGCAACCTAAGGGTGCGAGACAACGCGGGTGGAGGGGTGCAAGACAATGAGGGTGGAAGGGTGCAAGACAATGCAACCTAAGGGTGCGAGACAACACGGATGGAAGGGTGCAAGTCAAGGCAACCTAAGGGTGCGAGACAACGTGGGTGGAAGGGTGCAAGACAATGCAACCTAAGGGTGCAAGACAACGTGGGTGGAAGGGTGCAAGACAATACAACCTAAGAGTGCGAGACAATGCGGGTGAAGAGGTCCATAACAATGCAAGTAACGTGTGTGACAGCGCAAGATAGATGTGCATAACAATACAAGTAACGTGCGTGATAGCGCAAGTTAAAGAGGTGCATAACAATGCAAGTAACATGCATGACAGCGCAAGTTAAAAGAGGTGCATAACAATGTCAGTAATGTGCGTGACAGCGCAAGATAGATGTGCATAACAATGCAAGTAATGTGCGTAACAGCGCAAGTAAAAAAGGTGTATAACTATGCAAGTAACGTGCGTGGCAGCACAAGTTAAAAAAGGTGCATAACAATGCAAGTAACGTGCGTGATAGCGCAAGTTAAAGAGGTGCAAAACAATGCAAGTAACGTGCGTGACAGCGTAGGTTATATGAGGTGCAAAACAATGCGAATAACGTGCGTGACAGCGCAGGTTATATGAGGTGCAAAACAATGCGAGTAACGTGCGTGACACTCAAGTTATATGTGCAAAACAATGCAAGTAACGTACGTGACAGTGCAAGTTAAAGAGGTGCAAAACAATGCAAGTAACGTGCGTGACAGCGCAAGATACATGTGGTGCAAAACAATGCAAGTAACGTGTGTGACAGCGCAGGTTATATGTGCAAAACAATGCGAGTAACGTGCGTGGCAACGCAGGTTGTATGAGGTGCAAAACAATGCAAGTAACGTGCGTGACAGCGCAGGTTATATGTGCAAAACAATGCGAGTAACGTGCATGACAGCGCAGGTTATATGTGCAAAACAATGCGAGTAACATGCGTGACAGCGCAAGTTATATGAAGTGCAAAACAATGCAAGTAACGTGCGTAACAGCACAAGTTAAAGAGGTGCAAAACAATGCAACTAGAGTGTGCATAACAATGCAAGTGAAAAGGTGCATGACAATGCACGTAAGGCATGCATAGCAAGGCAAGTGCAAGAAATTTATGCTCCATGCAACATTAAGATGTGGATTTCATGCCAGGGTGAGAAGTGCACATTCTATGCAAGCAAGGTTAAAACGTGCTCCATGCAATGTTCATACTCTATGCAAAAGGATCAACGACGTACATCCAATGTAACGTGTATATTCTATGCGACAACAAGAATAAGTATAGTACAAGATGCATTTATGCAATATGTGTGATGACATGATACATGTTACAAGCAAAGTAGAGCATGATGTCTAGGGAATGCAATAAACAAACAAAGCGGCGCTTTAGAAAGCACCTCACGGGGTGAGTGGCGATGAACCGCTCTACTCTGATGGGGATCTCCCCTCTTGTGTTCTCTGAACACATACCTTCAGCTCACAGTACAAAGGTTCTGAAATACTGACAAGGATTCTTCACGTAGAACACTTTGGACGCCATCTTTCTTCCTGACCATATTCACAACTTTTCCTATTCTCCAACGGGGTGACAGACTAGGTTGGTTCAGTATCCAGAATTGAGGCGCGCACACGCTATCTCAACCTATGGGGCTTCCATACAGATTTCAAGCCGGGGATACACCCCTGGGTATTTAAACCAGACTTTAGTCTCGGAAATCCCGAACCTTTGCGTTCTAGGCAACAGCCATTCGAACTCTAGTTTCCACCGTCACAGCTGGTCTTGTAGGAACTCATTGCAAACACGGCCAAGATGCCTCTGGTAGGGAAGGGTACTCAGGGAGAGCACTTCTGATTGCCATTCTGGCTTTGAAACAGTCAACACAGTATTCGATTCACTTTGAACACACAGCTCATACGGCACACTGCTCACTCTGAACACACAGCTCATAACACAGTATTCTGTTCACTTTGAACACACAGCTCAAGCAGCACACTGCTCACTTTGAACATACAGCTCATTTTGAACATACGGGATGCAATGACGGAGCTTGCAGAAGTTGAAACAAACTCAGATGCCCGACATTTTCCCTCTTTTCTTTTGCTTTGTAGTCTGGAACCTATATAGCTTCAGATAGGTCCTGGTTCTACTGTTTTGACACGACCTGGGTTGAACCCTACAGTTTTATGAAAGAACAAATCCTATTTTGCACAAATGTGGAGAATGGCACAGCACTCTGAGTACAAAACGATTCATTTTTTAAATAAGAAATGAGTTCTTAACCGAGTATTGAGCCGACAACTGACCACAGTCACCACGACTCAACAAAAGAAAATAAGGTAAAATAACCTAAACATATCGAGAAACACTCGAAACGACTCAAAACAATAATCGAGACAAACAAAACACGCACACAACACTCAGATGTGCACAGGGAGCCTATTTCTCTGGGTATTGTTTCCCACCCTTTCTCATTTGTGATTCTCACGTCACTCTGGCACTCAATCTCTATTTTTTTGAAAAAGCCCTTTTCTCACTTTTTCTCTCATCACACATCTCTCTATTCTTCAATCTCTCATTTTTCATCCCTCTCCTAGGTGGTTGATGGATAAATAGGAAGTTGCGGGCTTTTGCCCCTAGCATTCCGCTAGATTCCTCTTCTTCTGCTCACAACAGTGAACTTTTCCACAGAGGGGTTGCGCTACAACTGGGTGTGTAGCCAATCTGCAGCTGACATCGATTGACGATGCTCTGCTGGGGAGTTTGGACGTGATCAAATCTATCCAGATGAGGGAGTGGAATATCTAGATCCATTCCAGTTCATGCTTCGCACTTGGCTTGATACCCCGCTGCTTGGAGGATGAGATAGCTTTCGGCATTTTGCTGTTAGCTTCAGTTGTGCCCTTTTCTGGCAGGTAGAGTGCCCTCTCTGGCAAATGTGTTGGCAATGGGGAAAAGACAGAACACCTGACTTAACTGTGCCCTTGGTTCATCATTTTGACCATTTTTTGTTTTGGCTTTCTACTAAAATAATTTTGACCAACATGAGAGTTAGATTAACATACTTGTTCAACTTTTTGATTTGAAATCATGCAAGTTAGGTTATAAGCACTGAAAATTTTCCTTTTGGGTCGAAGATATGGTCCAGTTTTTTTAGAAAAAATGGAGCAAATTTTTGAGAAAGTTAGTCAACTTCAGTAAAAATTCTCAAAAACTATTTTTACAAATGGTCACTGCTCAACAAGCACGGAACCTACCCTCGAGATGCACAACCTCATATCCAAAACAAAGGAAAATTGCCTCTTGTCTAAATGGCACTGCATGGCAACAGAAAGTTGCCCCTTGTCTGAACGGCACCACAGCGCACTGTAATCAGTCCTCAAAGTGACGATCACAACCGAACTCTCAAATACAGAGAAGACAAAGATGATCAGAACCATTACATGGACACAATCGATTTGGAAGTGTTTATGGCTGGACTTCAGAACGAAGTTGCCTACGTATCCCCGAACATGGGAATCAAGCCTTACGCAGTTCAGGGTAAGGTACACTCGGGTATTAACCTCTCCTTTTACGCTCTAACTTTTGCCAAGGCCGTCCTTCCGAGTTTTCAACCTTGCGAGCTCTGTTTTTCTTTTCTTTTCATTTCTTTTCATCTTTTTTTTTTTTTTTTGTTCTTTTCTTTTCATTTTTTTCTTTTTGTTCTTTTTTTTTTTACTTTTCTTTTCACTTTTTTTCTTCTTCTTTTTCTTGCTCTAACTTTTGCCTGGGTTGCTCTTATGGGCTTTCGGCCCAGCGAGCCTCTCAAGGGTAAAAGCGTAGCTTTGTCCATGCCAAATGGTTTTGGGATCTCAAAGCCATCTGAATCCAGGAGAATGGCTGCTGTTCACTGATGATGTAGAAGTCCGTCCAATGGGGGCTAAATTTGCCCCTAATGTTGTGGATCAGAACTCAGTTGTCCTTCAGCAATGCTTTCTTCTTTCCTCCCTTCTGGGATTTGGCCTTCTTGCCGATCTTCATTAGCTTGAGAAATGTCCCAATTTTTTACTCTTCGAGCATATCTAACATCTTTGCCCCTAGCTCGAGGGGTGCTTCTGATCTAGTTTTGCAAGCTTCTTTTGACGACGTCTGACCTTCTTGATCTGACTTTCTTGTCCCTAGTTCGAGGGCTGCTTCAAATCTGGTCACACAGGCCTCACATCATGATTGACCTTTGAACATTCTGAATTAAGGTTCAAGATTTGGAAGCAAAGAGGTTGAATCTCGAGGCTAAGAGCGACTCTAGGCTGTACAATCTCAAGAGCGATTCCACACAGGTCTTCGCAGAACCACGCAAAACATTTTTTTGAAATCTTTTAAGAAAGCGACTAGTCGCTCGCACTGAAGACAATGTAGAACCAATCTGGATCAAGCCAGGATCCTTCTTAGTACTCACATTAACAAATATGATCTCAATCATTAAGGGCTTAGCATGCCTCTCTTTCTCTCAATTGATCAAATTTTGCTAAACCCGAGGAATTTCATCCTCTTTGTTTTCAATACATTGTTCAAAAACTTTTGAAAAAGTTAGGTCAATGCAATGATTTCAAGACACAATTTTTAGTCAAATACTGCCATCTTATCAGAACTTCTGGCACAAGGCAGAAGTAAACACAAGAGTGTGAAAATCACTGCTGTTCCATTCAAAATCTGTTGGCACAACTGGCTCCAAGGCAGAAACAGACTCAAAAGAAAGAGTGCAAAAGACAAACACAAAACAAGATAGTGATGTCCTAGGGAACACCTCCGAAATCACTCGACTCCTATATAACATGGTTGACTCGATACAACAAGACAGACCCCAAACAAAAAGACTGACTCAAAACAAAGAGACAGACTCAAAACAATACAACAGAACTGACTCAAATACCCAAGCTAGAACGTAAAATAAACAGCACTAGCAAATGCTCAAAAGAGTGCGTGCCATACGCCACATCTAGAGTAAACTGAACGCCGCCCGCAGGTGGTTTATCCCCCGATCACATACTCGTATTATCCCCTAAGTTCACTGATCCAGTGACGATAGACTTTGCTGATCTTGGTGCAATGATGACCTCGTTGTCAATCAAATCTTGTACTTCGTGGCGAAGACAAAAGCAATTGTCGGTGCTATGACCGATCTGTTGATGGTACGCACAGTACTGGGCGGCATCATGCTTAGGTAGAAGAGGATTCGGGAGAGGCCGAGGCTCAAGGGGTTTGAGATGACCTTGTCCAACAAGGATTTGGAGAGCTTTGGACAAAGGCATATAGAGGGCATGGAAGACCCTTCGACCTCGGGGTTGGTACTTCGAGGTTCGTAGATTTTTGCTGGATGCACCGGCAAAAGGGTCGACAGGTGCTGACTTGGGTTTCTGATCTCTTCCGGGTGTAGACTTGGAGCTCAAAGGATCGTTTCTGGTACGACGGCCCTCCTCCCAGTTGTCCCATTGATTTGAACTGTTCTCATTCTCAGTGGTGAAAGTGTCCTCTACAGTTTTTGCAACAACTGCGAGCACTTGCTGTTTGTTCAGTCCGTCGGCTTTCAAAGCCTCAATTGTCCATAGAAAGTGTTCGTAGGGATCAATGTCTACCCCCACCTTGTTCTTTCCGCTTGCCTCAGCTTGGTCAAAGGTTTGGGTCGCTACATCAGTGCGAAGCCCAGTTGTTGTCGACATGTCATTGCCCAAACTTGGGATGGCTTCAGGTTGGCTGAGTTCAATCACAATTCGCCCCAAGAGTGGGGGGTCTTCTGGTGTGAAATTTTCGGCATATGATGCGGTCGATGGTGAATCCGATATTCCAAAGGCTAGATTAGCCACAGTTCTCTGGAGATCGCCGATCATTCCCATCAGCTCAAGGGTAGTGGGCTCACGGGTTTGAGATGATTGGGGTTCCAAGACCGGATGCGTGGTAGGTGCCCCAGACAGGCATTGCATTTCAGCATTGGTCTCACCCTGCATGGTGATTCCCTAGTTTAATGTTGCTGTAATGACCACAATTTCTTCTGAACTCTGCATCATCATGAGTCTGCTGATTTGAACAGAGGTGATGTGACTGGTGACTGCCGGATCAGATGAACCGGTGAACCTTAACTGGCCTTTCTCTGCCCTGCCTCAGCAGAGGAACACTGGTTATTGTGAATTGAATCTCTGACCTGACAAAGTCTATCAGCAAAAGTCCAGTGTACTCGGGGGATATTGGAGCCTTCTGAAGCTACGGTTCCAAGACCACCTAGCAAAACATAAAACAGGCAACATCTCAGCCCAATTTCACTGGAACAGATACGAGCATAGCTGAATGACCATGCTCTCTACTAAATTCTGCTCAAAATTCTACCTGTAAACTGATACCCTCAGGTAAAACTGATTCCTCAAATTCTGACGCCCACAGGCCTGATACCTAGACTTGCAAACTGATACATGCATTCCTGTAAAGGCCAACTCTAAAAGCACATAGCAAGCAAGTAAGAGCCAAAACACCCCTATGCTGGGGTAGGGTTTCCCTGTCCTATTTTGTCAGGAGCTAGGGTTTCACTATGCACACAACGGTTTCAAACAACCTATAATCGGGTAAGCAACATGTCCTAGTTTGGAATGGTCACTATGGATTTCGATATGCACTAGGTCGAATGGTCAAAGAGGGTGCCTCGGTAAAAACCGAGGTTTGTATTCCCATCGTGGCAGAGCCCGCAACCGGTCAGCCTTATGGCACGCTTCTCAAAGCAAGCCTCCGGCAATCCGTTCAGGAATAGCATACGGCAAACACAGTGTCCTAGGCGCACCAATGCAAATGCAATGTAAAGAGACACATAAGTGTAGTCAAAACAATATATCATGAGTTCGAGTCAAGTTCTCTAAATCCCCAGCAGAGTTGCCAGAAACTGTAGATGTGCTCGAATGTCCCGGGCTCCGCGCGTGAAATGACGCGAAAATCCATTTTGTTCATTGGACTACTACTATAGTTCGGACTCAATGTCACGGTTCTGAATCTAATCTCGCAAAGTGCAATGCAAGACCGATAAATCACCAAAGAGTCCAAATCCGGCAAATCATTTTGGAAAACTGATTTTTATAAAGAAGTGCCAAACATGGACTACTTTGCCAGATACAGAGTCGCCACCTAAATATTTTGTTTTGGGGGAAATTTAGGAAACCCTGACTCATGCCTAAGGCCACATATCCGTCATCACCAAAGTTGCCTCGGCTTGGGAACTTGGGTACGAGAGGGAAAGGTCATGCAATGAGCACCCCCGCTTGCCCGATCAAAGATCGGCCTTTACTAAGCATGATATTTTGTTTTTGAAAACACATGTGTTCTTATTTCGTTTATTAACCTAGAATTATTATGTGATGCGCATAGCATACAAGTATAGACTAGATCGCCTAAGTTTGAACAAAACATTGCATGTTCATTTGTGAAAATGATTTGAAGTTTGCTACTCGCAAGTAGGCTAAAACGAGGATTTTGATGAATTGTTCCAACTCAAGTAATCCAACCTTCACCCACAGGCATTCAAGTAGTTATATCACATAAGCAAATAGCCTCATGGCAAGCATGCTATCATGGTAGTCACTTACATACATGCAAGATGCTAAAGCATAAAAGCTTACCTAGTACTCCGAGCCAAAACAATAGCTAGTTAGAAATCATGCATGATCCTAGCTATGTTAAGATGGCTAATGCAACACATGCAAAATATAACTAAAATAGGCTCGGCTATTCTAAGATGGCATATGAAATGCAACTTGATAACATGTATTCAAATCGGTATTGAAATACAATGTAGTTAGTATGATGCGCCGAGCCCGGTGTATGCAAGACAGATGAATGATGCACATATGCAAGCATAAGGATGCTAATTGAAACATGCCCTAAAACTAACCACTGAAAGTAGGTAAGTAAAAGGGAGAAAGAAATGGGGGTTGGAAGACATGCATCGCACACACGCACGCTTATTACAACAATTCGCCCTCTCGACGGAGGGTCCGAATGAATACGCTAAGCTAATCAACTAATCTAATAGTCTAATTAGACTAATTATTACAAACCAAATTGAATAATAAGCAATCTACTTACTAATTATTACAACATTTTAACTAATCAAACAAATTAATTAATTAATTACAACTTCAATGCTAACTAACAAGTAAGCATAAAACTAAGCTGCCCTAGCTTTGTTCGAAGAAGAAGAGGATGCATGTTCGGTTGTCGCCCCGAAAAGCTCTCTGGTTGCTCTCTTGAGGCTCTGTCTGCTGGATCTCACCAAAACAATGCTGAGGAGTGCACCAGTGGCCTGCCGGCCATGAAGAGCTACTACCGATCCCCCTGCCGACCAAAAGTGTACACTGCTGGCCATAAATGAAGAGCTGCCGACCATCTGTGTGGCACTGCCGGCCACTGGTGTGTTGTGACACCAAGCTGTAACAGAGCACAAAATAGAGGAAATGGAGGGTCTCCCAAGGGTATGTATGCACTATGCCACTCCATATCACCTCAAAACATCAAGGGAGAGGCATAATCGGATCCAAGACCATCAATCACGCATCTCGATGCATGATAGCCAAAGATCCAACTTGTGCAATTCAATGTAAAATGAATGCACAAAAACACATAAATGCCTAGAACTCTATCATGCATTGTCAAGAGCGTCGGCGACCAAGAATTGAGGCTCGTTTCATCACTTCAAGTATGAAACATCCCTCGTTTCTCGTGTTTGGCTTAACACCCAAGCCAAACACAATGCAATGCATGCAACATGGAGATGCCATGCAATGCAACATAAGCATGCCAAATGCAATGTAACAAGCATGCAAAATGCAAAGCAACCTAAACATGTAAACATGCAAAGTACCAAGCATGCAACAACTTGCAAAAATCATGTAATGTGACAAGCATGTGACAACATGCAATGCGACAAGCATGCGACAACGACAAAATGGAACAAGCATGCAACAACACGCAAGACAAGCATGTAACAACATGCAAAGATGGACTTAAACCAAAATGGACAGAACTCAATCATATCCAAATCAGTGCCCAATAACACCAAAATAAGGGCACAAAAAGGGCAAGGCAAGCATGCACAATGCAATGGCCTAACAACTAGGCCTCAGAACACAAACCTCAAGCATGATAAAGAAGCGATAAACATGGAAGTGTGACAACACTAAAGGCTCTTAAATCAAGTGTGAAATGATGTCAAATCATTCAAACAACACAAGTAAAGCATGCAAAAGGACCTAAGGCATAAAGCCATTAAAGGGACTACACAAAGGGCATGCAATACATGGCACAAATGATTGAACCAAACATGGACAGAGGTTAAATAGATCTAAACAAAGACCTAAACATGCTGAGATAAAGGCTCACAAGTCTAGACAAGCATGCATACAAGCTAGGCCACAAACAAGGCAATAATGCATGACCCTTAGAGGCACTCAAAGGGTGCAAGAAATGGGAACATGGAAATGCTATAAGCTCTTAAATGAAGTATTAAATGATGCCAAATTATCTAAATAGCTCAAAGATAGCATGCATAAGTCAACAAAACACAAAGCTAGCAAGGCCAATTGCACTACAGCTATACAAAGCATAAAGGATATGGCAAAGGCAACCCAAAATAGTCCTAGGACATGTCAGGATGATACTAAAACATGCATGGAAGGAAGCCAAAACAAGCTAGCATGAAGGGCATAAGGCATAATGCATACAATGCATACAATGCAAATAAGGTGGATTACACTACACCTATTAAGACCAAGCATGGGATGACTTAACCAATAAAAATCAGAGTTATATCATGACAAAACAACCCCAAAAACACATCGAAATGGTAGCTCACAAGCTTAGGCATGAAGGCATACGCAATGATTCATGTTAAGGTATAAAGGGGCAAACCCTCCAATGCATTGAATGAGTGATAAATGCAAGTGCATGACCATGAATCACGGACTGAAATCATATAATAAATGATGCCAAATCATTGAAACAGTCCAAGCAATGCATGCTAGTGGACTTGGTGCACAAAGCTAACAAGCTAGATTGAACCATGGCTATACAAAGCAAGTCATGCATGGCCAAAACAACCAAAATTAGAGCTAGAGTATGCTAAAACATGGACAGAAGCTTCTTGAAGTTAAGCCAAAAGCATGCTAGAATGATATGTCAAAGCATGATGCATGTTAGGCTATTTCATGGAATTGCACTACAAGTGCATGGAGCATGCAAGGGCCAACCAAACCAAACCAAAACAGAGTCATGACATGGCAAAAAATCACCAAAAACATGCTGAAATGGAAACAAAATAAGCTAGAATGACATGCTACTTCATGAAGCATACAAAGCTAGTTTGTGAGATTTACACTACAAGTGTATAAAACATGCAAGGAGTGAGTCCACCAATCAAAATCAGAGTTATAACATGTCAAAATAACACCAAAAACATGCTTGAACTAAGCTAATTCAAACCACAAAAGCATGCTACTTTGTAAGGCTAACAAGGCTAGCAAAGAGGATTTACACTACAAGTGCAATAAGCATGCAAGAGGTGACCAAGACAGCTAAAAACAGAGTTATGGAAGGTCTGGTAAGTCACAAAAATGAGCCTAAACAAAGCCATAAAGAAGTAAAAACACATGCTCATTTGGTTGGCCACCAACACTAGCAAGCAAGACAAGAGGAGAGGAGACCACCCTCTCCTATTTGGGCCCTCAAAATAGGGTTTTTACCACTGAAAATCCTCTGGATTTCAGTGGTTCTAAGGCCAAAAGGAAGTTGTTTGAAAAGTTGGGAAGTTAGCTCACAAGGCCTTACAAGCCAAGGAGCAAAAGGGAGGACAACCCCCTAGCCAACCAAGGCACAAACCAAGACTTTTAGGACTGAAAAATAGAGGTTTTTTTAGTTCAACACTAACCCAAAAACAGCCTCAAAACAATGGGAAAATGGTGGTGAAGCAAGTGTGCAAAACAAATACAAAAGAGGAGAGGTGCTTACCCTTGTAGCACAACAGCAAAATGGCCTCTTTGCTGGCTCAAATGACCTTCCAACAGTCCAAAAATGAGCTCCAAGGGACCTCAGCCCACTGATATGCAACTTTGATGAAGGAAGTGTATGCAAACAAGAAGTACCTCTCTACTTCTATGCACTTCTATGCACAAAAGGGGCAAGAGAGAGACTTAAGAGAGAGAGGCAAAGATTTTGCTCTGGAAATTGTAGAGAGTAAGGGAGTTTTAGTGAGAGAAGCTCTCAAACTTGCTTAAGAAGTTCTAACCCTTGAATATGAGATATATGGCTTCATTATATAGCCAAAAGAGAGCTTGGTCGAAATATCTGAGCTAGGGGCTTGTGCATAGCAACTGGAGGTAAAAGATTTGCAAAAAAAATTTGATTTTTGACATTGTTGGCCGGCCGGCCATCACTGGTGGCCGGCACTGCATCATCCATGGCCGGCACCCTTCACTAGTGGTCGGCAGAGAAAATCTGCTCTGTAGGTCCTACTTCAAACGGCCATATCTTCTTCATCTAGACTCCGTTTTAGGTCATTCTTATGTCCAAATTGAAGCCCCGGAAGTAAGATTTCCAATGGTGGCAACCTTGCATCAAAATTCCAATTGTGAAAAAAGTTATGCCTACTTTGGTGAAGCCGCTCAGTTTCGATCCTACGCGGATTCATGCCGAACTTCTCTCAAACTTGTTTTCTTCTCTCCTCTCATATTTTCTTCAACTCCAAACCCCTAAACAAGGTGTTTTGAAAGATTTTTCAAAAAAGTCCATCTCTCCTTCATTCATTTCCACTTTGTCCTTGCTCGATTTACCAAAAGGCGCGACATTTAACAAAATACGAGTGTCGGGACATCGTAGGAACCTATTTTCAAAAATGTTTTGAAAGAGAGGATTTTAAGGTCTAAAAACCATTCAAAATAGTTTTGGTCCAAAAAGGGGAGTGAAGTTGGGATTTGACTCTCTCCTTGCCGAAGAAATCGACCCTTTGCCCTGCACACCTTTCACCACCAAGTAAACCATCAGTAGTGCCCCAAGTCTTAAGGGCGGTCAAAAATGGGGTGTCTACAATGATCTGAGCCACCAGTTTTGGTGGAGGGGGATGAAGAAAGATGTGGCTATTTTTGTATCTAAGTGCCTTGTCAACAAGTGAAGGTCGAGCATCAGAGGCCAACGGGTTTGTTGCAACCCTTGCCTATAGCCGAGTGGAAGTGGGAGCATGTCACGATGGACTTCGTTGTAGGTCTTCCGAGGACTCAACAGGGTAGTGATGCTATTTGGGTGGTCGTAGACCGGTTGACTAAGTCGGCGCACTTTATTCCTATGCGCATGAGGGATTCGGTAGATCATCTTGCCGACTTGTATATTCGGGACATAGTGAGGTTACGCGGAGTCCCAGTGTCGATCGTTTCAGATAGAGATCCACGTTTTACTGTTAGGTTGTGGCAGAGTTTGCAGAGTGCCTTGGGCACTAGATTGACCTTTAGCACGGGTTATCATCCTTAGACTAACGAGCAGTCCGAGCGTACTATTCAGATCCTTGAGGATATGCTTCAAGGTTGTGTCCTTGACTTTAGTGGGTCGTGGGATAGGCACTTGCCCTTAGTGGAGTTTGCCTACAACAACAGTTTCCAATCGAGTATTGGTATGGCACCGTTTGAGGCCTTGTATGGCCGACCGTGCAGGTCTCTAGTGTGTTGGGCCGAGGTGGGTGATGCACCTTTGTTGGGCCCGGAGTTGGTTCGGGAGACGACAGAGAAAGTTGAGCTTATCCGTAAGAGGCCTGTTACAGCCCAGAGTCGCCAAAAGAGTTATGCTGACCATAGGAGGAGGCCTTTGGCATTTGAGGCGGGTGATCACGTCTTTCTGAAAATATCACCTAGGCGGGGTTTGATGAGGTTTGGGAAGAGTGGGAAGTTGTCCCCTCGGTTTATTGGCCCTTTTGAGATCCTTGAGAGGATTGATGAGGTTGCCTATTGTTTAGCTTTGCCGCCGCAGTTGTCCGGAATGCATGACGTGTTTCATGTTAGTATGCTTCGGAAGTACGAGCCGGATCCATCGCATGTATTGGATTGGACCGACTTAGAGGTTGATGAGGATGCCTCGTATGAGGAGAGACCGGTGAGGGTCTTGGATAGGCGAGAACAAGTCTTGTGAGGCAAGACGATACCCTTGGTAAAAGTACTGTGGAAACATCACGGGGTGGAGGAGGCTACTTGGGAACGTGAGTTGAATGTCCGTGAGAAATATTCGGACTTGTTTGTTAATGTTTAAGCATGTATTGGAAACTTTGTTTTGTTGATAAACTTTAAGAACATTGTATATGTTTTGGTTTATGAAAGTATGGTAATTGTTGAATACACCTCGGAAATGGAAGTTTAATTTAGCATTGCATATGTTGAATGTGTTGTAGAAATGCAAATATATCATTAACATTGAATATGTTATGGAATTGTGAAGCATATGTATTGGGACTTGTTAAATTTTGAAGAAATCTATGTTGATAATGCATATTGTATCATATTGTAAATTGCCTTTTGAAAAGAGATAGAGTGGCCGGTAATGGGTCAGGATGTTGAATATTGAATTGTAATATTGTTGAGAATTGAAAAATCGCAATTTTGAAACTTGTAACTAATTTCGGGAACAAAATTCTTTAAGGAGGGCAGGTTATAGCGATCCCGGTTTTTCCTCCATTGGTTATTGTATTCCGGACTCGGTTCCGTAGATGTCTGTTGTTGTATATGTTTCATTTCCGTACTCTAATTCTTTCTATTTGAGTTTTGGGACGTGTTGGGCAGGTTTGTAACAGGTTGGGTGTGTTTTGAAACAAATGGTTGCTGCCCAGTTTTTGGTGTCTTCGCTCGAGCGAGCTCTGTGTTTTAGTTCCTTCGCTCGAGCCAGGGTTCCTTCACTCAAGCGTACGTCTGCGTCTAAGTTTGGACCTGAAGGTTGTGTTTCTTGGCTCGAGCGAGCTTTCCTTCGCTCGAGCGAACGAGGACTATGTTTTGGGTTTCTTCGCTCGAGCGAGCTTTTCTTCGCTCAAGCGTGCTTCTGGGTTGCAGACCTGAAGCTTCGTGTTGTTAGCTCGAGCGAGGTTTCTTTGTGTCTGGTCGCTCAAGCGACCACTCCTTTGCTCGAGCGAGGTTCGAATATATCAATTCGCAGCAGCAGCTTCTTCTTCACTTTTTCATCATCTTCTTTACTCAAACCCTAGCCTTGGCTGCTTCTCTCTCTACATACATCTTCTCTCTACAAATCCATCTAGTTCTAGTGGTCTTCCACCCTAGCCTCTTTGTAAGAAAGGTCGAGCTTAGTGTGGGCTACGCTTTGATCCGAAAATCATTGGATTTGGAGCATCTTGAGTTTTCTCCATCTTCTCCTTTGGGTCTCTTCATTTGAGGTAGGGATACCCTACTCCTTCTTATGAGTTTTGACATAGATTTTAGTCATTTTGTATGAATGGTGGATTATGGCAATTTTGGGAAGTTAGGGTTTGATTTAAAGTTATAAAAAAAATGGGGGGGTTTCAATTATTAAAATCCATGTGTATGTAAGACCTTGGAAAATGGAAGTATTGATATTAAATTGATGAAATTGAACCTTAGGGTTGTTATTTGAAAAAGGGGGAAAATGCCCTAATTATGTTTGAATAATTAATTTGGGGAAGAGTGAAATTGAGTTGGAAATCATGAAATTGGGAAATTATGAGATTGAAAGGTGTGGTTGGATTGATTAATCACTCACCTATGAAATTTTTGATAATTTATCTGTTTGATGAATTTATTATATGTTTAGAGATAACTGCTTTGGGTTATCGGTGCAGGATAGTCTTGATTGTTGTAGACACTGTATGTTGATTAGGGAAAACGGAAACTAATCAAATGGTTAAGTCATTGAATATGACGGTTGAATTGTCACATTGAATATGTGCCTAGATTGATCATTGTATATGATAGACTGTTTAAATACATTGCATATGTATCTTGGTTGGGAGGAGATAGGAGATGTACTCTCAAACCTGTTTGGGAGGAGATAGGGGATGGACTCCGTTGATAACTAAGTTGGCCGGAGTGTCCAGGGTGAAAGTCCCGAAATCCTAATTACGTTTGCATAACGTAGATAATTGAAGTATTGAAATGTTTTAATATGAGTTGTAGTCTCATTTTGAACTGTGGATAATGGAAGTGTTTTAATGTGAGTTGTAGTCTCATTTAACTATTTCGCTGGATAATGAGCCATGTTTATGAATTTAAATTGGATAAGTGAAGGAAAGTGGAATGAAACACGAACATATCTGTCATGGAACTGGGAAATGTTGTAAATTGGTTCACAAGTGTTAACCATTTATCGAATGCTAATGTTTTAGTTATTTCTCATATTTGGTTTAGTATATCTCTCCTAGGCTTTGGTTCATCCTTTATGGGACATCATTTTCAGGTACAGATGGTATGCCACCTCCAAGGACCTAGCTTGGGAGGCTTAGAGGCTGAAAGATCTTTTTGTTGTTATCTTTTTGTATTACATGTAAATCAAGCCAAGGGCTTATTTTGTATAAAGAGTTAGAACTCTTTTTTTGTTGAACCCAAGTGTTGACTTGGAAAGTTGTAAGCCCGTAGGGCATTTACTTTTGTTGTCAACATGTAATACTTTTGTACTTAATACTCTGATGTATGGAATGTGATATCTTTTTCTTGTATCATGAATGTATGATTTATGGGTTTATTTTGAGGGCGTTATAGAGTAGTGCGTAAATGATGTAAAAGAAACATATAACCTTATATTACATGGAACTTATATAGGGGTCTTTTGGGAAGAAAATAAAAAGGCAGTTTTTAGTTTTTTACATATTTTGGGTTACATTACCTCTCCTATTTTTTATCCACAAAAAGACAAAATAGACTAAAAAAACTAAAAAACCAGATTTTTACCAACTTTCCAACACACTCCATAATTTACATTAGGTACAAAGTGCACACACTTTTACAAACAGAAGTACATGACTTTACAAAAACTTTCCAAAAGACAAACATGAGTCTCAACTTGGAGGCACATCTTCAGAAGTCTAGCACAATCAATATCTACTAAATACTTTGTGTTATTGATTGGTTTTAGTGGTACTTCTCTTAAAAACACTTCAATTCGAGGTGTAAAATTTGCATAATTAAGTGTCTCTCTACCATATGATCTTCTATTAAGATAACTATAGTATCCCATTCTTCTCTTATAATCTAGTATCATCTTCCAGTTGCTGTCTAGTAAATTTTCTAAAATTCAGATGATTTGGATTAGTTGGACAGATAGACTACTTTTTTTCTTTTACTACTATTATTTCAATATCATTAACATTATTTATTTCTTTGAAATCTTTTAGGATATTATTTTTCTTTTCTTTTTCTACGTTACTACTTTCCATTACTTATTCTAAATCTTCAAGGAGAATGTATTCCATTTCTCCCAAACTGATTAATCCTAATTATATATATATATATTCTTCTAGTTATATTATATTATTATTTATTTCTTCATATATTTTATCTAATTGTTCAACTATTTTTAATATTATTTTATATTTTATTTCACTAAATTTTTTTTCGGCCATTTTTTTTAATTATTCTAAATTATATTTATTTAATTCCATCATCTTTTAGATTTTTAGGTGAAACTAACAAAACGATTCAAGTTAGGAGTGATCATGGATCGGTCTAACTTGTCTAAATTGACCGAATCGACCCAACCCGATTGATTTTGGGCAGATACATGTCTTTTGACGGATGGATGCGGATAAAATATTTCAAAATTCACATATACGATTCAGATGACAGATCAACCATCTCACACCCGCATAAAGCCCGATCCGTCTACAGATGAAGGTCAAAAAAAAGAAAAGAAAAGGTAATAACATAGAGTATAAATAATAAAATATATTTTTTTTTGGTGAAAAATAGAAAATAATATCTTTAAAATATATATACATTGTTCCATAGCTTATTATAGACAAATAATATATTTTTTTTTTCAGATTATTAGTTACAATCGCGATTGGGAGCCCGAATCTGGGCTCCCCCGAATCCCCCTAATTTTTTTTTATTTTTTTATTTTTTTCAGAAGCAGAAAAGAAGAAGAGAAGAGAAGGAAAGAGGAAGAAGGAGGAGGACTGGAGGGGGCCATAACCACAGGGGGGGGAGGAGGACTGGCGGAGGCGGGGCCGGAGCTACGACGAGCTGACGGGCTGTGACGGGCAATGGGTTGTTGCTGCGATGAACGGGCTGCGACGAGCTGACGATCGGCGATCGGAGCTGCTGCTGCGACGACGGCGGTCGGAGGCGGTCGGAGCTGCTGCTCCCCTCTCTTCTCTCTCAATCCCTCTTTCTCTCCATCTCCCTCCCTCTCCCTCTGTCTCAGACTCGTTGAAGAAGAAGAAGAAAAAGAAAAAAAAAAAAAAAAAAAAAGAATGCCCAAAACGACGTCGTTTTGGGCATTCGGGGGATTAGGGACGGAGAAATTCGGGGAAAAAAATATTTCTCTATTAGTTATTGGAGATTATAAAAGTTATAAATTATAATTTAAAAAAATATCCAAATTTTGTAATGTCCAAATCATCAGATCAATCACATCTATCCGTCAACTCATCTAACCCGCTCAATTTACATCTGCCAAATCAATAGATGGATGTAGATTAATTTTTTAATCTGTCTAATTGTAAATGAATGAAATATCATCAAATCCAACCCAATCCGTGATTCTGTATAGTTCAGGTGAAACTAAGAGATGATTTGGAATGTCCTAAATAAGTGTATTTTTTGACTTTTTATAAAAAAAAAAAAAAAATAGAAAGTAAGTATTAATTGATGTGACTCAAAAAAATTAAAAGATAAAAAAAATGGGCTAAAATAACTTTAAGGGAGAACTATTCTAAAGGGTTTGTGATGTAATTTATTAAACTACGTTGAATTGTGACCCTTCGATTGATTTGGAAGTTGAGGTGGAAGCGTGTGGCGGAAGTGCAGGAAGATGGTTGGACGGAAGCGTGCATGAGAGGATTCGCACCTCACCGGAACAGTTAGTGCACAGCGGCGCATGTTAGAAGTTTTATACATTCCGCGATCCCTAGCTCTCTTGTCTGTCTTCTCCATCCATCCACCTTCCCCGAAATCCCCAATTACGCCATGATCACACAGGTATTCTATCTTCTGTTTTCCATACACCAACAAAATAAACTCAGTGTGTATGTATGTATGTAATTATGTATATGATTGTTATGTCTCAGAATATGCAGCAAAGAAGCTTATCAGAAAGCCCTAGATCCCCATCCGCACAACCCTTCCTATCAGTCTCAGTCACTGATCCTGCTAAGATGGGCAATGGCGTACAAGCTTATATCTCTTATAAGGTCATCACCAAGGTAATTTTTCTCAAACCCCTATATATATATACACACACACATGTAATTTGGTCCATTCAGATTTCTCAGTTATAGACCATTTGACAATATGTCCAAATCAATTAAATGATTTAATTTTAAAGAACATGTGTATTCCTCAAAGACTGCCTCTATAGTTCTTAAATTTTGTAACTACTCCAGATGACAACATCAAGTATCAAGTCTCCATAGCTAATGCAATAACTTGCTTCATTTCCCACTCATTCGGTGACTTCTCTATAATTGAGGGTTTGTTTCCGTTTACGCTTTTTCTGTTGTTTGTTAGTTGAACAAAAAATATGTAAAACATTTTTTAACGAAAATACTTTTTTTCAGTCCCCAAAACGTAAGTCAATTTTTAAAAAGTTCACTTCCAGCGCGGCCCTTTCATCACATTAATCTTTCCGAAGATGAAGGCTGGCTCTTCAGTGCCTTTCTACTCAACGGCCAATGCATACATTAGAAAGATATTTTTTACTTGAAAAATAGGAAGATATATATATTTTTTTTAATTTACTTGAAAAATATTTTTAGGTGTAAAATATTTTATGTTAAAACAAATGGAGTCTAAATTTCAACTTAGTTTATGCAATGAGCATGACAAACATACCTTCTAAAGGCTTGTCCCATAAGGAACCAAGATAACTTTTTTTCTTTTTCAATGCCTTTTCTTGCCAAAGTGGAAACACTTCCCCTTTCATTTGCCTTCCCATATTTGGTATTCTTGTCGCCCCTTTGGGCTTTAACTGGGCCTTCTTGATGGTGTCATCGAATTTTGTGGCCTTCTTGATGGTGCCCTCGTCAGTAACAAACATGTTTAAGAGCTTCGGAATGAATCCTCTAACACAACATACTTTACAAAGGAATCTAGAGTGATGTAGAACAAGATTTTTATTCGTTTTATATTTTTATTTTTATGATTTTGGAATTAAATTTGACTAGAATTTTGTCATTTGGCCTAAAATACTCTAGAAGAATCGAAACAGTATCGCAAGTGGAGCCAAGGATGATGGAAGCCCAACTTGATATTTGAGTATCTATAGTTGGGTCGACCGAGACCTATCATATGCCCAGTTGACCTGTCGGCACGATTTAGTTTGTATAGCGTGACATTGAGATTTTTAGTTTCCTTTTTACATAGGTTTCTTATTATGTATCAATTTTGACTTTACTATTTTTTTTAGGTTGCTTGCTTTGAAAGCATTAGGTCTAGTTTATTATAAATCCATGTGTAAGCCTAAGGAAAAGAAGCGTTATTATTCAATCAATGATAATTTCAGAGAGTTTCTCTTATTTTTGTTGTGGATTCAAGGTTGTTCTCGTGGATCTCGTGGATTCAAGAAATCACATATACTAGAACGATATCTAGTCTACTCCCTTTTCCCATTACCACTGTGTCAAGAAGAGACTATAGAACCATGGCAATGGACAACTTTGCATTGTTGCCAAGCCCTCTCAATCTGCTCAATGTAATTGATCATTTCCACTTCATGCTTATAGACATATGATCCCTTTGGCACCATCCTCAGTCAATCACAATGAACATACATCAACCATTCACATGATTCAATATTTGTCTGTCCATGATATTCATCACTTTCATCAATCAAACTACATGGAACTAAAAATGAATATTAGGTATTTTGTTTGAGATAATTCAATTACAATTGAATTTCATTATCACGATTTTATAAGAGTAATTCAAAAATAAGAATCAAAATAGGGCTAAAAATCTAGTCCACTCGAGCGCCCTTTTCGGCGGACAACATTGGAGCACCCACTGTTTGAACGTTCATCGAACACACTTCGAACATTGAACACTATTTATCCATCTTTCAAACGTTGCAACCACTGGTTTGTCTTGAGATTTGCAAAATTGCAATGTTCATCATTTTGCTTGTTCTACCACTTCATAGCCAAAATTAGATTTCCAGGCCTTGGACAATTTAGGTACAACATTCCATCGAAAAGGGTTTGTAAATTGTTTTTATTATGCAAAACCGTAATCCAACCTCAAAACTAATCATGTTTTAATATCATAAAAACATGCTATAACAATGGCTTTGACACCATTGTTGGGATTCGATTGTCAAAGCGCAGTAGAATTTTATAAAATTTCACTTTTGTAAGATCACTCTTTGATTATCAAATAAAGTGATATTCATATGCTTCAAGGGTATCATTGTGGCTGGTGGTTGTAGGCTTGTGGGTACCATTGTGGCTGTTTCTCCTTTTCTGAATTAGGATTATATTGGAAAGAACCTATAAATCCTCTAAAGACAACCAAGTCCTAATAACTACTAATAGGACCAAGAAGAACTTTTCAATTATTGGGATGAAATATATACAATTGTTTTTTGATCAAACACAAGTTTTTAATACTTGGAACTGATGAATATGTTTATCCAAGTGGTTGATATGTAAAATTTTCCATAAAAAATGGATGACACAATTATTCAAACTCCAATTATTCATATCATCTTTAACATAACCATGCTTTTAAATTTTTGAATATTTTATATAAAAATTATTTGAAGGAACAACTTTCACTAGCCAGTTCCCACTCTCTGTTGATTAAGTGGAAAGATGCACTAAAAATGTTCACAAAGTTAAGATTTGATAAATTTAAAATTTCTTTTAATGATTTTGATTTTGTATTAGTATGGGGAATGGTAAGGTAGTCTATATAAACATGGTAAAGTTGGCAAGTCTACCAAGTTAAATGTGTGACTGAAAGTTCAGTTTGCAGGCTGAAAAATGACTTGTATTGTAATCAAAGGTCATTCCACAATGCTTTAAATTGCTGAAGGTAAAGTATTATGTTTTAACTTACTGAACATGGATATGGTATCTAGTCAAGGTTAGGGGGTTGAGAATATTTGGGATTTGGATTTTATAATTGTGGAATATTGTATACTTAAATAAAAGTGTTGGAAACGTTATATAGAGCAGCGGATTTTGGTGCAAATATTGGAGCTGATATGAGACACTATCCAAGGTTTGGCTGTGTGCGATGATTAAATATGTTTTTTTGTCAAGGATACACATTATATGCATGCATTTGATTTGTGGAAAGTAATAATTTATTATGTTAGCCCTAAATTATGTTCTAGAACACTATTATGTACATTGCATAAGAAAAAAGCTAGGTATGCATTTCTTTGTCCAGTTTGTGTTGAGAAATTTTAGCATGCTTGCAGATATGTCAACCATCAGTATAAAAGTGTAATTATGTTGTAGCTATTCATTGAATTGTGATCTATTGATAAAACAAGCTTTTCCATGCACCTGTTTCATCAAACTTAAAGAAGATTTTTGCCTATTAAAAAGGAAGAAATGGTTGAAGGAAAAAAAGAAGGAAAAGATATCCTATGAAGCATGAACACCTCTATTGAAGTCATGTACAGGTGTCCAACACTCGCTGGACACGTTGCGGACACGCTGTGGACACATATTAAAATTATTTTTTTTTTATTTTCTAAAATAGCATACTAAGGTTGATGAATTTGAGGAAATCAAATATTTGATATAAAATAAATATAACATATTTAAAAATATGACATAATAAATATATAAATTTATATGTTTTGCATGTGCCCCCAACGTGTCGTGTCTTGCATTTTTTTGAAAATTTGCATGTTCGTGTGTCTGTGTGGTGTCCATGTCCGTGCTTCTTAGTAGATATCAATGTAATAAATTTGGCAAATGCTAACAAGTGTCCTAGCTTGTTAATATTGGAAATGATAAAAAGTATTTTGGAAAAGTTTAAAAAAGTTAAAAAAGTTTTGTGAAATTCATATAGAGTGTTTTGAATTTAGCAATAAGTGTCTGGGGATCTACACATTTTTGTTTGTCTTTTTGTTGTGTCCCAAGGGCACTTGTTAGGCAGAACCATAAAATTTAGTTTGTGTGATTTAATGGAAAGCTCGACTCCTGGGTCCTATGTTGGTCTCTAGCCATGTAAATTTTGATTTTAGGTTGTTTTAGGATGACTTTTATGCTGCATAAGGGTTATGTGGATCTTTTTGGCTTGCCATAGAAAATAGATGATATATTTGAGTATCCATAATGCCTCGTTAACAGTTGATTGAGAATTTATTCTATCCATCATGAGATACTGAATCACATACACACCCACATTTGATTTTATCTTGTGGCTGATATTATCATCATTTTCTTCGATCATTTTGAGTTTGAGTTATGATTTGTTTTTCTGAACCTAAAATTGCAGATTCAGTTCATGTTATTTCTGTTGTTCGTTAGTTAATTAATTGCTTACAGAACTTGTTGGTGGCAGACAAATTTATCAGAATGTGAAGGGCCAGAGAAGATTGTTATTCGACGTTATAGTGATTTTATTTGGTTGCGTGATCATCTTTTTGAGAAGTACAAGGGTATTTTCATTCCTCCACTTCCAGAGAAGAGCACTGTAGGTAACGAGCCCAACGCCTTTTTTTTTTTCCGGTCCTAATTCACGATATCAGCTATTGTGATGGTCTTGATTGCCGTGTAATGGATGTCAGTCAGGGTATAATGAGAATAAGTTACTGATGCTATCAATTTATTATTATTATTATTATTATTATTATTATTATTAGCAAATTCCTTAAAACTTACTAATACAAATATTGTAACCTGATCATGTTTTGGTTATTTAAATTGTTTTTATCAGTTTTCTGACATCAAAACCAGTGTTCAACTATTGGTATTGGACCTTGTATGGTTTCTATTGGAATTAAGTAGCAAGTGCCTTCAATTTTTACCCATTAAGCTATTTACTAATAAATAAATACTAGAGTCTATTCAAGCTAAATAGTGGTAACTTAGCGAGCAACTACATATTATTCTTAAGCTTTAAATTACTAGATCAGGCAAAATCAATAGTCATTACTAACTAGTTGTTACGTATTGTCATAGATAATATGTCAAGTTAGTTCAATCATGAAATTTAAGACATCTCATATGGTACTTGACCATGTTTAACTGATTATCAAGTAAAATCAATATTTATATAGGAAATTATAATATCTTTCCTTTTTATTTAAAGTAGAAAATTCAAATAAAAATTCTCGTAGTTAAATCAGGAAAAAAAAATATTTAAAATTAAAATTAAGAAGGGAATAAAGGGCATTACAATGAAAGCAAGTGTACTTAAGATATTATTAGTCCATAACAAAATACTACTTTTTCAAATATAAAAAATAAAAAAAAAATTGCTTACACAACACATAATTTATCTACTAAGCTTACAAATGTTTTATATGACTTTGGTGTTTTCTAAAGTAAGAACACCAAGAACTTTAGAAGAAAGTGGCAAATTTACCGCAGCTCTGGGATTTCCTAGTTTGCCACGCCCCAGCAGCTTTGATTGAAGTTTTGTATATCTGATGTTCAAATTGGTAGATTTAGCTTAAGCACTTGTTTTTCCAGCCTTAGAAAATGTTAAATAAGAGAAATACTCCGTTTAATGGAATTTAGAATTTATCGCAACGGGCAGTGACAGCTGTTATGGTTGGTGACAGCAACATAATGGCTGGTACTCAGCTGTAACAGCCGCTTTGACTGATTTTTCTTCCCACAGACAACTTTGGCTTATAACCATAATGCAACCCCGAAAATACTTTATGCAGGGACCCATATTTGAAATTATGCTTCCTTAATTTATTTGCGCCCTGTATTCATACTTGTTCTTACCAGTGAAACATATATTGATTTTTTTTAATCAGTTATTAAGGCATCTATTCATGCTGTGCAATTTGGTCCCGTGGAATTGTTTGGCTACAGCCTATTTTATTTCTTACCAGTCATAAAAGGATATCTCACTGTTCTAAGTAACAAACTTCAATAGAATTTCTTAACAAACAGCTGCAAAGTCTTAGAAGGCACTTGATGTAGGACAAAGCCCTCAGTTATAGTTTTAGGCTATCCCACTATCAGATTAGCCGGGTATGGCTTTAGTTTTTAGGGTTTATGGTTGAGAGGGTAAGATTAAGCTGTTGGATAGATTTTAGTGTGAAATCAAAATCAATCGCTTGCTGGATATTGTGGAAATCAGGGGAAAAGCAATATTTTTTTTTAGGGATACAATGGTTGGAGGGCATTAGGATTGAAGGTTTTGGGCATCGGGACTAAACTAAGGTGAAAGAAGGCTGATTGGTGGCTGTGCGCTGCACACAGCAGTGCTGGGAATTGCAATAGAGTAAAAGAATGGGAAGAAGTAGAAGATGGAGGATAGAAATTTAAGAATCTCCCCAAGTCCTAGGAGTCTCACCATTGAAAATAGAATAAAATTCTGCAGAGAAATTTTCCCACTAGGAAAAGGACTTGCTAATCCTACTAAATAAATTGAGACAGCTAATTCAAAAGGATTTGATACAACTCATAACCAAACACCTAATTAACCTGGACATTAAATGCATATAAATTACAAAATAAGGGTTGTTCTCTTGTAAGTCGTATTTCAAGAATCTTGTTGATAATCTAAATGTTTCATTATTCATTCCTCACAAGATGATGTATGAAGTGGAGAGATGTTTGTCATATGTGAGGATCTTTATTGTTTTCTTTTCTTTTCATTTTGGTGGCTTCTTGTACTACTCCTTTTGTATTTCGCTTTTTACTATTTGTATTTATTCTCTTTTTGTTTCCTTTTTTTTAAAAGAAAAAACAAAATCTCCTAATATTCAAATTTACGAAATACCCCTGATTTTGACAAATATGGATATTACCAAATTTAAAGTAGTTAGTTTTGTTTAAACCCTATCATGTGATCAAATGGTAGGATCCACTGGTCCATTGGCGGGGCCCACATGGCTGTTTCTTTTTCCTTCTTTTCCAAGCATGAATTTGAGGGCTTATCCTCATCAGCACTCCATCCTGATTATGTTCATTCAAGGCAAAGTGTGTTTTCTTTTCCCACTTTTCTTTTTGACCTCCTTCTCTAGAGTACAATTCCTTGCAGTTGCAAGACTGTCAACATTCTATTTCATGGTAGTGAAGATAAACTGTTAGAATGTGTTAGGATGTTTCCTATTTTATTCTCATTCAGTCTCTTTATTTGCTGTAATGGGCCTTTATTTAGGCTTAACTTGTGTTTATGATTTAATATAAAAGGGTATGATAAACCACTCATGCCCTAACTTTTTCTCTTCTAAAATTAACATGGTATCAGAGCAGAACTAGAAAAAAAATAAAAATAAAAATAAAAAATAAATCTAGCCGTACCACCACAGCATCAACACAGCACCACCACCTCAGCCGGCAAGCCCCAGTCGAAGGCACCTAGGGTTCCGACAGCCCCAGTCGGAGTCACGACTCCGATTGAAGGCACAGACGCAACCCCTAGCTCTTCGCCAGCACCCTAGGGCTCGTCGGCTGGCTTGGAGCCCTGTGGTCTGTCTTCGTCGACATCTCTCTCTCGGTCTCTACATGTAACTCTTTCGTCTTCATCTCTCTTTGTGTCTTCGTACTATGTAAGTCTCTCTGAGTCTGCATTCTCCTCTTCTTAATCTCTCTCTGACGGTCTTCTAAAAAAAAAAATAATAATAAAAAAAAGAGAAAAAAAAAAAAAAAAAAGAGAAGGAAAAAAAAAATAATGTTCTCTTAAATTTATTTTAAATTCATTATTATATTCTCCCATCTTTCGGGTTTGTGATTCACTCTGGGTGTGTTTGCGAGGGTTCCGTCGCGACGTCTTTATGGCCGAATTGACTAGTGAGTCTACTACTTCGCAGCCTGCTACACAGGGCTCAAGTCCTGTTTTGACTACTTCGATGACCGATTCTCTCCACCCTGGCCAGAAAATTACCACATCTCTCTTTAATGGTCAGAACTATCTAGCGTGGTCGCAGAGTTTGACTATATTTTTGAAGAGCAAAGGGAAGATGGAATATGTTGATGGGCGTATTCAGGCTCCCAGTATCACCGATACAGGTTATAATCAGTGGGAGATCAGTGGGAGATTACCAATTCTCTTATCATGGGTTGGTTGATACACTCTATGGTTCCGGAGATCGGTGAGGGATACTTGTCTATGGACACAGCACAGGATATTTGGGAGGCTGTGGCCACTACGTATTCCCGCAAAGGTAATTTCTCACAGACTTTTGAGTTGCGACGCTCTATTGACCGGTCCGTTCAGGGTGAGATGACTATTCTCCAGTATTTTACTTTCCTTAGCAATGGGTGGAAGCGATTTGATCATCTTCAGGACTACAAGCCTATCTGTCCCACAGATTCTGTTGGTTACCGGAAATTTGTTGAACAAGTGCGGGTCTTCAAGTTTTTGGAAGGTTTGAATGTGGAGTTTGATCCTGTTCGGAGTCGTGTGCTTGGTATGGATGCTCTTCTTTCTCTCCAAGAAGCGTTTGCTTATGTGCAGAATGAGGAGAGTCGTCGTTCTGCTATGCTTCCAGCTGCCTCTTCTGATCGATCTGCCCTAGTTTCTGCCCCCTCTCGAGATGGGGATCGTGGTTCTCGTCCTCCTTCTGAGAAGGATACTCTCTTTTGTGATTTTTGTCGTCACCAAGGTTCTGAAAAGCGGTTGCGGTCGCCGTAACGGTGGCGGTGACGCGGTTGCGGTTGCGGAGTGTAAAGGCCGTAGTGTAACGGTTGCGGTAATCGGAACTGTGATTTTTTTTATTTTTCGCACAATTTGAAAAAAACTTACTGATACGTATATTTTTTTTCCATGATCATATTTATTGGGTTAAAAATAAATATTGATCAATTTTTGTAAATTTTTAAGTATGATCCAATATATTTCATATTTTTAAATCACTATAAACTGATTTTTTTACATTTTATTTTAATAATTAATGACTTTATATTTTACAAAAAATTAATCACTAACTATTATATATAAGATAATCACTAACTATTATATATAAGATAAATAATGATAAAAGTAAGAGAATAAATAAGAGCCTAATTATATATATATACATATTTTAACCAAGTCAAATAGATAATGACCACACTTATTATTATTATTATTTTCAAACAATATATAGATAGACACACACAAACAAAATGGTTTAGTGATAGCAGCTGAATAGAATAGTATAGGTCTTATAGTTTCAACAAATCAATAATATGTTCTTTATCTTCCCTCTTCTCTCTCTCTCTCGCTCCTCTATTTTCTCTCTTTATCTTTCCTCTTCTCTCTATTCCTCTTCTCCCATTTTCAGCTTTTTTTTTGTGTTTTTTCAAAAGAAACAGTTTGGAACCGTTACGTAACGATGCGTAGCAGGCTGTTATGGCTGTTACGGCACCGTTACGGCCGCTACGACAGCAGCTACAGCCGATACACCTGTGAATCTCAATCACACTGCAAAAGCGGCCGTAACGGGCGGCCGTAACGGGTGGCGGTAACCGCCAAAACCGTTACGTAACGGTTGCGGCCGCTTTTTAAAACCTTGGTCGTCACCCTCGCCACACCCGTGAGACTTGTTGGAAGTTGCATGGGCAACCATCTGGAGGTCGTGGAGACCGTTCTGGTTCTCGAGGGGGTCGCTTCGGACAGTCTCGAGGCCGTGGGCGCAATGCCCGAGCCCATCATTCTGATGCAGTTGAGCCACAGTCCACAGCTCTAGTTGATTCATCTGCTGATATCTCGGAGTTTTCTACTTCTGAGTTGGAGGTTGCTCTTCGCCACTTGCTAGACCGTTGGGCCTCTAGTTCATCTTCAGGCAATATTGCCCAGTCAGGTAACTTAGCTTCTTCTACAAGTGCTTTCCTCTCTCATCAAACGTTACCTTCGATTATCGATTCTGGTGCTTCCGACCACATGTCTGGTTCTTCTGATTTGTTCTCCGCGTATACCCCTTCTTCAGGGCAGGATAAAGTTCGAATTACTGATGGTACCATTTCTTCTGTGTCTGGGAAAGGTTTAATCCATGCCACTGCTTCTCTTCCTTTATCTTCTGTCCTACATGTTCTCAATTTTAGTGTTAATCTTTTGTCTTTGAGTCGTATTACTCGGGACTTAAATTGTAGTGTGACCTTTTTGCCTAATCATTGTCTATTTCAGGACCTTATCACGAGGAAGATGATTGGCAATGGTAGACACGAGAATGGTCTCTATATCTTGGATCAAGCAGACAAGCTGGCTCACTCATCCATTCAATTTCCATCTACCAAGGAAGACATCTGGCTGCAGCACTGCCGTCTTGGGCATCCATCTTTTTTGTTACTTAAGCATCTTTTTTCCTCTGTTTTTTTGAAAAATAATGTTTCTGAGTTTCATTGTGAGTTGTGTCAACTTGGCAAACAACACAGAGCTTCTTTTGCTCCTTCTACTAATAAAAGTTTAGTTCATTTTTCTTTGATTCATTCTGATGTATGGGGTCCCTCTCGTTTTGTGTCTTTAAAGGGTCAAAGATGGTTTGTCACCTTTATTGATGATTGTTCTAGAACCACCTGGGTGTATCTTATGAAGGACAAATGTGAGGTGCTTTCTGTGTTTCAAAATTTTCATAAAATGCTTTGCACTCAATTTGGGGCAGTTGTCAAAATTCTACGTTCTGATAATGGGGGGGAATACATTGATTCTGGACTTGCCAGCTATTTTGCCACTCATGGTATTATTCATCAAACTTCTTGTACCAATACCCCTCAACAGAATGGTGTTGCCGAGCATAAAAACCGGCATTTTCTTGATATTGCACGTTATTTATCCTTTGAAATGAGCGTTCCTCGATCCTATTGGGGGGAAGCGGTTCTCACTGCTGCCTTCCTCATCAATCGGCTTTCTACCCAGGTTCTCACTGCTGCCTTCCTCTTCAGGTTTTGTTCGGTTTCCAAGCTTCTGCTGCCTTCTCCATTCCTCCCAAAACCTTTGGGTGTGTGTGCTTTGTTCATAACCATTCTCTTACCCATAGTAAGTTGGATCCTCGGTCTCTTCGGTGTGTCTTCCTGGATTACTCTGCCACTTAAAAGGGCTACAAGTGTTATCATCCCCCCTCTCGCAAATGGTTTGTCTCTATGGATGCGTCTTTCTTTGAATCTTAGTCCTACTTTCTCTCCTCCCCAGTGTCCCCGTCATCTCTTGAGGGGGAGCCTTGGTGTGAAGAGACTCCTGTATCACTACCATCACCATCAGTTATTGCGACTCTTGAGACTATTATTACTGATGACCCAACTATTGAGAATGTTGACTCTCCATCTGAGAATGTTGACTTTCCATCTGCAGTGAAAGACGACAAAGTGTATGTCAAGGACAAGGGTAGACAGAAAGTTACTTGGGTACAAGAGACCAATTCAGATTCTCCACTGCTATCTTCTTCTTCTGATGAGTGTCCAGAATCCTCTCTTTCTGGTGAACCTCCAGGTAATTCAATTCTTTCTGATCTAAATGTTCCCATCACTAAAAAGAAGGGGGTTAGGTCGTGTACTCAACATCCTATTTCTCATTTTGTCTCCTACACTAATCTGTCTTCTTCCTATAAAGTTTTTCTGTCTAAAGTTTCTTCTGTGAGTCTTCCTTCCAATTTTCAGGATGCTCTTTTTACTCCTGAGTGGAAGCATGCCATGATGGAGGAGATGAGAGCGCTTGCTAAAAATGGCACTTGGGAATTGGCTGCGTTACCTAAGGGCAAACGACCTGTTAGATGTAAGTGGGTGTACACTGTAAAGCACAAAGCCGATGGTTCAATTGAACGTTACAAGGCTAGATTGGTGGCCAAGGGTTTTACTCAGACTTATGGAGTAGACTACCAGGAGACATTTGCACCGGTTGCTAAGATGAATTCTGTCAGAGTCCTTCTCTCCCTTGCCTCTAATCTTGACTGGCCTCTCCATCAATTTGATGTGAAAAATGCTTTCCTCCATGGAGATCTGGCAGAAGAAGTATACATGGACATTCCCCCTGGCTTTGAGGATGTTAAAACCACAGGAAAGGTGTGCCGGTTACGCAAGTCATTTTATGGCCTTAATCAGTCTCCTAGGGCTTGGTTTGAGAGGTTTACTTAGGCCATGCTGAGATATGGTTTCAAACAGAGTCAAGTTGATCATACTTTGTTTATGAAACACTCCTCACATGGTAAAACGACAGCCCTCATTGTCTATGTTGATGATATTGTACTCACAGGGGATGATGTTGAGGAGGTTCCTCGGTTAAAGGAGTATTTGGCTAATGAGTTTGAAATCAAAGACTTAGGCAACTTGAAGTACTTTCTAGGCATTGAGGTTGCTCGGTCCAAAGATGTTATCTTCATATGTTAACGAAAGTATGTGCTTGATTTGCTAAAAGAAATGGGAATGCTTGGAAATAAAGCATGTGATACACCACTAGAGCCTGGACTAAAGCTTAGTGAGGATCAAGGAGGCGAGCTTGTAGACAGGGGGAGATACCAGAGACTAGTGGGTAAGCTTATTTACTTATCCCATTCGCGGCCTGATATTGCTATTGCAGTGAATATGGTTAGTCAATTTATGCATGCTCCACGTGTAACTCACTTAGAGGCGGTTATGTATATTCTGAGATACTTGAAATCTTCTCCGGGAAAAGGTCTTTATTTCTTAAAGCATGGTCATCTCAGTATGGAGGTCTTTATTTCTTAAAGCATGGTCATCTCAGTATGGAGGCATATACAGATGCTGATTGGGCTGGCTCAGTAACTGATAGAAGATCCACCTTTGGCTATTGTACCTTCGTTGGCGGAAATCTAGTTACTTGGAGAAGCAAGAAACAAAATGTTGTTGCGCGGTTTAGTGCAGAGGCCGAATTCAGAGCTATAGCTCAAGGTGTGTGTGAGCTTTTATGGATTAGATTATTATTGCGGGATTTGGGGATTCATCAGACAGATTCTATGAGGCTATACTGTGACAATAAGGCCGCCATTAATATAGCCCACAATCCGGTTCAGCATGATCGGACCAAGCATGTGGAGATTGATCGGCATTTTATCAAGGAAAAGCTTACTAGTGGCACTATATGTACGCCTTTCGTGCGGTCTGGGGATCAATTGGCTGATATTCTTACCAAAGGATTAGGGATTAAACCATTCCGTGACATTCTCGACAAGCTGGGCATGAGAGATATCTTCGCACCAGCTTGAGGGGGAGTGTTAGAATGTGTTAGGATATTTCCTATTTTATTCTCATTCAGTCTCTTTATTTGCTGTAATGGGCCTTTATTTAAGCCTTAACTTATGTTTATGATTTAATATAAAAGGGTATGATAAACCACTCATACCCTAACTTTTTCTCTTCTAAAATTAACATAAACATGTTGATCCATTAGAACTAAATTTGTTTTGCTACTTGAGGAAAATCCTGACTTTGTCAAAACAAAGTGATTTCTAACCAGCCATGCAAATAGATACCTTGAGGTAAATTTTTGGTAATGGATTTGTGTTATAAATACATCATTTCATCAGTAGTTTAAGCTATTAATTCGTAAGTGCACTATTGTTTCATTATTAACGTGGCTGATTGCTTTCATTTAAAGGATTCACACGCATCAACCAATATTTTTTTAGTCCTGAAGCTAGTATTAGAGGATGCACATCTAGGACTCTGATGGCATTGTTCTTCTTTGTTGATGGTTTCTTATCCTGATTTTAGTGTGGAGACATCACCAACTAATGGATTTTCAGATGTGACCTTAACAAATACCTGTACTGATGCTGCAAGTAACTATTTTGATGCGCAACTGTTTGCAGTGATTGTAGCCTATTTCTGGGTTTATGCCTAAGCATAAAATAGGCAATTAATTTCAATCTAAGTTGCACAAAAATTCAGTCTAAAAATTTTGAAATCATATGCGGACCAACTTCAGTCTTTCTTATGCACAGAAGTTTAGATTCAGTGCTGAATTTATTGAGATGAGGCGTCAAGCATTGGATATATTTGTTAACCAGATAGCTTCACATCATGAGCTTCAGCAAAGTGAGGATCTGAGAACATTTTTACAGGCAGATGAGCTGGTGAAGTATCTAATTTTGATGCATATAGGAAGACATAGTTCATGTCTGCTACCCTAAAGTTTTTTTGAAATATTAAATTGTCCTGTGGTTTATTTTTGGTAACTAGCTGATATCCCGTGTCCAAATTTTGTTTGGTTTTGTTTTGTTTTGTTTTGTTTTTGTTTTTGTTTTTTTTTTTTTGTGCCTATACACATGCCTGTCTATCATCAAGTCGAAAAAGATTTACTCTAGGATGTATAGAGGCTAAAGTAATCCTTTCAGTATGTAACGGTTTTTTCAAAGAAAATATGTTTTCTCAGGTTCTCAGGCTCATAGCAGCATGAATGTACTGTCAGATGCTAATATTTCACATGTGATTGTTAGAGAGCTGATACATTTGGTATTTCAAACGTGACAATAAACTTTTCTTCCTGGAGCATGTTGTCGACATTCATGCACTAAATCTATAAAATGTACTTGTATTTACTAATTTATGGTGGAATATATGTGTTTTATAAGAAGCAGTTTATTACTTTTATTGAAAGAGATGGGTATAAAGATGGGGATGATATATCATCAAGAAGGAAATAGCTAGATATTGTGCATGTACGTGCCAGCCAGAACAACAGTGGAACAGAGCAGAGCAAAAGCCATAATAATGCCTTCTCTAGTCCACTGTGAGGAACAACTGTGTAACTTTGAGTTGAAATCGAGTTGGTGGCTGTTACACAATTCACAATGCTTCAAGAAACTAAAATATATTGAAACTCTAGATTCGTGGTGGAGGTTGACTAGGCAAATTTTGCATCATGGTGCAGTAATGCTTTAGAATTTCCTGGGAGAAATAATCACCTTTTCGAAGAGATAATTGCTTGTTATCTTTTGCATTCTTTAAGTGCACATTAGGCTTGTAGTATTTCATCGAGGCAACAATTTGTTGCATCTCAACACGAGCCACCTATGGGAAGATCACCAAAAGAAATATAATGGATCTTTGCCTTAGCAAAATTCATGATGAGTTTATTCACCCAAAAAAATTCATAATGGGAGAATTGGTTGAATCAAACCCTTATTGGCTGAGATGCAAACATTGCTGCTGATTCCCTAACACTTTTAGAAGGTGGAATTCTAGTAACTGATATCCTGAAGGATATGATTATGGTACTTTTGCTACTTAAAATGTTTATATGCCTGTTTGAAAGAATTTGATATCCTTTCAGATGCTTAATATGTATATGGAGTGATTAGTATAGCCTTCAAAATCTATTGGAGTAATGATATTCAAATAGAAAGTTCATACCAAATTTCCATATAGAATGATGTCGCTTAATGTGGACCTCACTTTAAAATAAAAAAATAAAAAATAATAAAAAAATTTCCATAAAGATGAGTGTATTTAAGAAAATGGCATTGCCTCATCATTCTTGTAGAGTTTTTTGTATGAATTTTATGTATGAATAGAATTTTCCAATCTATTAAGATCACTACTCTCTCTCTCTCTCTCTCTCTCTCTCTCTCATCAATCTGATTCCATTTTCTTGCTCCATTTTGCAGACAATGGAGAGGGCCAGATCTCAAGAGACTGGTATTTTCAAGAAGAAGCCAGCTGATTTGATGCAAATATTCAAGGTAACTCGGGGTTGAAAACTAAACAAATCATTGTTGAATGTGTTAATAATTGCTATTTCAACAATTAAGTTTTGTAGGGCTAAAATAATTTTGCAAGGCATCACATTCTCTACTGTACAATTTGATGGGACCAAAAACAGATGAAGCTGCAATCAATATGTTTCCCATAAAAAAAACCTCTATTACTGGTTGTGATAATTATAAATTTGTACACAGAATAACTTATCAAAAAATAAAAATAAACAAAAAATAAAAAAAAAAACACTTTATCTGAAGAATCTTAGTTCTGCATTTGATTGGCCCCTTAAAAATTTAAGATCTGATATACTGAAGAACAGTGGCATAGAACATCATTGGATGAAGAGTCTATCTGTTAGGTGGGTCTCCAAGTTACTTTGCTTGCTTCATAGTTCAAGTTACCTGGATAATCTAGCTATAGTAACTCAATTATTAAAATATAAAAATTGGACTTATTCAGAATTTCATTCACATTGAACAAGTGTCCCCCTCAATCTTGAAGATTGTAGAGGTTGTATTCTGCTATTAGAGAGCTCATTGAGTATCTGAGTCACTCTTCATTTTCCTTGGAAGAGAGTTTGGCCTGCATTGCTGCCAATTGGGGTTATGAGCTCCATGCAAACAGGAACAATGTCTATTTGAGAAGATGAAATGATCTACTGATTGACTTATTTATAATTTTTGGCAGGATGTACAATCTAAAGTGAGTGACGTTGTTCTTGGAAGGGAAAAACCAGTTGAAGAATCGAATCCCGAATATGAGAAACTGAAACATTACATCTTTGAGCTTGAAGATCACTTAGCTGAAGCTCAGAAACATGCATGTCGTCTGGTAAAGAGGCACAGAGGTATAAAGGACTTCTTTTCTTTCCCTTCAGACTACATGTTTGATCATATCTTGTTTTTGTAATTATGAAATAATTTTTCTCTTTATTCTTATATTTGAATGAAGTCAAATGCATTCATGATTTTTATTTTTTTATTTTTATTTGTTGTTTCCACAGAATTGGGGCAATCCCTATCAGATTTTGGAAAGGCAGTCAAGCTCCTTGGCGCTTGTGAAGGAAATGCTCTTGGGAAGGTGTTTTCCGAGCTTGGGGCAAAATCAGAGGTTTTGTCAATTAAGCTGCAAAAGGAGGTAAACCTCCTTGATAACTTATCCTTTTGTTAGAACAGTTTGTTGACCTTTTCTGAAATGGATTCAATTAAGCTGCAACAACTTACCCGTTTTGTTAGAACAGTTTGTTGACCTTTTCTGAAATGGAACTGCCTTGCTGTATCATTTCAGGCCTACCACCTCTTAATGAATTTTGAAGAGCCCTTGAAAGACTATGCTCTTGCTGTGCAATCTATTAAGGTGAGTTTTGTTTCCTCATCCAATTTTTTAAACTTCATCATCCTCTGCATTAGGCTATGAAGCATGAGTACTCCGAAAATGTTGTTATACTCGTACCGGGTACTCGAAATACGTACCGGGTACGTTTTATACATTATTTGGTAGTTGGATACTCCGTGGGTACGGGATGGATGCATCGGGATACACCAAGCTATGGGACATTAGTGGAGTTACATTTAATTTATTAGAGAGTTTTGATTCACTTGATGTGCCAGAGATGAAAGATGTAATATTCAATAATGAAGTTGATGGAAGTGAAAATTGAAATTTCTAGCTTTCAAATTTTTCTTAGCTTGCTATTGGAATGAAACTTTGTTTTGTAATTTTCTCAAAATAGCTTATGGACTTTGCTTTGGTATTGATATTGTTGAACTATGATATCTCTTTTGGTTTTGTAATTTCTCCTTTTATTTGTAGTATTGAACTTTGATTTGTAATTGAATCTTAAACTATAAATTATAAAAATAAAAAAATTATTGACATACCCTAGCCGTATTCGTATCTTATTTTTTTTAGGTCTTGCCATATCGTCATACCCATAATGTACCCTTACCAGGATCCATACCCGCACCCATGCTTCATAGGCACTAGGTCATCATTTCTTTTCTTGTCAGATATAACTTTGTCTTGTTCAGCTAAAAGATTGATGGGTACTTAAACCCTCATAAAGGGACAAATTTGATAATTGTGAATCTTTGGGTAGAATCCCATGTTCAATTTTCAACCTTTCTCTGTATATCACTTATCTTCATAAAAATTAACTCTTTTGCTTATGTATTTTGAAACAGGCCACAGTAGCAGAGAGAGCCAACGCTTTCAGCCAGCAGTGCGAATTGGCTGAAACAATCAAGCTCAAGGAAATAGATCTGTATGGTTCTTCTAATCAACTATTTTATTTATTTATTATTTGTCTTTTCTCTTTGCCTTGTTTTATGTATACTAGCAGTGGGACCTCTTGCATGTGACATTGATCTGAAAACGTAATATCTTGCTCTCAGCAGTAAGGTCCTCTTGAATCATGATATAAAATAAAAATCCTGTGTGAGTGATGTCCCAAGTTTTGATAGTTTGCAATCTCTTGTGGACTAAATTTGAGTAGGCAAACTCAAAAGGATTTTGCTCACACTATGCTTTCAAAATGTTCTATTCTTGCCAATGAGCACCATGGGATTACAATATCTAAAAGAAAGGAGAGGATTAAATAAAAAGAAACAAATAACAAGCACCATACTCGTCTAAAGTTTGTTTTAAAATGTGGGCTTCTTGCTCAGAGCAATATCAGTATGGGCTTCTTGGACATGACAATTTTTATTTTGCTCTCTCTCTCTCTCTCTCTCTCTCTCTCTCACGCACACACAAATTCTTTCATTTGAAACTATTAAATGCTGTGAGTACAGTTCAGTGATGACCATAAGCATATTAATACACTACAATTATCCTTATCACTAATTTTTGGTTTCCAATAAAAAAAAAAAGTCATGAAGAACATTCTATGTTCACACATTAACATACTTTAGTGATACATTGAGAGGGAAGTTGAAAATGATCAACCCTCTTTGAGTTCATGGAGCTGATTGTTTATCAACTTTCAATTGAACTCAATTTCCTCAGTTTTCAGCCTTCAGCCCATGGGGCCGAAAGATATTTGAAGTTTCTAATTTATGGTTAGTAATTTATATATTTTATTTGTTTGCAGAAACAAATTCAGGCTAACACGATCAGAAAAATTGGCAGAAGCCGAGCATGAATATGAAGTGGTTAGTTTGTATTGCATCCTAAAAATGTAATACCACTGGAATTTTCTTTGTTAGGCTGATATTGGTTTTGTGATACAGATGAGGGAAGATAGTGAGGAAGCAACTAGAAGATTTGAGGCAATTGTGCAGCTAATGAATGAAGAATTTGTGTGTTTTCAAGAACAGAAAACATTAGATATGGGGGTTGCTTTTCATGAATTTGCAAAGGGACAAGCCCGTTTGGCAACTGGTATAGCTGATGCTTGGCGAAGTCTCCTTCCCAAACTTGAAGCTTGCTCTGCTCAACACAATCCAAAACTTCACCCAGGTATTCTCAGCATGGTTTTAAATACATATATCGGTATTAGTGATGCAGTCATCAGCTGATATCAGACACTGTCGTACCTGTTGCTTTCTGGGGACCTCCTTACTTTAGGAAGTTTCTTCAGCATGTTGTGTGCACGTGGTAATTTTCCTTTCCTTGTCACTCGTACAAATCCACAGCAAATTGAAAACTTTCTAGATCTTCTGGGACTTTTTTGTAGTAGGACCGTGTACCTTAGATCAGTTTTTTTTTTTTTGGAAGGGAGATGTTAAAATTGGTATTTATAGCTGGACATGCTCTTCCTGTTTCTGACTGGTCCTTGAAATTGTATTTTTGATCCATTTATTTGGTTCATGTTGTTAGTTGAAAACTTACTGGTTTTACATGTCAAACGTAATATCCACTTCTGTGATGCCTTTTGTGTGTCTGTCATCTCATGATATTATTTTAAAACATTTTCTTGTGATGTGATGCATAGTAAGTGGAGATTATTAATCGATATGATGACTTTGTTAGTTAATTTGTGACAATCCTATCACGTATTATACTTTTAATCATTTAATCATGTATGCTAGGTGTGCATTTGAATGTTAATTATGTGATTAATGTGTGTTTGACCTTATATTTGTGAACCGTATGAATATTTGTTGAGATTTCTGTTATAATTTGAAATTAAAGGCCTTAATGGCGTGAGAAATCAAAATTGGTTAGTTTATTACGAATGACATAATTTTTAAAGCCTAATGAGAAGCTTTATTAAAATTTGATTCAGATTAAATTAATTAGATTAAATTAACTAGAATTAAGTGTGATTAATTAATGCTTAAACCTGATTAACACCATAATCTAATTACATGTATGTATATATATATGTTAAGTTGAGAGTTTAAGCCCATTCAACACCCAAAAATTTTGAGATTTACATTTTATAGAGAGAGGGCTTGATCTTGGAGGATTTGGCTAGAAGGCTTGTGAATTAGGAAGAACTCGAGATTCTTGCTAAATTTAGCTTGATTGAGGATCTTAGGTATGTATTTGAACCTTAATATGTATATTCATCAATATGTATATTGAAGTCATCAATATGTATATTCATGAAGAATTACATAATTAAATGCAAGAAATGAGCTTAAGATGAAGAATTTAAGGTCAATTCATATATGCATGCATAATTTTGTTAAATTCCATCATTTTGAGTATGATTTTGTCATCCATGTTAGAGTTGAGAATCATATCATACATGCATTCAAGAATTAAGTTGTTTTGAAGCTAATCTCCATGTTTTGTAAACCTTGGAAAAGACTAGGAAGTTAATTGATATATGCATGGGAGTTTGGGTTCCAATTATGAAGTCTTAAACTTCAATTTTGCAAAATCATGAAGTTTTTGAACTAAGGATTTAGTTTTGGCCACGTATTCATGTTTTGAAAGGGTTTCTATGGTTTTGGATTGCATCATGCATGAATCCATACTTTAAACTGTGTTTTGAAATTCAACTCTGTTCTAGAAATTTTAGAATTCTATCTCACCGCTCGAACGAACAATCTTTTGCTCGAGCGCACATCTCATGCATCTAGTAATTTCGTAGAGTTTTATTGTTGGCTCGAGCGACCAAGTTGACGCTCGAGCAATCTCAATTCATTTTGTGCCTTGGCTTGAGCGATCATCGAGCCTAGATTCGGACCATTCAGTACTTTTGTAGACCAAGTGGTTCGCTTAAGCGACTAATGTTGCGCTCAAGCGAAGTGTCCTGTTTCAGCATAGTTTGAAAAGTCGTGTTTTATCTAATTTGGCATTCTCATCCCTTTGTAAACATTCTTAGGCATGAATTGAGTCTCCTAAATGAATCTTTGAGTTAGAATGAGACTTAAGAAGAATTAAATAAGTTAAAGAACAATTCGATTAAGCAAAGTAATTCAATATGTGTATGTTCATGAATTGTGTAGGATCATCCACGAGGACGTGTCAACAACTGAATCATTGTGAGTAATATCTTAGTAAAGATATTTTCTTATTACTCTATTTTCTAAATGTCTTAATGTAGTAAGTTTTCCAAACTTATGATTTTGCAAGTGTAAATGAGGTTCTATCTGTTTGATCAATATGATATTTGTGAATGTGATTGATATGACACGAATGTGTACGAGGACCCAAGGTCGTCCTATATAACTAAATTGGACCCAAGGTCATTCCATATATCTGGTAAGATGGACCTAAGGTCGTTCTGATTATCTGACTCTCTGTATATCTGATAAATCTGAATATCTGTTATGTGTTGACCTATTGGTCATTATACAACTGTAATGTATTAGACCCGAGGTCGTAATGCCTGAGGTCGTTCCGATAAGTATGATTTGTTCTGCTTTGTATCTCTGTATTTGTTGGACCTGATGTCGTTTTGCTATTACACGAAATTATTACGATGAGTATGATTTTACTTAAACGTAAGAACTCATTTATATAGCCTCTTTACTTTGATATTATTCATTAGGCTTTCACTCACTCCGTATTTATATGTATGTAGGTGAGCAGCGGGATGTCCAGCCGTAGTGAACTTGTGAAAGGATTATCAAGTTTTGTGGAGTCAGTCAAGGATGCCTCACGCACGAGACTTTTGTTGTTTGTTTTGTTTCAAGAGTTTTTCTTCTATTTCAAGTGGCATCTCAAGGATCTTTCAAGGGCTTGTTTGGATTAAAGAAGTATTCTAAAATCACTCCCCACAGTTAGAAAATTTGAATGAAAATTAACTCCATAATTCACCACTTGAATTTTGGTTGCAGTAATGCTATGGAGCTCTAAAACAAGAGCACTAAAACAGCTCTAATTTGTCCTTTTCTTCATTTTTTTTTGTCTTTACTTCACTGTTTTTTTTTTTTTTTTTTTTAAGTGGGTGACAGCTCATTAGAGCTGTCCTTCCCCAGCTCTAATTAGAGCTCCGGGGCATTTTCCTTTTGGTTGAAGATGGTAAATATTTTTGTTTGAAAATTTTATTAAATATTCCATTCAACTTTTTATAAGAAAAATAAAAGTATATCTTACCATTTTTTTCAAGAGCAGATGTGTCTATTCTTCATATCTTCTTGAACGGATGTGACTATTTTAAACAGTCACTAATTTATCTATAAATTATTTCTCTCATTTTTGCATTTGATTCAATTCATTTTCACCTCTCAGCATCATACACAGAGTTGTAGTTTGAGAGTACAAGCAACGATGGTTCGTCAGGCACGTAGTCGAAGTGATGTGTCTATTTGTAGTTAATCGTAGTTAATCGTTGATCTTGAAAATAAGACGTCCATCATTCTCAACGGATTGTAGTAAAGGACAAATTTTGTTTTAAAAAAATAGTATCCAATACAAGACTTGATTTAAATCTATATCTATAATCTACATTCGGTAAGTTTGCATTTAAATTTTAGTATTGTTTATTTTCAATTAAATAAATATCATTTGTATTTTTTATTTGGTTTTTTTGAAAATAATTTTGGTATATTTAAGTTAAATTTTCTATATAATTTGCTATTGTTTTTCTAATAAATTCAATGATAAGAATAAGGGAGCTAGGCACAGTGTAAAAACACCTCGAGAATATGCATAGGTGTGTCATGAACCTAACCGCGAGCCCAACGAATCACGTTAAGGCCCAACGAATGACGTTAAAGTCCCGTTTATTTTGAGATATAAATGAAGGAATGAGATTAGGATAGAGGTGTAGTTATTTAGTATTGTGTTTGTTTGTAGAGTAGGGGAATGGATTAGAATGGAGGATGAGATTAAGATGGAGGTTGGAAGAGGTGGAGGTAGTATTAGAAAAATAGTGAGGGGATTAAAAAAAAAATTTATTTTTTTATTTTTTACATATTGGGAATTTTTTTAAAACATTAATGTTTAATTTTTTGTATTTTTTCATCTATTTTATTATTTTATATGAAAATAATTAACAATTCCTACACTAACAAATATCATCAAAACAAATATAATTTTACTTAATCCCCTCACTATCAATCTCCTCACTATAAATTCTACTTTTGAAAACAAACGAGACCTAAAAGTGTGTCAAGATCACAAAAGTTATTTTTTAAGACAACTCGCCTTGTTTCTTGAAAAAAAAAAAATAATAATAATAATAATAATAATAATAATCACTTTACTTAGCTTTGTTTGGAAAGTGATTAAAATTAGCTAAAAAATCAACAATCACTACAAAATGTCAACACATTCTATCTATTTTTTTACATATCTTTTTATAAAATATTATAAAATCACCCCAAAAAAAATATTATTTCTCAAATCAATCTTTAATAGACCCTACTATGCTAAATATGATGTCTATTGGAAACTTAGGATACAGAATACAAGTGAAGATCCTTTTTTTTTTTTTTTTTTTTTCCAAGAAATTGTAAGATAATATCATATATAAATACCCAACATTACAAATAGTTCAGCCACCTGATACTGCCAAACGATTTTTAAGATTTTGAGGATGGGTAGGTTTTGTATGTGGAATTTGGAGAGAATGGATGCATGGTGATGAAGGTGGGTGTTCTCATAAATCCTAACTCATGATATAGTGGGTCTGTGAGCTTAATTGTAAGATAGGTTATCCTAAAATTATTTGATATCTTTTTTAGTAATTTCATTTGAAGTTATTATTATAATAATAAAAAGTTAAAAAATAGAGTGTTTAAAATAATTGATGGGTGCTAATAACTGCACTCTTCAACAATATAGATGAAATGTCTATTTTGCCGCTTCAACAAACTTCAGCATCACGTGCAATGCCTTATTTGTGCCATGCCGTTAAGAAATTTAGACGCCATCCAACATTTAGAGCAAACAACACCAATTTGTGAAAGTTTAGGGATCAAGAAAACACAATCAATAATTTAGGAACTACATAAATAAAATGGTGATAGTTTAGGGGTTAAAGTGTAATTAACCCTCTTTCCTTTTCTCTATTTCTCACGTCTCTTTCTTTGTGTTCTCTCTCTCTCTCTTACGCACGGGCCTTGTTTGGCATATATTAAAAAAATTAAAAAGCCACTATCCTATTTAAGTTATATCATCCACATCACTTCAAACTCAACCCATATTTCATAAAAAATAAAAAAGTACACTTATTTAGAACATCTCAAACCACCCCTGAATCTCACTTCGGAACTAAAAAAATGAAAATGAGAGGGAAGTCCATACGAGGGACCAGCCATTTTGGGACCCTTTTTTTTTTCTTTCTTTTGTTTTGTGTCTCTTTTCTGCCTCATTTCAGATTAGGGGATGAGAAAAATAGGGAAACAGGACAAACGACGAACGACGACAGTACCATTGCAGCATCGAAATCCCTTCGGTACACTGGTGGCAGCAGCAAACAGCATCATCAAACTTTGGGTTGAGAAAAACCGTATGTGTTTTCCAAACCAAATATAAAGATCTCTTAAATCTACTAGTTTGATGGATCTTCATTCATTTTTAACCAAATAGAACAAAAAAAAAACTAAAATAGTTAAACTTCCATTTTTGGTAAAAACAAATACCCAAGTTAGAAAATCAAAGTACTAATTAGTCAATTAGATGAATACCCAGAAAATAAAATTCAGCTAGGTATGTAAAGGTGGATCAAAGAAGATAAACTCAGGTAGAGATTAACAGGAAAAGAAGAGATCTCATGAGAAAAATGAGTCCTAATTTTGGTTCTCTCTGGCGACTCTACATCTACTCATGCGTTTGTTTGTTTGTTCGTTTTGGCACCAAAATTAACCCTTCACACTACCCAAAATACCTCCCTTCCCATGCAGCCAAAATCACATGCTCCATAGATGACTCCAACCCACTACCGAAAATCCCCACACCAAATCAATTCATCACCATCGTAATCATCTAATTGTCTGTTGCTGTGAAATCCTTCCGACCATGGTAAGAGCTTGTAGATGGTCGAAGTTTGTGGATGGAGTTTGATTGAAGAGAGCTTCACCGTCGCCAGTGTACGCCGCCATCATCTTTCTTACCCTTGGTTTGAGTGAAGGTAGTGCGATATGTAGTTATTTTCTTATGTGTGCGCCACGTCAAAACTAAAATAAATTGAGGACTGAGATCAGGGGCAGAGGCAGGGGGTCCTGCTATTCCAACTTTCTGAAAATTTTCAAATTTACATGATACTATTTCAATATTTTTTTTGGGTATATTACATAATGGCCTCCAGAAAGTCCCATCTCAGGAACAGTTACTCCAACCAGTCTCATATTTTTTCTATCACTCTGATAAGTTCAATAGGTATTGACAATATAACCGTGAGATCCTGTTTTGCATGTTTAGTAATTTTTGTTGGATGGTTTGTATCCTTTTCCACTGCGACACTCAATTTTTCCCACTGTAACACCCAACAAAAACCTAGTTGATGTGGTATATGTCATGTTCAACCGAAAGGAAGGGTTCTAAAAAGGCTATAATGTACTTTTTCGCATTATGACACCTACTTTTTCTGACTATAGCACCCACTTTTCCCAAGTGATGTGGCATATGGCATGTTCCACCACAAGAAAGTGTTTTAAAAAAGGATATAATATACTTTTTCCAACTGTGACACCCATTGTTTTTTTCACTATAACACCCAACAAAAGGTTGGGAGAGTTCTAATGTGCCATATTCTATGATAAGGAAAGGTTCTAAAAAAGTTATAGTGTATTTTTTCTTACTATAATACCCACTTCTTTCCATTGTAACACACAACAAAATGTTAAATTTGTCATTACACATCCAATATGACCAAACAGAACATAAGAAAAATCTTAGGACTATCTGGATCACAATTTTAACATTTAAGACTTATTGGTCAATCTCCCAATTCAATTTCACTCTCAAAAAATTTATGAAGTCCGCAGTATAGTAGAGTTGTCTTTCAAAATTTAATGGCTCATGTAGTATTCCCATAAATATATGCAATAATATTATGATAATTATATTTTTTTATCATCTCATATGTCAATTAGTATCAAGCATGAGTAGTTAATATAATAAACAAATTGTAGTGAAAAAAAAAAAAAAAAAAAGATCACCCAAACATTATTGAAAATTTTAGTCTGGCCCATGTTAAAAAGTTATTGGTAATCACATGCTAAAAAATCTTGTAATATACAAATAATATAATTTATTTAATTGGTATGAAATTATATTAAACATTTTTTAAACTAACAACGATTAAATTTTTAGACAAATAATACAGTCTACTTATGAGTTCTTATAATTTATTTAATGGAATCACTTGTGAATTTCATAGATCTAGGGATATGACATGCTTACCACTTATCTATAAATCCTTACATTTTGACCTCCGTAATGATAAAACTTATACAAATAATATTTAACTGAAATTATTCTCTTATAATTTTATTAGTTCAATGAGCCACTATTGAATAACATTTAATAATGATTTAATCAAATAAAACTCGAGTTGATCCATCGATGGCTTGGCAAACCTATCCTATGCCTTCTCTTTGACAATTTGCCCTTCCTCTTATCGGAGGAACTCTGGCTCTGCCCCTGGCTAAGATAATAGTTAGTCAAAACGATATCGTTTTGATTTTGGTTTTTTTTTTTTTTTTCTTTTTTTTTTCTTTTTTTTCCTCTGTTTCTCTCATGTGTCTCTCTTCTCTGTCTCAAAATTGAATATGAGTTTGGAACTAAGAAAGGAGAGGAGAGGGAAGTACAGACGACAAGTTAAGACCCAAGATACATGAACCTACAGAAATTTCTGCCATGATTGGTTTATAAAATAAACAGCTCTTCTGAAATGAGCCCCAACAAACTCAACAAAATTGAACTAGAATTCTTTTCCATAGGAGAGAGGCTAGATCTTTTTAATTAAGGTTCATTACTAACAAAGCAAGGCGAGGAGTCCCTCCACTTGAGTAAAATTATTTTCTAAATAATATCTGCAGAAATTCAGAAAGTTGAATTTAGGACAGATTCATGAAAAAAATTATATTTTTAATTATTGATTTTTATAAAATTTACTATTTATTTATAATTATTTTTCAAAATTACTATTAAATTGAAAATTTCCCTAATTTAATTTGGGCTGGGTTTAGTCAAAGACGCCACACAACTTAAAATCCAAATTATATATATAAAAAAAATAATAAAATATTATATGTATATATATATATAAATTAGGGCTCTCGGGTGATAAATCAAAATTTGAATTTTCTTTACCCAAAGGTCCATGTGCTAAAATACTTGTCTATAAGGATAAGCTCCTATATAAAATGACCAAACTACTTATGTATATATATATTATTTTCCAAACCAAACCTAACCAAATCATTTTCTGTGATGCCCCAAATTTTACACTAAGGGTTGTAGTTAGAAGAAAGTCACTAATGAGTCCTATGGCCAATGATCAAGTAAGATCTCAGATTGTCAGAAGAGCCAAATTAGTCTCCGTTCTAGGTCCAGCTTTTTTAGATAGCACACTACCCTTTTGACAGATCTTAAAAGGCATTGAAGCAAAGTCTCATAAGCAACGTAGAGAACTATATTGGTTTTTTTTTTTTTTTTTTAAAAAGCATATAATAATAAGAGAATAGTAATAAATATCCTTAGTTACAAAAGTTAGTTCCATCAACATTACATCACAAAAATAAATTTTCAGATGGACTATACCAAAAAAAAAAAAAAAAATTCTAACTTCTCTAAGACAACCAAAAGTCTTCGAAAGCCTCCAGCTCGTTGTTTTCTACTGCAAGATCCTCTTCGGTACTTGGCATGATATGTCGTGAGCTTTGAATGCCCAATAAACGCACACACATCTCGTCTCTTTTTCCTAATTCCCCTCATCCTCCACTACTCTATCACTACCACCACCACCATTGTCGCAGCCTCTGCTACCTTATTCCACGGTATCTGCTATGTTGTCGGCGATAACCAAACGGTCCAAACCCTAACCCAAACTGCTTTTCTATCTTCTTATCTCTCCTATCTACCTCACTCGCTATCAACACCACAATATTTGTCACTGTCACTGACCTCAATTGACGTCTCTTCTAATCAAACCATTGTTTGACCTTTCGCCACTGCTTCATCTCTCTCTCTTTCTTCGTTGTCGACCTTCGCAACTGAGGTAGATATGAAGGTCTTTGACGAAGATGCCATAGACGTTGGCCCCCTCCGCTCCTCTATTACCATCACAGCCCATGACCTACTCCCACCATTCCATTCCTCAATAACGTCTCCAATAGGGATGTTGAAAGCGACGTCTCCGAAGATGAAAACTACCACAACTAGGGTTTTGCTTTCTAATCTCCCTCTCTCTGTAAAGCTCTAATTTCTCTCTCTATATCTATATATCTATGGGTACTTACGTGTTGGTCCTAATAAATGAATTTATTATCTAATAAGTCCTATGAGAAAAAATTTTCATAAAAAAAGACACTAATTGTAAGTTTTAAAGACAATTTATAAAAATCATGACAAAAAAAAGTTACAAATTGTCAATTTTTAGCAACATATATAAAAAATTGTCAAAAAAAAATATTTTTAGCGACAATTTTACCAAGACTTATTTTCAATAGGACTTGATGAGAATTAAGTCCAACTATTATGATCTATTGGTAGTTTACCCATATATTCTATCTCCTCCAAACCTCGATTTGATCTATGCGATTTGAAGACGCACCCCCTGAGTCTTCATTAGAGTAAGGTTTTCTATCGTTCAAGTTTGCTATTTACAATTCACCCAAAAAAAATTTTATTCACCCAAAAAAAAGTTTGCTATTTACACATAAGATTTCCTACTGTTCAAGTACAATTACTGTTGGATGTTGTAAAAGGTGAATCTTCACTTGGAGGACATTAAACTATATTTGGATCTACTGGGGATCAATAGAGATTTTTTCAATAGATAGAAAGAGAAACAGATAGAGAGAAAAGAGATGTGGAGAGAGGAACAGATAGAGAGAGAGTTTAAAACTGGTATGAATATGAAATGATAGAAAAAATATGTTACAAAAATTCAACAGATAAAAAATTATTTCAACAAATAGTTAAAAAAATTAAACAGATCATCGCCTTGGTGTGTGGAAATTTCAATAGATAGCAAAATTTTGAATAGATAAAAGGAAAAAATTGAACATATAATAAAAAAATTTGAATAGATAGATATAAATTTGAACAGGTACAAAACAATTTGAACATATAGCCAAAAAAAAAGTAATCATATAAAAAAAAGTCAACAGATAAATTAAGAAGTAAAATTGGAAACAAAATATTTTCCAAAACCAACAAAAGGACTTCTCATCAAACTATTTCATAAATAGTAAACGTCTCACAAACAAAAAATGGACGTAATGTCTTATACCCTTCTCAAATTAGATTTATCACCAATTTTTTCTATAAATTATTAGTTGTTTGATGATATTAAAATAATTTGAACCGTTACATTGTATTTACTACTCCATCCATCCCAAAATAATGGTCCCTTTTGAGAAATTTAACTTTTTTTTATAGTACAATTATTGTACTTTAAAAAAATTGATTCAAAATTACCTTTTGATAGTATATTTTTTTTGGAGAATATCAATTTTTATAATTGTATTTTTTGTGTTATTAATGAATTAAAAAGAATGGTAAAATAGGAAATTTTTATTATTTTAATTCTTAATTGTTGAAAATAGACTAATATTTTGAGATAATAAAAAATAAAATAAGAAACTAATATTTTAAGACATAGAGAGTATATATATCGTATATATATCGTATACCCACCATAAAATTTACCCTTTCCCCTCACAATGAATTAACAAAGACACGTCTACGGTGCATAGGTTCTTCGATTATTATCTCTTTCCCATTCACATTATATAAATTATAGTAGTTGTTTTGAAATTATTAATAATTTTATCAAAAAGTATATTAATAGATTCTTATGTTTAATAAATTCATTGGCCTAATTACAAAAGGGAAAATTCTCTAATATATATTTCGAAAAATGTGTATAGCATATATATCTTAATTATATAATTGTAGTCTTGGTTATGACCTATAGTAATTTTGATTATGACTTGGTTATAACTTATTAGTTAAAACCTATTGTGATTGTTATTTTGAATATGATCGTCTTTGGTTATGACCTATAGTTATGACACATTGTGGTATTTTTTTTTTTTTTTAGTTTTTTATAACTTGGTATTCTATCTATTGAGCTGACTAATCCAGATGACCAATCCCACCGTTTACTAACATAGGGCCCAATTAAAGCCAAGCCTAAACCCTATATGGATTGGTCCCAGGAAATTGTGGTGTTGGTTGATTGTAATTTTGATTATGATTGAAGATATTTTTGGTTATGCTTTAAAGATATTTGATTATAATTTATTAAGTTATGACAACAAAAAAAAAAATTGATTTGTTTATGATACTTTGTAACATCGATACTATAAAGTGTCATAACCTACATATGATTATAGTATTACCCTTTAAAAAAACAAAAAACAAAACAACTCAAATTTGTAAATAATTGGGAGAATTTCAAAAAAATGAAAAGCAAAAGAAAAAATTTAAATGATGAAAGTACAAGATTTATTTGCATTACCTAATGCATAAATTACTTGTACATCTATCATTTTAAAATTAATTTTCTACTCCACTTTTTTGATATTCCCCTAAATAATTCTGACAATTACATATTCAATATATTAGGATGGATCAACTGAATAATTCTAGGCCCTGTTCGAAAATTAATTTTTTTAGTTTACATTTTAATTTTTTTAACAAAAAGACATACAGATTTTTTTAATTCCAATCCAAATCTCAAGTGAGTTTGCCTACTCAACTTCAGCCCAACCCTATTTTAAACTTTGAGGTCTCATTTAGAAATTAATTATTTTAGTTAATTTTTAAAATGGCGTGTTTGGTAACGTTTACGTTTTCAGTTTATATTTACAAAAATTTTATAAACTGATTTTTGTTTATTTTTTATTTATTTTTAGAAAAACATAAACTACAAACGCGTTTGGTAATTGACAAAATGTTTTAAAAAATTTAAAAATATAAAAAAGAGTGAGAAATGGCAAGTGGTGGCAAGTGGTGGCGAAAAACGGTGGTGGAAAGTAGTGACGGTGGGTGGTGGGTAGCTGGTGGTAGTGGGTGGTGGTGGTGGGTGACGGTGGCAGGTGGTAGCGAGTGGGTGGTGGTGGTGGTGGTGGCGGTGGCGGTACTGGTGGCAGATGGGTGGCGAGTGGTGGTGGGTGGGTGGTGGATGGTGATGGTGGGTGGGTGGGTGGGTGAGGGTGGCGGATGGTGGGTGGTAGCGAGTGGGTGGTGCTGGTGGTGGTGGTGGCGGGTGGTGAGTGGTGGTGGCAAGTGGGTGGTGGGTGGTGGATGGCGGGTGGTGGCGAATGAGTGGTGGTGGCGGGTGGTGATGGTGGGTGGGTGACGGTGGTGGGTGGTAGCGAGTGGGTGGTGGTGGCGGGTGGTGGGTGGTGCGGGTAGGTGGTGGTGGGTGGGTGGGTAATGGTGGCGGGTGGTGGGTGGTAACGAGTAGGCGGTGGTGGTGGGTGGCGATGGCAGGTGGGTGGCGGGTGGGTGGTGGGTGATAGTGGTGGTGGGTGGTGGGTAATGGGTGGTGGTGGCGGGTGGGTGGTTGGTGGTGACGGATGGTGGATAGTGGTGGCAGGTGGGTGGAGAGTGGTGGTGGCGGGTAGGTGGCAGGTGGTGGTGGCGGGCAGTGGATGGTAGTGGCGGGTGGTAGCGGGTGGATGGCAGGTGGGTGGTGGTAGCAGGTGGGTGGTGTGTGGTGGTGGTGGGGGGTGGGGGGTGGTGGCGGAAGACGGTGGTGGAAAATGGTGGCTGGTGGTGGCTAGTATTGGGTGGTAAAAAAAAAAAACTCAAAACTCAAAACGGAAACACATTTTTTATGTTTTCATTTTTTGGTCAAATTTATAAACTGAGACCACTGATTTATAAATCAAAAATTTTACAAAACAAGTTTTTATTTGAGTTTTTAAAACTTTTGTAAATATAAACAGAAAACTGAAAAACGTAAGTGTTACCAAACGGCACCTAAACTTTTTATTAAAAATTGTGTAAAAAAATTATAAAAAAAAATAAATTTGATGTAACAATTTAATAATTTTTTTGACTAAAAATCACACTCTCCAAATAAATGGGGTTGAGTTTTTTTATTTTAAAAAGTAAATTACAATCTAATCCACTCTGTCCTCCACCTCAAATAGCACCAGCCCTATCCTATCCCATCCCACAATGACATTCACACATATATTTAACTACCAACTAATATCTCTCTCTCTCTCTCTCTCTCTCTCTCTCTCTCTCTCTCAGATTCTGAGGAGAAGCCATGGCTTCTTATGCTAGTGTTAGGCAAGTCCTCCAGCCCAAATGTACTAAATATTCCCAATTTCAATTGAGCCCATCTTGGGTTGTTCCTTGCTCACTTGTATTCAAGACCAAGTACATCAGTCGCTTCTCCAGGCTACATGAATTTTCCGGCCACCGGAATCTGACAGCTGCCTCAAAGGCAACTTCAGGAAATGGTGCCAAGGAAGATGAGGATGGAGTGTCTTTGGGGACCATGAAATTGCCATTAAACACTGACATTCCTAGATTTGAAAGCTTGCTTTTCCAGGTACTTGTTACTTTGTCCAGTGAGCCAGTGACTCAGCTTCTTGTGTGTGAATGGAATGTTAAATGTACTTGTCAACTACTCAAAACAAAAGTGCAGTTACATAGATAATCTTCAAATTACATATTTTCTGCTGAGCATTGTTTGGAGTAGCTTGTAATCAAAGCTCTATGTGCTTTTCTAGATAAATTGCTTGTGCTTTTTCTTGATTAATATCTAGTTTGAAACAAAATGTGCAGTAAAAATGTTGACAACCAACAGAGCAATGCTATGTAAGCAAATCACAACTTTTTGATTAAATATATAGTAAATGAACATGAAGCATATACTTTTATGAAAGCCAACTCAATTCACAACAAAATTTGTTATCTTGTGTGATGAGAGTGAGATTGAGAGAGGAGTGATGGGGAGGATGAAAATGAGGGTTTCAATGGGAGGGAAGCAGATTTAGAAAAAAAATAATTTCTCCCAAAAAGAAACAATAATTTTTTTTTCTTGTGGCATCTTTTAGTGAAATTCCATTAAAGATGTGTTTAGATTTTGGATTTGTAGAGGTTTACAGAGAGAGAAGAAAAAGAAAGGGAACAGAGTTTCCAATTCTTCTATTTTTCACAAATCCCTCCACAAAATTCAAGATCCCAATAATTACTGAAAAATATATAATGGTTGAGTGATATGTTTTGAAACATGCTAGTAAATTACTTTTGTCGCACTTTTTGCTGGAAAATGCCACTAGACTGATGCCAATAAATCATATTTTTCTTGTAGTGCATATTTATTATTCTTGATTGGAAGGAAGAACGAAAAATTAGTGCATTATGTGCTTAAGATGTATCATCTGGGGTGCTACTGAAAACATAAACCCTGAAATATTATTCACCGGATGGCTCTCCTCTTTCAAACCTGGGATTGCTGATAACTAAAAATTCTTCTATATAGATCAAACAACATTTAACTCAATGTTTCTTTTCCCCCTTTTATGGACTCTGGTTTTTTCCCCCTTTGTGGTTGTTGCAGTGGGCGAACAGTCTTTGCCAAGGAGCTACTTTGCCACTTCCTATGCCTCTGAAGGTTGGTAATTGTATGCATTTTTATTATTTATTATATATGCCTTCTAAGCCACTAGTAAGATGAATATGTTCACGGGATTGTTGTGAAAGTGCTTACTTCAGCCTAGGTAATGAGGCTTGTCCCAATGTCTGTGCAACTTACCCACTCATACCAAGTCTTTGAAATCCTCATTAAGGTCCGGTTTAGTGTCAGTTTTTTAGGGCTTCTTATAATTATATATATGTATATTTTGGAAATTTGTGGTAGAGTATTTAGTGTAACTTCTGCTTACAACTTATAAGACCAAAAAAAAAAACAAAAAACAAAAAAACCTTAGCTTAAAAAAAATGCTTATTAGAAAGCTGGGGGAGAGATATTTTTAACTTTTGTTTTATGACTATCAACTTTTTACTTGTGAGAAGCTGTACTAAACAAGGCATAAGATGAGAGTAAGATACTGCTATGTAGATTGCAGACAGGGAGATTGTGAGCTAACAGTCCTTGAGACCCAAAGAATCTGCAAATTGTTTTTACCATATTGCACTTCATTGTTTTTATTTTTTTTATTTTCCTAATAGAAGATCAACTATGTGGTCTGGTATCTGTTCATCAACCTAACTTTTCGTTCATATTTCTCTTCAATGGGATTTTTCTTTTTCTTTTTCTTTTTCTCTTGTCTTAATCCAAAGTGTGGTGATCAGAGTACTAGATATCAGATTTGTTCATGTCTACCTTAAAAAGGACATATTCTAGACTAAATCAGACCAGACAATTTATGGTATTCTTGCTTGGTGTGCCAAGCCCCATTGAAAGGAAGGCAACCATTTAATGAGTGATGCTCTTATTGGAACTTCGCTACATGACCTAACTAAGTTGCTATGAAAAGAAGAGAGAAAAAAAAAAAAAAAAAATGAGAGAGAAAGAGAGAGTGAGCTTAGTTGCCTCAGTAATTGATCTCTTTTAGTGAGCAGTGCAAGTCCACTCTTAACATGATTTTATCAGGTGCAGTACCAAATATGCTTACCACGCCATTAGTCACAACAATATAAGTGGTGGAGTTATAATTTTGATCAAGGGGCAAATACTAAGGCAAATTATTGAGCTAGATCGGTTTGCAAAAGAAAAAATCAGTTGTCAATATTTCAAAGTAATAGATGTTTTAAACAATACGAAATGAAAAAAACCAACAAAGTACACATAATAAGATAAAATATGATCTCAGATTTATTTATGAATTAAATAAGAAGTCAATCCATGCCCATGCTCTAGTTATTGGCGATTATGTTGAGTTTGTCAAAAGAAAAATGAAAAAATATATATACATATATTTTAAAGGGTTTATAAAACCAAAAATTACATATATATATATATTTGTTACCTTTTTGTAATTGGCAATTCTGTTGGACAAAACTTCATTTAGTTGCATTTTTATTCGCTCTTTTATATCTGTGAGTTATGAGAGTTTAGATGTGAATCTAATCCGAGTTGTGCCTATATAGAGTAGTTTATGCTGACATTCCGTATCTTGAGCATTCCTTGTTCACCACTTCATTGACTACGTATGGGGATCGAGTAGTCATTTGTGCACTCGAGCGGTGAAGTGATTCATCCAGTACCTCTGCTTGTGTTCTTAACTTCTTGGAGACAAGTTTTACCGCTCGAGCGGTAAATGTTGCGCTCGAGTGGTTGGCTTATATGTTTGCACTACCATTACTCACATCGCTCAAGCGGTGATGTTGTGCTCAAATGATTGGCCTATATGTGAGTATCGCCTTTACTCACACAGCTTGAGTGGTAAAGTGTGCACTCGAGCGATCTTCGCGGCTCTATTTAATATAAAGTTTGCCGTTTGCTATTTTTAGGGTTTAACCCTTCTAAATTCTCAGAGAGGAGTAAAATACTAAGTGTTCTATATTGGAGGGTGTTTATATATGTGTTTCCTTGATGTATAGAAGGTAATCGATTAATCAACGAATTACATATTGACAAACATCAAGGGTTGGTTTTGTTCTTTCATTCCAAAAAAAGAGAGAGATGTTTTTTGGTGGATTCTAGTGAACTTGGGCCAGAAACTTTGGTGGATTTCGGAGTGGCTCATTGTCGTGGATTCAACATCGCCGTTGTGAATTCTACGTTGGGCAAAGCAATTCCGAGGTGAAACACATCGGGTTTAGTTCAATTCATGCATAAATTCGCTGGGTAATTGAGAGTTCTCGTATGTAATTCCTTTGTCTTCTTAGTAGATTGTTTTGTGGCATTAACCCATATATATATATATATATATATTTATCACAATTAGAGTCCAATTGTGAATTTTTTTCACGTTAAATCGTTGTGTCGATTTGTTATTGATTGTTTGATTGGGATTGCTATTCATTATTTAAAATTAAATCATAATCACAAATTAATATCTCAGAGAGTTTTTTTTTAATTTTTTAATATTTTAAATTGAAGAGGGGCATATGCTCCTCTAGACCCTCGGTTGCTCTGTCCTCGAAAATGATCCAACCCCAAACACACCGAGAAAAAGTGTTTAAAAAATGAAATGCATTGTCTAAATTCATTTTCGTTATCATCCACACCACAACAAATTTGAATCTACATGGTACAGTTCATTTCTAAGTACTTTTTTTGAATTTGTAGCTTTTCCAACAAATTAGAACAAAAACTGGTAGCTTATTGATGGTATTTAGCTTAATCACTATGTGATGTAATAGAATACACGGGGATTAAATATCGTTCTAGTAGACGAAAGGGATTCTTGAATCCACGAGTAAAATAGAATCTTGAACCTACAAGGAAGAGAAAATATCTTAATTATATTGAATAAAAGTTATTTTTGCCGTGAGGCTTACATAGCTATTTATAAGAATCTCAATCTTGAAGTCAAAATATTCGTGGACAACAAGAAATCTCAAATTAGGAAATAATAAACTAATCTAATTCTTAAAAAATAAGAAACCTAAGAAATTAGGAAAAGGAAATTAAAACAAATTAAGAAACCTAATTTTAAAATATTTATATTAAATTACAAGAATCCTAGTCAAATAATATAAAAAAAAAAGTATTAAAATAAAAATATAAAAATTCTTAAAATCTTGTCCTACATTAGACTCATCTTCTTTAAAAGAATTCATCCTCAAGTTCCAACTCGAGATCTTCTATTTTCCATGCCAAATAAAGATATATTTTGAATACTTCAGTTACTTGGCCCTCTTCCAAAAGTTGTATGTAGAAAAGTTTTCTTTATGAAAGTTCTTCTCTATATGCTTGAATTGGTTGACAAGATTAATTAGACAAATATTGAAAATCAAATTAAATTGTTGCGCACTAAGAAAATTAACGAAGCGTATTTTATGTTAGATTCAGTTGGACATTTAATTATCATCCTTGGAACAGCAATTGCATCCTCAGTCAACTTCTCTGGTACATACGTCAACTTTGTTACCTCATCTTTTATTTCTTCTTTTTTATTGAATTCAACTTGATCTCCTTCTTTTGTGATCTCATAATCAACATAATTGTCACACCCCAAACCCGGGTATGACCGGCCGTGGCCCACAGGACCTTAGCTCAAGGCACACGTAAGCCTAAATACGAATCCATACACATTGAATAACTATAAAATAGTCCATTAATAAATAACCAAAACTCAATCTAGTGTCATGCCACAAGTATAAACGGCAAAACCAACCGTAATCAATACCATCCAAACTTATGGGATATAAACAACCTACATATCAAAATAATCCTAAATGAACCTCAATAAAAATAAATATAAATATGCACAAACTTGACATAACAGTCTAAAACAAAATAAATGAATGTCCTAGAGATCCATGCAATTGAATCCCCGCTATGCCATGAGTCCACTCTAAGTTCTTCTAACACCTGAAAATGGTAAACAACTAAGTCAGCTGATAGTCTAGTAAGTAGCAACATGGATAGTATATACAGTTTTGAAAACAGGGATCAATTCCAAAATAAGACATATATCACAGAAACTAGATTGTCATACAGTTTGGTAAAGAGAATCTGTTTCAAAAAGAAGGTTCCACAGTTCAATAGTTAAAATACTCATATCTCTCAAGAACATAATAAATGACATTTTCCACTTAAAACAGATTACAACATGAACACCAATAATTTTCTGGGTACCAAGAAATAACAAGTAACATGCCACACAGTTCTCAAGGCTATAAGCCCCGTTGGATCTAATAACGAACTAAGAGTCATCCTCAGGGTGGCAACCTCGACCTTTTTTCTAAGACAATCCGATTGAAGGTCACCTAACTTAACCTAGGTCTTTTCCTTACAATCGTTGAGCACTAAAGTCATCGCGGCCCAACCCGGATCTGTTCCCTAGTGGCTAGAGTCACCACACACAATGGAATAATTTCCCTAGACTAAAATATACAGATGGTCCCAATAATCAATACACATCAGTTTCGCAAAACATGGTAGTTCACCATTATAAACATGAGACCAAAACAAATAATTTATAATATGCCAAGTTCACACATGTTTCAGAAATAATTTGATTCCATTGATAATATAATAATTTATCAAAACAGTTTAGTCATGAAATAACAATTTAATTTTCCAACAGTTTAGAGTAGGGGAACATTTATAAAAATATGTAGCATGAAACTACTCACATAAAAATGAAATAATATAATCCTCGAATAGAATATGAAAGTCCAACTAATGCCCTGAACCAAGTATGAAAACTACACGTCTCTACTAATTTAAAAATACTAAAGAATAAGAACTAAGTGCCCCCAAACTAAAGCACACTAACATAGCTCAACCCAACTCCTCGTTGCTCTTAAATAATACCTAAGTTCATGTTCTTCAAGGTCTAAAATTACCCAAGACATGAGTTCCGATCGAAACATAACTAAAAGTAACTTTAAAATAAAACAGAGTTTTAAACAAGTTTTCCCAATCTATTCGCTAACTTTGAAAATTAAAAACCCACTCCATGTTGTTCGAAAAATTCCAAAACCCTCTAGATATCAACTAATATATCCTAAGTTTCAAACCCAATTGGTTTCACTTGATTTGCTTATCAAAATAATTATTTACAATTAATTACACCCAAACAGGTTGTTTTCTGCAGCACTTTAAAGAAATTAATGGTTCTCTTAGTATACATGAGCAATCAACGCAAGGCCAAAAATGTACAAAACTGGACTCGTAACCGGTTCTAATGACACTAATTTGATAATTTTCGGATCTATACCCAAAGAGAACGATACTCCCGAACTTACTGTTTTAAATCAGTTTTCTGGACAGATTTGAACGCATCAGTTGATATAGATTTTGACTCTCAAAAATTATGAGAAAATTTATATATGAAATTTAACATGTAATTAATCTACTGTAAAAAGTTCAGTTTAGAATTTATTCGTTTGATATGGTTTTTTGATTTCTAAAGTTTGCTGGCAGATTAATATTCTTAAGAGCAACATTATGAATTCAATTAAAATTTCTAGAATACTATCCCAATCAGCCAATCCATTCCTTTTTCTTCCAATAACTCACAACACCCACATGCACCATAACTATGTATACAACATACTATAATAGAACAAGAATAGATTTATTGTTACCTTAGAGTTGTTGAGCCACAAAGGTGCTTTCTCTCCCTCTCTCTTTTCTATCTCTCTCTCTCTCTCTTGCTTCCTCACGGCTGTTGAGTTAATTCTTCCTCACGGCTGCTGCTAACTCAAATAAGAAGGTAGGTTTTTGTTTTGTTTTTATATATATAATTAACAACTCCTTTTATTTATTATTATTATTATTATTATTATTATTATTATTATTATCTTTTAAAATTGTGGACATCCATAACAAATTTATTTTAGGTTTAAAATTAATTAAAAGACTCTTCAAATATTTAATTTGCACTTAAAAGATTCACAATAAAATATTTGAGGTTTGTAAAATTATTATTACTTAATTATTTATTTGATTTGTATATTCGGGTTCTCACAATAATAATCAAAAGACGATAGTTCCGTCTTTGGAAGCTCTTAGCTAACTTCAACCTTTTTCTTTTGCTTCACCTCTTCATCGTCTTCGTCAAACTTCTTGATAAAAGTAATTTTAGTGACCTCTCTTTTATCAATTTCAATGTTCTTACTGTTGTTGAAATCAGCATGATTTTCTACTTCAATTGAATGTCTGTTTGGATTGTCAAAATTTTCAAATATTGAGATACTCAAAATCTTTTCTTCTTTAATGCGTAGTTGAGCGTTACAAATTTGTTGACCTACAAGACTTGATTGACCCAAACTTGATAGAACCATAGTTATGTTCCTCGAATAATCTGTATCTACAATTGCATAATAATTATTGAATTGCGAAGACTATTGTGAATCAAAATTACCTTGGAACAATTGTTTCGATTCAAGTTTTCTTTGTTATTGTTGAATGCAAGCTTCTTTGACATTGTTGATACAACATTGGCCCATGATTTGATTGAAGGAATCTAGAACTCATCAACTTCATCTTATGCCATATCCTAATTGGTTGTTTGTATTGTCACCTTCGATCATACTGCAATTGTTTCCACCCCGTAAAAATATAACATTGTAACTTACGTGCGAAATATTTGGCTTGCTTTTCTTTAGAGATTTCCATACCCAAGGAATTTTTCAACTTTGTGAAACCAATAAATAAAATCCTCGGCATGATAAGAAGCATTAAAATAGGGAATTTCTGGTTATACTTAATAATCTAAAAAGTCATAATTGATGCAATTATTCCTATTGAACACATCACTGAATCGTCATTGTCGCCTTACTGATTGATATTCAACATAATCCTCAAATAACTCATTTTTAGATTCATCCTCACTATCGTATTGATAACGAGAAGATCGTTTCAAGATGTTGTAGTTAATAGGCTGGCCTTGGGCAAATCCTATAGCACGGTTCCTATTAACGTTGTGACTAACAGGTTGGCCTTGGGCAAATTCCTTGACTCAAATCCTATTAGATCTTTCTCTATGATCATTGTCAATAGAGCTTGTGCTTCCTCCTTCAATGAATAACGTCGATCCAGGCGAAACCTTGCATAGATACCACTTGACGCAGCAGAATACACGGGAGATTAGATATCGTTCTAGCAGACGAAAAGGTTCTTGAAGCCATGAGAAAAATAGAACCTTGAATCAATAAGAAATAGAAAATATCTTAATTATATTGAATAAAAGTTATCTTTGCCATGAAACTTACATAACTATTTATAATAATATAAATCTTGAAGACCAAATATTCTTGGATACCAAGAAATCTCAAATTAAAAAATAATAAACTAATCTAATTCTCAAAATTTGTAAAAGCAAATCACAAAAGATTAAAAAACCTAATTTATTTATATTAAATTATAAGAATTCTAGTTAAATAATATATCAAAAATATTTAAACTAAAAATATAAAAAAATTTAAAATCTTGTCCTACATCACTCTGGACTAACATGTCCTTCTTTCCTTGTAAGACTTATTTAGCTTCTAAGAGTGAAATGCATTAACCTTCACTTGAACAGGTTGACAAAATCCCAGGTGGAGCTAGACTGGGTTTCATCACTATTGGTGATGGAGAGACTGAAGTACTTGTCTACATAGACTGCTTGGTTTTTCCGGCAACTGATGGTTCTGGTCCGGTTTTCCGAGCAATAAGGAATGGATCCTTGAAAGATCAGCCACCTCCCGGAGAGCCACGCATAATGAGAAGCCTGCTACTAGCCCTCAAAAAGTCGGCCGAAATAGCTAGAGTTTGAATGAGAATGAGTGTTTCCTTTGAGTTGTAAATTGTAATAATATATTTTTCTTTCAATGTCCTTGTGATCAACATATTGTTGGAAAAATGGTTTAAATATAGGCATATTTTTTAGCTCAAAATTGAGTGGGCCCCAAACGTCTTTTGGGGTGGGTTCGAAGAGGTGACGTGTTCTTTACCGCGTGGCAAGTCACACGGTGAAGACGGAACGTCAAAACCATTTATAAGTGAATGGGAAGTTGACGTCGTTTTCGGGTTTAACATTAATTTTTTAGATAAAAATTCTTTTGAATTTTTTCAACAAAAATTATTGTGAAAATTTAATTTAATTCTAAATTCAAATTTTGGATTCCTAAGTGATTTCCTAAAATTTGTACCTCTTACTTTATTTATTAGACTATTCAATTTGTTTAATATATATATTCAATAGTTTAATATATATATATATATATTCAAATGGTTTAATAATAAAAGTCCAACAGTTCTTTAACTGCTACACTTTCGAAACCTTCTTCAAATTGGTTGAAATTTTGCAGCGGACAGAACAACTATATATAGTGTTGCACCTGTTCATTTATTGAAGCACCTTTTCACTTCATTGTGAAACTTGTTCGGGGCTAAGGTTTTTTGCCTATATATATTGCTATGATTCTAGCGGTCTGGGTAGAGGAAAAAATAAGTTAGAAGATTCCATCTTTGTTGTCTAATTTTGTTCTTTTAGTGCATTATTCTTCATATTAATTTTAATATATATTTCAGAGAGTTAGAACACAGGTTTGGTTCGCCGAATAAATTGTTTGGAGTACTATTACAATTTGTGAAGATCATTGTATCCTGGGAGATAGACGCCACTCAACTGTAAGTACCGTAGCGGGGCGAATCTGTCTTAAGGACAGAGTGTCACACACTCGACTTGGTCTTAATTTTAATTCGGTTCGATAAATAAATCCAGTATGTTATTTATTTATTTTGTTTGAATTTATTTCAAGTTATTTTATTTACACAGAAGATTGTTTCAACAATCTTAAGACAGATTCAAATTTATTCTGTTTATAAAATTTTTTCGTTTGTTTCCTTTTCTCTTTCTTTTTTTAAGAAAAATATTTTCTGTGGATTTACAAAATAATATTCTGGTTGGAAAAACAAATAGTGATTATATGCTATTTGACAGATAGTAGTAATATACTGTCTATTTTCTTTGACAATTAGCAGTACGATACTGGTGTCATTAACAATTCAGAATATATTTTTGTGGAATTTTGTCAGAAAATTAATTTTGGGTTTTAGAAATTATTTTCTGAGTTTTCATTACTTAAAATTCTGTTTCAGTATTTTAATTATTGGAGTGTTACAAGAAATTTAATTTCTTGTGTGGAATTAATTTGATTAAATAAAATTTTATTTTATTTCCAAATTAATTGAAAAATAAAAATTATATTCTTATTTATTTTATTTTACAGAATTTAATTTTCTGTGTGGAATTAATTTGGTTAAATAAAATTTTATTTTATTTCCAAATTAATTGAAAAATAAAAGTTATATTCTTATTTCTTTTATTTTACAGAATTTAATTTTCTGTGTGGAATTATTTTGGTTAAATAAATTTTTATTTTATTTCCAACTTAATTGAAAATTAAAAGCTACATTCTTGTTTCTTTTATTTTTACAGAATTTAATTCTGTGAATTTGGATTAGTTTTCTGTGTGGAATTAATTTGGTTAAATAAAATTTTATTTTATTTTAGTTCCAAATTAATTGAAAATAAAAGTTACATTTTGTTTTGTTTCTTTTATTTTAACAGAATTTATTTCTGTAGTTTTGGTTTAATTTGTTTAAATAAAATTTTATTTTATTTTCCAAATTAATTGGAAATAAAAATTACAATTCTTGTTTCTTTTATTTTTACAGAATTTAAAATTTTGTGTTTTTTGGTTTAAATTTTCTCTGTAGTATAAAATTCTAATTCTAATTATAATTTTATTTTATAATTTAGAATTTATGGCTACTAAAACTGGTCAATCTAATGTTCAAACCAGTACTAGTATGGTGATTGCTATTACGCCAACCTCTCCTTATGTTGGGACTGTGCCAGTGAATCATGGTAGAAAACCAGAGAAGTTCTCAAGAACTGATTTTTGCAAAGGCAAAGGAAGAACAAGTAAGAAGGTTACTAAAGCCGATATAACCGAAATGGATATAATTTCCAATGGTGTAGATGTCATAAATCTTTCTGCAGTTGTTTCCGAGGCAAATCTTGTCGGAAATCCTAAAGAATGGTGGGTGGACACTGGTGCTACTCGCCATATCTGTGCCGGCAAAAAGATGTTCACATCTTATTCTATAGTGGATAATGGTGAACAACTCTTTATGGGCAACTCCTCAACTTCCAAAGTTGAAGGACAAGGAAAGATTGTACTCAAGATGACATCTGGAAAGGAACTCACTCTCAACAATGTGCTGCATGTACCGGACATTCGCAAGAATTTAGTTTCCGGATCTTTGTTGAGTAAGAATGAGTTTAGGCTAGTTTTTGAAAGTGACAAGTTTGTACTTACCAAAAACGGGATGTATGTAGGAAAATGTTACATGTCTGATGGCCTTTCAAGTTAAATGTAATGACCGTTGTACCTTCAGTTATTAATAATAATACATCTTCTTCTTACTTGCTTGAGTCTTCAAATTTATGGCATAGTAGACTAGGACATGTTAATTATGGATCTTTGCATAGATTAATTAACATGGAATGTTTACCTAAATTTGACATTGATTCAAATCATAAATGTGAAATTTGTGTTGAGGCAAAATTATCTAAAACTCTTTTTCATTCAATTGAAAGAAGTACGGAACCACTTGAATTAATTCATAGTGACATTTGTGATTTTAAATCAATTCAAACTAGAGGTGGGAAAAAATATTTTATCACTTTTATAGATGACTGTACTAGATATAGTTATGTTTATTTAATTCGAACCAAGGATGAAACTTTGGAAACTTTCATTCAATATAAGAATGAAGTTGAAAATCAACTTGGTAAGAAAATCAAGAAACTTAGAAGTAATAGAGGTGGTGAATATGAATCACCTTTTGGTGAATTTTGTAAAGAACATGAAATAATTCATCAAACTATTGCTCCTTACTCACCTCAGCAAAATGGAATTGCTGAAAGAAAAAATAGGATTTTAAAAGAAATGATGAATGCCATGTTAATAAGTTCTGGATTACCTCAGAACTTGTGGGGGGAAACAATACTTTCTGCTAATTATATGCTTAATAAAGTACCCCGAAAGAAAGTGAATCAAACACCTTATGAATTGTGGCATGGAAGAGTACCATCCTACAAATACTTAAAAGTGTGGGGGTGTTTGGCTAAAGTGGCTATTCCTAGTCCTAAAAAGACTAAGATAGGTTCTAAGACCATTGATTGAATTTTCATTGGTTATGCCAAGAATAGTAGTGCATATTGGTTTTTGATTCATAAATCAGAACATTCCGAAATGTATGTAAATACTATTATTAAAACTCGGAATGTATCTTTCTTTGAACATGTATTTCCAAATAAGACTAGACAAGAGACTAGTAACAATAAAAGATCTCATAATACTATTACTAGTCAGGATCAAGAACATGATCAAGAACAAGGGTTAGATCAAAATGAGGAAGCGAAACTTAGGCGTGGTAAACGTGCTAGAACCTCAAAATCTTTTGGTCCAGATTTTCTAACATATTTGTTAGAAAATGAGCCTTTAACTTTTAAAGAGGCTATGTCCAGTCTTGAAGCTCCTTTATGGAAAGAAGCTGTCAACAGTGAAGTTGAATCCATCTTGCAGAATCACAATTGGGAATTAGTGGACTTGCCACCAAGTTGTAAACCTCTTAGGTACAAGTGGATTTTCAAAAGGAAAATGAAAGCGGATGGATCAATTGACAAATACAAGGCAAGACTTGTGGTCAAAGGTTTTAGACAAAAAGAAGGTCTTGATTACTTTGACACATACTCACCGGTTACTAGAATAACATCCATTAGAATGCTAATTGCCATTGCATCTCTATACAATCTAGAAATTCATCAAATGGATGTTAAAACCGCTTTTTTAAATGGTGAGTTAGAGGAAGAAATTTAAATGGAACAACAAGAAAGGTTTTCTGTTCCAGGGAAAGAAAAGAAAGTGTGTAAATTGGTTAAATCTTTACATGGTTTAAAACAAGCGCCAAAGCAATGGCATGCGAAATTTGACAAGGCAATGATGTCAAATGGATTTAAAATTAATGAATGTGACAAATGTGTTTATATTAAAAACACAGACAAAGGTTATGTCATTGTATGTCGTTATGTAGATAATATGCTCATCATAGGTAGTAATAATGATATGATTAAAACTATCAAGAAAATGTTGAATAAACATTTTAACATGAAGGACATGGGCATTGCTGATGTAATACTTGGTATGAAAATTACCAAAACATCAGAAGGATATGCTTTGTCACAATCTCATTACATTGAGAAAATACTTGACAAATTCAGCAAAGATGATGATCATCTTGCTAGAACACCTGTAGATGTTAATTTGTATCTTTCTAAGAATGTACAGGAAAGTATTTCTCATTTAGAGTATGCCCAAATTATTGGAAGCTTAATGTACTTGATGAACTGCACTCGCCCAGATATAGCTTATGCAGTAAGTAAATTAAGTAGATATACGAGTAATCCGGGAGTAGAACACTGGAAAGCAATTATAAGGGTTCTTAGATATCTCCGATTTACTCTTAACATTGGGCTTAATTATACTAGATATCCAGCAGTACTTAAAGGATACTGTGATGCAAATTGGATATTAGATACAAGAGACTCAAAGTCCACTAGTGGGTATGTCTTTACTCTTGGTGGGGCGGCTGTATCTTGGAAATCTTCCAAACAGACTTGCATTGCTAGGTCTACTATGAAATCAGAATTTATAGCCTTAGACAAAGCAGGGGAAGAGGCAGAATGGCTTCGCCACTTCCTTGAAGATATTCCAATTTGGCCAAAACCGGTGCCTGCTATATGCATACATTGTGATAGTCAATCAGCAATAGGTAGAGCACAGAGTCATATGTATAACAGTAAGTCACGACACATTCGTCGTCGACATAACACCGTGAAACAACTACTCTCTAATGGAATTATTTCCATAGAATATGTTAAGTCTAAAGACAACATAGCGGATCCACTAACCAAAGGGTTAGCAAGAGAGTTAGTTGAGAATTCATCGAGGGGAATGGGACTTAAGCCTATTAAATAAGAGTTACCAAAACGGCAACCCAACCTAGTTGACTGGAGATCCCAAGATCTAGATTCAAAGGGACAACCGAGTTGTGAATAACTTAGAAGGATCACTGGGGAGTCTAACTCCTACCCATTTCTTTGATGAAATAGTGATGTCTGCAGCGTTTGAGGTTAAGCAAAATTTTAATGATTCTTATATCTAGCTAAACTTAGTGGAGTATGGTAGGATACTCTTCATAAGAATCACCTATGTGAGTGTGAACTGGGCCGGTTCTATAAGATTTGTAAAGGGCTACAAGTCTTTAGAGCACTCATGAAAGATCAGGCTATTCAGGGCCAAAATGAACACAATAGTGAGAACTAAACTGTGTCTGGAGATATACTGTGTGGGTTCTATTGTCTTGGTTTACACAAACGGCTGAACAGTTCAAGACATCATGTTCACTGTTTAGCTAGTAAATCCGATAGTGTCTTACAAGGGAAGATTCAAAGCCAGCTACATATCCTTTGCAGAATATTTTCAATTTCTATACTCTCTGTAATTAGATCATATTGTTGCATTTTCTCTCCGTCAAATTCCATTCATGTGGGGGATTGTTGGAAAAATGGTTTAAATATAGGCATATTTTTTAGCCCAAAATTGAGTGGGCCCCAAACGTCTTTTGGGGTGGGTCCGAAGAGGTGACGTGTTCCTTACCGCGTGACCAGTCACACGGTGAAGACGGAACGTCAAAACCATTTATAAGTGAATGGGAAGTTGACGTCGTTTTCGGGTTTAACATTAATTTTTTAGATAAAAATTCTTTTGAATTTTTTCAATAAAAATTATTGTGGGAATTTAATTTAATTCTAAATTTTAATTTTGGGTTCCTAAGTGGTTTCCTAAAGTTTGTAATTGTGAGAATTTAATTTAACTCTAAATTCAAATTTTGGATTCCTAAGTGGTTTCCTAAAATTTGTACCTCTTACTTTATTTATTAAACTATTCAATTTGTTTAATATATATATTCAATAGTTTAATATATATATATATATTCAAATGGTTTAATAATAAAGGTCCAACAGTTCTTTAACTGCTACACTTTCGGAACCTTCTTCAAATTGGTTGAAATTTTGCAACGGACAGAACAACTATATATAGTGTTGCACCTGTTCATTTATTGAAGCACCTGTTCATTTATTGAAGCACCTTTTCACTTCATTGTGAAACTTGTTCGGGGCTAAGGTTTTTTGCCTATATATACTGCTATGATTCCAGCGGTCTGGGTAGGGGAAAAAATAAGTTAGGAGATTCCATCTTTGTTGTCTAATTTTGTTCTTTTAGTGCATTATTCTTCATATTAATTTTAATATATATTTCAGAGAGTTAGAACACAGGTTTGGTTCGCCGAACAAATTGTTTGGAGTATTACTATAATTTGTGAAGATCATTGTATCCTGGGAGATAGACGCCACTCAACTGTAAGTACCGTAGTGGGGCGAATCTGTCTTAAGGACAGAGTGTCACACACTCGACTTGGTCTTAATTTTAATTCGGTTCGATAAATAAATCCGGTATGTTATTTATTTATTTTGTTTGAATTTATCTCAAGTTATTTTATTTACACAGAAAATTATTCCAACATATATGTCGTTATAAACAAAAATTTAATATTTGGCAAAGAGATCAATGTCCTGATCTAGTGATCTAGTGTTATTTTGGTTTTTGGATACACAGAGACAACACATTCCACAAAATATTAATAAATAAATATTAATTTCAAAATGATAAAAATAAAATATAGTCTTTAAATTTCAGTCTGCATTATTCTCCCACATTTGAAAAGACTCGGCCTCAAGTTTTTACGGATTGAAACAATTTGATTAGTCTGTGCTTGTCTGTATTAATCTTGTAATATTCCACAAAATAAATACATCTTTTACCGTGAGGTATTCAGTTTTTAATTCTAGTTCGAGATGGTGGTGAATGAATATCATTGCTTTTGTTCTATTCAGCAATGATGTTTCATTTTCATTCTTAATGTTATTTCCAAAATTCATTGTATCAAAGTGACTCAACAACATAAAAAATCTAAGATAAATAATTTTTTTCTCAAAATGTCAAGGACTGTGAATTCTAATTTTGAAAGCGTCGATATATTTATGCACTATACACTACAAAAATAAGATATTTAATATCACATGAGTATATTAAAAATATAGGATAAACTTTATTGTCAACTACTCTTATAAAAATAAAACATTTATTTAGAATTTCTTCATATTTACCTCAACCATTTTAGGACGCGGGGGCCTGCTGTGATTAAGTTATATATAGTAGGTAACTACTATAAGCTCATGGAGGCTTTTTCTAAGCCTATTTCGATGATTTAAAATGTTCATATTGTAAAGTATGTCGAATAGATCATTTATAAAAAAGAAAAAAGAAAAAAAGTAAGTAATTGGATATTTGTAATCCTATAATAAGGCCAATTTTTTTTTTTTTTTTAAATGATATGTTCAACAAATCCTATAATATGAATAGTTTGGAGTATTGGAATAGACTCAATAGCTTTTGCTATGACATTAGTCACTGCAGCATCCCTAGATCTACCACTTTATAAAAAGATCATACCAACTCAATTTTTATGGCATTCAACTTTTCCTCTCAGCTGGTTATAAATAGATGGGTAAATTATACTTTACTCCTTTTATATTTAGTCATTTTTTTAGTTTGGCCTTTAAGTTTGTTAGTTTGTTTATTTGTTTGTTTGTATTTTTTTTTCCCCCCACTTTAACCTTCATGTTTCAAGTTTTTCTAACTTTACTCCTAAAGCTAACTTTTATTAAAAATTAGACGGAAAATGACATATTAACAATCACGTGACATAAAAATATTTTATTATATATGACTCATATCTTTGACATAAATTTAAAAACTAATATAATAATATATTTTTATGTTATGTGATAGTTATTGTGATATTTTTTGTCTAATTTTGAACAAAAGTTAGCTTCAGGAGTAAATTGGAAAAAAACTTGAAACATAAGGGCCAAAATGGGAAAAAATAAATTTAAAGGTTAAAGGGGAAATTCTATTTCCACACACCTAGTTAGCTTAGGGTATACACTTAATAAAATATTAATTTAATGACAATTATATCATAAATAAAAATGACTATAATAGACATCTAGCAACATCCATAATATTATATAAGAAATTCTCTATACACATCTTTTAAGAACAAAAGTATCTCAATATATATTTTTTGAGTTAAAAAATAAAATCCTAATTTTTTTATTGTTGTCACTGTTGAAACAATCTTCTGTGTAAATAAAATAAATAGAAACTAATTCAAACAAAATAAAATAAAACTTACAGTATTTATTTTGTCGAACCAAATAAAAATTAAAAGACCAAGTCGAGTGTGTAACATTCTGTCCTTAAGACAGATTCGCCCCGCTACGGTACTTACGGTTGAGTGGCGTCTATCTCCCAGGATACAATGATCTTCACAAATTGTAGTAGCACTCCAAACAATTTGTTCGGCGAACCAAACATGTGTTCTAACTCTTTGAATTTATTCTAAATCTAATATGAAGAATAATGCAAACAAAACAAAGTTTGGACAACAAGACAAGGGATTTAGACTTTTTTTTCACCCTTAGAACACTGCTGGAAATGTTGGTATATATAGGCATGCAAAGGCTGTCCGAACAGGTAAGTTTCTGTAACTTCAACAGATATTAGACCCTTGAACAGATTTAGTATGGAAACTGAACAGATCTGTAACCGTGCAGATTTTGAATCTGTCCAGAATTTCAGCAGATTGAAACCTGTCTGGACAGAATTTACTGGATGTTTTGATCAACCAAAATCTGCTGGAACAAGTCTAGATTATATAGACCCGAACAGGTACTAAAATGAAGTAAACAGATGCAACCTGTGTGGAACAGATTAACTGCAGCAGTTACCTATCTGTTGCTGAAATTGCCAACTGCCTGGACAGATTTGAATTTTAAATCTGTCCAGTTGCAACAGATAAGACCTGATTGAACTGTTTTAATTTCGGACAAGAAATGGACAGAAATCTAGAATTCAAATTTTGAATTTAATTTCCTACAATAATTTTTGGAAAAAATTCAAATGAATTTTGTCCAAAAAATCAATACAAGAACCGACCCGACCCACAACCCATACCCGCGCCCAGCACGGCTCGGTCCGGCCGGACGGACGGTGGCGGTGGCGCGTGCGCGTGTATGTGGTGGTTTGGGCTAAGGTTCACTTTGTCCATAACTCCTCCCTTCTACAAACTTGGGGTGCCCCTTGGGGCCCAACCCAAGTGTTGTAGGCTAGAGCTTATATACACAAATAAACTCTCTTAAAGTTTCAATATGGGACAACCCACAAGGAAACCCACTTTTAAAACTTAAATGTTCAATTTCACGAACCCGAACTTGAAAATGACGTCAACTTCCCATTCACTCATCAATGGTTTTGATGTACCGTTTTCACCGTGTGACTTGCCATGCGGCAAGGAACACTTCACCTCTTCGGATCCGCTCCAAAAGACGTTCGGGGCTCAAAGTTGGCCCAAAATAAGCCATATAAAAACCAATTTTTCTAACAATCCCCCACATGAATGGAATTTGACGGAGAGAAAATGCAACAATATGATCTAATTTCAGAGAGTACAAAAATTGGAAATATTCTGCAAAGGATAGGTAACTTTTGGCTTTGAACCTTCCCTTGTGAGACACTATCGGATTTACTAGCTAACCAGTGAACATGATGTCTTGAATTGTTCAGCCGTTTGTGTAAACCAAGACAATAAAACTCACACAGTATATCCCCAGACACAGTTTAGTTCTCACTATTGTGTTCATTTTGGCCTTGAACAATCTGGTTTTTCATGAGTGCTCTAGAGAATTGTAGCCCTTCACAAATCTCATAGAACCGGCCCAGTTCAAACTCATATAGGTGATTTTTATGAAGAGTATCCTGCCATACTCCACTAGGTATACCTAGATATAAGAATCATTAAAAGTATTACTTAACCTAAAACTCTGCAGACATCACTATTTCATCATAGAAATGGGTAGGAGTTGGACTCCCCAGTGATCCTTCTGAGTCATACACAACTCGGTTGTCCCTTTGAACCTAGATCTTGGGATCTCCAGTCAACTAGGTTGGGTTGCCGTTGTGGTAACTCTTATTTAATAGGCTTTAGTCCCATTCCCCTTGATGAATTCTCAACTAACTCTCTTGCTAACCCTTTGGTTAGTGGATCCACTATGTTTGTCTTTAGACTTAACATATTCTATGGAAATAATTCCATTAGAGAGTAGTTGTCTTACGGTGTTATGTTGACGACGAATGTGTCGTGACTTACTGTTATACATATGACTCTGTGCTCTACCTATAGCTGATTGACTATCGCAATGTATGCATATAGTAGGCACCGATTTTGGCCATATTGGAATATCTTTAAGGAAGTGGTGAAGTCATTCTGCCTCTTTCCCTGCTTTGTCTAAAGCTATGAATTCTGATTCCATAGTAGACCTAGCAATACAAGTTTGTTTGGAAGATTTCCAAGATACAGCAACCTTACCAAGAGTAAAGACATACCCACTGGTGGACTTTGAGTCTCTAGTATCCGATATCCAATTTGCATCACAGTATCCTTCAAGTACTGCTGGATATCTAGTATAATTCAGCCCAATATTACAAGTAAATCGGAGATACCTTAGAACCCTTATAATTGCTTTCCAGTGTTCTACTCCCGGATTACTTGTATATCTACTTAATTTACTTACTGCATAAGCTATATCCGGGCGAGTGCAGTTCATCAAGTACATTAAGCTTCCAATAATTTGGGCATACTCTAATTGAGAAATACTTTCTTGTATATTCTTAGAAAGACACAAATTAACATCTACAGGTGTTCTAGCAAGATGATTATCATCTTTGCTAAATTTGTCAAGTATTTTCGTAATGTAATGAGATTGTGACAAAGCATATCCTTCTGATGTTTTGATAATTTTCATACCAAGGATTACATCAGCAATGCCCATGTCCTTCATGTCAAAATGTTTATTCAACATTTTCTTAGTAGTTTTAATCATATCATTATTACTACCTATGATGAGCATATCATCTACATAAAGACATACAATGACATAACATTTGTCTGTATTTTTAATATAAACACATTTGTTATACTCATTAATTTTAAATCCATTTGATATCATTGCCTTGTCAAATTTCTCATGCCATTGTTTTGGCGCTTGTTTTAAACCATATAATGATTTAACCAATTTACACACTTTCTTTTCTTTTCCTGGAACAGAAAAACCTTCTGATTGTTCCATGTAAATTTCTTCATTTAACTCACCATTTAAGAAAGTGGTTTTCACATCCATTTGATGAATTTCTAGATTGTATAGAGATGCAATGGCAATTAGCATTCTACTGGATGTTATTCTAGTAACCGATGAGTATGTGTCAAAGTAATCAAGACCTTCTTTTTGTATAAAACCTTTGACCACAAGTCTTGCCTTGTATTTGTCAATTGATCCATCCGCTTTCAATTTTTTTTTGAAAATCCACTTGTACCCAAGAGGTTTACAACTTGGTGGCAAATCCACCAATTCCCAAGTGTGATTTTGCAAGATGGATTCAACTTCACTGTTGACAGCTTCTTTCCATAAAGGAGCTTTAGGACTGGACATAGCCTCTTTAAAAGTTAAAGGTTCATTTTCTAACAAAAATGTTAGGAAATCTGGACCAAAAGATTTTGAGGTTCTAGCACGTTTACTACGCCTAGGTTCCTCTTCCTTATTTTGATCTAACTCTTGTTCTTGATCATGTTCTTGATCATTACTAGTAATAGCATCAAAAGATCTCTTATTATTACTAGTCTCTTGTCCAGTCTTATTTGGAAATACATGTTCAAAGAAAGATGCATTCCAAGATTCAATAATAGTATTTACATGCATTTCGGAATGTTCTGATTTATGAATCAAAAACCGATATGCACTACTATTCTTGGCATAACCAATGAAAATGCAATCAATGGTCTTAGGACCTATTTTAGTCTTTTTAGGACTAGGAATAGCTACTTTAGCCAAACACCTCCATACTTTTAAGTATTTGTAGGATGGAATTCTTCCATGCTACATTCCATAAGGTGTTTGATTCACTTTCTTTCGGAGTACTTTATTAAGTATATAATTAGCAGAAAGTATTGCTTCCCCCCACAAGTTCTGAGGTAATCCAGAACTTATTAACATGGCATTCATCATTTCTTTTAAAGTCCTATTTTTTCTTTTAGCAATTCCATTTTGCTGAGGTGAGTAAGGAGCGGTGGTTTGATGAATTATTCCATGTTCTTTACAAAATTCACCAAAAGGTGATTCATATTCACCACCTCTATCACCTCTTAGTTTTTTGATTTTCTTACCAAGTTGATTTTCAACTTCATTCTTATATTGAATGAAAATTTCCAAAGTTTCATCCTTGGTTCGAATTAAATAAACATAACTATATCTAGTATAGTCATCTATAAAAGTGATAAAAAAAATTTTCCCACCTCTTGTTTGAATTGATTTAAAATCACAAATGTCATTATGAATTAATTTAAGTGGTTCTGTACTTCTTTCAATTGAATGAAAAGGAGTTTTGGATAATTTTGCCTCAACGCAAATTTCACATTTATGATTTGAATCAATGTCAACTTTAGGTAAACATTCCATATTAATTAATCTACGTAAAAATCCATAATTAACATGTCCTAGTCTACCATGCCATAAATTTGAAGACTCAAGCAAGTAAGAAGAAGATGAATTATTATTAATAACTGAGAGTACAACGGTCATTACATTTAACTTGAAAAGGCCATCAGACATGTAACATTTCTTACATACATCCCATTCTTAGTAAGTACAAATTTATCACTCTCAAATACTAGCATAAACCCATTCTTAATCAACAAAGATCCGGAAACAAGATTCTTGTGAATGTCCGGTACATGCAACACATTGTTGAAAGTGAGTTCCTTTCTAGATGTCATCTTGAGTACAATCTTTCTTTGTCCTTCAACTTTGGAAGTTGAGGAGTTGCCCATAAAAAGTTGTTCACCATTGTTCACTGTAGAGTAAGATGTGAATATCTTTTTGTCGATACAGATATGGCGAGTAGCACCAGTGTCCACCCATCACTGTTTAGAATTTTCGACAAGTTTTGCCTCGGAAACAACTGTAAAAAGATTTATGACATCTACACCATTGGAAATTATATCCATTTCGGTTATATTGGCTTTAGTAACATTCTTACTTATTCTTCATTTGCCTTTGCAAAAATCAGTTCTTAAGACCTTCTCTGACTGTTTACCATGATTCACTGGTACAATCCCAACATAATGAGAGGTAGGCGCAATGGCAATCACCATACCAGTTTTAGTAGCCATAAATTCTAAATTATAAACCACAATTATAATTAGAATTTAATACTACACAGAAAATTAAACCATAAACACAGAATTTTAAATTCTGTAAAAATAAAGGAAACAAGAATTGTATCTTTTATTTCCAATTAATTTGAAAAGAAAATAAAATTTTATTTAACCAAATTAATTCCACACAGAAAATTAAAACCAAATTCAAAGAAATAAATTCTGTAAAAAATAAAAGAAACAAGAATGTAACTTTTATTTTCTAATTAATTTGGAAATAAAATAAAATTTTATTCAACCAAATTAATTCCACACAGAAAATTAAATTTCTGTAACACTTCAATAATTAAAATACTGAAACAAAATTTTAATTAATGAAAACTCAGAAAATAATTTCTAAAAACCAAAATTAATTTCTGAAAAAATTCCACAAAAATATATTCTGAATTGTTAATGACACCAGTATATTACTACTAGTTGTCAAAGAAAATAGACAGTATATTACTACTATCTGTTAAATAGCATATAATCACTATTTGTTTTTCCAACCAGAATATTATTTTGTAAATCCACAGAAAATAATTTTCTAAAAAGAAGAAAGAGAAAAGGAAACAAATGAAAAATTCTGTAAACAGAATGATTCAAGTATGTCTTAAGATTGTTGGAATAATCTTCTGTATAAATAAAATAAATAGAAACTAATTCAAACAAAATAAAATAAAACTTATAGTATTTATTTTGTCGAACCAAATAAAAATTAAAAGACCAAGTCGAGTGTGTGACACTCTATCCTTAAGATAGATTCGTCCCGCTATAGTGCTTACGGTTGAGTGGCGTCTATCTTTTAGGTTACAATGATCTTCACAAATTGTAGTAGCACTCTAAACAATTTGTTCGGCGAACCAAACCTGTGTTCTAACTCTCTGAATTTATTCTAAATCTAATATGAAGAATAATGCAAACAAAACAAAGTTTGGACAAACAAGACAACGGATTTAGATTGTTTTTTCACCCTTAGAACACTGTTGGAAATGTTGGTATATAGAGGCATGCAAAGGCTGTCTGAACAGGTAAGTTTCTGTAACTTCAACAGATATTAAACCCTTGAACAGATTTAGTATGGAAACTGAACAGATCTGTAACCGTGCAGATTTTGAATCTGTCCAGAATTTCAACAGATTGAAAACCTGTCTGGACAGAATTTACTGGATGTTTTGATCAACCAAAATATGTTGGAACAAGTCTAGATTATATAGACCCGAATAGGTACTAAAATGAAGTGAACAGATGCAACCTGTGTGGAACAGATTAACTGCTGCAGTTACCTATCTGTTGCTGAAATTGCCAACTGCTTGGACAGATTTGAATTTTAAATCTGTCCGGTTGCAACAGATAAGACTTGATTGAACTGTTTTAATTTCGGACAAGAAATGGACAGAAATCTAGAATTCAAATTTTGAATTTAATTTCCTACAATAATTTTTGGAAAAAATTCAAATGAATTTTGTCCAAAAAATCAATACAAGAACCGACCCGACCCACAACCCACACCCGCGCCCTGCACGGCTCGGTTCGGCCGGACGGACGGACGGCGGCGGTGGCGCGCGCGTATGTGCGGTGGTTTGGGCTAAGGTTCACTTTGTCCATAACTCCTCCGTATATATGTAAGCTAGAGCTTATATACACAAATAAACTCTCTTAAAGTTTCAATGTGGGACAACCCAAAATGTTCAATTTCACAAACCCGAAACTAAAAACGACGTCAACTTTCCATTCACTTATAAATGGTTTTGATGTACCGTCTTCACCGTGTGACTTGCCATGCAGCAAGGAACACTTCACATTTTCGGACCCGCCCCAAAAGACGTTCAGGGCCCACTTTATTTTGGGCTCAAAGTTGGTACAAAATAAGCCATATAAAAACCAATTTTTCCAACTGTTACATTACTGGTGAAGTAGTTACTATTTTTTTAGGGGAACCTAAAAGGCCCAACTTTTGCTGATAGATTCTTGTTTCGGTGGTTACAGATCTGTATGTTCATAATTTATTTGTTCCAGATGTGTTTATGTTGCTTATTTTCTCCCTTCCATCAGTTTAGTTAGTTTAATAAGGATTCGTAAATACTCCTCTTGGTGGCATATATTTGTAAATAAACATCAGTTTCAACATCTTTGCCATTGTTATCATTGATGCCAATCGGAGTTCTCACTTTTCATCTTGTAATTTTCTTCATCTTCTTTTTTACTTGAAGAATGTGGCAGTTGTTAAGAACTGCTATTATTTCAAGCTTATTGTTTAACCATGGGCTGTGAACTTTCTCTACTGGTCTATTGTTAACTAGGATAAAAATTATTAGAGTTTTGCATTCATTAAACTCATTTGATAAACCGAACCCTTCCAACTCAATTTTTTGTATTTCGTCATATTTGTTTTGCATTATTGTTATTAGGGGTGAGCAACGGATATACCGATCAGCCCAAACCGACCGAACCGAACCAATCTGTCGCATTTCGGACGGATGCGTGATGACGAGCAGATGGTTGCGGATTGATTTTTTCCAATCCGCTTAGTTTTGGACGGATGGCGGATTTGAGGTTCTTTTGACCGCAACCAAACCGCGAAACCGCGAGCACTCCTAGTAATTTGTAAAACTTTATATTTTCAATTTGTTTGGATATTATATTTGTGTTTTCAATTGAAAAACAGTTTTAAATATTATGTTGATTATATTCTATTGAAAGAGAGTTTTGAACTTGAATATATTTTTTGAATTGAAAAAAATTAATGTATTATTTATGTATATTTTTTGATTTTTAAATCTAACTCTATAAATAATAAATAAAAAAGATGATATATGTTAGTTGGTTTTTGTTTTCAAAAATAGATATAGATGTAACAGTACAGAGGCACACAATCTCTACTACTGTTCTGTTTATGATTTTGGTGGTTTGAATTGTTTTTATATTTTAAAAATCACAAATTATAATACTTTATGTGGATGAAGCATGCTGTGATTGTAATATGTGGATAAGGCATGCAGTGATTGTAATATTCTAAAATTTCAAACTTTATTTCTTTGGATGAAGCATGCAGTGATTGTAATACTTTTTTTAAGTCATTAACTGTAATTATTTATTTATTTTTTTTTTTTGAGGAAGTACGCGAGTTGAATTATATTGAAAATTTATAAAATTTTAAACTGCCAAACCAATTCGCATCCATCAGCCAATCCGCCAATCCGCTTAATCCACATTTGCCGAATTGGCGGACGAATGCAGATTGATTTTCTCCAATCCGCCAATATGGCGAATGGATGACAGATTGAAAGTTTCATGGCTGCAATCGACCCGCGCCCACCCCTAATTGTTGTGTTGTGTAACTGACATGCACACGATAGAACAAAAGTGGGGAAAAAAAAACATAAAAAATGTAAAAGAAACTATTTCCACAAGGTAAAAACCATTTCCTTCAACAAAAGGTTTCAATGATTTTCAATGGAGGTTCAATGGAGGTCTTCAATGGAGGAAATTTCACTGACTTTGGTCTTCACTTTTGTGTGGGTGGAACTGCAAATGTGGAAGTAGGGTCTTAGAAACTGTGGAAAGAAAGGTAAAGTGGTATGTGTACAATGGTTATGAGTGAAGGGTATAATTGTAATTTTAAGTGTGTGGAGTGAGAAAATTAGTTAATAATCAAATTAATAGGTGTGTGTATTGAGAAAAGATATACACTGAGCTAATTAAGTATATGGAAATAGAAATTCCCCTTAAAAATAAAGTATAATTTACCCTAAAAAGATCATACCAACTCTATTTGTATGAGATTCAACTTTTATTTCTCAACTAGTTGGAGTTTCATATTGATAATGTGTTATTAATTTTAAAAGCTTTGAAGAATAAAGAAAGACAATGGGGGCAGAGTTTCATATTGATAATGTGTTATTAATTTAAAAAGCTTTCAAGAATAAAGAGAGACATTGGGGCAAAATATTAAGGAAAAATTACAAATCAGAGACATTTTTTTAAAAATAATTATATATTCATGAAAAAAATTATAAAATTCATCATTAAAATTTATAAAGTATATCATTGATTTGTAAATTATTTTTTTAAAATTGCATTGATTTGTTATTTCTCCAAATATTAATGAGAGAGAATAATATTTTTGATGTTTTCGTTTACGCACCAAAATATTCCATTTAAAACTAGATAATAATTACTACTCCGTAGAACAATGGTTAAGATCAAGTATCGTTCCATAGGATCGAGTTGTGATGATTCAAAAATAATAATTAAAGTACTTTAAAAAGTTTGATTTTGAAAATAATAAAACTAAAAGAAATAAAATCAAATAAAAGAATTCTCAGGGTTTCGAGTCCACCATTAACGTTATAATTAGGGTTATTGTATTGGTTTTTAGAAAATCAATTTATATATTGTGATGTAAGTACATTAAAAATGCATCGTCAAAAGGATTTGTATATTATAACACGAAAGAACCAATCATTTTCACTTAGCATAGATCGCTACTACTAAACTACACTAAACTATAGTAGATGTACGACCCGTCTTACTAGGTATGACTTGTTTAACAATTTTAATATAAAGTAGTGAAAATAATTATATAATATGATTTGGATAAAATATTTATTGCACAAAAAGACCTAAAAATTATAGAATTTATCCAAATCAAATCAAAACTAAAAATACTAAATACCATAAACCCCAATTACTAGGTCGGGATTTTATCTGGAGCCTAACAAGAAAATATTAATTTCACATAATTGTGGACACACTACTCTAATATATGGGAGAGACACTCTAATTTTTATCATTTTGTGTTGCTCTTTATCACTTTGTATTGCTCCTTGTTGGAGCCCTCGAGCTTTGCCTTTTTTTTTTTTTTTTTTTTTTTTTTGACCAAGAGCAACTTGCAAAATACAAAGGGAAAATACATGTAGGTGGGATTTGGAAAAAAAAAAATTACCAGCACATATTTGTATTTTCACAGTATTTTATTTACATCTCACTATAGATATACTTACACTGCTTATGTATTTATAATTTTTTTCTTCAACTTCCACTTACATGCACTTCTTCCAAATACAAATAAGATAAATAAATAATAAAATAATATAATATTATAGCATATACCCTCCAGTCCGTGATCGAACTGAAGGGACTGTTGGACCCGTAGGGCCTCATCATGGGTCCCGTTTTGATAATCCGAACCATTCAATGTGTAGAATTCGTCGAGTACTATAAGCGTGTAAAAATTTACATTGATCGGATATCGATTGCTATGTGATCAAATCAGATTTTTGTAAGCTATATATTTTTCACCGTTCATTTTTTTTTCCTTCATACAAAACTGATTTGATCACATAGCTGTCGATAACCAATCAACGTAATTGTTTACAAGCATATAGTACTCAATGAGTTCTACACATTAAATAGTTCAAATTATCCAAACGAGACTTGTGATAAGCCTTCACAGACCTAACAATATCTTTCAATCTGTGATTGGATTGAAGGGAAGTCATTCCCATATGTAAATATTGGGGGTGTTTGGGAATGATTTTTTTTTTTTTTGCTTTTTTCACTAAAAGACAAATTGGTTACAAAATCAAAAAAAAAAAAAAACAAACCCAAACAAAATATCACATCAAATCCTATAATTATTTCACTTTTTCTTTCACAAACATCACATTCAACCACAAAAAAATTCAACTATCTTTTTAAACACAAAATTTTTTTCTTCAATAATATCCTACAACTAAAAAAACTTATAAAAAAATCCCCTTCCCCAACACCCACATTGACAGGGGGTGGTTGGGTGCCTCCCCAATTTATTGCTTTTGTTGTTTTCTTTATTTTTCTTTCATTATTTTTGTACTTTTTATTATTACAATAATATATATAATTATATAATATATATACACATGTATTGTCCGTTGGATTTTGCCGCCTACGGATTTTACTTATTTATTATTTTTATTATTTATGTAATATTATTAAAATAATATAATATAATATAAAATATATTAAAATATAGGGCGTTGTGTCCGATTCAAATTAAAATTTTGTTTGGTTAAAAATCTATAATCTAAAATAATTTATCAATAAAGATATATTTAGGTTAGGTTTGGCAACTCAAAAATAATAAATTTTTTTGTCTTTTTCTTATCACATTACCTCTCTATTTTTCTGCATATCTTTTCGTTAAAAAAAAAATACACTTATTTAGATCATCCCAAACAACCCGTTAGACAAAATGACCAAAATATCCGTATATATATATATATATATTTTGTAATCACGATTATTTGAGCCCAAATCCTCCAGTCTTTGTCTCTCCCTCTCTCTGTCCTCCTCACCTCCGTCGTCGCCGTCGCCGTCGCCGTTGCCGTTGCCGTCGCCGTCGTATAGCTGACTGACCACCATCACCGCTGTCCCTTTCATCTTCCTCTCTCTCTTGTCTCTCTTTCGTCTCCGTCTCTTTCTCCATCTCCATCTCTCTCTCCCTTTCCCTTTCGCTCTCCGTCGATGCTCTCAAATCCTAAACCACACGTCGATTCTCAAATTTCTCTCATTCGAAACCCTAGCGTCAAACCCATGCCGATCCAGATCTAATGTGGGTTCCAATATTTCCGGCTTCGTTAACCTCCTGGAAGTGACTAACGCCTTCAATCGAGCTCTATTTTTTCGAATCTCACCAAATCGACCAACAGGCGATCTACATCCGCAACAAGTCTTAACAAATCGAGAATCTAGGGTTTCTCCCCTCCGATTTCCTCCTCTTCTTTCTTCCCTGATCTAGTCATAAAACCTCATTCTTCGGCACCGTCGTTGGAGACATACGAAGTGTCGGGACTGGTGTGATCGTCTCCATTTCCATGGAGGACTCTTCTTTTCTCTTGGTGGAGTAGATCACACACTTCAAATGGTACATTCTATGTGTCTTTGGAAACAACTCGAAAGCCACGAGAGAGAGATTCCAGAAATTTTTGATTTTGTTTTCTTTGATTGCTTTGAATCTGCTGTTGAATTGTAGACCTGGGCCTGGGGATAGATCGACAACGTTGAAGAGAGAAGGATGTGGAATGAGAGGGCACCATCGCACTAGTAGAAGCAGGAACTCAACGGCGCAGTCAATTGTTTGGGAAGTTGTCTATTGCACTTATTGTTCTCTTGATCTACACCCTCTTGTTGCGACTGTCTCCTCTCTCTATGTTCTTTCTCTCTCTCTCTCTATATATATATATGTTAATATTATTATAATATTCTTATCATGTTATTATAATATTCTTATTTGTTATATTAATGTTATCAGTCTCATACCAGTTGTAATGCATTGTAATGTAATGCTTGCCAGATGTAAAAAGGTAGTGTATAGCATCATGATGTTTGTTTAGATGTAAAAGGTAGTGTATAGCATCATGATGTTTGTTAGCTTTCGGTGCTCATGTGCCTTTCTTCTCTCTATAAGAGAGCTCTCAATTCTCTTTGTAAGTAACACAGAAGATATATCAATATACAGAACTCTGTTGTTCATTCAGTTTCTCTCGTCTCTCAATTTATCTTACAATATATATGTATATTTATATGCATCACTCACTCATCAGATCTGATGAGTGATATAGTGTAATGGTGATTCAAACAAAACCACCCCCCCCCCACACACACACAAGATCTGTCATCTCATTTTTTTTTTTTGGTAGATCTTGTTCTTTATTATTGTTGTTGTTGTTGTTGTGGTGGTGTTAATTTAATTGTTACGTTTTTTTTTTTGAAAATATTTGTTGTAGAAATGTGTGTGTTGTTTTTGGATGAAGTTGGATTTCTTGTTGGGTTTGGGAAGAGAGTGTAGAACATATAGGTTTGATATATTCTTCTTGGATGGACATTCAAAGCACTAGAACAGACAAGGGAGATGAGAGGAGAGAGAAATTGGATCTGGGCTTTAAAAATTAAACATATATATTTGGGGACACATAGATTTAGATTTAAGCAGGTAAGCAAAAAAATTAAAAAGATAATAAAATTTAGACAGATACGGCAAACAATTGAATAGATATGGTGAAAAATTTAAATAGATGGGGAACATATTGAAGAAATATGGACAAATATTTAAATCGATATGAAGATTTTTGAAGAGATAGGGGAATTTGAACAGATAAGAAAATTTTTGAACAGATAGGAAAAATTGTGAACAAATATGGAAAAAATTTTAACAACTAGGAAAAAAATTAAACAGATAATCAACGAAAGTCAACAGATAAATAAAAGTCAATAAATAAATTAAGGGATAAAATTAGAAACGAAATATCATTCAAAACAAACAAAAAGACTTCTCATCAAATTATTTCACAAATTGGTGGATCCTCTCTCACTAACAAAAAATATCTATTTTATTTAATGCCTTATGCCTTATACCCTCGTTAGATTGGATTTATTACCAATTTTTTCTAAAATATAATATATATAACAATCTAAATATAAACACTTAAAATATATAAAAATAAATAAAATCATATAAAATTATAAAATAAATAAATTAATAAAATATATATTAACAATTCAAATCTGTAACATTTAAACTCCCATGAATTTTACTATTGTAAGTTGGGAGTTGTTTAAGTGTGCAACCCTTTTAAGGTTGCATACCATATGCAACCCAATATTTAGCCATTAGATTACAATAATTGATCAAGACAATTGAATTGTTTAATCGTAAAAAATGTGAAATCGGGGTAACCGGTTAATCCTCTTATTTGCATGATTGCATCCCATTTCTCTCTCTCTCTCTCTCTCTCTCTCTCTCTCTCTCTCTCTCTCTCTTACTGTCTTCATCTCTGTAAGGTTGAGCATGTAACCCTTGATTTTCATTAATAGAGACAAGCCCTTGTTGGGTTCCATTGACGAAGCTTTATAGGGAATAGTATAACCCTTGATTTCTAGCAACAATGGAACTACATGGCTCTGTGGGGTTCCATTATTGAACTGAAGGCATTCTCTCTAACTAGATATCAAGTATGGAGCTGTCACCCTCTCTCTGTCTCACTCTCTCTTTCTGGCCTCTTTACTTCAACGATTTTCCTTCAACTAAACCCTTAACCTAACTTCAACCCCTCTACGTTTCGCTCAAATTGAAACCCTTCTATTTCCAAGTAACCTTTCTCTTTCTCAATCAAGTGTTTGTGTTTGCACAAACAATCCAACCATGTTAAAATGTCATGTTTGTGTTTGTGTTTACATTTTTCAGTTATCAAGTAATTGTTTGTACTGATGTCATGTACAGTATGGCCCCAGCCGAAGTTAAAAGTGAAGGTGTTGATTATGACATTCCAAATGAAGCAGATGATATTCGTTTGGTCAATGAAAGTAGGGCGGAACGTTGTCATAGTTGCGAAGCTGGTTCGCGCAATGAAGAAGCAACCAACATAAACATCGAAGATGGCTGAGCCGATGTGAAACAAGAAATGGTTAACGATGCTTATGGCGATGACATGGTTGGTGAGGTTGAACGTGCTATTTTAGAACAGAAATTTGATTCGGTTGAAGATGGAGAAGCTTTCTACAATGCGTATGAGTAAGCCAAGGGATTTAGTATACGAAAATCTAGATTTAACACAAATAAATAGGGAAAGGTTGTTAGTAGGCTACGGTTGTGTTCAAGGGAAGGTCAGAGATTACCAAAATACTTAGACCGTTTTGCAGAGAAGAGAAGAGCTCCTAAGGCACTAATAAGAGTAGGTTGCAAAGCACAATTTCGCAGACGGTACGATCTAGAGGCTGGTGAAGGGGGAAAGTATGCTGTGACTCACTTCATCACAGACCACAACCATGAATTGGTAGAACAACACTGTGTGATGTATCTGAGGTCACATCGAGGTTTAAATAGCGCTGACAAAGCTCAAGCAATGGCTATGTGCAACGTCGGTGTGAAGACTAGCCAAATCATGGTCTATATGGTAAATCAATCCGGGTGTTATGAGAATGTTGGTTTCATCCGTACGACAACTACATTCAAGCCGAACGTAGAGCAGAAGTTGAGGATGGTGATGTACAGGGTGCTTTGGTTTACTTATGTGCAAAACTTGATGTTAACTTACGTTTTTTTTACAAGTATGATGTGTGTAAGGATAACAAGTTACAAAATCTGTTCTGGGCAGATTCGAAATCGCGGCTAACTACGTAAAGTTTGGTGATGTGTTGATATTTGACTCAACTTACCGTACCAATGCATACAAGAAACCTTTTGTCATGTTGGCTGGTGTGTGACTAACCACTTCACGACCACGATATTTGCATGTGTTTTGCTAGCTAATGAGACAATTGATACATACACATGGGTTTTAGAAACATTTATAGAGGTGATGGACAATAAAGCACCTATGTCCGTATTGACAAATGGGGATAAGGCGATGCGAGAGGCAATCAGAAGAGTATTTTCAGATGCAAGACATCGATTATGTAATTAGCATCTTGGGAAAATTGTCGTGTCAAATGTTCACAAAAGTGGCTTTGCACATGCTTTCAAGCAGTGCATGGAGATGGAAACGGATGAGGCAAAGTTTGAGGATGGTTGGACAAGAATGGTCGAAAAATTTGGACTTGAAAACAATAGCTGGGTGTTGGAGACATATGAGAAGCGTCATATGTGGGCTGAGGTATATATGCGTGGCTATTTCTTTGCTGGCATGAAGAACACTTAGCGCTCGGGGAGTATGAATGCTTATTTCAATCCCTTCATCCAACATAAATTGAAGCTATAAGAATTTGTTAGGCACTATGATCGGGCTCTTGCAAGGATAAGGTATAACGAGGTTGGAGATGATGTCGAAACAAATAACACTTTTTCGGTATCGATTACTCCATTGCGAGATATAAAGAGACATGGAGCTGAGCTATTCACCTAAAATATATTTAAAATGTTTCGTGATAAAATCTTAGAAGAGGGGAAATTGAATGTGAAGGACGTGTTCTCTTTGCCGGATGATCAGAAATGCTACTATATTCATAAGTACAAGGTGAATGATAGATCGTGGATAGTAACACACAATCCAATGGATGCCACAATGATAAGTTCTTGCATGAAGTTTGAGTCCTTCGGGCTACCTTGCTGTCACATGATATGTGTTATGAAACCTAAAAATTTAATGCAAATTCCTCCAACTTCTGTGTTGCATAGATAGACAAGGGCTGCAAGTAAGGATGACCAGTTCTGGCATCAACCCTTAATTGCATCAACCCTTAATTGATAGTACTACAACATAGACTACTCGCTATGGGATATTGAGTTTTTCTTGCAATGAAATGTGTTTCTATGCCTCGCAATCAACTGAAGGTTTCAATGAGGCTAGGGATGTATGTCTTCTGATGACGAGCCGGATGAAGGAGTTATATGAGAGGAATCGCAACGATGGAGATGAAGACAAAGGGAAACATTAAATCCTATGACAATTTGGAGTAGAAGATCCTGATCTTGTGAAGACAAAAGGGAACACGGGACGGACCTCATCCAACTGTCGAAGACCAAGAAAATGTGGGCATTGCAAATGCATTGGTCACACGAAGCGAACGTGTCCTAAGGTTTGGTTTAGCCGAACAATGGTTAGTAACTCAGCTGCAGATACAACTCACATCAGTGACCGTGAGTACAATACGGACTCATTGCCCATTCGCTGTAAAACTGGGTTGGTGGATCCAAGTACACCACACATTAAGCAATGATGTCTATTTTTTGATGTTTCTCCTGATTCAAAACAGCCTGTGGGCCAATACGGTAGTGTTGAAGCACAAGTGTGCAAAAATGATTCGACCACAATTGATGAAGTGAATTAAGTAATTATATGATTTACTTATTCCCTTAATTTATTAGGTACACAATACTAGCTTCTGAAAACACACCATTGGCAAGAACAGGGTAGATATGTCTGTAGTTATGATTTTGCACGAATTGCTGTACGTAACGTATAAATAATTGCTAATGTACAAGGCTAAGAAATGGCATAATGTTGCTTATGTACAAGGCCAAGAACAATTATTTTGGATATTGTTTAGAGTGATTTTGTCATTTTTGTTTGCAGTGACTTGTCATTTTCAGAACTAAATGAAGGTGAGATATATATGGGGAATAATCCTTGGTAGCTCGAAATCCCATTGGCTCGAATGGCTCGACTGCCCAAAACGAAGTCATTTTGGGCAGTATTTTTTTTTTTTTTTTGTCTTATATTTGAAACAGAGGGAGTGAGTGGAAGAGAGAAGAGAGCAGAAGAGAAAGAGAAAGAGAGAGAGAGAGAGAGCACTCGCTTCACCCATCACCGACGCCCATCACTGACGCTGCCATCACTGGCGCCTCCATCCTCTGGTGTATACATAGATCTGTGTATACACGGATCTGTATCTCTCTCTGTGTGAATATGTGTGATGATGATGATGATCTCTATGTGATGATGATGATCTTTGTATCACTCTCTCTATGTGTTGGGTGATTTGGGTTTGATTTTTGTGTGATGATGATGATCTCTGTATCATTATTTCTATGTGATTTGGGTTTGATTTTTGGTTGATTTCTCTCTCTCTCTGCTCCTCTCTCTGTATCACTCTCTCTTTGTGTTGGGTGATTTGGGTTTGATTTTTGTGTGATGATGATGATCTCTGTATCACTCTCTTTATTTGATTTGGGTTTGATTTTTGTTTATTTTTGGTTGATCTCTCTCTCTCTCTGCTCCCCTCTTTTCTTCTTCTTCTTCTGTGAGTTACTACGAAGGAAAATGGAGAGGGGGGGGGGGAGGAGACCAAAACGACGTTGTTTTGGAATTTTGGGCCATTCAAGCCTTCAGAAATTCGAGCTACAAAACGGAACTGATATATGGGTGTCTGTTGTTTGTGTATTGTTTTGGGTTGAAAATTGGCTTATGTCTGTATTCTAAGATTTCTATTGGGGGTTGCTTGTTTCTGTTTCAAATTTGGTTGGATCTAATTGAAGGGTTGTTGCGGTGTGGTTGACAACTAATGATGTGTTTTGGGTTGAAAATTGGCTTATGTCTATATTCCAAGATTCTTATTGGGGGTTGCTTGTTTCTGTTCCAAATTTGGTTGGATCTAATTGAAGGTTGTTACGGTGTGGTTGACAACTAAAGATGTGTTTTGGTTTCGTATTGATTTGTTATGCCTTGTTTCGGTAAATTAGTATTATATTTTGTCTTTTGATTAAAATATGAAATTTGTCCATGTGGTTTTGCAAAATTACATCCCAGTACATGCATTTTCTATATTATCCCAGTGCCAATTAATTTTTGGGTATTAGTTGGACAAATTAGCCCAACGAACTAGTTTACTTTATGTCTAAGCCGATTGGTATATGAATTACAAATTATGAACAGGAGTTGTGAAATAATTTCATGTTAACTATGAAAGTGATGGGGAAATTGTTATCAAAATTATGGTGGGCCTATATTGACAACAACCAAACAGTAATTCAAAGATGACAATTTAAGGAAGAACAATCAAGCAATTGTGGTATTGGTTCGAATGCCTGAAAAGGATGATGACATATTTGGATGAACTGATGGTAACAAAGTAAACAAGTGAAATGAACTTTCTGATATAAGCTGATGGTAACAAATTAGAGAAGATAAACCTTTGGTGATTTGAGGTTGAAATCAGAAAAGTTCACCCAGTTACAAGTACAAATTACAAGGGAAAAAACTACTCATAAGTTACAATTTGAACTACTCTTAAATGTAGAATGTAAGTTGATGTGTTGTTGTTGATGTCCTCTCTGTGTGCAAACCTTCTGGCCTTTAAAGCTCTTCTTTTCCATGACCCTATGATGTGTTAAATCTTCAACTGCTGCTGTGCAACTTCTGTAACTGCACTGTCATTTCCAAGTCTTGAAACCACATAAAACCTTAACTTCTACCTATCGAACTATATATCCTTAAAGTTGCCACGTGTCCCCAAGTCCTTTTAGCCTTCCCTTGACAGATACAGACTCCCACTTCAATCATGTTTCCTCTTGGAGATTGGCCACTAAGTCCATGATCAGTGCCAGTACCTGTTCCACCATCTAAGTCAGGTGACATGCAAGATTCAATGGTAGTTGATGACCATTGTCATCTGATACTAAATATCCACTGTGGACTTGGCATGTGTCCTCAATTGAGTGGAGCACCTGTTGACAAGATTTGGCAAAAGTAGGTGCAAACAAAAATTTAAAATAAAATAAAAAAAAACGAATCATAATTTAGCTTCAAATATGAGTTAACTTAAAAAACATAATAATAATAAAGCAATTTTCATTTTTATTATTATAAACCCGAAATGTATATTTTGTTTTCAATATAAGTAAGTTGTATATTGTGGTAAATGTAGGACAACAATTGTATTTAAGTCATCACAATATTAAAAAAATGGTATTTCAAATATTAAGAAGGTAATGACATTCAGTTTGTCGATTAAATTACTGGTTGTGAAAATGGTTCAGGTTAACGAAAAAATTTATTGTGATTTGGATTGAAGGAAATCCCAATATTAAGATTTCAATTACAAGAGGGTAAGTACTTAGCTGTAATGTTTGTAGCAGGTTGAAACTGTAGGAGGCTGAAACTGTTATTGCTCCAGCGGTGACTTGAACCCTCCAGTTATGTGTATGGGTTTTCCTTAAATATAACCTTCATGTTGGGGTTAAAAAAATAGTTTTTTCAACATCTATCTTTTGTTAAGCAGTGTCTGTCCTTCAGCTGAACATGGTTAGGCATTTCTTAAGTTACGGAATTTGGTATGTAATTGTTTGGACGTACTTATGTTCATAAACCTGTCGACAGGTGGACCAGTGAAAGAATGCCACATAATGGACTAAAAGTGAAATATTACCAAAGCAATCTAAGGGACAGATGGCATGAACTGCGTGGTTATGTGCAAAAAATGGTGCAACCAACTCTGAACCACTTATTGGCCAAGTGTTGTGGTTCAGTGGCCTACTTGGAAAGGATCATGATTGTGTTAAGTGGATAATTTTCTGTCGAACTTTAGCTCATAATGATGAGGGACATGTGGCAGCATGGTGGAAAGGAAGGTCGGCAGGAACGATTGAATATTTGGCAGAGTTTGAAGATTCAAAGTCAGTGGGCAGTTACAGTGAGTGGCTAAGTGTTGTGGTTCAGTAGCTTACTTGGAAAGGATCGTGCTTGTGTTAAGTGGACAATGTTCTGTCGATTTTTGTCTCATAATGATGAAGGACATGCGCTAGCATGGTGAAAAGGAAGATCGATAAGGTAGATTTAACATTTGGCAGAGTTGGAAGATTCAAAGTCAGGACGCAGTTACAGTGATAGTTATGGGGTAGAAGTGTGAGATTATGCAATAATGGGCCACAAAAAGAGTATACAGATATCAAAACCCACGATGTTGGCTGAAGATAGGACAACATCATTAACAACACTAGTTAAGAAGTTTATAATTCTTGCATAATTTAGGAGTAGCTTTATCATTAAACGAACAGGTTCTTTTGAAAACTGTATCGTTCAAACTCACGATGTTCTTCTGTTTTGTATGGCAGATCTTCAACTTGTACATTCCTTCAATATTTCATGGCATCAAACCATGTCCAATCAAGATCCTTTTGCAGTTCTTTGAAGCCCAACTTGTAGAAGGAAGCAAAAGGTGCTCAGTTTTCTTCTTATGTATTGGACCATTGAGCTTATCATCATCGTGAGTAGATTCTTCTGAGTACCATCATTGGCGTGGCACAGGATTATATGGGTAACATTAAGTTCAACCTGCTTTAAGCACATGCCCACTTTTGCATTCGTAATCAGCTGACGATATAAATATTGCACTCAATCAAATGCAAATAAACATATTTGAGTTTCTTGTTTTGTTTTGAAATCAGTTCCTAGTCGTACATGTACACATTGTACTATTAAAACAACATGTATTGTTGTTTCGTACTTGGATTGTCCATGCAGTGGCTTGTATACGCAGTTCACTCGTAGCAGGACTTTTAGGTCCTATCGTCAGGTGCATGTTCTTTATTAGAATCAGTATCCAAGTCATACTTCTCAGGCATTTCAATCAGTTGCCTGGTAACTTTGGTTTAATTGTTTACTTGAAATTGTTGTGGATTTTCTGTACATTCATAATAGGCATGATTTATAGTCAGACTTGAGTAGGAAATGTTATTTCTTGTAAGTTGTAATATCAAACTCCTTTACGTGCCTTAAGTTGGGATTGATTAGTAATTGGTGTTATGTTATTGTTTGCATTATAAAATTTGTACTTGTTTGTTCCTGTTGACAGGTGGATCAATCACAACATGACATGTGCCAAAGTCAATGTCAGACTCCATTAGTTACACATATGAAAGGGGTTTAGTTTAACTGCGTATGAGGGCCTACATGGTGCAACAGTTACGAGGATATGTCATGGACTAACTGGGTGGATGGCAGAAAGGGTCATTGCTAGAATACAGAGTTTGACTTGTCGATGTGAAGCCCAGAATGTGGAGGGATAGTTGGAAATATAATAGTAAGGTGGTTTGACAGGAGAATTTCAGCAGTTTGTTGACCACATCAATTTCTGTCGACAGGTGGACCCCTATTGGTGCATTCTTGTCACTGCTATTTGTTTGTTTTGTGGGTTATTTTTTTTCTTTGTTTTGGATAAAATTATGGCATTCAAAAACAAAGCCACAAAGAAAGACATTGCTCAGTCACATCGGATTTGTACAAATTCAAGTGTAACTGCTTCGATTTATTCATGACATGCATTACATCAGCCCATCCAAACACGTACCCATAATTTCACTAATCGATAGAGTTGCCACATCCAACTTATGCACAACTTGGTAATTACTTACAGGCCATGATAAAAGCGAACAAACATTAGTACTGTCCTTCATTTGTTCCAGTCCCAAACATCCGAATTATGTGTACAATCAATATGCGTGGAAACAGTTGCGACCTCAAAATTGTCGCGACAAGCTGATTCACTCATCTTCACATAATACTTGTACTACAAACAAATTAGTGATCCATCTTTACATCATTGTTCCTAAACATCGGGATGACTCATATTTACACCCCTCTGCAAAACAATTACTACAAAAAAAGTGAACTGTGGTTGGCCATCCAAATTACTGTCGTACTGACAGCCCATTTCCCATCACTGCCCTATTTGTTGTAATTGCAATCAATCATGCACGAAAGATACTTGCTGATCTTTGAATTATTCACATCCATAAGGAAGTCAAGCAATAACTTACGACGCACAGAAGGATGAAACTTTGCAGAGAAAACGAATAACAAAAATCAGGTACAGTTACAGTTATAGGAAATAAAAGGATTTCTTTCACAATTGGAAATGAAGCGATAGAATATACCTTGTGTGGATCGCTAGGTATATCAGGCCGCTGTATGTACTTGATCACAAACATCCTACAGTCGAAAGTGCTACAAATGAAATGTAATATTAAATTTCTCATAAATATAAGTAGGTTCGTTAAATGAGTCATTTAGGAGTCAAATAAATGTGACGCAGGGTTTGTGGATTACTCGTCCAGTTGTTGTAATGGCCTTTTGTCTAACATGCAGATGGCAAAGCTACGCATGTCTTGACCATATTATTTCCAAACTGTAGTTGCAGTAAGGCATGCATTGTTTGAACTTGTTGCAGAAGGAGATGGTTGGTTTATGTAAAGGATGTCACAGTTTGGAAGTAGTTTTGTCAAATTCAGCAGGACATACCAACATTTTTGCCACATTAAGCTTGTTGTTGTCTAGTGTGGCGGATGCCAATGAATCAAATAGGTACGCCACATGGTCTACCATATCTATTTGTACGCACAACCAATGTACTCCTCTATAATTGAAAGGCATGTAAATCTACACATAAACACAAGTGAAGACATTGTTTAGAGGGCATGCGAACATCTACTCACTTTCATATTTACATTGACATTCATATTAATGAGATCAACATTCATATTACCGACATTCATATTAAATCTATTCACTTTAATGGGATGGACATTTATATTACCTTCTCATATGCATCAAACACACCAGTATAACCTTGATATTGAGGTTAAAAAAATTTATATTACCTTTTCAAATATTAAGAAGTTTACCGACATTTAATTTGTTGATTAAATTACTGCTTGTGAAAATGGTTCAGGTTAACGAAAAATTTACTATGATTTGGATTGAAGGAAATCTAAATATTAAGATTTCAATTACGACATGGCAAGTTCTCAGCTGTAATGTTTGTAGCAGGCTAAAATTGCAGGCTTTTATTATCACTCCAGCAGTGAGTTGCCCCCTCCAGCTATGGGTATGGGTTTTCCTTAAATATAACCTTAATATTGGGGTTAAAAAAATAGCTTTTTCAACATCTATATTTTGTTGAGCAGTGTCTGCCCTTCAGCTGAATATGGTTAGGCATTTCTTAAGTTACGAAATTCGGTGTGTAATTGTTTGGACGAACTTGTGTTCATGAACCTGTTGACAGGTGGACCAGTGAAAGAATGACACATAATGGACTGAAAGTGAAATATTACCAAAGCAATCTAAAGGACAGATGGCATAAACTGTGTGGTTATGTTCAAAAAATGGTGCAACCAACTCTGAACCACTTATTGGCCAAGTGTTGTGGTTCAGTGGCCCACTTGGAAAGGATCGTGATTGTGTTAAGTGGACAATTTTGTGTTGAACTTTAGCTCATAATAATGAGGGACATGTGGCAGCATGGTGGAAAGGAAAGTCGACAGGGACGACTGAATATTTGGCAGAGCTTGAAGATTCAAAGTCAGTGGGCAGTTATAGTGAGTGGCTAAGTGTTATGGTTCAGTGGCCTACTTGGAAAGGATCGTGCTTGTGTTAAGTGGACAATGTTCTGTCGATTTTGTCTCATAATGATAAGGGACATGCGCCAGCATGGTGGAAAGGAAGATCGACAAGGTGGATTTAATATTTTGCAGAGTTGGAAGATTCAAAATCAAGGGGCAGTTACAGTGGTAGTTATGTGGTAGAAGTGTGAGATCATGCAATAATGAGCCACAAAAAGAGTATACGGATATCAAAACCCACGATGTTGGCTGAAGATAGGACATCATCATCAACAACACAAGTTAAGAAGTTTATAATTCTTGCATAATTTAGGAGTAGCTTTATCATTAAACGAACAGGTTCTTTTGAAAACTGTATCGTTCAAACCCATGATGTTCTTCTGTTTTGTATGGCAGAACTTCAATTTGTACATTCCTTCAATGTTTCATGGTATCAAACCATGTCCAACCAAGATCCTTTTGTTGTTCTTTGAAGCCCAACTTGTAGAAGGAAGCAAAAGGTGCTCAGTTTTCTTCTTATGTATCGGACCATTGAGCTTACCATCATCGTGAGTAGATTCTTCCAAGTACCATCATTGGCGTGGCACAGGATTATATGGGCAACATTAAGTTCAACCTGCTTTAAGCATATGCCCACTTTCGCACTCGTAATCAGCTGACGATATAAATATTGCACTCAATCAAATGCAAATAAACATATTCGAGTTTCTTATTTGGTTTTGAAATCGGTTCCTAGTCATACATGTATAGTCATACATGTACACGTATTGTACTATTAAAACAACATGTATCGTTGTTTCGTACTTGGATTGTCTATGTAGTGGCTTGTACACGCAGTTCACCCGTGACAGGACTTTCAGGTCCTATCGTCAAGTGCATGTTCTTCATTGGAATCAGTATCTAAGTCCTACTTCTCAGGCATTTCAATTAGTTTGAATCAGTTCCCCGGTAACTTTGGTTTAATTGTTTACCTGAAATTGTTGTGAATTTTTTGTCCATTCATAATACGCATGATTTATAGTCAAACTTGAGCATGAAATGTTATTTCTTGTAAGTTGTAATACCAAACTTCTTTACGTGCTTTAAGTTGGGATTTATTAGGAATTGGTGTTACGTTATTATTTGCAGTATAAAATTTGTACTTGTTTGTTCCTGTCGACATGTGGATCAACCACAACATGACATGTGCCAAAGTCAATGTCAGAGTCCATCAGTAACACATATGAAAGGGGTTTAGTTTAACTGCATCTGAGGGCCCACATGGTGCAGTAGTTACGAGGAAATGACATGGACTAACTGAGTGAATGGCAAAAAGGGTCATTGCTAGAATACAGAGTTTGACTTGTTGATGTGAAGCCCAGAATGCAGAGGGATAGTTGGAAACATAATAGTAAGATGGTTCGACAGGAAAATTTCAGCAGTTTGTTGACCACATCAATTCCTGTCAACAAGTGGACCTCTATTGGTGCATTCTTTTCATAACTATTTATTTGTTTTGTGGTTTTTTTTTTTGCTTTATTTTGGAGAAAATTATGGCCTTCAAAAACAAAGACACAAATAAAGACATCACTCAGTCACATCGGATTTGTATAAATTCAAGTGTAACTGTTTTAATTTATTGATGACATAAGGTTACATCAGCCCACCCAAACACGTACCCATAATTCCATTGATCGATAGAGTTGCTACATCCAACTTATGCACAATTTGTTAATTACTTACAGGCCATGATAAAAGCGAACAAACATTAGTATTGTTCTTCGTTTGTTCCAGTCCCAAACATCCGAATTATGTGTACAATCAACATGCGTGGAAAATTAGTATTATCGCAGTTGTGACCTCAAAATTGTCACAACAAGCTGATTCACTCATCTTCACATAGTACTTGTACTACAAACAAATTAGTGATCCATCTTTACATCATTGTTCCTAAACATCGGGAGGACTCATATTTACACCCCTCTGCAAAATAATTATTACAAAAAAAGTGAACTATGGTTGGCCATCCAAATTACTGTCATATTGGCAACCCATTCCCCATCACTGCCCTAGTTGTTATAATTGCAATCAATCATGCACGAAAGATAGTCGCCGATCTTTGAATTATTCATATCCATAAGGAAGTCAAGCAACAACTTACGGCACACAAAAGGATAAAACTTTGTAGAGAAAGCGAATAACAGAAATCAGGTACAGTTACAGTTATAGGAAATAAAAGGATTTCTTTCACAAATCGAAATGAAACGGTAGAATATACCTTGTGTGTATCGCTGGGTATATCAAGCCGCTGCATGTACTTGATCACAAGCATCCCACAGTCGAAAGTGCTACAAATGAAATGTAACATTAAATTTCTCATAAATATAAGTAGGTTCATTAAATGAGTCATTCAGGAGTCAAATAAATGTGACACAGGGTTTGTGGATTACTCGTTAGGTTGTTGTAATGGCCTTTTGTCTAACATGCGGACGTTAAAGCTACGCACGTCTTGACCATATTCATTTCCAAACTGTAGTTGCAGTAAGGCATGCATTGTTTGAACCTGTTGCAGAAGGAGATGGTTGGTTTATGTAAAGGATGTCATAGTTTGGAAGTAGTTTTGTCAAATTCAGCAGGACATACCAACATTTTTGCCATGTTAAGCTTGTTATTGTTTAGTGTGGTAGATGCCAATGAGTCAAATAGGTACGTCACACGGCCTACCATATCTATTTGTATGCACAACCAATGTACTCCTCTATAATTGAAAGGCATGTAAATCTACACATAAACACAAGTGAAGACATTGTTTAGAGGGCATGCGAACATCTACTCACTTTCATATTTACATTGACATTCATATTAATGGGATCGACATTCATATTATTGACATTCATATTAAATCTACTCATTTTAATGGGATGGACATTCATATTACCTTATCGCATGCATCAAGCACACTAGTATATCTGTCACGTCCAAAATACGATTTGACGATATTTCATGATTCAAAGGTTGAGTATTTTTATTTAGCATCAAAGTCTGCATGTTTAGTGTGTAAAGGTCATTTAGCCAAACATTTCTGAAAATATGTCATCTTCAATACACAATCGACCTAAAACACTTACTTACCGACAGATATACTGGAAAGAACCAAGCAGTATGCCTCTCGTCTTTGTTTACTTGCCGTTGTCCATTAGTCAATTGAACTGGGACCAAGTTTATTGGCTGGAACATTGTAAGAGATGAGGCAACTTGAGAAATAAGGTTTGCAATTTGTTTAAATCTAATACGAAAGAAGAATGTCCCTATAGGGAAATCTCCATCATGCACATATAGTAAAAAGAACATTTTCAGATGCCAACACTTACAGTGTCGGATAGCCACGCCCCTGGTTTAAGCGTGCGCATGTCACGTCGGGTGGCACATTCGCATGGCATTCCATGAAGATTCATAGACTAGACAATGTCCCTACAGGGAAGAAGTATCTGTAGAAAATCGAACTTATTTGACAAATACTACGGAACAGGTTAATTGTAAGTAGTAAACTGAACTATACCTTTCATTTTTTCTGTCGTCAAGTACATAGTCGACAAGTTTGTCTTCGTCTGCCAATAATACCTCTATGCTCTTCAGTACCATCAACTCCTTCTATTAATATAAACAATCAACTAACATCAACTCCTTCTATTAATATAAACAATGAACTAACTGAACACAGTTCGCAAAATAAATTTATAAAATACATAACACATTCTTGTGCATCTAAAATTAGTGAAGCGATGTCTAACCTCGAAACGGAACCGCTTGTCCAACTTGTGCAGTTTGGACAGGACTTTGTTAGAAATTTGTAAGACAATTGTACAACATTTGTTAGTGCAAACTTGCACTAAAATGACAACTATTAAAATACAACACAAATAATGGTTTAATTATGATCAATAATGCTGTCGGCATCAATTCGTAATGAAACATACAAAAGGTGAAATGATGTGGCGACTTGGGAATTTTTCTACAGTAAGTCGAGTACTTAGTTTGCTAACGTTGCATGAATGCATATCCCCTACGTCTGTGGCTTCAACTCCTCTTCCTCTTCCCTTTCATCTGCCTGTTATAATTCCTCTTGCTTCCAATGTTTGGGCAATCTTACTAGGAGAAATATGCACTTTGTCTGCTTCTCCTCATATTGGAGGCAAGGTTTGTAAATCATCAAAGGAAGATACACTCTCTTTCGCCATGTTCTTGATGGCTAGAAACTGAATTGAAAGAGATTTGGTTTATTCGCTTGCGTATGTTTCCTTCAAGGTAAGGCCACGGTTGTTGTGCGTGTCCCTAACTTCTTGGACGGTATGCAAATGTCCATCATGCATATCAATTATCTCATTTGACAAAATTCCATTCACATTATTTTCCTCGTGATCCACCCCTTGTAAATCTTGAAGATTATCCTCTATTGGGTTAACGTAATAATTTGGGCAGACCATGCCACCGTCATGTAACTCGACTCCTACGCTAAGGTCGACACCCTTTTCCTCTACGTGAGGCAATTGTGCTGTTTTCGATAAGCCTTCCAACACTTGCTGCATCATTTGCTTGATTTTAGCAATATGTGTCTGTTCATTAAACAGTTGTTTCCCAGACAATATAGCCGCAACTAGTTGGTTTAGCATTTCCTTCAGTTCACCAATGCTGGAGGATATGTTAATGTTACAATTTCTTTCAGTCGACTCCACCTAATCAAACAAACACATACATTAACTTAGTACAATATTTCATCTTCAAGTGACCCCCTTGAACTGTGTCAAGCATATGTACTAATTGCTTTTGCTTACCTTTGCATTGTCAACAACTTCCTTCCCTCAGAAATTGAGCAACATCTCCCTTATTTCCACATTGTTATGAAGCACTTGCTTCATAGTTTCCTTCAGTTCACCAATGTCGGACTCAACGTTGCTCCTATGAACTTCATCAAACTCTAGTTTCTGTTTGTTATGGATATGGTGTGCGTCGATTGCGTTATCATTGTCGTTGCTTTCCCTCCATTGTGGTATGAAACTCCACCTAACATAGTTGTCAAATCGGAATTCAAATCATGAATGAAAATGGTATTGTACTGAATCGTGAATCGATCTGAACTGTGAATCGTAAAGTTTCGGTCAGCTTTCTTAAATTACACACAGCATGTATGTACACACTTACATATTAAATATATCTAGTAAAAATTAATTTCTTTGTCAAAAATGAACAAAAATATTGTTGTAAATGATGATCATCTGGTGTGGATAAAAACTTCACACTGGATCCCATGTTTACCACTTGACTTTTTTCCCATTTAGATAAAGAAAGACAAACTTTCAATTACAAACTAACTAACAATAAGTGAACGACAATGTTTTGACCTTTTTACATGGTTATAAAAATCAAAATTTTTAAACTTTTTTCAAAAATTTGACTTGATAGCTTAAAAAAGTTCATTTCATAAATGCAAGTAGTATATAAAATTGAATATGTAAGGCTACAATATTGTAAAGAGGTAAACTTCATGTTTTTTCTCGCAAAAAGTTTGAGTATTTGAGAGTAAATAGGGGGAGAGAGAAAATGAAAATATGACATACAGTAATCCTAAATTCTGAAATACCTTAAAAAGGTCGTGTCAGCCTTTGTTAAACAATAAAAAACCTAAACAGATAGCCAAACATCAATTTTACCCAAGTCGAATGAATTGACGATTCACCAATTCGGCTTACTATACCGATTCAACTACAATTCACAGCTTTTTTTGATTCACACAACCTGTTCAAATCGATTTCCTACGGAATCGATTTGAATCATATGTTCGGAATTGCGAATTGTACGACCCCAATAATAGACCTACCTAATCATAGGAATACAAATGAAGTTTGTCATTGTTTGCATAACATAGGTGGGGCATTGCTGTCAAACGTGCACAACGAATGGGTTGATTACCTCACGTTGCTCTAACATTTGCTTCCTTCCCATACGTCGCCGCGTCTCCTGTATTTCAGCATCACCCCCAATCATTTTAGCCGAGGGATGGAGCGCGTAGTAGCCGACGTACTCTTACAGGGATATGAAAAACGATCCAAGTAAAATAGCTATATTATAAGGGGGACAAGATAATTAGTTTACATTTTCGAACAAAATAATCTGTATTCCTTAAGAATGCAAAGTGAGGAAATTGTGATGTGATAAAACTATTGATGCCATAGAAGTTTGCACTTGACAATGGTACGGTAGCTATGTTTTACACCTTTTTTTCCTACGAACGAAGGACTTTATTGATGCATACAACTTACAACACAATCATATCTATGTGTTTCTGTGTCTCAATGGCAGAATCCCTATGCACCTTTCTGGTTTAAAAAATGTGGCCCGGACAAGTATTTCTGTTGCTTTTGTTCAATAACAGGTAACTTTGTATTTCGCAACGACTGCCAATTTATTGAACCATATGGACATCAATGGATGAAATATGTAATCGGCATGGTACAAACAAATAACGGTCGATTATGTTACCATTAGAAGGAAAACACATCCAACTGTCTCGTGCTGACCTTTCATTTTATACTTTCGAACACCTTTCACAAGGAATTGCAGTGTTAACTTTGCCCAATTACATGCCTGCATACCGTTCACGTCCTTCACGACATGAATGAACGACAGACTCAAGGCGGTCATTGTGGTAAGACACAATGATATGCAGACTTGCATTTTACTCTGCAATGTTATTAACGTGAACATTAATACAAAAATAGAACCAACAATGTGTCGATAGCAGGTCCTCTCCAAATGCAGTTATCAAAACATTAAGTACGTAATTACCTTTGCAGATTTCGGTGCACGTGCAACTTCTTTGCCCAGTTCCTTGGCACTTGCTGTAGTCCTGTCTTGAAACCTCTTCTTCTCATCACAGGGGAGTTCTTTCCACCTTTCCCCAATATCCTTTCTGCTCTGTAAGTGTTACACCAAAGTGACGTACATACAGGACAAATAACAACTAGAAGTCAAAAATAATTGTCACTACAAGTTGTATCACTCGCAATGTGTGTGCATTTTGCACTCGCAATGTGTGTGCATTTTGTGGTATTTACATATGATTGTACATACAAATAACAATTTCGCACATAATTGAAATAAAAACGTCCATGTCCGAAACTATATGATACAACTATGTGTAATCATATGTAAATACCACAAAATACACACACATTGCAAGTATTACAACTTATAGTGACAATTATTTTGGACTTATAGTTGTTATTTGTCCTGTATGTGCGTCACTTTGGTGTAACACTTACAGAGCAGAAAGGATATTGGGGAAAGATGGAAGGAACTCCCCTGTGATGAGAAGAAGAGGTTTCAGGACATGGCTAAGACAAGTGCCAAGGAACTGGGTAAAGAAGTTGCACGTGCAACGAAATTTGCAAAGGTAATTACGTACTTAATGTTTTGGTAACTGCATTTGGAGAGGACCTATTATCGACACATTGTTAGTTCTATTTTTGTATTAATGTTCACGTTGATAAGATTGTAGAGTAAAATGCAAGTCTGCATATCATTGAAGTCAATTGTTGATATCATTAATCGGTGTAACGAAGCACAGAAGCAGACAATAATTAATATTGGGTTCGGTGGCCTCCTGGGGATAAAGTGTACTCGTATAGATCACGACTTGTGCCAATGGTTGGTACATAACTTCAATCCCGACATTAGTTCATTGAATGTTCATGGGCGTCACCTCAGACTCACCTTTGAGGAAGTTCATGTTTTATTGGGTATACGGTCAGAAGGCGATGATGTGCAGTTGACTGGTTCAATAGGTGCATATCTTAGGCCAAGTTTGGCATGTGCCCAAAAAGTGAAAAAGCCAAAAAGTTACTCAAAAAGTTAAAAAGTTATTACTATTCATCAAAAGTCAAAAAGTATGGCTGCACAACTCCCAATCCTAATTTTCCCCTACACATTAATTTATATAATTTTTAATACACATTTTTCCATTAAAAGTCAAAAAGTTAACCCAAACAACCATAATTTTTTTCCTCAACATTTTAGTCCAAAAAGTCAAAAAGTGCACTTATTTAGGACATCCCAAACAACCCCTCAATATCTATGAAGAGGTTGGAGTTGTTAAGGGAGTCATTCCTTTGAATCAGTTGAGACTTTATCTGACTAAAACTGATGGTGCAGAAGACGAGTTTCGGCGAAAATTTGTGTTATACGTGTTGGGGCCATGTTGTGTTCTACCACAATGACCGCCTTGAGTCTGTTGTTCATTTATGTCGTGAAGGACGTGAACGGTATGCGGACATGTAATTAGGCAAAGTTGACACTGCAATTCCTTGTGGAAGGTATTCGGAAGTATAAGATGAAAGGTTAGCGCGAGGTAACTGGATGTGTTTTTCTTTTAATGGTAACATAATCGATCGTTGTTTGTTTGTATCATGCCGATTACATATTTCATCCATTGCTGTCTACATGGTTTGATAAATTGGCAGTCGTTGCAAAATACAAAGTAACCTGTTATTGAACAACAATAATAGAAATACTTGTACGCGCCATATTTTTTTTACTAGAAAGAGCTTATCTTTTTAACCAGAAAGGTGCATGGGGATTCTGCTATTGAGACACAGAAACACATAGATATGATTGTGTTGTAAGTTGTATGCATCAATAAAGTCCTTCGTTCGCAGGAAAACAAGATGTAAAACATAGCTACTGTACTATTGTCAAGTGCAAACTTCTATGGCATCAATAATTTTTTCAAATCACAATTTCCTCACTTTGCATTCTTAAGGAATACAGATATTTTGCTCGAAAATGTAAACTAATTATCTTATCCTCCTTATAATGCAGCTATTTTACTTGGATCATTTTTCGCCTCCTTGTAAGAGTACGTTGGCTACTACGCACTCCATCCCTCGGCTAAATGATTGGGGTGATGCGAAATACGGGAGACGCGGCGACGTGTGGGAATGAAGCAAATGTTCAAGCAACATGAGGTAATTAACCCATTCGTTGCGCACATTTGACAACATTGCCCTACCTGTGTTATGCAAACAATGACAGACTTCATTTGTGTTCCTATGATTAGGTGGGTCTGTTATTGGGATCGTACGATTCGCGATACCGAACATATGATTCGAATCAATTTCGTAGGAAATCGTTTTGAACAGGTTGTGTGAATAAAAAAAAGCTGTGAATTGTAGCTGAATCGGTGAGTCAAATTAGTGAATCGTCAATTCATTCGACTTGGTAAAATTGATGTTTGCTATCTGTTTAGGTTTTTTATTGTTCAACCAGAGTTGACATGACCTTTTTAAGATATTTCAAAATTTAGGATTACCGTATGCCATATTTTCACTTTCTCCCTCCCTATTCACTCTCAAATAGTCAAATTTTTGCGGGAAAAACATGAACTTCCCCTCTTTACAATATTGTAGCCTTGCATATTCAATTTTATGTACTACTTGCATTTATGAAATGAATTTTTTTAAGCCAACAAGTCAGATTTTTGAAAAAGTTTGAAGATTTTAGTTTTTTAATCTTGTAAAAAGGTCAAAACATTATCGTTCAGTTATTGTTAGTTACTTTGTAATTGAAAGTTTATCTTTCTTTATCTAAATAGGACAAGGTCAAGTGGTAAACATAGGATCCAGTGTGAAGATTTTATCCAAACAAGATGATCATCATTTACAACAATATTTTTGTTCATTTCAAACAAAGAAATTAATTTTTATTAGATATATTTAATATGTAAGTGTGTACATATATGTTGTATGTAATTTAAGAAAGCTGACCGAAACTTTACGATTCACAGTTCAGATCGATTTACGATTCAGTATAATACCATTTTCATTCATGATTCGAATCCTGATTTGACAACTATGTTAGGTGGAGCATAATACTACAATGGAGGAAAGCAACGACAATGATGACATAATCGCTACACACCATGTCCGTAACAAACAGAAACCAGAGTTTGATGAAGTTTGTATGAGCAACGTTGAGTCCGACATTGGTGAATTAAAGGAAATGGTGAAGCAAATGCTTCACAGCAATGCAGAAATAAGGGAGATATTGCTCAATTTCCGAGGGAAAGAAGTTGTTGACAATGCAAAGGTAAGCAAAAGTAATCAGCACACATGCTTGACATAGTTTAAGGAGGTTACTTGAAGATGAAATATTCATACTAAGTTAATGTATGTTTTTGGTTGATTAGGTGGAGTCGACTGAAAGAAATTATAACATTAATATATCCTCCAGCATTGGTGAACTGAAGGAAATGCTGAACCAACTGGTTACAGCTATATTGTCTGGGAAACAACCGTTTAATGAACAGACACATATTCCTGAAATCAAGCAAATGATGCAGCAAGTGCTGGAAGGTTTATCGAAAACAACACAATTTCCTCGTGTGGAGGAAAACGGTGTCGACCCTAGTGTAAGAGTCGAGTTGCATGACGGTGGCGTGGTCATCCCTAATTATTACGTTAACCCAATAGAGGGTAATCTTCAAGATTTGCAGGGGATGGATCACAAGGAAATAATGTGAATGGAATGTTGTCAAATGAGATAATTGATATGCATGATGTACATTTGCGTACCGTCAAAGAAGTTAGGGACACGCACAACAACCGTGGCCTTGCCTTGGAGGAAACATACGCAAGCAAAGAAACCAAATCTCTTTCGGTTTAGTTTTTGGCCATCAAGAACGTGGCTAAAGAGAGTGTATCTTCCTTTGATGATTTGCAAACGTTGCCTCCAATACGAGGAGAAGTAGACAAAGTGCATACTTCTCCTAGTAAGATTGCCCAAACATTGAGAGCGGGAGGAATTGTAACAGGCAGAGGAAAGGGAAGAGGAAGAGGAAGAGGAAGAGGAAGAGGAGTTGAAGCCATAAACGTAGGGGATATGCATTCATGCAACATTAGCAAAATAAGTACTCGACTTACTGTAGAAAAATTCCCAAGTCGCCACATCATTTCACCTTTCGTATGTTTCATTACAAATTGATGTCGACAGCATTATTGATCATAATTGAACCATTATTTGTGTGTATTTTAATAGTTGTCATTTTAGTGCAAGTTTGCACTAACAAATATTGTATAATTGTCTTACAGATTTCGGACATAGTCTTGTCCAAACTGCACAAGTTGGACAAGCAGTTCCGTTTAGAGGCTAGACATCGCTTCACTAATTTTAGATGCGTAAGAATGTGTTATGTATTTTATAAATTTATTTTGTGAACTGTGTTCAGTTAGTTCATTGTTTATATTAATAAGAGGAGTTGATGTTAATTGATTGTTTATATTAATAGGAGGAGTTGATGGTACTGGAGAGCATAGAGGTTTTATCGGCGGACGAAGACAAACTTGTGACTATGTACTTGATGACAGAAAAAATAAAAGGTGCAGTTCAGTTTACTACTTGCAATTAACCTGTTCTATAGTATTTGTCAAATAAGTTCAATTTTCTATGGATACTTCTTCCCTGTAGAGATATTGTCGGGTCTATGAATCTTCATGGAATGCCATATGAATGTGCTACCCGACGTGACATGCGCACGCTTAAACCAGGGGCGTGGCTATCTGATGCTGTAAGTGTCGGCATCTGAAAATATTCTTTTCATTGTATGTGCATGATGGAGATTTCCCTGTAGGCATATTGTTCTTTCGTATTAGATTTAAACAAATTGCAAACCTTATTTCTCAAGTTGCCTTATCTCTTACAATGTTCCAGCCAATAAACTTGGTCGCGGTTCAATTGACTAACGGACAACGGCAAGTAAACAAAGACGGGAGGCATACTGCTTGGTTCTTTCCAGTATATCTGTCGGTAAGTAAGTGTTTTAGGTCGGCTGTGTATTGTAGATGACATATTTTCAGAAATGTTTAGCTGAATGACCTTCACACACTAAACATGCAGACTTTGATACTAAATAAAAATACTCAACCTTTGAATCATGAAAATATCGTCAAATCGTATTTTGGACGTGACAGATATACTGGTGTGCTTGATGCATGCGAGAAGGTAATATGAATGTCCATCCCATTAAAGTGAGTAGATTTAATATGAATGTCGATAATATGAATGTCGATCCATTAATATGAATGTCAATGTAAATATGAAAGTGAGTAGATGTTCGCATGCCCTCTAAACAATGTCTTCACTTGTGTTTATGTGCAGATTTACATGCCTTTCAATTATAGAGGAGTACATTGGTTGTGCGAAATAGATATGGTAGACCGTGTGGCGTACCTATTTGACTCATTGGCATCTACGACACTGGACAACAATAAGCTTAACGTGGCAAAAATGTTGGTATGTCCTGCTGAATTTGACAAAACTACTTCCAAACTGTGACATCCTTTACATAAACCAACCGTCTCCTTCTGCAACAGGTTCAAATAATGCATACCTTACTGCAACTACAGTTTGGAAATGAATATGGTCAAGACGTGCGTAGCTTTGACGTCCGCATGTTAGACAAAAGGCCATTACAACAACTAGACGAGTAATCCACAAACCCTGTGTCACATTTATTTGACTCCTGAATGACTCATTTAACGAACCTACTTATATTTATGAGAAATTTAATGTTACATTTCATTTGTAGCACTTTCGACTGTGGGATGCTTATGATCAAGTACATGTAGCGGCTTGATATACCTAGCGATCCGCACAAGGTATATTCTACCGTTTCATTTCCAATTGTGAAAGAAATCCTTTTATTTCCTATAACTGTAACTGTACTTGATTTTTGTTATTTGCTTTCTCTACAAAGTTTCATCATTCTGTGTGCCGTAAATTGTTGCTTGACTTCCTTATGGATGTGAATAATTCAAAGATCGGCGAGTATCTTTCGTGCATGATTGATTGCAATTACAACAAATAGGGCAGTGATGGGGAATGGGCTGCCAGTACGACAGTAATTTGGATGGCTAACCACAGTTCACTTTTTTTGTAGTAATTGTTTTACCGAGGGGTGTAAATATGAGTCATCCCGATGTTTAGGAACAATGATGTAAAGATGGATCACTAATTTGTTTGTAGTACAAGTACTATATGAGGATGAGTGAATCAGCTTATTGTGGCAATTTTGAGGTTGCAGCTACGCTAATACTAATTTTCCACGCATATTGATTGCACACATAATTTGGATGTTTGCGACTGGAACAAACGAAGGACAGTACTAATATTTGTTCGCTTTTATCATGGCCTGTAAGTAATTACCAAATTGTGCATAAGTTGGATCTAGCAACTCTATCGATCAGTGGAATTATGGGTACGTGTTTGGGTGGACTCATGTAACCTTATGTCATGAATAAATCAAAAGAGTTACACTTGAATTTGTACAAATCCGATGTGACTGAGCGATGTCTTTATTTGTGTCTTTGTTTTTGAAGGCCATAATTTTCTCCAAAACAAAGCAAAAAAAAAAAAATCACAAAACAAACAAATCGCAGTGACATGAATGCACCAACAGGTGTCCACCTGTCGACAGGAATTGATGTGGTCAACAAACTGCTAAAATTCTCCTGTCGAACCACCTTACTATTATGTTTCCAACTGTTCCTCCACATTCTGGGTTTCACATCGACAGGTCAAACTCTGTATTTTGGCAATGATCCTTTCTGCCATCCACTCAGTTAGTCCATGTCATTTCCTCGTAACTGCTGTACTATGTGGGCCCTCACATGCAGTTAAACTAAACCCCTTTCATATGTGTAACTGATGGACTTTGACATTGACTTTGGCACGTGTCATGTTGTGGTTGATTCATGTGTCGATAGGAACAAACAAGTACAAATTTTATACTACAAACAATAACATAACACCAATTCCTAATCAATCCCAACTTAAAGCACGTAAAGAAGTTTGGTATTACAACTTACAAGAAATAACATTTCATGCTCAAGTTTGACTATAAATCATGCTTATTATGAATGGACAGAAAATTCACAACAATTTCAAGTAAACAATTAAACCAAAGTTACCAGGGAACTGATTCAAACTAATTGAAATGCCTGAGAAGTAGGACTTGGATACTGATTCCAATGAAGAACATGCACTTGACGACAAGACCTGAAAGTCCTGTCACGGGTGAACTGCGTGTACAAGCCACTGCATGGACAATCCAAGTACGAAACAACGATACATGTTGTTTTAATAGTACAATACGTGTACATGTATGACTAGGAACCGATTTCAAAACAAAGCAAGAAACTCGAATATGTTTATTTGCATTTGATTGAGTGCAATATTTATATCGTCAGCTGATTACAAGTGCAAAAGTGGGCATGTGCTTAAAGCAGGTTGAACTTAATGTTGCCCATATAATCCTGTGCCACGCCAATGATGGTACTTGGAAGAATCTACTCACGACGATGGTAAGCTCAATGGTCCGATACATAAGAAGAAAACTGAGCACCTTCTGCTTCCTTCAACAAATTGGGCTTCAAAGAACAACAAAAGGATCTTGGTTGGACATGGTTGATGCCATGAAACATTGAAGGAATGTACAAGTTTATCTTCCATACAAAATAGAAGAACATCATGGGTTTGAACGATACGGTTTTCAAAAGAACCTGTTCATTTAATGATAAAGCTACTCCTAAATTATGCAAGAATTATAAACTTCTTAACTTGTGTTGTTGATGATGTTGTCCTATCTTCGGCCAACATTGTGGGTTTTGATATCCGTATACTCTTTTTGTGGCCCATTATTGCATGATCTCACACTTCTACCACATAACTGCCACTGTAACTGCCCCATGATTTTGAATCTTCCAACTCTGCCAAATATTAAATCTACCTTGTCGATCTTCCTTTCCACCATGCTGGCGCATGTCCTTTATCATTATGAGACAAAAATCGACAGAACATTGTCCACTTAACACAAGCACGATCCTTTCCAAGTGGGCCACTGAACCATAACACTTAGTCACTCACTATAACTGCCCACTGACTTCGAATCTTCAAACTCTGCCAAATGTTCAGTCGTCCCTGTCGACTTTCCTTTCTACCACGTTGCCACATGTTGTAGACTGCCCTGAACTCCGCTCTGCGCGCGAGAGCGCGAATCGATGTTCTAGCTACTACAGTTCAGACTCCTGTCACGGTTCTGAATCTAATCTCACAAAGTGTAATGTAAGACTGATAAATGACCAAAGAGTCCAAATCCGACAAATCGTTTTGGAAAACTAATTTTAATCAAGAAGTGCCAAACATGGACTGCTTTGCCAGATTTCAGAGTCGCCTCCTAAATATTTTATTTTGGGAAATTTAGGAAATCCTGACTCGTGCCTAAGGCCACGTGTCCGTCATCACCAAAGTTGCCTCGGCTTGGGAACTTGGGTACGAGAGGGGAAGGTCTTGAAATGAGCACCCCCGCTTGCCCGATCAAAGATCGACCTCTACTAACATGATATGTTTTTTTTGAAAACACATGCGTTCTTATTCCGGTTATTAATCTAATTTACTATGTGATGCGCACAACATACAAGTATAGACTTAATCACGTGGATTGGAACAAAACAACTCATGTTTGTTTTTGAAAATGGTTTGGAGTTGCTATTTGCCACCCTCAAGTGGGTTTAGAAAACAATATGAGTTTACCAGCCTCAAGTTGGCTTAAAACTCATATTTCAATGAATTGTTCCAATTCAAGCAATGAAGCCTTCATCCACAGGCATTCATGCATTTAAGCACATAAGCACATAGCCTCATGGCAAGCATGCTATCATGGCAACACTTACACATATGCAAGGATGCTAAAGCATAAAAGCTTACCTAGTACTCCGAGCCAAAAAAGAAGCTAGTTAGTAATCAATGCATGATCCTAGCTAAGTTAAGATGCCTAATGCAATGCAAAAATACAACTAAAATAGGCTCGGCTATCTAGAATGTCATGTGAATGCAACTTGATAACATGTATTCAAATTGGAATTGAAATACAATGCCGTTTGAATGATGCCGTTTGAATGATGCGCCGAGCCCGGTGCATGCAAGACAAATGGATGAATGCAAACATGCAAAGCATAAGTATGCTAATTGAAACGTGCCCTAAACTAACCATCGAAAGCTGATAAGTAAAATGGAGAAAGAAATGGGGTTGGAAGACATGCATCACACACATGCACACTTATTACAAAATTTGCCCTCTCGACGGAGGGTCCGAATAATAAGCTAACTAGCTAATCTAAGCTAATTAAACTAATTATTACAAAACGAAGCTAATTAACTAACAAGTTAACTAATTAGTTATTACAACACAAATTGATTAGTTAAACACATTAACTAATTAAGTACAAAACCAAATAGTTATCTAGCTAAGCAAAGTAGTTAAAAGGAGCCTCGGGGCGAGAAGTGCATGCATGCTCGGTCGCCTCGTTCGGAAATCCATTACTATGTCCCAACTTGCCTCTGCTTGCAGTTGATTTCAGAAAGCTGTACAAACCTCTAGATAACTTCTACTCCAACATGGAGACCTCCAGGAGGGCTGCCAACCAGAAAAGGATGGTGTAGACCACCGTAGACCACCTAAGTATGCTGCAGACCAGAAAAAGTGGTCAGTGAGCTACTTTTTCTGGTTTGCCAACCAGAAAATTCTGCCAAGCTCCAATTTGTTGCAACAGAGAACAAAAAGGGGCACAACAGTGTATTTGCAAGGTATGTGTGCACAACCACCCTCCCTATCATTTCTTAAGCTCAAGGGAGTGCGGTTCTCAACTCTCGGGCCACCAATCAAGCATTGCAATGCACGATGGCCGATAAGCCAAGTTTGCACAATTCAATGTCGCAATGCACGATGGCCGATAAGCCAAGTTTGCACAATTCAATGTCAATGAATGTACAAATAATACATAAGGGCCTTAACCTCTATCATGCATGATCAAAGGGTCAGCGACCGAGAAATGAGGCACGTTTCATCACTTCAAGTATGAAACATCCCTCGTTTCTCGTGTTTGGATTAACGTTCAATCCAAACACAATGCAATGCAACAACATTCCAAACAATCATGCAAACAACAAAAACATGTCAAAACAAAGTCCTCAAGCATGAAAGCTAGTGAAGGATGCAACACAAGGGCTATGTAATGCAATGCTCAATGGACCAAACCAGCCCTAAATAGACCTCATGCATGCCAAGATAATGGCAAAAATGCTCTGAAATGCTAGCATTGAACGCAATAAAATGCATGCTCATGCATTGGCCCATTAACTAGGCATAAGAGTACAACTTTCAAACATGATTAAGAAGTGACAAACATGGAAGTGTGACAACACTATATGCTCTGAAATCAGGTGTGAAACGATGCCAAATCATCTAAACAACACAAGCATAGCATGCTAGAAGGCCTAAGGCACAAGGCTATCAAAAAGGGACTACACAAGAGGCTTGCAATACATGGCACAAATGATAGAACCAGCCATAGACAGAGCTCAATTAGGTCAAAACAAAGGCAAAAACATGCTGAGATGAGAGCTCAAAAGTCTAGGCATGCATACATACAAGTTAGGCCATAAGCGAGGCACAAATGCACAACTCTTAAAAGCACTCAAAGAGTGAAAGAAGTGAGAACATGGCAATGCTATATGCTCTGAAATATCATGTTAAATGATGCCAAATCATGCACATGTCACAAATGAAGCATGCTAGGAGGCTCAAAGCTTAAAACTAGCATAGGCACTTGCACTATAGCTATACAATACATGAACCATATGGTCAAGACAACCCAAAACAATCCTAGAGCATGTCAAAACAATGCTAAAACATGTATGGAGTATAGCCAAAACAAGCTAGCATGAAGGCATGAAGCATGGAGCATGCTAGGCCAACAAAGAGGATTACACTACATCTACCAACACCAAGCATGGAATGACTTTACCAACAAAAATTAGAGTTGTATCATGGCAAAATAAGACCAAAAATACACTAAGATGGCAGCCCAAAAGCTTAGGCAAGATGGCATACATAATGGCTCATGAACGAGGCATAAAGGCACAACTCTTAAACACAATGAAAGAGTGGCATGCATGAGAGGATGATAGAGAAATATGCTCTGAAATCATGTGTGAAATGATGCCAAATCATGTAAATAGCCCAAGTAATGCATGCTAGTGACTTGGAAACTCAAAGCTAGTGAGCTAGAATGCACTATGACTATACGAAGCATGGCATGCATGACCAAAACAACATAAAACAGAGCTTAAGTATGGTAAAACATGAGTAAAAGCTTGCTGGAGTGGAGCCAAAAACATGCTAGAAAGATGAGCTAAAGCATGATGCATGTTGGGCTAGATTGCAAGATTACACTACAAGTGTAAAATGCATGCATGAGGTAACCAAACCAAAGCCAAAATAGAGGTATTCCATGCTGAAATAAGCCCTGAGACATGCTAAGATGGAGCCAAAACAAGCTTAATAAACATGCTACTTTGATGAGCCATCGAGGTAAGCAGCCAAGACACAAGAAGAGGGGATGACCCCCTCCTATTTGGAACCTCAAAACACACTTTCCACCACTGAAATTCCTCTGAGTTTCAGTGGTGAGAAGGCCAAAAGGAGGTGGTCCCAATAGCTTAAAAGGATAGCTCAAAGCAAGGCAAAATAAGGCACAAAAGGGGGTAGACCACCCCCAACACCAACAAAGCTTTAAACAAACATTTCAAACACTTGAAAATGAAGCTTTTTGCAGTTGAAAGTTAAGCCTAAAACATCATGCAAATAGGACCAAAGACTTAATCAAAAACAAAGCTTTAAGGGGCTAGAAACTCACCATTGAAGAACAACTTCAAAGCAGCAACTCCAGCAGCTTTTTTGAGCTAAAACCAATCCGAAAACACCAAAACTAGCTTCAAGGTGCCTCAGCTCCAAAGCAAAGGTGTTTGAGTAGGTGTTTGTGTGCAAAAATGTGAAGAAACTACACTTTTAAGCACAAATATGGAACAAAAGAGAAATATAGAGATAGAGATATATCTATAGCTCTAAGCAAAATTTCTGAACCTGAGGGAGAGAGGGCCTCCATTTTGTAGAAAAACATGCATCAAGCTTGTTGAACAAGCTAGGAGCTCCAAGCAATCCCTCCATACGTGTATGGAGGATGCTTTCTGTGCCCAACAGCTGGCATAGCTGGCAAGAAAATATCTGCAGAAAGATGTAGAAAAGGTGCCGACCAGTTGAGGTGGTCGACCAGCTACTTGCACTGGTCGGCCGACCAGAAAAAGTGGTTTGCAGGAAGAGAAAATGGTTGGCAAGGGGGAGGAGTGGTCTACACAAAAAAAGCAAGGTGGTGGCATGGCTGTCGACCACTTTTGGTGGTCCACAGACCACCAAGACCAGCTGGCCGACTAGAAAACTGGCTGGCAGGGAAGAAAAGTGGTCTACAGGGGGAGAAACTGGTCTACACTCCTTATTCCACCCTCCAAGCAAGGAAAACAAGGTTTGGTTCAAAACCAAACCAAAAAGGAAGCAAGGTAGAAGTCTGCGGGACAAGGCACGCATCCGAAAGCCCCGAAAACTAGTCTACGGGCACGAAAAGTAGTCTACGACTACAAAAGGTGGTCTACGGCCACAAAAAGTGGTCTACAGACCTCTGTTTCTTTCTAGGCAAAGGCAACAAGGCATGGTCAAAAAACCCGGCTAAGAGGAGAACATTAAGAGGTCCCGAGACAAGGCGCTCGGCCGAGGGCTCCGAAAATCGGAAACTAGCCTACAAGAGGGAAAAGTAGTCTACGACTACAAAAAGTGGCCTACAAGCCTCTCTCTCCCTCCAGGCAAGGTCAACAAGGCATGGTCCACAAACCAAGCCAAAACACAAAGAGTTTAGAGGCCCGGAGGCAAGGCACTCTGTCGAAAACTCTGGAAACTCGAAACAAGCACAAACATGCGCGATCATCGAGCGCTCAATCGATGATGTCTGAGTCTTAAGGTCGGTCAAAAATGCGATGTCTACACATGTCCCTCATTATTATGAGCTAAAGTTCAACAGAAAATTGTCCATTTAACACAATCACGATCCTTTCCAAGTGGGCCACTGAACCACAACACTTGGCCAATAAGTGGTTCAGAGTTGGTTGCACCATTTTTTGAACATAACTACGCAGTTCATGCCATCTGTCCTTTAGATTGCTTTGGTAATATTTCACTTTTAGTCCATTATGTGTCATTCTTTCACTGGTCCACCTGTCGACAGGTTCATGAACATAAGTTCGTCCAAACAATTACACACCAAATTTCGTAACTTAAGAAATGCCTAACCATGTTCAGCTAAAGGGCAGACACTGCTCAACAAAAGATATATGTTGAAAAAGCTATTTTTTTAACCCGAATATTAAGGTTATATTTAAGGAAAACCCATACCCATAACTGGAGGGGGCAACTCACCGCTGGAGTGATAATAAAAGCCTACAGTTTTAGCTTGCTACAAACATTACAGCTAAGTACTTACCATGTCGTAATTGAAATCTTAATATTTAGATTTCCTTCAATCCAAATCATAGTAAATTTTTCGTTAACCTGAACCATTTTCACAAGTAGTAATTTAATCAACAAATTAAATGTCGGTAAACTTCTTAATATTTGAAATACCATTTTTTAATATTGTAATGACTTAAACACAATTGTTGTCCTACATTTACTACAATACACAACTTATTTATATTGAAAACAAAATATACATTTCAAGTTTATAATAATAAAAATGAAAATTGCTTTATTATTATTATTATTTTTTTAAGGTGACTCATATTTGAAGCTAAATTATGATTCATTTTTTTTTTTTTTTAAATTTCTGTTTGCACCTACTTTTGCCAGATCCTGTCAACAAGTGCTCCACTCAATTGAGAACACATGCCAAGTCTACAGTGAATATTTTAGTATCAGATGACAAGGGTCATCAACTACCATTGAATCTTGCATGCCACCTGACTTAGATGGTGGAGCAGTTACTAGCACTAATCATGGACTTAGTGGCCAGTCTCCAAGAGGAAACATGAACGAAGTGCAACTAATACCCAAAAATTAACTAGCACTTGGATTATATAGAAAATGCATGTGCTGGGATGTAATTGTGCAAAACCACATAGGCAAATTCCATATTTTAATCAGAAGACAGAATATAATACTAATTTATCGAAACAAGTCATAACAAATCAATACGAAGTCAAAACATATCATTAGTTGTCAACCACACTACATCAACCGTTCAGCTAGATCCAACCAAATTTTGAACAGAAACAAGCAACCCCCAATAAGAATCTTGGAATACAGACATAAGCGAATTTCCAACCCAAAATAATACATAGACAACAGACACCCATATATATCTCACTTTTATTTAGTTCTGAAAATGACAAATCACTGCAAACAAAAATGACAAAATCACTCTAAACAATATGCAAAATAACTGTTCCTGGCCTTGTACATAAGCAACATTGTGCCATTTCCTGGCCTTGTACATTAGCAATTATTTACACGTTACGTACAGCAATCCGTGCAAAATCATAACTACGGACATATCTACCCTGTTCTTGCCAATGATGTGTTTTCAGAAGCTAGTACTGTGTACCTAATAAATTAAGGGAATAAGTAAATCATACAATTACCTTATTCACCTCATTAATTGTGGTCGAATCATTTTTGCACACTTGTGCTTCGACACTGCCATATTGGCCCACTGGCTATTTTGAATAAGGAGAAACATCAAAAAATAGACGTCGTTGCTTAATGTGCGGTGTACTTGGATTCACCAACCCAGTTTTGCAGCGAATGGGCGATGAGTCCGCATTGCACTCATGGTCACTAATGTGGGGTTGTATCTACAGCCAAGTTACTAACCATTGTTCAGCTAAACCGAACCTTAGGACACGTTCGCTTCATGTGTCCAATGCATTTGCAATTCCCACATTTTCTTGGTCTTCGATAGTTGGACAAGGCCCGTCTCAGGTTCCCTTTTGTCTTCACAAGATTAGAATCTTTTACTCCAAATTGTCGTGGGATTAAATGTTTCCCTTTGTCTCCATCCCCATTGTTGTGATTCCTCTCATATAACTCCTTCATCCAGCTCATCATCGGAAGACATGCATCCTTAGCCTCTTTGAAACCTTCGATTGATTGCGAGGCATAGAAACACATTTCATTGTAAGAAGAACTCAATATCCCATAGCGAGCAGTCTGTGTTGTAGTATTATCAATTAAGGGTTGACGCAATAACTAGTCATCCTTACTTGCAGCCCTTGTTCATCTATGCAGCACAGAAGTTGGGGAAATTTGTGTTAAATTTTCAGGTTTCATAACACATATCATGTGACAGCAAGGTAGCCCAAAGGACTCAAACTTCATGCAAGAACGTATCATTGCGGTATCCACTGGATTGTGTGTGTAATTCACGATCTATCCTTCACCTTGTACTTATGAATATAGTAGCATTTCTGACCATCCAGCAAAGGGACACATGTCCTTCACATTCAACTTCTCCTCTTCTAAGATTTCATCACGGAACATTTTAAATATATTTCGGGTGAATAGCTCAGCTCCATGTCTCTTTATATCTCGCAATGGAGTAATCAATACTGAAAAAGTGTCATTTGTTTCAGCATCATCCCCAACCTCGTTATACCTTATCCTTGCAAGAGCCCGATCATAGTGCCTAACAAATTCATATAACTTTAATTTATGTTGGAGGAAGGGATTGAAATAAGCGTTCATACTCTCCGAGCGCTGAGTGCTCTTCATCCTTACAAAGAAATGGCCACACATATAAGCCTCAACCCACATATAACGCTTCTCATATGTCTCCAACACCCAGTTGTTGTTTTCAAGCCCAAATTTTTCTACCATTCTTGTCCAACCATCCTCAAACTTTGCCTCATCCGTTTCCATCTCCATGCACTACTTGAAAGTATTTGCAAAGCCACTTTTGTGAACATTTGACACAGTATTTTTTCCAAGATGCCAATTACATAATCGATGTCTTGCGTCTGGAAATACTCTTTTGATTGTCTTTCACATCGCCTTATCCCCATCTGTCAGTACGAACACAGGTGCTTTATTATCCATCACCTCTATAAATGTTTCCAAAACCTATGTGTATGTATCAATTGTCTCATTAGCTAGCAAAACACATGCAAATATCGTGGTCGTAAAGTGGTTAGTCACACCAACCAACATAACAAAAGGTTTCTTGTACTACGATAAGTTGAGTCAAATATCAACACATCACCAAACTTTGTGTAGTCAGCCTGTGATTTTGAATCTGCTCAGAACAGATTTTGTAACTTGTTATCTTTACACACATCATACTTGTAAAAAAAATGTGTGTCAACATCAAGTTTTGCACAAAGGTAAACCAAAGCACCCTGCGCATCACCATCCTTAACTTCTGCACTACGTTCAGCTTAAATATGGTTGTGCAGATCCGTACAGATGAAACCAACATTCTCATAACACTCGGATTGATTTTCTATATAGTCCATGATTTGGCTAGTCTTTACACCGATGTTGCGTATAGCCATTGCTTGAGCTTTGTCAGTGTTGTTTAAACCCTAATGTGACCTCAGATACATCAAATAGTGTTGTTCCGTTAATTCATGGTTGTGGTCTGCGATGAAGTGAGTCACAACATACTTTCCCCCTTCACTAGCCTTTGGATCATACCGTATGCGAAATTGTACTTTGCAACCTACTCTTGTTAGTGCCTTGGGAGCTCTTCTCTTCTCTACAACATGGTCCAAGTATTTTGGTAATCTTTGACCTTCCCTTGAACACAACCATAGCCTACTAACAACCTTTCCCTATTTATTTGTGTTAAATCTGGATTTTCGTTTACTAAATTCCTTGGCTTTAGCATACGCATTGTAGAAAGCTTCTCCATCTTCAACCAAATCAAATTTCTATTCCAGAACAGCACGTTCAACCTCACCAACCATGTCATCGCCATGAGCATCGTCAACCATTTCTTGTTTCACATTGGCTCGACCATCTTCAACGTTTATGTTGGTTACTTCTTCATTGCGCGGACCAGCTTCGCAACCATGACAATGTTCCGCCTGACTTTCATTGATCAAATGAATGTCATCTGCTTCATTTGGAATGCCATAATTAACACCTTCACTTTTAGCTTCAGCTAGGGCCATACTGTACATGACATTAGTACAAACAATTACTTGATGACTGAAAAATGTTAACACAAACACAAACATGACATTTTAACATGGTTGGATTGTTTGTGCAAACACAAACACTCGATTGAGAAAGAGAGACGTTACTTGGTAATGGAGGGGTTTCGATTTAAGCGAAGCGTATAGGAGTTGAAGTTAGGATGAGGGTTTAGTTGAAGGAAAATCGCTGAAGTGAAGAGGCCAAAGAGAGAGAGAGAGACAGAGAGAAGGAGACAGTTCCATACCTGATATCTAGTTGGAGAGAATGCCTTCACTTCAGCAATGGAACCCCATAGAGCCTTGTAGTTCCATTGTTACTAGAAATCAAGGGTTATAGTGTTCCCTACAGAGCTTCGTCAATGGAACCCACCAGGGGCTTGTCGCTATTAATGGAAATCAGGGTTTACACACTCAACCTTACAGAGATGAAGACAATAAGAGAGAGAGAGAGAGAGAGAGAGAGAGAGAGAGAGAGAGAGAAGTGGTATGCAATCATGTAAATATGAGGATTAACCAGTTGCCTCGGTTTCACATTTTTTACGATTAAACAATTCAATGGTCTTGATCAATTATTGTAATCTAACGGCTAAAAATTGGGTTGCATATGGTGTGCAACCTTAAGGGGATTTCACACTTAAACGGCTCCCTTGTAAGTTTTGTTTCCTATGATAGTGTTGACTGCATACACTTGTTTATATAGGCCAAAAATTAATCAACACATGAGAATGTATTATAGTTGTACATGCAGTGCGGCTATGCGATACAGCGTGGGACCGCCTCTGAGATTCACCGCCTTGCCATTTCTATCACCATGAAACATTGAGACTTTTTCTTTTGATCTTAATATTGTGACTTCTTAACCATGAAGAAAGCTTTTTACAAAATATTATAATACCCATTCACACATCTTATAGTAAGAGATTTCACATAATTGCACTAAAAACAAAAGTATTAAACGACCCCGTTTGTTCCACATATGGATAGTTTCCATGAGTTGACGTGCCCCATTTTCTATCTAATAACGACAATGCCCTATAGACCCCAAAGTGATGTCATTTTCATGAACTCCTAAGACTGCGTTTGGAAAGCAATGACAAATGTAGAACACTAAAAGAGTTTTTCTAAGGAAAATTCTACATACAATAATGTGATTTTGAGGTACGGTACATGGAGTTTTTTTAATTTTAATTTTAATTTTAATTTTAATTTTAATTTTTTCTGAGTATTCTAAAGAAAAAAATAAATTAGAGAATTGACAAACTTTTCAAATTATTTGTGAAATTAATCCACTTTTGAAATCACATTTCGAGTATGCAATTTTAACTTGAAATCATATGTTCAAAATGCGATTTCAGGTCAACAAGGATAATGACGTGTAGATATGGCAAGTTAAAATCACATGTTGAAAATGCAATTTCAAATTGACATAGCTTCTGTTGTGATGATGTAACAAGTTCAAATTGCATTTTTAACATGCAATTTCAACATAAACTCGCATTTTGAAAATAAGATTTTAAATTGCACAATTACAAAAGTCATTCTAAAAATGACATTTTGAATTGAAATTCAGCAATTCCTTGGCAGATTGAAATTCCTTTTGTTTTAGCCAAAAAAAAAATAAAATTAGTAAGTCAAGTTTAATTGAGTAGTAAGCAGGGTCACATTAAGTAATAAGTGAGTTTTAATTGAATAGTAAGCAAAGTCTAATGAAGTAATAAGCTGAGTCGTATTAAGTAGTAAATGAGATTTATTTATTCATTTGTAGTAAGTCAAGTCAAATAAAATGGTGTTTTTTTCAGTACTAAGTGAAGTCTAATAATTTTTACATTTTGTTTAATAATTTAAAATTCACATTTCTAATTTATTACTTACTAGTCATTGTGACTCTGTTTACAATTTGTTCACATCTTACTTACCAATCAATAGTAATAGGGTCTTATTGAGTAGTACTCATGTAAGATTGAGTTGTAATTACGTTTGATGGGGGTAGTAAGTAGAGTATCAATGAGTAGTAAGTAGAGTCTCATTAACTAGTAAGTAGAGTTTAATTTAGTTGCAAAGTGAAGTCTAATGAAGTAGTAAGTAGAGTCTCATTAAATAGTAAGTGGAGTATAATTTAGTACTAAGTCAAGTCGAATCATTAAAGTAACAAGTCATATTTAATTAAGTAGTAAATCAAGTCAAATGAAGTAGTATCTTATTGAGTACTAAATTAAGTCTAATAAATTTTTACATTTTCACATTTTCTTTAAAATTCATATTTCTTGTTTAATAATTTAAAATTCATACTTCTATTTATTACTGATCATTCATTGTGATTCTACTTACAATTTGTTCTAATTCTATTTACCACTCAATAGTAGTGGAGTCTTATTAAGTAGTAGTCATGTTTGATTGAGTTGTGAGTCAAGTTTGATGGAGTAGTAAGTGAAGTATCAATGAGAATTAAGTTGAATGTCATTGTGTAAGTAAAGTTTAATTGAATAGTAAACAAAGTCTAATGAAGTAGTAAGTAGAGTGTCATTAAGTAGTAAGTTGAGTTTGATGGAGTAGTAAGTTGAGTATAATTAAGTAGTAAATGAAGTTTGATTGGGTAGTAAGTTTAGTGTTATTAAGTAATAAGTGGTGGTTAATTGAGTAATAAATGAAGTATAATAAAATAGAAAATGAAAACTCATTGAGTAGTAAGTGGAGTCTAATTACCATTCATAAACACAATATTTACCCTTCTTTCTCAATCTTCTTACAATCTCATTGTGACTTTGCTTATTATTAAGACTTGGGTTCCAATTGGAGGGTGTTGTTGGGCCACCGTAGGCCCACCATGGAGGCTATACTGACAATCTGACTTGATCAATGTATAGAGCTCGTCGAGTACGTCATCCCTGCAAAAAATTACATTGATCGGATATCGATAGTTATTTGATCAGATTACATTTGTGTCAACAATTTATTTTTAAAATTATATTTACCATTGACACAAATGTCATATGATCAAGTGACTATCGACATCTAATCAATGTGATTTTTTATAGGGATGAAATACTCGACGAGTTCTACTCATTGAATAGTTTGGATTACCGATGCGAGCTCCAAGGTAGACCCCAGAGGCCCAATAGCTTTCTCCAGTTTGATATGTACTGGAGAGAAGCCTCTCTTTATTATTATTATTGCAACACTTACTACTAGTTAACACAATAATTATTATTTACTATGACAATACTTACCACCAATTGAGATAATATTTTGGGTAAATTACCAATAGGTCCTAATAGTTGGACTTAATTTTTATCAAATCCTATTGAAAATAAGTCATAGTAAAATCGTCGTTAAATATAACTTTTTGTGATATTTTTTATATACGTCGCTAAAAATTAAAAATTAGTGACTTTTTTTTGTCACAATTTTTATAAATTGCTACTAAAACTTACAATTAGTGACTTTTTCTATAATAAAATTTTCAAACTATCATTGTAAGTTGAAAATTAGTGATAATTTTTTGTGAAGATTTTTTAAACTATAGCTAGAACTTATAATTAGTGACATATTTTGTAACAAATGTTCAAACTGCCCCTGAAAATTAACAATTAGTGACGTTTTTTAATAGTATTTTCAATTCTTACAGGACTTACTGGACAATAAATACACTTAATAGGACCTACACCTAAGGTCACCTAATATTTACCATACGTTAGCACAATATTTATCATTCGTTGTGAATCTATTTACCACTCATTGTGATTTTATTTACCACTTATTACAGCAACACATATAACCACTAATTAAGACAATACGTATTACTTATTAAGATAATACTTACCGTTCACTAATATATTTTTCATTTGTTTTCATTCTATTTACGACTTGTTCAAGCAATACTTACATTCATTGTTACCCTAATTACCTTTTAGTATAACAACACTTACTACTAATTGAGACAATATTTACTACATAATGCATGATTTGATCTTAATTCTTAAAATAAATCAATCATAATTTACGATTTGGTTTATAATTTTATAATTACAGCCTTGATTTGAAATAGAACCAACCCATATATATATATATATATAGAATTTGTGACTTACGATAGACACCCACTTGATTAGTGCCATATTTTTATAAATAATTTATTAATCATATATTTTTGTAAGTGTGATTTTGTACAATACTAGATTAGTTCTAAATAATCATCTAATTTTGATTTTCAAATAAGTTGTGCGTAATATTTTGTGAACATATTTTGAAAATCATTCTTCCGAACCGAATTGAATTTTATTTTACTAGTTCGATCTAATTTGGTTATAAATGTACCTTCTTTTTATTTTTTATTTTATGAATCCATAGATAGTCATTTGGTCATTGGCATACTCTTAAACAAGCTAAACTGAACTATGTTCATATTTAATAGGGCAACTTTGTAACAATCTTTTCTGTGTGACTGCTCAAGTGGTCAATCAGTCGCTCGAGCGGTGATGCGTTGCTCCCAATATCTTGCCTATTTGTAGGCGAGATCGTTCAAGTGGTTAAATGGTCGCTCGAGCATAGAAATGAGGCTCTTAGTATTTTCACCATAGCTTTGCAAAACTTCTGAGGCCTTGCGTTTACCGCTCAAGCAGTGGAAAGTTCGCTCGAGCAGTCTCCTTGATTTTGAACGCTTCGCTCGAGCAGTTGAAAGTTCGTTCGAGCAGTCTGTTCGGGACAACATGTTTAAAAGTCGATCTAAACACTTGTTCTTTCACTTTTTCCAAACCTTTTCTCTCTCTATCAGTCATTTTTGAACCCTAACCCTAAAAACACTTGATTTTTTTATAGTTCTAACAGAGATTCACCTTAAATCTTCAAAGAGGGTTGAAGAACAAGCTAAGTACCGTTTGTTTTCCATCTTCTCAAAGTTTAGAGTTGGGTCTTCACATTTTTCCTTCAATCTCGGGATATGGGTACTTTTAACTTGTTATATCTTTGATTTGAGACACATATGTAGTATTTTCATTATATGTATGTATATAAATATGGATTTCAAGATGTATGAAGACTTGTATGTTATCAAATGGATTTGATCAAATGAGGTGCTATCTCATGATTTTTCTTGAAGGGTTTATATATATATATATGATGATTATGTTATGGATGATGGGAATTGTCCTTTAAATGCCTTAAAAGGGGAAAAAAAAAAAAAACTCAATTTTCTTAAAACCAAAATTTTCAAATTTGTTCAATAAAGGGGTTTAGGCTCAATTGGCCTCCTAATCTTGAAATTGGATGTATTGTCTTTATTTTTATGTTGGAATATGAAATTTGGGAACCTCTTAATACAAAACATTAAGATGATGATGGGTATGACTTGGAGAATCCCTTTAATAGTGAACGTTTAAATTGTTGGATTGTTGTGAATTGAAACCAACATGCGAAAGTTAAGATTTGGAAATTCATGCATCATATGCATTTATAATTATACCTTGTGACTCGTAATGGTTAACGATTGCAAAGTGTTGGAAGGAAGTAAATAGCATATGAGTTCAGGTGGTGAGTTGGGTTTTGGTTTTGAGTTGTAATCTATATTGGTACCCCGGGAGTCAAGGTGCCCAATTGCCCTATCTTGTGCATATCGTTGGATGAATGTGTGAAATGTTTTAGGGTGTCCACGAGCCTGTCACTTTTAGAATCAACAAATGTGGAAAACATTATTTTGGGTGTCCATGAGGCCGCCATTTTTGGAGTCGGCAAATGTGGAAAGGAAAGGTCTTGGGTGCCCATCGCCCCGCATTTTGAGAGTTAGCAAATGTGGGATTACTTTTAGTATACTACTACATATATGTAGTTGTGGAGTTGAGGCTCATGCTTGTGACATCATAGCTCCTTTACACCCTAAGATTTGGTTGAGATTTATTGTTGGCATCTCACATTTTAGGATCATGACTTTACAAAGGAAAGGACTTGGGATTTTGTTCTTATCTCTTGCATGGCATGATCATATGCATCTAAATTAATTTTATAACTTGTTAAAGGTAATTCCTACTGGGTAATTGCTCATCCCAAAACTAACCACAGTTCAGGGGAGGATGCTATTATGCCGCCAAGGTGAGTCAGCATGGGATGAAGTTTTGGATAGGAGCATGGAGACTCATTTATATGCTATGTGTTGAAGCCTTGAGCTATTTTTGTAATGGGAACAAGGATTCCACCTTTTGTGTATTGAAAGGCACTCCTTGAAAAGATTGTTGCCTCTGAGCATTTATATTTTTGTATTATCTCTAACTTTTTGAACTGTTAATATTTATTTAAAGAATGTATTTATACAAGAATGTAATCACATGAATAGTTCCAGGGGAGAGAAATAACTTTTGAGTCATGTAACCAACTTATTTAATTGTTAACTTGTTAATAATAATTGAATTATTTCTGGAGTACTATTGCCGTTATGATGAAATTTTGGGGTGTTACAAATTGGTATCAAAGATAACTGGGTTGAATACCTGAAGCTCAGTGAATGTGGCTTATACCATAATGGGTTTATCATGTTAGGAGGGGACCTTAGTATCCTATATGTCTATGTGTTTATGTGGTTGCGTGGCTATGTGGGTATGGGGTCAAGTTTCGAGGATATGACTTGTGTTCATTACACTCATCAAATTTCCTTTGGAAAAGCACCTGATCAATGCCTTTTCCACTCGGAAGTCCTTGAGTGTCGTGGGACAAGTTGATATCTTAAGAGTGTGATCCGTATGCACTCTATGTGTTTATGTGGTTTGTCCTATGTGTAATGAACGTATGAATGGAATTGTGATTATTCATGTGTGACATGTGGGTTGACGTATAAGTTTATGAATTGTGTGTTAATCCTACTTTACCTTTACTCCTATATAGGATATCTGGACATGGCAGAGGCCGTGGTAGACCTTGCCGATGTGGTCGGGGCATTCTGGCCCAACAAGATATTCCTTCCCAAAGAGAAAGGGTATGACAAAACATTGCGGTCACACCTTTGGCCCAAGACGCAATGGGGGCACTAGCACGTGAAATGGCCAGGGCTCTTTGGAAGTCCATGTTCCTTTGGAAAAGCACCTGATCAATGCCTTTTCCACTCAGAAGTCCTTGAGCGTCGTGGGACAAGTTGATATCTTAGGAGTGTGATCCGTATGCACTCTATGTGTTTATGTGGTTTGTCTTATGTGTAATGAACGTATGAATGGAATTGTGATTATTCATGTATGACATGTGGGTTAACGTATAAGTTTATGAATTGTGTGTTAATCCTACTTTACCTGTACTCTTATATAGGATGTCTGGACGTGGCAGAGGCTGTGGTAGACCTTGCCGAGGTGTTCGGGGCATTCTGGCCCAACAAGATATTCCTTCCCAAGGAGAAAGGGTATGACAAAACATTGCAGTCACACCTTTGGCCCAAGACGCAATGGGGGCACTAGCCCGTGAAATGGCCGAGGCTCTTTGGGAGTCCATGGACATACTTCGAGTCGAGCAAGCAGCTAGAAAAGAAGAAAGGAAACTAGGACCTCCTTTTTGAAGAAAGAATTCTTCTGTTCAAATCCTGCCAAGTATGATGGCGGACTTGATCCCATAAAAGCCGATGAATGGTTAGAACAAATCCTTAATCCTTTGAAATCTTGGATATCGTTCAAGGAGAGCTTTGAGTGGTGTTAGCGTCTTGCCAAGTAAGAGGGAAAGTCGGTCAGTGGTGGAAGCCGATTAAACATAGGGTCAAACACACTTGGGAGGCATTCACTCATGCCTTTCAGAAGAAGTTTTTGCCTCTTACTACTAGGGAAAGGTTGAGAAAATAGTTTGAGGAACTAAGGCAACTACATACACCTGTGGTAGAGTTTAAGGCCACCTTCACCAGCTTATCGTGCTTTGCATCCAAGCTTGTAGCAACCGAGGAGCGCTAATGCTTGGAGTTTGAGAAGAGATTGAGGCCTAAGATCTTGATGAAGGTGATGGGAAACATGTTCAGGAAGTAAGATTGGCTTGTTAAAGCTGCAACTCATGTAGAGATCATGTTAGAGGCCGAGGAGTCTAGGCAGAAGCATAAGAGGTCGGGTTATGCAGAGTCCTGAGGTGACACGGGATCTTCTAAGACATCGAGGGGTTCTTCTTCTTCTTCTTATTTCCAATCATTACCATAACATGCCAAGTCTTCAGGGTCTGTTTCTTTGAGGAGTTCGGGAGATATGGGTCCGAGCCGTATCACTTGTTTTAAATGTGGCCAACATGGTCACCATGCTTCTAAGTGTAGACAGAGTTTGGGATAGCAACAATCGGCTTGTTCACACAACCAATCTTAGGGGAGGGGTCAGATGCTTGCATACTATCATTACTAATAATCGGGGCATATAAAGAGGTCTTGCCCTTAGTTAGCCAAGACGGTCAGTGTTTCAGGGTCTCGACAAGCTAGAGGATATCAGATAGGTGTAAACATCCCACTTTTTGACCACCTTTATGACTTGGACGTTATCGCTTGCACACCCAATGATGAGGGTATATGCTTGTCAAGTGGTCGAAGTCCTTAGCGAAATGCCACAACTTTGAGCCTTTCAAATCCTACACCCCTATTGTCTTGTTTTTGGACCCAAACCTTGGATCTTCAAGCCTACAACTTCTAGTGGCCTGCCAGCCACTTGTATGGGCTGCTGGCCACCAGTGATAGCCGGCCGGCCACCAGTGTGTTTTGCAGATACTTCGTGACAGTTGTGCTAGCTGTTTGCACAGATGCATACATTTGCTCCCACGTATATGGCTGGATGTTCTTGAGGGAAATTTATGTTTTCTATATATAGAGAGCCTCCTTTCTTGCCATAGGGTTAGAAAAATTTTGGAGAAATTTTTTTTCCACTTTCTACAATTCTCTCTCTCTCTTGCAAATTTCTTAACCATAGCCTATACACTCTTAACCAAACCTCTTCATCTTTGAGTTAAGGTATCTTTGAGCCTTGTTTGAGCTCTTGAAGGTGTGTTGGTCTTGTGTTATTGCCTGAAATTGATTCTTTTCTTCAAGAGGTATAAAGCTTTGCCTCTTTACTTGTTGTAATCACTCTTTTTCTTGCTGTTTTCGAACTATTTTTGGGCTGTAAAAACTCTGTATTTTTGGGTTGAAACTTGGGTTTTAAGGCCAATAAATGTTGAGGGGTGGTTCACCCTTCTCTACACCTTGCTCTCAAGGCTTTTACCCTTGTCTTTCCCACCTTTGCACTATCTTTTTTTGAGCTTCTAAACACTGATTTTTAGAGTTATTTTAGTGGCTAAAATCATGGTTTAAAGTCCAAAATTGAAAGGGTTAGCCTCCCTTCCTTGTGTTTTGCCTACTAGTCTATCATGATCCCTGTTTTAACTTATTAATCTAGCTATTTTGGCTTAATTCCAGCATGTTTTAGGACTATTTTTAGACTATTTTAGGACTGTTTCTAAGTGTTTATTACATTTGAGCTTTGTTTTGCATGCTTATAGTGTAATTGTCCTCATGAGTTTGGTATTTTAGGCCTTAGACACCATCTTATTTGAGTTGATTGCATTTATTTATGGCTTTTCGTACTTGTGATCACTCTTAATCATCTCTGCAACCTCTCTCATTTCTTGGCTTTTGTTTTTCTTTGAAAGTGGCTTCCAACTACTTGTTTCTTTAAGCATGGGATTGAGATGTCATGCTTAATGGTTTAATCCCTTTGGGGGTTCATTACCAATAGTATGATGTCTCTTTCATGCCTAAAGCAACTCTTGGTTTGAGCCCTCTTTCCATTAGAGGACTTAAATTCACCCTTTGGACTCAATTGATTAAAGAATGGATGGTAAATAAAATGAAGTAATAAAATTAAGGCTAAAAAAAGGTGCAAGATAATAATTTGTTTGGGTTCAATCGGACGTTAATTGAACCCTTGAGTCTTAAGTCATTTCATACTCATTAGTGATGAAAACGGTTCAAGATTCATTGCCAACTACTTCCCTTGATCCTTCATGAAAGGGTGGTGTTTTTGAGAGTCTTATTTTGTTGCATTTATTAAACTTGCACACTTGGTTTCATAAGCCATCATGCAATTAAATTGCATCAATTTGTGGTTTATGAAATCAAACTTACTATTCCTTTGAGCTGTCCAAATGATAAAGAGGGTTAAATTATGCAAACAAACCCTTGAGAATACACTGTCTCTGCCCTATTTGCTCTCTCTTGTAGTAGGGAAGTTCTGTCATCAGTGGCCGGCAGGCCATCATCAGTGGATGGCAAGCCCTCTTCCAGCCACCAATGCAAAATCAAGCAATGTTCTCTTGAAGCATAACATTGTTGGTCTGGAGTTGGAAATCAGTACACGTGTTATATTGTGCAACAAAGGCATTTGGCAATAGAAACAATGTTTTTTCGGGTGGAAACCGCATTCATGCATGAGCTCTCCATCGATTCTCGGGATCCGTGTTATATATATTAGTATGGTACTTAAAATAGTGGCTTTGTACTTAATTAGTTAGAATAGCTGATTCGTCTTGTGTTGTAATTATTTTAATTAGCTAGATTAGTTAATTAATTAGTTCATTCGGTTTGTAATAATTAGTTAAGTAGTTTAGCTATTTATTCATTTCATTTTGCAATAGTTAATTAATTAGCTAGTTAGCTAGTTAGTTAGTTTATTCGGACTCTCCTTCGTAAGAGCACAATGTTGTAATAATGTGTATGTCTTCCAACCCCACATCTTTCTCCCTTTTATTTACTCCCTTTTATTCGGATTCTCCTTCATGAGAGCGCAATGTTGACTTGAACTTCATGATATGAAAATTTACCTACACTTATATGTTTCTTTGCATTGCATTTGCATTGGTGCGCCTAAGTTACTGTGTTTGCCATCTTCTATTCTTGGACGGTTGGCCGAAGGCTTTCCTAAAAAGCTTGCGAAAAGGCTGACTGGTCACGGGCTCTGCCATGATAGGAACACAACCCTTGGATCCGGACTACCGCTGTACTGTTTGATCCTCCTTTCACTTCTTGGTGTTAGGTGTGAAAGGTATATTAGGTAGTCTTGCTGAGGTACCCTTTTGACCATATTTCCTAGTTGCATATGGAAGAGACTGTTCCAAACTAGGACATGATGCTTACCTGAAAATAGGATTGTGTGAAACCGCTTTGTTTTAATAGTGAACTCTAGTTCCTGACGAAACTAGGACAGGGTAACCTTATCCCCTCATAGGGGTGTTTTGGCTCTCACTTAACTGGTATGTGCTTTATAATGAAACTTTATAGGAATGTGCGTATCAGTTGCAAGTTTGGTATCCTTTTTGAGGGGCAGAATTCAGTGTTGAGTGCAGTCCTACAGCTTTGATTACATCTGTGTTGGTAATATCATTAGCTGAGGTGTTGTGCGGTTTCTGATTACTGCTTTCTTTTTGCTTTATTTCTTTTGCTAGGTAGTACAACACCATAGCTTCGGAAAGTTCGGATATCCTCCAAGTGCTCTGGACCCGAGTCAGAAGGTTGTGCAAAGTCAGAGATCGTGTTAGGGGATAGCTCGTGTTTACTTTACTCCCATCGGTTACGAGACGGAGGAGAGTCAGATAGAGTTCACCGGTCTAATTTTTACAGCAGTCACCCATCAATTCACTTGCATCCAGCCAGGCTTAGGGATAGTCTTCTATATCTATTTCAGCTCAAGATCACTCGCCTATTCCAATGACAATGTATTCCCCAGTCAGTATGGAGGAATTGATCCATCATCTTCAGCAAATAGTTGAAACCCTGCAACAAGATGCTGCTTGTTAGGCAGAGGTCACAGCTCGTCAGGCTGAAGTAATAGGCTGAAGTAATAAACAGGCTACAACAACAACAACCACAGCCGGCAACAGCTTCTGTATCTCATGCACCTCCTACGGGTATTCTAGCACCCAATGCCACTGTCCATACTGCTAATGTCCAAGAGAATTAGGGCAATCAAACAAAGCAGATCCTACCACAAGCCTCCAAAGCACATGTGTAATAAACTGAAGATCCATTTGGATTTGAGGTTGACCCAACTGTGCTTAAGGTCAAAAAGCTGGAGAAGACGGGTACACTGACTCTGCAGTGACATTCCCAGATCGGTTCAAAATGTCGTACATCGATCGATTTGACGGCGCCAAGGATCCCATGATTCATCTGTGGCTATTTTCAGACATCTTGCGGCCGATGGGCCTAACCAGATTGTAGAAACTGTCTTTCTTTGGTCGGACCATGTCAGGAACAACAGCCATCTGGTATGCGAAGTTGGAGGATTCTGTGAAGCAGAATTTGGAGGAAATGGCTTAGGCCTTTATTGCTCAATACTCGTACAATACACAAATCAAGGTAACAACTTGTGATCTTGAGGCAACGCGCCAGGAGCCGAAGGAGGGCTTCTCAGAATTTGTAATGAGGTGGAGGGCTAAGGCTTCAATGATGACCACCAAGCCTTCTGAGAAAGATCAGATAAGGATGATAGTTCGCAATCTGCACGGGAAGTTGTTGCAGAAAATGATCGTCTTACCTCTGTTCACATTCACCGAGCTCCATGAGATGGGAGTTCAGATTGAAGACGCCATGAAAGAAGGGCTGATTACTGATGAGAAAGAGCAAGCGAATAGGTCTTTTGTGCGCAGTTCCAATGCTACCACCAGTGGTAGCACAGCTGCGCGACCATCAAATGTGAGCGTCATCACCACCATAACCAAGACCGCCAATCCCTTTGCCAATACAGCTCCACAAACTTCAGCCAACCTTGCCTGATCCCAGAGGGCCTTTATGCAACTCTACATGACCCTATCTCAAGCCATGAATGTGTTGATCAAAAAAGGGCACCTCAAACCATTAGAGCCTCGCCCACTACCGATCCTCTTCCACCAAAACACAACGCAGCAAAGTACTACGCGTTTCACCAGCAGCATGGTCACGATACTGACCAATGCTTCTGACTGCATCATGAGATTCAAGACCTCATTGACAATTAGGTGATCGCACCACCCCAGAAGCCAAATGTAACTACAAATCCTCTCCCGACCCACAATCAAGTCCTTCCACCTTAAAATCTAAACCTAATCCATACACTAGCTATCCTCTACGACCCCAGGGTATATATTACCCCTTCCCACCTACTAAGACCGACGATGTTCATTCCTGAAAGTACAAATTTGTGCATGATGGATACGTCCGCACTTCAACCTAAGCCTATAGTGGTGACCGTTGCAGTAGAAGGCAAGTTGGCCTTAGACGAAAGTATGAGTCCGTTGCCGAAGAGCTCTGAGGGCTTGCTTGAGGGGGTGTACAATCCAAGCTGCGACATTGTACCGATTGATCAAGTCAAGCCGAAATTGGTGTTGCCAAATGCAGTGGAGGTTAATGTGGTTAGGGAGAATGCCCCAAACCAAGGGCTGGATGATCTGGCGGAACTCAAGGAGGATTTAGACAATCTACAGTTCTTTGACAAACAGGATCAAGGGGATGTGCAGATTGGCTAGTTCAATTTGAATGGATCAACCGACAACTCAGGCTGGCTTAGTGATGAACTGGACAGGGAGGAAGGAACTGAAATAAAACCCGAGAAAAAAGAAGCAAGAATTGCTGTAATGGCCGGAAGGGCTGATGAAAAGAGAAACTTGCCGGAGAGCACCGGCGTAGAAAATTCAGCTCAGGAACTAGGTGCTGTGAGCACTGTGGACACAAAACAGGAAGTTGCGCTGAAGCAGTTTGAACAAGAGAGGGTTGAAGACAACCAGAAAACAATACTGGCCCAACACCCTACGGGGGATACCTGTGATGTGAAAGTGATCCGAACGGAGCCGGACAACTATTTGTCGACTGCCGGAGGTGTATGGTAGGAGGATGACGATCTATATCTGGCTCACATCGACGAAGACTGGGGTGAATGCCTTCCAGACAACACGTGGTACGCAGAAGAAATAGATCACATGACAAGAAGTGGGCGGTATTTTAAACTGCTACACTTAGATCAAGCTGAGGCATCTGAGAAAGACAGAAAGGTTGAGAAATAGAAAGAGAAGTAGTTGGAGAAAGAGGCAGTGTTAAAGCAACTTAAGAAAATCCAGGCAGACATCTCAATTTGGGGTTTGCTCATGGCCTCCTGGGTGCATCGACAAGCAGTACTGTCAGCAATGGACAAAGTTAAATTGTCCATTGACACTACCCCTGAATAGCTCGCGGGATTGGTCTTCCCAGGTGGCGTTGGGCCAACCCTAACCTTTTCTGACAAAGAACTGCAGCCGAAAGACTCAGCTCACAACAAATCCTTGTACATATCTGTTGAATGTAGGGAGAAATGGGTACCGGTGGTGTTGATAGACACCGGTTCAACTATCAATGTTTGTCCTTCTTGCACAGCTTATACAATTGGCCTCAGACCAGCAGACTTCATGCCAACAGCCCAGGTAATTCGGGGCATATGATAATAAGAGTAAGGAGGTTATGGGCAGGTGCAAATCAGAGTCCAGGTGGGCCCAGCTCAGCAAGATGTCAAGTTCCATGTCCTGGATGTGCCGACCACCTTTAACGTACTACTAGGGAGGCCTTGGTTGCATCATATGAAAGCTATCTCTTCCACCCTCCACCAAATGTTGAAATACCCTCACGGGAAAGGGGTGGCGAGTGCTTTTGGAAATGCATCCATCCATCCCCTGCTAGAGGTAACTATGCCAGTATTGGAGATCACTCATGGCGAGAAGGATGCATTCCTTTCAGGGTTTACTCTGGCTGTGGCCCGAGTCATGCAGACCATTTTGGCTGCTGATGAGGGCATGTATGTAGCGTCCAATCTATCTATGTCATGAACAAATTGCAGCATGTACCAGGAATAGGACTTGGAAAAAGTGGCCGGAAAGGCGTCACAGCATTGGCCGATGTGCCGTACAATCCACATGCCTTTGGTTTGGGCTATATACCCACCAAAGAGGATTGGATCAGGAAAGAAAAAGAAATCAGGGGCAGAGCCAGAGCCAAGCAGGCCGAGAAACACTATGAGCTTATTCACAGGCCAATCCGGGGAACGCTGAATGGACACCATGTTCGAGAGGGAGAGGATTTCCCCTTTTGTGGTTTTCTCGAGCCCTGGATGAATTCCACGAAGTAGCGTGTTCCTGGTTTTGTAATCTTCTTTGACCTACAGCTACAAGATAGTGATACCGAGAGAAAGGCTGAACCAAGTACTAAAGCTGAATAGAGCATGGAAAATGACTCAGACAACAGTAAGCTTGGAGTAGGGACAGCACTGGCATGTTTCCTTGCAGATCCTGCGGCTGACTCAGAGAACTTGGGGGATAACCTTACCATCTTCATGATTGGGGAACAACAGGGTATGAACCCATCCAGCAGCATTTTGGATGCATTAGAGGCACCATCTCTTATCTGGCAGCTAGAGAAGGGCTATATGTCTAGTTCTGAGTTTGGTGATGAGCTAGAATCTGATTCCACTAAGTCTGTGGAGTCGGAATCAGATTCTAGTTCCTCTGAGTCTGAGTCTGAGTTTGGTATTCCCGGGGGTGATAACTCGAATGCCAAGGTCTTGTCCAGGTCCTCATTTTCTTTTGTTTTTGAGTCGATTGTAATCGAAGATCTGGATCTTATGAATGAGAACACTGCCAATTCTAAGTATTTCTCTGTGCTACTTATTTATTGTATTGACCAAGATTTGCAGAATTTTAATGAAAATAAAGAGGAAGGAATTCCTCTAGTTTTGAAAAACTTGATTAATCAAGAGGATAAGAGGTTTGTTAAACCCTGTTCTGATGAAATCATTACTATTAATGTGGGTACTGAGAAGATTTCAAAGATGTTTTCGCATGGTCCTACGAAGACATGCCTGGAATCGATCCTGAGATTGTACAACATCGGATCCCGTTTGACCCCGAGGCCCAACCCGTCAAGCAGAAGCTGCGTAGAGTCCGTCCAGATTGGGCGTTGAAAATCAAGGAAGAGGTCACCAAGTAGATCAAGGCAGGTTTCTTGTTAGTATCTGAGTATTCGACTTGGTTGGCCAACATTGTCCCAGTATCGAAAAAGGATAGTAGAATCCAGGTGTGTGTGGACTTCAGGGATTTGAACAGAGCTAGTCCAAAGGACAACTTTCCTCTGCCGCACATCGATGAGTTAGTGGACTTCACTGCGGGCCATGCATTACTATCCTTTATGGATAGGTTTTCTGGGTATAACCAAATTTTGATGGTGCTTGAGGACAGAGAGAAAACTGCATTTACTACGCCGTGGGGTACCTACTGCTACCGAGTTATGCCGTTTGGACTGAAGAATGCCGAGGCTGCCTATCAGAGGGCTGCGACCACCATTCTGCATGACATGATCCACAAAGAGGTCGAGGTGTATGTAGACAACATGATTGTCAAATCCGAAGAAAGGGAGGGCCACTACACCGCCTTGGAGAAATTCTTTCAACTGATCAGAGAATACAGGTTGAGGTTGAATATGCAAAAATGCACCTTCGGCGTAACAGTAGGGAAATGCTAGGCCTTTTGATCACACAGAGGGGCATCAAAGTAGATCCTTCCAAAATCAAGGCCATCCTAGAAATGCCACCATTAAGGACTGAAAAGGAGGTGCGAGGCTTTCTGGGTAAAGTGCAATTCATAAGACAATTTATTTCTAAATTAACCTTGACTTGTGAACCACTATTTGGTCTCCTAAAGAAAGGGAAGAAATTCTGATGGGATGATTGATATCAATTTGCCTTTGAGAAGGTCAAGCAGTACCTCTAGAATCAGCATGTGTTGTTGCCGCTAGAGCCGGGAAAGCCTTTGATCCTATATCTGTCAGTAACAAACATGACTATGGGTTGCATGCTTACTCAGGAATCTGAAGATATGGTGGAGAAAGCCATTAATTACTTGAACAAGAAAATGCTGGATTACAAGACCCGCTATATTCCATTGGAGAAAGCTTGCCTAGCCTTGGTAGAGGCTACTAGGAAGTTGAGACAGTACTTGTTAGCTCATTCTGTAATTCTGGTTTCGAGATTGGATCCCATCAAATATCTCTTTGAGAAACCAGTGCTTACGGGTAGGCTAGCCTGTTGGTTGCTTCTCCTCTCTAAATTTGATCTCAAATACGTCACCTGCAAGTTAGTCAAGGAAAGAGTTGTAGCAGAGTTCCTGGCAAACCACTCAGTAGAAGGGGATGAAGCAGTAGAATACCTGTTCCCAGATGAAGCCATTTTGCAAGCTGAGGAAGAGATTTAGACAATGTACTTTGGTGGAGCGTCCAATCAGTACGGTTATAGGATAGGTGCGTTGCTGATAGCACCTGACAACTCCCATATACCTTTGGCCTTCAAACTCCAGTTCAAGGTATCCAATAATGAAGCAGAATATGAAGCATGTATCGCTGGTTTAGAAGCCGCCTTGGAACTAGGGGAAAAAAGATTGGATTTTATCAGGGACTCGAACTTAGTTGTTTCTCAAGCAAATGGAGACTGGAAAGTCAAAGAAGAAAAGATGAAGGTTTATCACCAGACCCTGGATGTTCTGATTCCTAGGTTTGAAAAGATGACTTTCACGCATCTACTAAGAGAGAATAATAGGTTCGCTGATGCTTTAGCAACTCTATCTTCTATGGTAGACATCCTACTTCGAGTCCAGATGCGTCCGATTATCATTGAGCAGAAATACACACCGGCTTATGAAACTATCGCCACAATAGATGAAGTGCAAGACAAGAACCCTGGGTACTACGATATTTGGAACTTCTTAGAAAAAGAAATTTATCCACTAGGGGCAAATGCCAAGGACAAAAGAGGAATACGACGAATAGCCGTCCAATTTATCATCTGCGGGGGTAAACTTTATAAGAGAGGTTATCTGGGAATGCACAAGTTGTGTGTTGAAGAAGAGGAATCAAAGCGCCTGATGGAGGCCATCCATGGAGGAGAGTGCGGAGCGCACATGAACGGCGTGATGCTAGCCCGGAAGATTCTCAGGCAAGGTTACTACTGGTCCACTATGGAGGAGGATTGTATTGGTTTTGTTCGATGATGCCACAAATGCCAAATTCATGCCAATCGCATGAACATCCCGCCATCAAAACTGGACAACGTGACTTCGCCATGGCCTTTCTTAGTCTGGGGAATTAACGTCATCGGTGCAGTCACGCCAAAATGATCAAATGGGCATGAATATATTTGGTGGCAGTTGATTACTTTACAAAATGGGTGAAAACTCAATCCTATACAGTATTAAAAGCATCGCATGTGGCCAAGTTCGTCAAAAATAATATCATTTGCCGGTATAGAGTCCTAAACGAGATTATATCAGATAATGGCTCTTACTTCAAGAAAGAGGTGATAGACTTATTGGAGAAATACAATGTGGCTTTTCATAAGTCATCTACATACAGGTGTAGACACCCCATCTTTGACCGCCTTTAAGACTCCGACGCGACTGATGGTTTTGGAAGATGTGCAGGGCAAAGGTTCAATTTCTTCGGCAAAGAGAGAGCCAAATCTCAACTTCACACTCCTGTTCTAGACCAAAACAATCTTGATCAAAAGATTTTAGTCTTAAAACCCTCTCTTTCAAAACGTTTTTGAAATAAAGATTTTACGATGTTCCGAGGCTCGCTTTTTGTCAAATGTTGCGCTTTTCGGTAAACCGAGCAAGGACAAAGTGGAAATGAATGAAAGAGAGATGAAATCTTTGAAAAATCTTTCAAAACACCTTACTTAGGGGTTTGAAGTTGAAGAAAAGAGGAGAAGAGGGAAGAAATCCAGTTGGGGGAGAAAATGGGCATGAACCGTTAAGAAAGAGTCAAGCAGCCCTCGCCGAATCAGGCCTATTCATTTGCATACTTGGAATCAAGCTACGAGGCCACCACCGTTGGAAATAAGACTTCCGGGGCTTCATTTTGCACTCAAGAATCTCCTAAAGCCAATTCCGGACGGGGGAGATATGGTTGATTGAAGTAGGGCATCACTCCGATTGGACCGAATCTGCGCGGCTTCACCAAAACTGGCATAACTTTTTGCATAGGAGGAATTTTAATGCAAGGTTTGCGCCATTGGAAAGCTAACTTCCGGAGCTTCAATTTGGAAACCTAGCCGAACACCCTTGGACTTCCCAATCACTGGCCGGCCACCTTTCTTTCTGGCAGACCCGTTTTTTGTCCTGAAAAGTAGCAGGCCTGCCAGAAAATGTGGCAGGCCGGCCACCTACCTGGTCAGATGACCACTTTGGCCCATTTGAGCTGGCCAGCCATTCTTGCCCTCCTGAGTGTGTTCCAGCTGTGCCTCCCTTTTTCCTCCAGACCCTGTACCCGAGGGTCAGCCTTTTGGGGGGGGGGAATTTGAATTGGTTTTCCCCCCCATTTTTCCCTTCTCTCCCTCTATAAAACCAGCACCCTTAGCTGCATTTTGAGGGTGAGAAAATTTCATTTGAGAGTCTTGCATTAAATCTCTCTCTCTCTCTCTCTACCCTAAGCCTCAAAACCACCTTGCTCCTACACCATTTCTACACCACCTCCAAGCCTACAACCTCTATACTCCATTCCAGAAACTTGAGGCTATTTTTCAGAGCCTAGGAGCACCATTTCTTGGACCAAAAGCTGCTGGAAGTTTGGACTACAAGGGTGAGCCTCATTTCTCTCTCTTTTTGCTCTATTTTGCATGCAATCTTAGCCTTTGTTGCTTACATTTTTGGGCTCCGACCTGAACTGTAAATAGTCATATTTTGAGCTCTTTTTCATGTTTGATCAAGGACCTCTTGCTGTTTGAGGTCTCCTACTGCCACTTGCCTCTTTATCTCTCTTTTAGGCCTATTTTTGCATGACATTTTAGTCTTATTTGTGAGCTGTTTTGGACTCTTCTATAAACTGTGAAATATCTTGTTTTGAGCCCCTCTTCAACTTTGTTGAAGGGCTTTCCTCTGTTTGAGGTCAGCTGCTACCACTTGTCTCTTTATCCCTCTTTTAGGCCTTTTTCTTGCATAATAGTTTAGCCCTATTTTTGATCATTTTCGTGGCTTGATATAAACTGTAAAGTGACTTGCCTTGAGCCCCTCTTCAACTTTGTTGAAGGGATCTTTGCCATTTGGGGCCAGCTGCTGTCCCTTATCTCTAATCTCTCTTTTAGGGCCATTTTTGCATGATAGATTAGCCCTATTTGTGTTCATTTTTGAGATTTATTATAAACTGAAAAAAGGCTTATTTTGACATTATCTTCATGATTTATTAAGGGCATTTTCTTATTGGAGATCTCATGCTTCTTTGTATGCTTGATTGTCCCTTGTTTTGAGCCTTACACCTAAGCTCTTGTTGCATGCTTTGTTTGGCCTTCTAGCCACTGAAATCCAGTGGATTTTCAATGGCTAGCACACTATTTTGAGCCTTCAAATCAGAGGGGGGTGACCCCCTCTCACCTTGACTTGTTTGGTGGTCATTTTGGCCTTCCAAAGAGACCCTATCTTGCATGCTTTGAAGTCATTTTCTAGGGTCAATTTGGTGAGTTTTAGGACTACCATATTTGATTTTCAAAGTTTCTTATGCCATGATAAGTGTCCACCTTGTATGTGCTTAAGAATCCCTTGCATAGCCCTCTAAAGGAGCTCATCATTTTTGCATGTGTTGGCTTCACTTCAGTGGTTGTTTGGGCATATTTTGGCATGTTTTGTTCACTGATTTTTGCTGGTTTGATGAGATTCCATACGCTTCATTCACTTGCCATGTAAACCATGTTTACTAGTCAAAGTTGCATGCCTTTTTTAAGTTATCCTGCTAGCATCTTTTGGCCATGCTTTAAACTGGAAAAGTTCATGTTTTGGGACTGCCTTGGCTCTGTCTTTAGACTTCATGTTCAAATAATGCATGCTTTGTATAGCTATAAGTCATTCCATGTGCCTAGTTTTGAGTTTCGGGGTTCATCTCATGCATCGGGTGCCATTTTTCCATGTTTCGGGACCATTTAGCATCATATTTCAGTGCTGAAATTTGCATGCTTGTATGCCATATTCCATGCCTTGCCACGCTTTGGTAGAGTGGCATTTGATGCCTTAGGTTCGGTCCTCGGTTTGTGTGCATGTGCGCACGCATTTCGAGCGTCTCATTTTCATCTTATGGCCGTTGATGTGAGTGTGGCTGAGGTCCACTCATGTTGGTGTAAGTCCATTATGCATTGCGTATGCCATTTCATTTCATAGCATTGCGTATGCTAGGTTGTATGTTAGAGCATCGTGCATGCCATGTTACATCGTGCATTGTGTATGCCATTTCATAGTATTGAGTATGCTACGGCGTATGTTAGTCGCATTCATGCACGTCATGCATATTGCATTGTGCTTGGGATAGGAGTTAGCCCGAGCACGGGAAAAGAGGGACATTTCGTACTCCGAGTGACGGAACGTGCCTCAATTCCCGGTCGCCGACACTCCGGATTATCCATGATGGAGTCTCGGTCTTGTTGTGTTTATATTTGTATTCATTTCATATTGAGTCATGCAATTCGACTCCTCGGCCATCATGCATCGAGATGCGCGATTGGTGGCACGAGGATCGAGGACTACACTCCCTGAAGAGTAGTCAAGCATACATATGTGAAAATACATTGCCATGCCCCTTTCTTACTCTCTGTTGCAGCAAATCAGAAACCAGCAATCTTTTGGAGCTTCGTGCAATATTCCGAGCTTAACTGCAAACAGGGGCTAATTGAGGCGTCACAATGGATTTCCGCGCAAGTAACCCGAACATGCATCATCCATCATTCGGAGCAGAGTCGAGGCAGTCCATAGCTTGCATGCTAATTTATCTGTTTTCCTAGATTAATTTGTTAATTAATTAGGATTTTGTATTTATTCGGATTGTAACTATTTATTTGGGACTGTATATTATTTATTCGGACCCTCCGAGCGAGGGCAATGTTGTAATAAGTGTGCATGCGTGTGATGTATGTCTTCCAACCCCACGTCTTTCTCCCTTTTATTTACCAGCTTATGATGGTTAGAATAGGGCATGTGTCAATTAGCATACAGTATGATAGCATGTTTGCATTCATTCATCTGTCTTGCATGCACCAGGCTCGGCACATCATACTAACTGCATTTGTATTTTAATTTCAAGTTGAATACTTGTTAGCTGTTGCATCTCATATGCCATGTTTAGAATAGCCGAGCCTGCTATAGTTGCATTTTTGCATGTGTTGCATTAGGCATTTCTGTATAGTTAGGATCATGCATGATTTCTAATCAGCTTCTGTTTTGGCTTGGAGTACTCGGTAAGTTTTTATGCTTTAGCATCCTTGCATGTGTGTGAGTGACTGCCATGATAGCATGCTTACCATGAGGCTATGTACTTCTGTGATATATCTGCCTGAATGCCTGTGGGTGAAGGTTGGGTTATTTGGATTGGAACAATGCATTGACTGAGAGTTTTAAGCCCACTAGATAGTGGCAAAACCATATTTCCTAAAGCCCACCCGAGGGTGGCAAAATCTGCATTTTAAGCCTACTTGCGAGTAGCAAACCATCTTTCAAAAACAAACATGAAGTGTTTTGTTCCAATTCAGGCGACCCGGTCTATACTTGTATGCTGTGCGCATCACATAGTAAATCTAGGCTAATAACCGGAATAAGAATGCATAATGTTTTCAAAACTAGATATCATGGTTAGTAGAGGCCGATCTTTGATCAGGCGAGCGGGGGTGCTCACGAAGTGACCTTCCCTAATCGTACCCAAGTTCCTGAGCCGAGGCAACTTTGGTGATGACGAACACCTGGCTTTAGGCACGAGTCAGGGTTTCCTAAATTTTCCAAAATAAAATATTTAGGTGGCGACTCTGTATCTGGCAAAGCAGTCCATGTTTGGCACTTCTTTCAAAATCTGTTTTCTCAAAACGATTTGTCGGATTTGGACTCTTTGGTTCAGATTAAGAACCATGACAATTTGAGTCCTGAACTGTAGTGAGCCCAAAACGAACGGAACGGGGGACTCATCCCTCCAGGGGCGTTCGGGGACGTCTACAACAGGCCGCAAACCAATGGAGCTGTTGAAGCCACCAACAAGGACATCAAGAATATCTTGCAGAAGATGGTTGAGACCTACAGGGACTAGCCAGATAAATTGCCATTCGCACTCTGGGGTTATAGAACTTCAATCTGGACATCTACAGGGGCAACTCCTTATTCTCTCATTTACGGGATGGAAGCTGTTCTACCAATTGAAATAGAAGTCCCGTCGTTGCGAGTTATAGCTGAGTGTCATATAGCAGAGGCAGACTGGCAACATAGCAGATTTGAGGAATTGATGCTCTTTGATGAGAGAATGCTGAAGGCATTGTATCATATTCAGGGCTACCAACATAGAATTGCCAAGGCTTTTAACAAGAAAGTTAAGTCTCAGAATCTCAAAGAGGGGGATATGGTGCTGAAAGACAACCGAGCTCCCATTCATGACCCTAGGGGCAAGTTCAGACCCAATTGGACTGGTCCTTACATCATCAAAGCTATCTGGCCAGGTGAAGCTGTTATTCTCATGGACTTAGATGGCCTAGAATTTTCACAACCGATCAACATGGACAAGTTGAAGAAATACTATCCCTGAAAGGCTCGCTAGGCCGAAAACCCGGAAGGGTGACCTAAGCAAAAGTTAGAGCATGAAAAATTCGAAATAAAGAAAAACTAAGCTCGCAAGGTTGAAAACTCTAAAGGGCGACTTTGGCAAAAGTTAGAGCGCAAAAGGAGAGTGTTAATACTCGAGTGAATCTGAACTGATCTACGTAAGGCCAGATTCCCATCTTCGGGATATGTAGGCAACTTCGTCTTGAAGTTCGGCCATAATCACCTCCAACTCAACTGTCATGTCCGTGTGTTTGTGTGTTTGATCAGATTATCTTAGTCTGTCCATTACCTGAGAGTTCGGTTGCGATCTTTACTCCGAGAGAAGAGCTGGTTACAATGTAGAGCAGTGGTGTTCAATCAGGGGCATTTCTAATCTTTTGATTCAGGGTTGTACATCTTGAGGCTTGATTTCGTGCGTGTCAGGTAGTGATCACTTTTGAAAATGCTTTTGGAAAGTTTTGATAAAAGTTGATTTTGTTCAAAATTTTATCTTTTACAACTTAGACCATTTTTGGACCAAAAAGAAAATTTTCAATGCTCACAATTTTAATTTCATTGATTTCAATATAAAAGTTCTCCAACTCTCTGATACAAATCAAAGTTTCTTTTATTACATTGAAAAAACTTGAAAAGAAAGGTCAAAGCAATAAACAAGGGGCATAGATGAGTCAGGTGCTCCTGCGTCCTTTGCTCGTGCTTGTAGAAGCTTCTGAAGCTAAAGTGGGCCCAGTTTGTGCCTTATCCTCGAGCCAAGCTAAACACTCGCCAGAAAGGGCGCAACTGAAACTAGGGGTAGGGGCCAGAAGCTCTCTCGTCCTCCAAGCAGTGAGGTACCTAGCCAAATGTGAACCACGAATGGGGAATGAAATCGGGTACTTTACCTCCTCCTCTGGGCGGGTCAGATCATGATCAAACTGATGTCTGAACTGGAAAGGGAAATAGAACACGCAGTGCGTGAGGCCAATCAATTGTATTCCAGGTTGCCGAGCCATGCTGTAACTCATTTCAATTAGATTAAGCCAGGGGCAACGCCAAGCTATGTCATTAGCAGACTTGTTGTACATCCAGTCGCACCACCACCCCTCATTCGGGAAATCCACTAGTCGGTGGCGGAAGAAATAGCCTCGAGCTGAGTACTCAGGGCAAGAGTGCACTACCTTTAGCTTATCCATAGGCCACACCTGGGAAGGGATGAAAAGAAAAGAGAGATTAAAGAATAGAGAGATGTATGTTGAGAGAAAAGTGAGACAAGGGCTTTGAGAGAAAAATAGAGTATAAGTGCCAAGTGATATGAGAAACACATATGAGAAATGGTGGGAAACAATACCTGAAGAAGTAGTGGGCTCCCCGCAAATCTGGTAGTCTCTCACCGATGAAAGGCATCTAACCCCATCAAAGTCTCGGCCACTGCCAAACCAATGCAACTCTTGCCTTCTTTCAAACTTTAGGCCACTTCGATCAAACGAATGTTGGATCCGCCAAAACTAGGGGCAAGAAGGAAACGTGCAAGCATACATAAGCAGAGGGCATGCTGCCGAAAACCCTACTAGAGAAGGTCGCCTCTGTCACCGATATCAGAAAATCGATGAATCAAGCTGGAAATGTCTAGCTCTCCGTTACAGGTCAAAGATCGAGCCTCGTGCAGAGTGAGCCCACACATCCGTCCCAAAGCTTGGGCTTGGCTAAAACGGGGCTGAAGCACGACTTCCTCATCACGCCGGGATTCCATTAGTGCCTGAAATTCTTTAATTGTCAGGCATATTTCTTGTCTCCTGAAGTGAAAAACATGTGTAATTGGGTTCCAGCATTGGGCCGCGGTATGGAGGAGCTGAAAACAAAGTGGAGTACGGCTCAACAGAAAAAGTGTATTTATGCCGAAACCCCAGAAATTTACCTTTTCTATACCGTCTAAAGTCGTTATCCAATTCGTGAGTTTTTCGGCAAGAAATGGATCCAATTGTGGAAGAAATTGCAGCTGAAATGAAGTTCTATAAGAGAAATCACAAAGCTAAACCTTTTGTAGAAGATAAGGCTATGAGTGGAAGCTAGCTATCAAACAATCAGGAGGTTATTTACACTGATGGCCGGCAGGCCACCTCCTCTGGTTGGCAAGCTCTATCTCTGGCCGGTCATCCTTCCTTCTAGTCTGCTGTCCGCCTGTGTGCTGGGCAGTGCTGGAATCATGTGTTTTGGCTTGATCTTTGTGTGTTTTAAGGTCTTGTTTTGAGTCTTTTTGGTTTTAACAGGCTTGTTTATTTGTATTTGAGTTGTTTTTCCTTTATTTATCGAGTTGTATTTTATATTTTGTATTTTGGTTGTTGGTCGGCTCATTACCCAATTAAGAACGTCGTGCCAACACAAGTGTTTAGTTTTCATTTGCAAATTCAATTCAAATTCCATTTCATGGAAATATGGTGCTCATGATACAAAATTACAACACTTTTCATAAAAACTGCGGGGTTTTATTCTGATCATGTTTTTACAAAAAAGGAGTACAAGTTTCAAAAGCAAAATAAAACCTATCTGAAGCTATATATGTGCTAATGCTATCAAACAAATGAAGCTAAGCAAAAAAGTACAAAATCAACGCCAGTTGCCTCAGGCCTGAGAGGCCCTCTTTGTCCTCTTCCTTGGAAGGAAGGACTCGGGGGCACTATCTCCATCGGCATCGCTGTTCGAATCAGACTTTGAACTAGAGCCGGTGTCATCTCTACTCTCTACCCCAGAGTCCTCGCCGGTATCACCTCCGCTCTCTGCCTCAGAGCCCGCTGCATCGTCACATCCGCTCTCAGCTCCCAAGCTAGTATCATCATCTCCACTCTCGAATGACTCAGAATGCCGACTCACTGCCTCTTTAGAGTCACTGGTCTCAACATTATCATCGCTTAAGATGGGCTCTGAAGCACTGCTATGGCCTTGGGTGCCCCTATCTTTGCCTCAACCGTGACCTACATCTCGGCTACGAGCAGGGGCCTGTCTCTCTCTCTCTCTCCCCCTACTACTGGAGAAGGTACTGCCAATGTCGATGCTGCTGGTGCCGCTGCTGGTGCCATCGGTGCAGACGAAATCTGAAAAGAAACAGTTGAGAACATATCAGCTATAATGTGAATATCAGATACAAATGGTATGTAGAAATCAGATATAGAATGAGTACAGTGTGTGAATGTAGTTTATCAGATATAGTGTGTCAGATACATTTTGGGAAAGACTACAGTCAAAATGCCAGTGTATCAGTTGAAATATGATAGCATGAAATGATAAACTGAAGGAAATTACCAGGATACCGTGGAGACCAAGCAGTGTCTTCCTCCTCTGCACCATCCCCATCAGGGAAGCCACTAGCTCGAGAGTGCTCCCGGTATACTCTATAGATGCCTGCAAATGCATTTGGATGATCAATGTATGCTATGAACATATTTGAAATGAAATATGGGAAGCAAATGGTAAAGTGTGGTTCATCTTTTGCCAGCTCAATCAGGATTTGATAAGCAGTCCTCGTATGCCTCTAACATGTGAGCGTAGTGGGAAGCTCTGGCCAACGGATAGCCTGCTCAACAGGGGGAGCCCCTCTAGCATGGGCCCTAGTCGTCCGAACTGTCTTGCCTACCACAGAAGCCCCTGCCTCCTCGCTTCCGTGAGTGCCTGTCAGAGGAGGCATAAGATGGGTCTGAATGAAGGTCACGTAATCGCCCTCGTCTCTAAAGAAATTGACGTCCAAGCCCACGATGAACTGTGCAGCTGTATCAACAAATAAGCTGCCCACTGTCCTCATAGACTCTGGAGGTGGCATCGGAACGACCAGATCCAGCAAGCCCACGGTTTGGCGAACGAATCTCTCGCTCAAGAACCAAGCCCGACAGACTGGGCCCTCTAGCAAACTCTAAAATCGTGATGTGCCCCACGGTCCTGCGTACTAGTCCCGCACCCTGGTTGGCATCAAGGCCCAAGGCTGCCACATGATTTGTAAACAGGGGATGTACAGATTGTTAGTTACTGTCAGTTGTTACAGTATTAATCAGAACAGTTGTAAAACAAAAATGACTGTGTTTTGGGTTACCTCGTGGGCGGCCACAGTGTCAAAGTAATGGAGGAAGAAGGCAAAAGACTCGCGTTTCCTCCGTTGACATCGGCCATCATATCGCCTCGAGTAGGAAACCATCGGGGAGAGCTCCTCCATGGGCTCTGGAGCGAGAACTGGAAAATACGCATAAACCCATAGTTGCAAGAAAAGTGCAATGATATGTGATCAACAATGTATGAACAAATGCAAAAAGTGCAAAGCAGAAAGTGCAAAGCAGAAAGCACAGGTGTTGAACAAATATAAAGCAGAAAATGTGAAGTAAAAAATGTAAAGTGCAAAGAAGAAACTGAAATGCATACCTCCCAGGCCTGCCAGTAGCCTCTGATTCGCTCTCCCCACAGGTGGGAAGTACAGCTCATATAGCCATATAAGGTGGCGAGGCCGGCTCCGCCCCAGTCGTAGAAGCATACCCGAGGAAGGGTCACCAGGGCACTCAACAGATATAAGCCAATGGTGTTCCACCTGTTCGAAAACAAGGTGGTAACGAAGACAAACATCAGGAAGCCCTGGGCATACTGCTCCATCTCCTCCAACGTCTTGGGCTCGCTCCCTTGGAACTGCTCAATAAACCAACTGTAGCTCACTATAGCTAGCCAGTACAGAGATGGAAGCACTTTTAACAGCTCGATCCAGGCAACCTCCCACTCCCCTATGTCGGTGTCAAAAGGGATCGGATCACCCCCTACTCCTAAGCCTGTGATCATGGCAAAGTCGTAGGGAGTCATCGTTATCTCCCCCGGCAGTAGAGAAGTGGAAGGAGTTGGTACTGTCCCACCACCTCTCCACTAATGCTCCTAGAAAAGGACGGCTCGCAATGACGCGTGTTAGGCTAAAGCAGAAAAGGATGAAACCAGTCTCGTCGACGATGTCTTGGACCACAACAGGGAGCTCGTCATACTAATCCCTTGCTGTCGCTGCTCCATATCCCCTATAGGCACAGAAGTCTCCCTGTGGCAAAGAACATGTGTAATCAGATGGAAGACAGTGATGAAAGTACAATCAGATGAAAGCCAGTGCAAGAAATGTAGTTAAAAGAAAAGCAGAAATGCATGAAAACAGAATTCATACCTCAGTAGCGCTCGATGAAAGGTGGGAGGCCGGCTTGCTCATCAGGAGGTCCTTTGGTACACCGTCAGCAAAGTCCCTGAAACGCCGAATGCCTCCGGACGGTAAGATGTGCATTCGGGGATGATATCTCGTCGGATCAAAAGGTCACGCTATCAATGGTAGCAGCTTTGGCTCAAACTCGGGCTCAAACTCTGCCTCAAGGTCAGCCTTAATGCCCTAAGCCACCTCGTTAGCCTCAGCAACTGCCATCTTCTCTACTTCGGCAACGGGTGTAAATGCAGGTGGAACCTCTGTAGGAGTTCCGTCGTGTGGAATATCATCTGCCATCTGGAAAATGGGTAAAAAGTAGGTGAAAAGTGAAGAAAAATGGAGAAAATAGGGTAAACTTAGAAAAAGTCAACCCTAAGAGAGAGAAAATGGGAGAAAAAGTCAAAGCCCAGAAAAGTTCACAAAACTCAAGAGAGACTCGAGGGGAACAAGCCTAAAGTGGTGAAAATTAGAGAAAAAACGTCGAAATCAAAATCTAATCGGTTCAAAATGTTGAGAATCAAGAGGGTTTTGTGAAAAAAGTGTGCGTGGGGTGTTGGAAAATGAGTATAAAGTACGGATCTAGAGAGAGAAAGTGTCTAGAGAGAGAGGGAGAGCAATTTCAGCCTTGGAGAAGTGAGGAAATGAAGCCTTGAGGCTTGTACTTAAAGACCCAGAGCAAAAGGACCAAATTGCCTCGAATCTGCCACAGGGGGCCGGCATGCCACATTGGTGGCCGACAAGGTGTCTTGATGGCCGGCAGGTGGCCGGCAGCCTCTCCTGGTAGTCGGTGACTCTCAAGTGGGTCCTGGGGCTGTCCTGTTCTTCTACTTTCTGAGTAATGTGTGGAAGGTTTGGTTTTGGGAGCTTGCAGCTGTGTTCCGGTGCGAACATGTCCCACTTGCTACTATGAACGAGGTGTATCCTTTTGAACATGTTGTAATTCCTCCAAGAGGTAAATCGGAAGGTCCCATCAAATATCATTTAATTCGTTTTGTCAAATTACCACTTTCATTCTTTTCTATTGCATAGAATATGCATTTCACATATATATATGTTGCATGTGTGTCTTCCATCATTTATGATTCGTGCGTAGAACACATTGTTAGTCATGCAGAGAATATGTTCTTATTTCATGCATAGAACATGCTCTTGCATAGAATATGCCTTCAATTAATGTTATGTGTCGGTTGACCATCTTGCATGGAATATGCGTTATCACTGTATCGTTACGTTTACTTTGTGCATCTATCACACACGTTCATTTTGTGCATTTATCGCACACCTCTCTATTTTATCTCAAGATGTATGAAGCACGAGCCCGAGCGATTTCTCTTTTATCTCAGGATGTGTGAAACGCAGCTCTGGGCATGTTTTATCTTGGGACGCGTGAAGCGCGAGTCCGAGCGATTTCTCTTTTATCTCAGGATGCGTGAAGCGCGGCTTTGGGCAACCAGAGCGGTTTCTCTTTTATCTCAGGACGCGTGAAGCGCGGCCCTGGGTGTGTTCTATCTCGGGACGTGTGAAGCGTGAGCCCAAGCGGTGTTTCTTGTCTCTCAGGACGCGTGAAATGTGACCTTGAGTGGCTTTTATCTCAGGATGCGTGAAACGCGACCCCGAGCAGTTTTCGTTCGTTTGTTTCTGAGGACACGTGAAGCGCGGCCCTGGGCGTGTTCTATCTCGAGACGCATGAAGCGCGAGCCCGAGTGGTGTTTCTTGTCTCTCAGGACGCATGAAACGCAACCCCGAGCAGTTTTCGTTCCTCTATTTCTCAGGATGCGTGAAGCGCGGCCGTGGGCATGTTTTATCTCGGGACATGTGAAATGCGACCCCAGGCAGTTTTCATTTCTTAGTTTCTCAGGATGCGTGAAACGTAACCCTGAGCGGTGTTTTCTATCCTCGTCTCGTATTTTGGTGTGGTTAGAGTGTGTTTTAAATCTTTTTGCATAGAACCTGTATTGGTTTTAAGCTTAAAGTTGCTCATTCATATGTTATTATCTTATCATCTTGCTTATTGCATATGTCTTGCTTATTATGTCATCTTGCATGAGCATGAGTTTTCAAAATAGCCGGCTTCATGAAGCGTGTGAGTCCAGCTTCAAAGTTTCCTTCATGCATATTATTTGCATCTTGCCCCAAAACTACGCTGGTTTGATTCCTTGCAAAGGGATACATAGGCAGCCTGCAGGTGCAACTATTTATTTTTGTCTTGATTGTTTGTCTAAGTCTTACGGCCTTGTCAAAATAGGTCGTCTTCAGGCTTTGACATTCACTCACGTCATTTCATGACTCCGAGTTCTGTGAAGGAGGGGCAACTGTAGACACCTCATTTTTTGACACCCTTACGACTTGGATGCCATTGCTTGCATACCAATGATGAGTGTATATGCTTGTCAAGCGCTCGAAGTCCTCAACGGAATGCCACAGCTTTGAGCCTTTCAAATCATATACCGCTGTTGCCTTGTTTTTGGACCCAAATCGTGGATCTTCAAGCCTACAACCTCTGGTAGCCTGCCGACCACTTGTATGGGCTGCTGGCCATCACTTCCGGTTGCTGGCCACTAATGTGATCTACCGGCCACCAGTGATGGCCGGCCAGCCACCAGTGTGTTTTGTAGATATTTTGTGACAATTGCGCCAGTTGTTTGCATAGATGCATGCATTTGCTCCCACATGTATGGTTGGATGTTCTTGAGGGAAATTCATATTTTCTATATATAGAGAGCCTCCCTTCTTGCCATGGGGTTAGAAAAATTTTGAAGCAAAATTTTTTCCTCTCTCTCTACAATTCTCTCTCTCTCTCTTGCAAATTTCTTAACCATAGCCTATACACTCTTAACCAAAACTCTCCATCTTTGAGTTAAGGTATCTTTGAGCCTTGTTTGAGATCTTCAGGGTGTGTTGGTCTTGTGTTATTGCTTGAAACTGCTTCTTCTCTTCAAGAGGTATAAAGCTTTGCTTCTTTACTTGTTGTAATCACTCTTTTTCTTATTGTTTTCCAACTATTTTTGGGCTATAAAAACTCTGTATTTTTAGGCTAAAACTTGGGTTTTAAGGCCAATAAAGGTTGAGGGATGGTTCACCCTTCTCTACACCTTGCTCTCAAGGCCTTTACCCTTGTGTTTCTCACCTTTGCACTATCTTTTTTAAGCTTTTAAACATTGATTTTCAGAGTTATTTTAGTGGCTAAAATCATGGTTTGAAGTCCAAAATTGGAGGGGCTAGCCTCCCCTCCTTGTGTTTTGCGTACTAGTTTATCATGATCCATGTTTTAGCTTATTAATCTAGCTATTTTTGGCTTAATTTCAGCATGTTTTAGGACTATTTTTAGACTATTTTAGGACTGTTTCTAAGTGTTTATTACATTTGAGCTTTGTTTGGCATGCTTACAGTGTAATTGTCCTCATTAGTTTGGTGTTTTAGGCTTTAGACACCATCTTATATGAGTTGATTGCATTTATTTATGGCTTTCCGTACTTGTGACCACTCTTAATCATCTCTGTAACCTCCCTCCTTTCTTAGCTTTTGTTTTGCTTTGAAAGTGGCTTCAAACTACTTGTTTGTTTAAGCATGAGATTAAGATGTCATGCTTAATGGTTTAATCCCTTTCATGCCTAAAGCAACTCTTGGTTTGAGCCCTCTTTCCATTAGAAGACTTAAATTCACCCTTTGGACTCAATTGATTAAAGAATGGATGGTAAATAAAATAAAGCAATAAAATTAAGGCTAAAAAAAGGTGCAAGATAATAACTTGTTTGGGTTCAATCGGACGTTAATTGAACCCTTGAGTCTTGAGTCGTTTCATACTTATTAGTGATGAAAACGGTTCAAGATTCATTGTTAAGCACTTTCCTTGATCCTTCATGAAAAGGAGGTGGTTTTGAGAGTCTTATTTTGTTGCATTTATTGAACTTGCACACTTGGTTTCATAAGCCATCATGCAATGAAATTATATCTATTGGTGGTTTGTGAAATCAAACTTATTACTCATTTGAGCTGTTCAAATCATAAGGAGGGGTAAATTGTGCAAACAAGCCCTTGAGAATACACTGTCTTTACCCTGTTTGCTCTCTATTGTAGCAGGGAAGTTCTATCATCAGTGGTCGACATGCCATCATCAGTGGACGGTAGGCCCTCTGCCGACCACCAATGCAAAATCAAGCAATGTTCTCCTAAAGTAGAATAGAGTTGGTCTGGAGTTGGAAATCAGTGCTTGTGTTATCCTGTGCAACAGAGGCATTCAGCAGCAGAAACAATGTTTTTTCGGGGGGAAACTGCATTCATGCATGAGCTCTCCATCGATTCTCGGGATCCATGTTATATATATATATATATTAGTATGGTACTTAAAATAGTGGCTTTGTACTTAATTAGTTAGAATAGCTAATTCGTCTTGTGTTGTAATTATTTTAATTAGCTACATTAGTTAATTAATTAGTTCATTCGGTTTGTAATAATTAGTTAAGTAGTTTAGCTGTTTATTCATTTCATTTTGCAATAGTTAATTAATTAGTTAGTTAGCTAGTTAGTTTATTCGGACTCTCCTTCGTGAGAGCGCAATGTTGTAATAATGTGTATGTCTTCCAACCCCACGTTTTTCTCCCTTTTATTTACTAGCTTATGATAGTTAGTTTAGGACATCATGTTTTGTTTAGCATATCTCCATGTTTGCATCTATTTGTATTGCATGCACTGAGGCTCGGCGCATCATTCTAACTTGCATTGTTAGTTTAATACTTCTTTGAATACGTACTTAGATCGCGTGTTATCAAATTGCTTCATATGCCATGATTTAGTAGCCGAGCCTATTTAGATTGCATATCGCATGTGTTGCATTAGTCATATTGCATAGTTAGGATCATGCATTTTTCTAACTTTGTTCTCTTTTTGGCTTGGAGTACCACGTAAGCCTTTACTCCCTTTAGCATATCGCATGCGTGTGAATGTTCCCATGTTTTAGCATGCTTGCTATAAGGTTAAGTGCTTAAATGATAAACTGCTTGAATGCCTGTGGATGGAGGTTAATTGCTTGGATTGGAATAATTTGAGTAATGTACATATGCGATCACTCTTTCAAGTGGTACATATTCGAAATAATTTTTGCAAACAAACATGAATCTAGTGTTCCAATTTTTGTAAGTTAGTCTATACTTGTGTGTGTGCTCATCGCATAGTAATGCTAGCCTAATAAACTAGAACAAGAGCATATAATTTAAATAAGATTCATATCATGATTAGTAGAGGCCGATCTTTGATCGGGCGAGCGGGGGTGCTCAATTCATGACCTTTCCCTCTCGTACCTAAGTTCCCGAGCTGAGACAATCTTGGTGATGACGGACATGTGACCTTTGGCACGAGTCATGGGTTTCCTAAATTTTCCAAAATATTTAGGTAACGATTCTGCATCTAGCAAAACAGTCCATTTTTGGCAATTTAATTCAAAATTGATTTTCCAAAAGATTTGCCGGATTGAGACTCTTTGGTGATTATTTATTTCACATTGTACTTGTGGAATCAGATTTAGAACCGCGAGAGTCTGATACTATAGGGCTTATTTGTCTTCCGAAAGGGGGCGCGAAAAAGTTGAGCTACAATAGGCTAAGGTCAGAGACCGGCTTATCAGCCAGCTCAGTTTGGACAGGTACCGAGAGCGATGCATGGGACCACTTCTGCACAATCGGTGTAATTGTCCTATGTTTAGAGGGGTGATCGAAGAAAGGAGGGACCACAGGGGCAAGTTTATGCCATTACCTCATCCGAGCAATCATCTAGACCATCAATAGTGAGAGGCACTTATCTTATCTTCAATACTTGGGCCAGTGTGTTGATGGATACTGGAGCATTTCACACATTCATAGTATCTGCATTTGCATCCATTTTGGGGTTAGAAAGTGAACAACTAGAGTCTCTGCTTATGGTAGAGTCACCTGTTAGGGGTAAAGTTGTCTTGAATTAGGATGTCGTGGGTGTGTGATTGAAGTCACTGATCACTAACTTTCTTTTAGCTTAGTGTTATTAGATATGTCAGGTTTTGATTTCATCATCAGCATGAATTGGTTGTCCTCCTACCGTGCCATCATAGACTGCTACCGTAGGAGAGTTATTGTATGTACATTGGGTGGTGATTATTTCTCTTTTCTGTGCAATAGAACCGGTAGATTATTGCTGCCACTGTATGACCCACATGATTGAGGTGAACTTAGCTCTCTTCTTGCAACTTTCATAGATAATGGGACTGGTATGACTAGAGGTGTATTTCCTAGAGTGGTTTGTGAGTATTCAAATGCCTTTCCAGAGCATCTCACTGAATTACCACCTCACCGTGAGGTCGAGTTCTCTATAGACTTAGTGCCTGGCACGACACCCATCTCAATGTCAGTCTATAGGTTTGCGTTATCTTCAAGGAGCAGTTACAAGAGTTATTAGACAAGGGCTTTATACACCCTAGCACTTCGCCATAGGGAGCACTGGCTATCTTCTCTAAGAAGAATGATGGTTCGTTGCGGCTGTGTATCAGCTACCGTAAGTTAAATATGGTCATAATCAAGAACAAATACCTGTTACCTAGAATAGATGACCTTTTCGATCAACTGAAGGGCTCCCGTTGTTTCTCTAAGAGAGATCTAAGGTCGTGTTATCATCAGTTGCGTCTGAAAGAGGAGGATATAACGAAGATGGCCTTTCGTACATGATATGGCCACTATGAGTTTCTAGTGATGCCTTTTGGTTTGACCAATGCCCTTTCCACCTTCATGGACTTGATGAATCAAGTCTTTCGAGAGTATCTCAACAAATTTGTAGTGGTTTTTATAGACGACATCCTTTTTTATTCACCTTCCGAGAAGGAGCATAAGGAGCACCTCTGTATTATCTTGCAATTACTTAGGGAACACCGTTTGTATGCTAAATATGAGAAATGCAAGTTTTGGCTTTCCGAGGTGAAATTTTTGGATCACATTATTTCCGGGGATGGAATCACTATTGACTTTTCGAAAATTGAGGTTGTGCAGAATTGGGAGCGACTTAAGAACGCCTTTGAGATTTGTAGCTTTTTGGGTCTTGCCGGGTATTATCGACGGTTTGTGAAGGACTTTTTCGCCTTAGGATCTCCATTAACTAAGTTAACCCAAAAGGGGGTAAAGTTTGTTTGGAGTGAGTCTTGTGAGACGTCCTTCTTGGAGCTCAAAACTAGATTAACTACTATACCAATTCTAATCCTTCTGTAGAAAGGGTTGGGTTATACCGTGTATTGTCATTCTTCTAGGAAAGGTTTGGGGTGTGTCCAGATGCAAGAGGGTAAAGTTGTGGCATATGGTTCGCATCAGTTAAAGACTCATGACAGAAATTATCTAACCCACGACTGTAGACACCCCATTTTTGACCACCCTTAAGACTTGGGCACTACTGATGGTTTACTTGGTGGAGAAATGTGTGCAGGGCAAAAGTTCAGTTTCTTCGGCAAGGAGAGAGACAAATCTTAACTTCATATCCCTTTTGGACCAAAACAATCTTGATCAAAAGATTTTAGACTTTGAAACCCTCTCTTTCGAAATGTTTTGAAAATAAATTTTCTACGATGTTCCGACACTCGCATTTTGTTAAATGTCGTGCTTTTCAGTAAACCGAGCAAGGACAAAGTGGAAATGAATGAAAGAGAGATGAAATCTTTGAAAAATCTTTCAAAACACTTTGTTTAGGGGTTTGGAATTGAAGCAAAGAGGAAAGGAGAGAAGAAAACTAGTTTGGGAGAAGTTCGGCATGAACCCGGGTAGGACTAAAACTGTGTGGCTTCACCAAAACAGGCATAACTTTTTGCACAGTTGGAATTTTGATGCAAGGCTTCCACCATTGGAAAGCTTACTTCCGGGGCTTCAATTTGGACACAAGAATGACCTGAAAATGAGTTCAGATGAAGGAGTTATGGCCATTTTAAATTGGACCTGGAAAGCAGAATTTTCTTGCCGACCAAAAAAACTAGCTGGCCTACCAAAAAAAGTGGTTGGCCGAACACTTTCTCATGAAAAGTGGTCAGCCGACTAGAAAAAGTGGCTGGCCAACCACTTTAACTTGTCAGCGGCCTTCCTGTATATTCTACAGGTGTTATGGATGCCAGCTGTGCCAGCTGGAGTGCACAGATTGCATCCTCCATACACGTGTATAGAGGATCTTGAGCCTTGTTTTAGCTTCTTGAAGAAGCTTTGGCCTTGTTTGTCTATAAGAGAGGCCCTACCCCTCCTTAAACCAGGTTCAGAATTTCTCTAAGGCAAAACAATACATATCTTTCTATATCTCTATATTTTGGCTCATAAGGTGCATTGTTCTTGACCCTTTTACACTACACCTCATAGCCATACACTTCCACCATTGATTTGAGGTTCTTGGAGGTTGTTTTCAGAGGTTAAAGAGCTGGTTTTTGGTCCCAAAGTTTGCTGGTTTTGCTGAGCTTCAAGGGTAATCACTTTTCCCTCTTTTAAGCATTATTTTGATCCTTCTCTTAGCCTCATTTTCATGCTTATTTGAGCTTTGTTGTCAACTAAAAAAAGGTTCATATTTAAGTGATTTTCATGTTTGTTTAAGGCTCTTTTGGTGTTGGGGGTCATCTACCCTCTTGCATGCTCTATTTAGCCTTGTTTTGAGCCATGCCATGAGACCTTTGTATTGAGATTTGCTTGGCCCTTTAGCCACTGAAATCCAACAGATTTTCAGTGGTTGGCATGTGTTTTTGAGGGCGAAAATCAGAGAGGGGTGACCCTCTCTCTTTTGGCCTTGTTTGCTTGCATTTTTGGCTTTCCAAGGGAGCATATATTTCCACACTTCCTAGCCTTGGTTCAGGTCCTTTTTAGTGACTTTTAGGACCTGCCTAGACTTTGTCTATGGCTGGTTTGGTCACCTTTTGTTTACCTCTTGCATGTGTAGAACAATCCCTTGCATAGCCCATCAAAGTAACACCTCATTCTTGCATGCATTGGTATTTGGCATGCCATGATTCTATTTTTGGCTGGTTTGGTAGCCTCTCATATGCTTCACATGCTTGTAGTGTAAATCATGTTCACTAGCTTATAATGCATGTTGTTTTGGCTCTCTATGCTAGCATATTTTGGCCATGCTCCAAACTGATTTTGTTTATATTTTGGGCTGCCTTAGCTCTGTTTTGAGGTCCCTTGGTCGAATGATGCTTGCCATGTATGGTTGTAGTGTAATAGCCTTGCTTAGCCTTGAGTTTTGAATCCCCTTGCATGCTTAACTTGAGGTGTTTGCATGTTTTAGCATCATTGGGCATGATATTTCAGAGCTTATAGGGGTGCCACACTTCCATATTTTCCATGCTTTAAGTGCTCTTTAGAGTTGTGCATTTATGCCCTATTTGCGAGCCATTGCATGAGCCTCACTTTTGTGCCTTTCAAGCCATCATCCCAACCCATTTTGCTACTATTTTGGGCCTGCATAGGGTCTATTTGGGGCTGGTTTCATCATTTGAACATCGCTTTGCATGCCTATAGTGTAATGCACTTCACTAGTTTCAATGCTTGAGCCATTCAACATGTGTTGTGTGAGTTGTTTGCATGATTGAGAGTCATTTTGGAGTCATGTTATATGCCATTTCAGAGCTGGAATATATGCCATTGTACTCCATGTTTAGTCCTTTCAATGCATGTGCAAAGTTGTGTTTTTGTGCCTTAGGCTCGGGGCCATTGTATTGTGCGTGCTGGCATGAGTTTTGGAGCTTTGTTTTCATCATCCATGGCCACTGATTTGGGTGTGGCTGAGGCCCAGTCATTTTGGTTTAAGTCTATTTTTGCATTGAGTATGCCATTGTATTCCATAGCATTGAGTATGCCACATTGTCACGTGATTGATCATTGCATTGTGCATGCCTTGTTCATCTCATTGTGTATGTTAGTTCTTAGGTGCATTGTGTATGCTAAGTACCACGTGCATTGAGTATGCCATTGTTAGTTCATAGCATTGTGTATGCTAGTTGCATGTTTGCATGTCATCCTTTGCATGTTTGCATCACTTAGTTGCATAGCATTTAGGTTGCATACTTAAAGTCGCATTGTGCATGCCATTGTTTGTTGCATTATGTTCGGAATAGGAGTTAGTCCGAACACGGGAAACGAGGGACGTTTCGTACTCAAAGTGACGAAACGTGCCTCGATTCCCGGTCACCGACATTCTTGACTACCCGTGACGGAGTTGTTGGCTTTAGGTGCTTGTATGTGCATTCATTTCACATTGAGTTGTGCAATTCGACTCCTCGGCCATCATGCATCGAGATGCTCGACCGGTGGCCCGAGGGTCGAGGACTACACTCCCTAGAGCTTATGCAATGATGGGGAGAGTGGTCATTCACACATGTGTTGCAAATACCTTGTCGTGCCTCTCTCTTTCCCTTTGTTGCAGAAAAACTGAATCTAGGAGAAGAAACTGGTCGGCCGACCAAGTTTTCTGGCAGGCCGACCACCTTCTTTGATTTCCACCACAAAAGGTGGTCGGTAGTTGGTCTCCCATGCCTATAAGCTGGTCGGCAGCCTTCCCACAGTTTCCCGAGGTGGAGTTTCATCTCTCTGGAGCTTTGTGCAAATTTCTGAAATCAATTGCAAACAAAGGCAAGCCGGGACATCGCGATAGATTTCCCGACAAGGCGACTCGAGCATGCATGCATCCTTTATCATTCAAGGCAGAGCCGAGGCAGTCCACATTCATGTAGTTTGCATGCTAGTTTAATTGCTTACTTAGTTAGTTTGTTAATTAATTAGAGTTGTGTAATAATTAGCTGTAATTTATTATTCATTTTGGTTGTGTAATAACTAGCTTAATTAGATTAGCTTAGATTAGCTAGTTGGTGTTGTATTATTTATTCGGACCCTCCGTCGAGAGGGCCAACTGTTGTAATAAGTGTGCGTGTGTGTGATGCATGTCTTCTAACCCCACGTCTTTCTCCCTTTTATTTACCAGCTTATGATGGTTAGTTTTAGGGCATGTTTCAATTAGCATCCTTATGCTCGCATGATTGCGTCCATTCATCTGTCTTGTATGCACCGGGCTCAACGCATCATACTAACTGCATTGTATTTCAATTCCAAGTTGAATACATGTTATCTGTAACATCTCATATGCCATTTTAGAATAGCCGAGCCTATCTTAATTGCATTTTGCATGTGTTGCATTAGGCATTCTTGACATTGCTAGGATCATGCATTGATTACTAACTAGCTTCTTTTTTGGCTCGGAGTACACTGTAAGTGTTTATGCTTTAGTATCTTGCATGAGTGTGAGTGTTGTCATGATAGCATGCTTGCCATGAGGCTATTTGCTTATGTGATATAACTGCCTAAATGGCTGTGGGTGAAGGTTGGGTTACTTGAATTGGAACAATTCATTGATTGCGAGTTTTAAGCCCACTTGAGAGTGACAAATCACCATATTTTCTAAGCCCACTTGAAGGTGGCAAAATCCGCATTTTAACCTACTTGCGAGTAGCAAACCGCTTTCAAAAACAAACATGAGCTATTTTGTTCCAAATTAGGCGATCCAGTCTATACTTGTATGCTGTGCGCATCACATAGTAATTCTAGGCTAATAAACCGGAATAAGAACGCATGTGTTTTCAAAAACTCGATATCATGTTTAGTAGTGGCTGATCTTTGATCGGGCGAGCGGGGGTGCTCATTGCATGACCTTCCCCAATCGTACCCAAGTTTCCGAGCCGAGACAACTTTGGTGATGACGGACACGTGGCCTTAGGCACGAGTCAGGGTTTCCTAAATTCCCCCAAAATAAAATATTTAGGTGGCGACTCTGTATCTGGCAAAGTAGTCCATGTTTGACACTTCTTTCTAAAAATCAGTTTTTCAAAACGATTTGCCAGATTTTAACTCTTTAGTGATTTATCGGCCTTGCATTTCACTTTGCGGGATTAGATTCAGAACCATGACATTTGAGTCCGAACTGTAGTGAGCCCAATGAACAAAACGGGATTTTCCCGGGACGTTCGAGGATGTCTGCAACGACTTAGAGTTAGTCGCGGTCATCTTTGCTCTAAAACTTTGGAGGCACTATCTATATGGGGAGAAATTTGACATGTTCTAGGATCATAAAAATCTTAAATATTTATTTTCTCAAAAAGATTTGAACCTACGACAAAGAAGATAGATGGAGTTCATGGAGGATTACGGCTTCTAATTGCATTATCATCTGGGAAAGGCCAATGTGCTGGCCGATGGTTTGAGTAAAAAATCTGTGAGCTCTGTTGCTAGTCTTGCGATGAGAGAGTGGGAGATGTTAGGTGATTTGGGTGAGTTTGACTTGCACTTTAGTGAGTCTCTTAAGCATGCCACCTTGTTTTCAGTTCTTCCACAACCAATACTTTCACACTGGCTATAGAAACGCAATAGGGTAATCCGGAAGTAGAGGCAATGAAAGAGAAAATCTTCTAGGGGAATGAAGAAAAGGGTTTGACGGTACATTCTGATTTTAGTGTCCAATATTTAGGCTGCCCTTTTGTACCAGAATCTTGTAGAGACGAGGTAATTCGAGAATTCCATCATTCCCGCCTTGCGGTACATTCTGGGAGGCATTAGTCATAAATTTTGGTGGAGAGGTATAAAGCAAGATGTAGCCTTGTTTATCTCCAAGTGTCTAACGTACCAACAAGTCAAAGCAAAACACCAGAAACCAACCAGGTTATTGTAACCCTTGCCTATAGTCGAATAGAAGTTGGATCACATCACTATGGATTTTGTCTTGGGTCTTCCCAGAACATACAGAGGTAATGACACGGTCTGGGTTGTTATGAATTGACTAACTAAGTCGGCCCATTTTCTTGCTATGTGTATGGGAGATTCAGTTGATTATTTGGATGAACTTTATGTTAAAGAGATTGTTCGAATCCATGGGGTTCCGATGAGTATCTTCTCAGATAGAGACCCTCATTTTACAGCATGGTTATGGCAGAGCTTACAAAATGTTATGGATACTCAATTGACCTTTAATACCGCCTATCACCCTTAAACTGACGCGCAGTCTGAACGTGCTATCCAAATCCTAGAAGATATGTTGAGAGCTTGTGTCTTAGACTTCAAGGGTTCTTGTGAGAGACATTTACCTCTAGCGGAGTTTACCTATAATAATAGTTATCAGGCTAGCATCAAAATGGCACCTTTTGAAGCTTTGTATGGACGTCCATGTAGATCACTTGTGTATTGGACCAAGGTAGGGGATTCATCCATGCTTGGACCCGAGTTAGTCCATGAGACCACCGAGAAAGTGGCTCTCATTCGGAAGAGATTGATTACAGCTTAAAGCCAACAAAAGAATTATGTTGACCGGAGAAGAAGACCTCTATCTTTCAAAGTGGGTGATCATATGTTTTTTAAGATATTACCTAGGAAGGGTTTGATGAGATTGGGGCGAACTAGAAAATTATCACCTAGGTTCATTGGCTTATTTGACATTCTAGATTGGACAAACATGGTGTGTTTCACCTATCGTCTTGCCTTACCACCACAATTTTCTAGGGTACACGATGTGTTTCACGTTTCCGTACTTCGTAAGTATGAACCTGATCCTTTTCATATCTTAGATTGGACAAACATAGAGATAGATGAGAATGCTTCTTATGAATAGAGACCTGTAAAAATCTTAGGTTCCCGAGAGCAAGTTTTGAGGGGCAAAACCATTCCTCTAGTAAAGGTGTTGTGACATCATCATGGGGTAGAAAAAGTTACTTTGAAACGAGAAGCCGAGGTCTGTGAGAAATACCCGGATTTGTTTAATGTTGTATAATCATGTTAATTTATTGTTTTCCTTGACAATATGTATTTTGACTTGTAAAGTGAAGTAATGAAAAAGTGTTACTTTCCTAGAAACTTAGACTTTCATATCATTAACTGAATTGTGACTTGCTTTCGTTCTCACTTAACTGATTGTTAGGATGGTTGTTAACATAGTATTTGTGTTCTTTTGGGTTTGTTGGGATCGTTATTAACAGGAATCACGAAATTTCGGGGACAAAATTCTTTAAGCGGGGTAGATTGTAACAATCCGTTATGGATGATTGCTCGAGTAGTCAATCGGTCGCTCGAGCGGTGACGCATTGCTCTCAGTATCTATTCTGTTTGCAAGCAAGATTGGTCCAACGATTAAGTGGTCACTCGAGCATAGAAATGAGGCTCCCAGTATTTTCATTGTAGCTCTACAAAACTTTTGAGACCATGCATTTACCGCTTGAGCAGTAGAAAGTTCGCTCGAGTGGTCTCCGTGATTTTGAGAACTTCACTTGTGCGGTTAAAAGTTCACTCGAGTGGTCTGTTCAAGACAACACTTTTAAAATTCGATCTAAACATTTTTTCTCACTTTTTCCAAACATTTTATCTCTCTCTCTCTCTCTCTCTCTCTCTCTCTCTCTCTCTCTCTCTCTCTCTATCATCCATTTCCAAACCCTAACCCTAAAAACACTTGATTTCTCATAATTCTACTCGAAATCCACCTTAAATCTTCCAAGAGGGTTGAAGAACAAGCTAAATCCTAAATTTCTACGTTTTGTTTTCTGTCTTTTTGAAGTTTAGAGTTGGGTCTTCACCTTTTGTCTCCAATCTCGAGGTAGGGTACTTTTAACTTGTTATATCTTTGATTTGAGATATATATATATATATATATGGTATTTTTATTATATATATAGATTTCAAGATGTATGAAGATTTGTATGTTATCAAGTGGATTTGATCAAAAAGGGTGGTATCTTATGATTTTTCTTGAAGGGTTTATATATATATGATGATGATTATGTTATGAATGATGGGATTGGCCTTTAAATGCCTAAAAAGGGAAAAGCCATAATTTTCTTAAAACCCTAATTTTCAAATTGGTTCAATAAAGGGGTTTAGGTTCAATTGGCCTCCTAATCTTGAAATTGGATGTGTTGACTTGATTTTTATGTTGGAATATGCAATTTGGGAACCTCTCAATACAAAACCTTGAGATGATGATTGGTATGACTTGGAGAATCCCTTTAATGGTGAATGCTTAAATTGTTGGATTCTTGTGAATTGAAACCACCATGGGAAAATTGATATTTGGAAATTCATGCATTATATACATTTATAATTATACCTTATGACTCGTAATGGTTAACGATTGGAAGGTGTTGGAAGGGGGTAAATAGCGTATGAGTCCGGGTGGTGACTCGGGTTTTGGTTTTGAGTTGTGTATTGTATATTGATACCTGCACGAGGAGTCAAGGTGCCCAATTGCCCTGTCTTGTGTATATCGTTGGACGAATGTGGAAAAGATTTTAGGGTGTCCACGAGCCTGCCATTTTTAGACTCGGCAAATGTAGAAATCATGATTTTAGATGTCCATGAGCCCACCGTTTCTGGAATCGGCAAATGTGGAAGGAAAAGGTCTTGGGTGCCCATCACCTCACCGTTTTGAGAGTTGGCAAATGCAGAATTACTTTCAATACAGTAATATATATATATATATATATGTAATTGTGGAGTTGAGGCTCATGCTTGTGACATCATAGCTCATTTACATCCCAATATTTAGTTGAGATTTATTGTTTGCATCACACATTTTAGCATCATGACTTTACAAAGGAAAGGACTTGGGATTTTGTTCTCATCTCTTGTATGGCATGATCATATGCATTTCAATTAACTTTATAATTTGTTAAAGGTAATTCCTACTGGGCAATTGCTCACCCTAAAACTAACCACATTTCTGGGGAGGATGTTGTTGTGTCACCAAGGTGAGTTGACATGGGATAAAGTTTTGGATGGCAACATGGACTCCTTTATGTGCTATGTGTTGAAGCCTCGGGCTATTTTTGTAATGCGATCAAGGATTTCACCTCTTGTGTATTCAAGGGCACCACTTGAAAAGATGTTTGCCTCTGGGCATTTATATTTTTGTATTATCTCTTACTTTTTGAACTGTTAATATTTATTTGAAGAATGTATTTATACAACAATGTAATCACATGAATAGTTGACGGAAGAAGAGATAACATTTGAGTCATGTAACTAATTTATTTAATGGTTAACTTGTTAATATTAATCGAATTATTCCTGGAGTACTATTGTCATTGATGACGGGGTGTTACAAACTTAATACTTAATGTGACTCTATTTGTCATTTATTGTGAGTTTATTTACTGTTAGATACAATTCCTATAAATTTAATATAATAACATCAATCTCTCTTTTAATTTAGTTAAAACAACGATAATTAAATCAGATTGTATGTAAACACAAAGATAAATAATGATAAAATATATATTTGAATATTAAAAAAATAGTATCATTTTTTTATTCATATTACTAATAAAATATTTTTAAAAAAATAAACTAAATATTATGTAAATTAAATTTAAAAAAATATAATATACTTATATAAAATTTTAATGTATTTTTTATATCTTAAAAGAGATTAATGTGTTCTTTTTTCTCTTTTGTTTGATGTTTCAAAAAATTTGTTTTAAAATTTATGCCACATCACATGTCACATCACTTACAAAATCACTTTTATATATGATACATAAAAAATCACTTTTATATATGATTATGGGGGCCGAATATCGAGCACGTAAAGAAGCCGAATAGTCATTCCTAGAGAGGCGAGATGCGTATATCGCATTCAGCCCCATCTTATATATATAAATCCGACAGTACCCTATTCGGCCAAATAACCAGTCGAGTCAGGGGCCGAGTGAAGAGCGGTATGCAACAAAAGGAGCTGAGTAAATAGTTATACGACGAATTGAAGATGGGCCCAGCTCTGAAGCCTAAGAAAGAAAAAGATATAAATAGAAGAACATCATCCAAAGAGAGGTATGTGAGAATTAGTATGCTTAACTTTAGATACAAACAATTTAAGAGAGTATACACTGACTTATCCGTCGGAGTGCTAATTCCTGCACCCCCGACCAGAGTGTTCATTCTTTTTCAGGTTACTAGCTGAGGATCACGAGCATCCCCCTGGATCCATAGAGTATTTCCAAACCACTTCGCCACAATTGGCGCCGTCTGTGGGAATACTCAACTACATCCATGGCGGGCGTAACGGAAGATCCTTCGATAGTCACTGACGAAACTAACTAGAGAGATGACCTCACTCCAACGAACATGCTAGGACCAGAGAACATCATCGCGAGACATGCCTTGAACTTCGACTCCGTTGCCCATACCTCACCCTCAGCTTCAGCACATGAGACAATGCAAGCGATCATAGAACAGGCAAAGCAAAACGAACAAAGGTTGGAAAACATAATTGCTGAGAACGAGCGCCTCTAGTAGGATTTGGCTTTGGAAGTGACAAAGTCTAGACAAGTCACACGCCAAGATCCGGGACGACCTTTGAGAGCGGATGGTCAAAGACCTCGAGTTCGGAGACAAGATAGTGACAGTGACTCTGACTCATTATCCCCAGAGCCCAAAAAGAAGGGACGGCTAGAAACTACCAGTTCCTCCGAAGAGAGTCCACGTGTAAGGCATAAGCGAAGACGAAATGGTTCAGACGAAGAAGACCAGCACGATCCCTTTGTGCGACGGATCGCAAGGGTGGTATTACCCAAGAAGTTCAAGGCCCCGTCGTTCACCCTGTACGACGGGAAATCGGACCCCACTGATCATATCCGTCATTATAAGCAAGCCATGACGCTGCATGCAGATGACGAGGCTCTCATGTGCAGAATATTTCCAAGCAGTTTGGGACCATTGGCCGTCAGATGGTATTATAAGTTGGAGCCGGTGTCAATTAAGAGTTTCCATCAATTATAGAAATCCTTCAGGGCAAGATTCATCATCAACGAGGTCCAGCCGAAGCAAGCCGACTCACTCTGGGCAATGCAGATCCAGCCAGGAGAAACCTTACGAGCGTATTCGGCGTGCTATTGGGAGTGCTTTAATCTTGTCGATGACGCTTGCAACGACTCCATGGCCATTACCGCCTTTAAAATAGGTTTGTGTCCTGATAGTGCTCTCCTCAGTTCCTTGACTAGAAGGCCCCCCAAAACGGTCTGGTTGTTGATGAAGAAAGTCAAGGAATACTGCAAAGTGGAAGATGACGCCTTGTGGGTTAAAGTTGGGAACAACGCCAATAAGACTGCCCCTTCCGAAATTGTTCAGTCGGTAAATTCTGTACCACCTCGGAGCCCCGAACCACGGCATCGGGTTAAACGAGACAAGAGATGGGATTCACGCCGATTAAACGACCAATGTTCCCACCGAGCTAGTGAACAACTTCAAGTAGATAGCAGGCGCACAAGGCGCGCAGACAAGAAATATACGGAGTTGTCAGAGCCGATCAGCATGATTATGTCTAAAGTGCAACACCTTCCGTTCTTCAAGTGGCCATCCAAAATGGTGGGACCTCCTGACACGAGACGACGGGATAGGTGATGCGAGTATCACAAAGATCACGGCCATGATACTAAGAGTTATTATGCATTGAAGGATCACTTGGAGAAATTGATACAAGACGGACGGCTAAAACAGTACGTCCGAAAAGGCAACTCAACCAAAGCAATAGCCTTACGGCAGGATTCACCTCCACTCAGCGTGATCCACATGATATACAGCCTGCCAATGGCTTTTGCGGTGCATACAATTCAGTCGTATCCCGACCCTCAAAATTAACTCACCCCGGCCAAACGGCCCCATGAAGCTGCGAGCATTACTTTTGATGATTCAGATTTGGTCGGAGTGACACTTCTTCACACCGATCCCTTAGTAATCGAGTTATGCGTAAACTGATTCACCGTTGAGCGCGTACTCATTGATCCGGGGAGCACATCGAAAGTTATGTATTACAAAACATTCACTAAACTCGGCTTCACCAAATCTAATCTTTCCCCAGCTCCTTATCCATTATTCGGCTTCAACGCTAATCCAGAATACCCGTTGGGCAAAATCACACTACCAGTTCGAGCTGGCTCGAGAACAGTGGATGTGGAATTCTTGGTTGTCAAGCTACCTTCGCCGTATAATCTCATCACGGGACGAACTTGCTGCACACCATGCAGGCTGTGTCGAGCACCTATCATCAATTGCTCCGATTCCCGACTGAACGCGGCGTTGAACAAATCCACGGTTCCCAGAAATCGGTACAAGCATGTTATCTCCTTGCCGCGAAGATACCAAGAGAGCTAGAAGTGAATTCTATTAAGGTTTCGGATCGAGAGAGCCTCGACGACGTTGGACGGCTTCTGAGTGAAAAGGCCACGGAAGCCCTGGATCGAGTCAAAATTGCTGGGAATCCTGACAGGTTCTTCATGATTGGTGCCTCCCTGAATGAAGTCAACAGAAAGCAGCTAATTACCTTCTTACTCGGCAACCTGGACGTATTTGCATGGTCACCATATGAAATCCCGAGGGTAGATCCATTTGTCTCCCAGCATCGTTTAAATGTTGACCCCAAATGTAAGCCGATTATACAGAAAAGCCGGCGGTCAGCCGCAGAGCACACTGCTGTCGTTGTTGAAGAGGTTGACCGGTTGCTTGACACCGGGGCAATCAGGGAAGTGACCTACCCTACATGGCTCTCGAATATTGTGGTTGTGAAGAAGAAAAATGGGACTTGGCGTGTCTGCATTGATTTCACCAACCTAAACAAAGCTTGCCCCAAGAATTGTTTTTCCCTCCCCAGAATAGACCAACTTGTAGATGCGACGACACGTCATCAGCGTATGAGCTTTCTCGATGTCTATAGAGGCTACCATCAGATTGCCATGCACCCGGAAGACCAAGACAAAACTGCATTCCTCACCCCAAGAGGGACTTATTGCTATAAGGTTATGCCTTTTGGGCTGAAAAATGTAGGGGCAACTTACCAAAGACTAGTCACAGCCATGTTCAAGGAGCAACTCGGCCACACTATGGAAGTGTATATTGACGATATGGTGGTCAAGTCCAAAGAAGAGCAAACTCATCTAGCCGATCTGAAAGAGACATTCGGCATTTTACGCAAATACAAGATGAAGCTGAACGATTCCAAATGCGCGTTTGGGATCAGCTCTGGCAAATTCTTGGGTTACATCGTCAACCACCGAGGAATTGAAGCAAACCCGAGGAAAATCACAGCAATCCTGGAACTCGGCTCCCCCTAATTAGTGAAGGAGGTTCAGAAGTTGATGGGGATGGCCGCCGCACTCAACAGGTTCATCAGTCGTTCTATGGACCTCTGCCGACAATTCTTTCACACCCTACGGTAGGGTAAAGCTTTTGAGTGGACCTCTAAGTGCGAAGCCGCTTTCAACGGTTTGAAGACTTATCTCTAATCAGCTCCACTATTGACAACACCATCGGCAGGCGACCCGCTCATTTTCTATCTAGCCGTCTCCAACTAGGCCGTCAGCGCCGTACTGTTAAAGGAAGAGCTTGGGGAGCAGCGACCCGTGTATTATGTGAGCAAGGCAATGGTTGATGCCGAAACACGTTACCTTCTGTTGAAAAAACTCATCCTAGCCCTCGTCATAGCAACAAGAAAACTGATGCATTACTTCCAAGGACATAGCATCGGGGTACTAACAGATTATCCCCTCCGGTCAGTACTACGTAGTGTAGAAGCATCAGGGCGCGTTTCAAAGTGGGCTCTCGAACTCGGCCAGTACGATATTCAATTTTTGCCTAGAACCTCAATCAAGGGGCAAGTGCTTGCTGATTTTGTGGCCGAATTCACGAGGGGTCTTGTTGACTTCAAGTCTGAACAAATTCAACCCAAGCCAAACTGGAGAATTTATGTTGGGGACATTTGGCAGTTGTATTGCGACGGGTCATCCAACCAACGAGGCAGTGGAGCCAGGGTAGTGATCATATCTCCCGACGGAGCAATAATTGAGCAGGCCGTCAAACTCGACTTCAAAGCATCAAACAATGAGGCCGAATACGAAGCCCTACTAACCGGCTTGCGGAATGCACATCTGTTAGGTGCTTGGCATTTGCTTGTATTTTGCAATTCAAAACTGGTGATCAATCAGCTAAAGGGGGAGTACGCGGCCAAAAACGACCGTATGCAACTTACATGAAAATGACAAATTCCTTGCTGGCAAAATTTCACCACCATGAATTGAACCAAATAATCGGTGACCAGAACACACATACAGATGCCCTGGCCTGCCTAGCCTCTGCCATCAACTCAGAGATTAAACAGACTATTGAAGTTGGTTTCACCCCAATTCTAAATTTGGAGCCCCATCCGTGCAGGTCACGTTTAGGCCGAATAAGACTTCCGGATTCAGAGCGCCCTTCGTGGATATCATGAATGGCCAAGACAAAAAGCCTCCGAATTCGGAGCCCCATCCGTGCAGGTCACGTTTGGGACGAATAAGACTCCAGATTCAGAGCGTGGACAAGACAAAAATCCTCCGAATTCGGAGCCCCATCCGTGCAGGTCACGTTTGGGACGAATAAGAGTCCGGATTCGGAGCGCCCTTCGTGGATATCACAATTGGCCAAGACAAAAAGCCTCCGAATTTGGAGCCCCATCCGTGCAGGTCACGTTTGGGCCGAATAAGACTCCGGATTCGGAGCGCCCTTCATGGATAGCACAATTGGCCAAGACAAAAAGCCTCCGAATTCGGTGCCCCATCCGTGCAGATTACATTTGGGCAAATTCAGACTCCGGATTCGGAGCACCCTTCGCGGATATCACGATTGGCCAAGACAAAAAGCCTTCGAATTCGGAGCCCCATTCGTGTAGGTCACGTTTGGGACGAATAAGACTTCGAATTCGGAGTGCCCTTCATGGCTATCACGATTGGCCAAGACAAAAAGCCTCCAAATTCGGAGCCCTATCCGTGCAGGTCACATTTGGGACGAATAAGACTCCAGATTCAGAGCACCCTTCGTGGATATCACAATTGGCCAAGACAAAAAGCCTTCAAATTCGAAACCCCATTCGTGCAGGTCACGTTTGGGCTGAATAAGACTCCGGAATCAGAGCGCCCTTCGTGGATATCACGATTGGCCAAGACAAAAAGCCTCCGAGTTCGGAGCCCCATCCGTGCAGGTCACGTTTGGGCCGAATAAGAGTCCGGATTCGGAGTGCCCTTCGTGGATATCACGATTGGCCAAGACAAAAAGCCTCTGAGTTTGGAGCCCCATCTGTGTAGGTCACGTTTGGGCCGAATAAGAGTCCGAATTCGGAGCGCCCTTCGTGGATATCACGATTGGCCAAGACAAAAAGCCTCCAAATTCGAAGCCCCATCCGTGCAGGTCACGTTTGGGCTGAATAAGACTCCAGATTTGGAGCGCCCTTCGTAGATATCATGATTGGCCAAGACAAAAAGCCTCCAAATTCGGAGCCCCATCCGTGCAGGTCACGTTTGGGCTGAATAAGACTCCGGATTCGGAGCGCCCTTTGTGGATATCACGATTGGCCAAGACAAAAAGCCTCTGAATTCGAAGCCCCATCCGTGCAAGTCACGTTTGGGCCGAATAAGACTCCGAATTCAGAACGCCCTTCATGGATATCGCAATACACGACGAAAATTAAAGCATACAAACATTCAAAATGAAATGCTTCACTAAGATTGAGCCGGTAAAAACTATATACACATTAAAGCATGCAAACATTCAAAATGAAATGCTTAATCACGTTGAGCCGGCACAAACCGTATTTCATTAAATGCTTAAAGCACGCAAACATTTAAAATAGAGTATTTTATTAAATTAACAAATAAATACATAGTTGACACCCAATCTACGTTGGAGCGTTTACAATATGTTCAATTCTATTCGGCGTCACCCTCGTCATCGCTCTTCTCAATTTCGAAAGCACCAAAAGGAAAGTGATGACGTTGGTATAATGGCAACGCTGATTCAATTCCGGTTTCTTGGAGAGTCTCTGCGGCTTGAAGAGCCTTAATCCACCCGTGCCTAAAGCCTCGGTTCTTGCATTGGCATACCTTCTCTATGAGTTTCTCCTTGGTCTTTTCTATCCCGACTTTCCGGCCGTCGTGGGGGCCTTTTTCATAACCCATGGATCTTACATTCTCTACTGCAAACATGCTTGCCATATCTTGATCGGCAATCGCATGATTGATCAACCGTTTGGTCACTCTTTCCTCCACAACCGGGTTAGATTGTTTGGCCGCGCGCGACACGGCAGTTTGGGCCTTCCTCAGCTCACGTTCGGCCTTCTCCGCCCGAGCCTCCAGGTTTCGAATTCGTTCGTCTTTCTCCTCTATCTCCCGCCGCGCGGCGCGTAAACGCATGCCGACTTCATAGGCGGTATACAGCCCTTTCACTACTCCATGGATGCCCTCTTGAAACACTTCGAAATCCTGTTGACCAACCATCGGCTGTTGGACTTCCGGTGGAAAAATCTATCGAGCGAACTCAACTGCTACACTTGGGTCGTGAACAATAGAGTTCGCCTCTGTCATCGGTTTATTCCCCACAAAAATCGCAAAACTCAATGGTCGTGACATCGCATCGGACTCATTTCAGTGTCAAGTTCAGCCAACGTCCGCCCTTCTCCTCTGCTGTTGAAGAATAGTCTATTTGACATTCGCACTTCTCTAACCTTTCACAACAGACTGGTTTAAATCAAGTCTGAACACAATAAGTGGAATTATGGGCGCGAAGAACCCACCCCATTTATTCCTAATGCGTGCAGCGCCCTCGAGGCGATTTCATTAATGCTGCTCCAGAGGCCCGATGCCGATCGATCCGTGCCGCAGTAACTCCATGAACTAATGATATTCGGCTTTTGGAGTTCATACATTGGATGGGACAAAGGCAGATTTATTAATCTAATTGGCCAAATATCTAGGCCCGATGCCGATCGATCCGTGTCGCAGCCACTATCAACAAATGATATTCAGCTTTCGGAGTTCATACATTGGCTGAGGCAAGGGCAGATTGATTAATCTGATCGGCCAAATATCTAGGCCCAATGCTGATCGATCCGTGCCGCAGCCACTCCATGAACTAACGATATTCAGCTTTCGGAGTTCATACATTGGCTTTGGCAAGGGCAAATTTATTAATCTGATCGGCCAAATATCTAGGCTCGATGTCGATCGATCCGTGCCGCAACCACTCCATAAACTAATGATATTCGGCTTTCGGAGTTCATACATTGGCTGAGGCCAGGACAGATTGATTAATCTAATCGGCCAAATATCTAGGCCCGATGCCGATCGATCTGTGCTGCAGCCACTCATGAACTAATGATATTCGGCTTTCGGAGTTCATACATTGGCTAAGGCAAGGGCAGATTTATTAATCTGATCCGCTATTCGATGAGGATAAATTACTAAATTACCTAGTTATCTAATCGGCAAGTGTATACGAATGTTTTATCCAAAGTAGCAAAAAGCAATACTATTCATCAATAGCAAAATTAAGCACAAATAATAGCAAAGTGCAAAGGAAATTTTCATTAGTAAATTGGGCACAGACTGTAGCCATTTTATATGTGAAAATAACTAAACAAAAAGCTACAAGTTTGCATGGAAATGCCTAGCAAAAATTTAAAAAACTGTAGCCATTTTACACATAAAAACTACTACACGAAAAAATGCAACAATACATTCAAAATCCCTAAACAAAAACAACTAAAGTGTCGCCCTAATCAATCATCGGAGTCAGAGTCCAGCGGTTCAACATCCACTTGCTCGTATGGAATCGGCATAGCCAATGTCACATTAGCAGCAGCAAGGGCTTTGAGCTAGCCGTGTTTAAATCCCCGATTCTCAAATTTGGGGACTTCTTCTACTTAATTTGCGAGGGCAGTGCTTTGCCCAGCCTCGTACGCCTTGGAAGCCTCAGAGTCGGCTACTTCTTTCACCGCCTTTAATTCTTCCAAGCCAGCCTCCAGTTTGGCAATCACCTTTTGGGCTAACTTGAGCGCATCTTCGCTTGCGTTTGCCCTCTCCTCGACGGCCAATCTGAGCTGGTTTGAATTTCTCACCCTTTCCATCTCGGCCTCGACCCTTGCAGCTTCCATCTTCACCCGCGCTGCTTCAAACTCGGCCCTGCTCCTCTGGCCCTCAACTTCCGATTGTAAACGGCCAATTCATTCGATGGCATCATACTCACGACGACCTATCTCGGCTATCCTTCCAACCATTTGCAAAATAGGAAATTAAAACCAAAACAATATATGCATAAAAGAGAAAGACAAGACCAACTTATATACCAGAAGAGCCGATTGAGCGGCTAATGCTATCGCCAACAGATCCGGCTCCGCCCGGAAAGCTGCCTTGTCAGCCGGCAATGAGACCGACGAAGCCATGCTCAGCGCCACGAATGGGTCTTTCATAGCTGACGCGTCAGAGGAGATCGGAATGTTTTTTATCTTTGGTTGAACGAAAAAAGGCACAACCACATCCGACTCCTCTAAGCACGGCCGTTTGTCAGCCAGATTTTCTTCAGAGCTGGCCTCAACCTCGGCAGGGCATTTCTCCACCCTTCGCTCGGCCTCCTGATTCACCTGCACAACCGGTTCCGACTCGGCATTTCGGGTTTGAGCCATCTCCTCCTCGATAACAGGCAAGGAAGGCTCAACATCGGCGGCGGGTGGCACTTCAGATCGAATGGCCTCTGCTCTCTGCCGCGCGGCCAATCTTTCCGCGTTTTTCTTTTTGGCGAGTTGTGTGAGTGACAACCCGGCCATGTCTTCATCGTACGCGCTGGGAAGGTCTTCTAAACCAGTAAAGATGTCGTCGAAGGGAAGGTCCCCTTGGCCTGAAGTAGACGGAGGATTGGCTGAATTGAGGCCGGCTTCCTCAAAGGCCAACTTCAAAGCCTCGTCTACTTTGGCTTCGGACTGGTCTGACTCTTCAGCGACCTTAGCTACTTCCACCCACTCCGAGTCGGATCCGTCGAAACCAACTTGTCGCAAGTTTTTCAAGTTGGTTAAAACAAGGGCTGTCAAAGACTCTTCACCCCTCGGAATTGGGATGTTTTCTGCCGCCGAAAATGTCGTATACGTCGGCTCGTATCGAAGAAGAATGTAGGCATCCCTTCCTTGTTTCTGAAGACTTGGACGACCGAAGTATTTGAGCGCTACTTTAATTTCCGTAAGAACGGCGTCGTCGGTTGAAATCAAAACTTTTTTCAAATCGTTTCCTGCACAAGCAAAATCATGAGACCGCAAAAATAAAGCCTTGTAAATATAAGGAAAATAAACGCAAGGAGCTATACGGCCACCTGGTTCGCCCATCCGTCTAGGAATAGGATCTAGGCAGTCCTCACCTTCGCCGAATTCCCAGTTACCTCGGACAACAACCTTGACATCATCGACTCGCTTGCCAGAGCTGGAAAGCATAGTCACTAATTGATGGTCGGTGTCCTTGGCCCTAAGGAAGTAGCGTCCATACTGGCCAGAAGACTTGGCCAAGGCATAACAATGCCGAATAGCAGGTATGCCGAGATTAATCCTAAGGTGACGGTTTAACTCTATAATCCCCATTACGATTCTAAAAAAGTTGACATTAGGTTGGGAAGGGATTAGACCCCAATGGCGAAGGACAGCCCTAAGGAATGGGTGAAGGGGGAAACGGACTCCGCCCTCTGCGATTGATAAGAGAGGGAAGACGATTGTGTTTTCATCAGCCCTCTCCATATCAAGGGTGCCGTCAGTCACAAGTGACAGACGGACATCATCAGGAATAAAAAAATGGCGTCAAAAACCAGAGACTCGATCCGCGGAGATGAGGCCTTTCAAATGCTTTGCCATTTTTGTCAGTCTATAGGAGTATGCTAAACTAAAAACAAACCAGGAAAAGGGATTCAAAGCAAAGAGGAAGAGAACTTACAAGAGACGGAGAGGACAACAAAGGATAAAGGGAAGTTGTAGAGGTGAGTCGGAAGGCAGTTCAAAAACTTCAAGCATCCAAAAATGTGTATGTATTCGAAAAGACGACAAAATTTTAAATCACAATAAATGGAAGCGTACGAAGGGGCGGGAAGTTGAAATGACCATCGGAAGGCGTGTGCTCTGACATCCGTGTTGGAATGAGGTTAGCCGCCGAATTTCGGCTCTAACTTTTCGAGTTCGAAACCAAATACACCAGCTAACTGTCGTTAGTGGGGTGTTTGGGGGGCAATTGTGGGGGCCGAATATCGGGGCACGTAAAGAGGCCGAATAGTTGTTCCTGGAGAGCCGAGATGCGTATATCGCATTCGGCCCCATCTTATATATATAAATCCGGTAGTACCCTATTCGGCCAAATAACCAATAGAATCAGGGGCCGAGTGAAGAGCGGTATGCAACAAAAGAAGTCGAGTAAATAGTTATACGACGAATTGAAGATGGGCCCAACCCTGAAGCCCAAGAAAGAAAAAGATATAAATAGAAGAACATCATCCAGAGAGAGATGTGTAAGAATTAGTAAGCTTAACTTTAGATGCAAACAATTTAAGAGAGTATACATTGACTTATCCGTCGGAGTGCTAATTCCGGCACTCCTGACTAGAGTGTTCATTCTTTTTCAGGTTACTAGCTGAGAATCACGAGCATCCCCCTGGATCCAGAGAGTATTTCCAAACCATTTCACCACAATGATACATAAACATCACTCATAGTCATTCCCAGGACTTTAATTCAACCTTACCAAGTCAATCATTGACATTTTGGTTCTGATTAAAAGAATTGAGCATAAAAAACATTTTCTTTTTTTTTTATCAGCTAAAAAAAACTTTATTGATAGCATCAAACATATAAACATATGGATAACATTAATAAAATGAAGGCAAAGAGCAGAAAGCATCACAGAGCTTCCCTTCATTCATCCTAACTAGGTTGGCACCAAGAGAAACACCCTATCATATGTTAGCTCAAACCAAAGGGTTGGTGAGAAACCAAGCCTAAAAAACTAAAAAACACCATTAAACCATCAGCAGCAGCAGCAACCCAAAAAACACATTTTCCTTTGTTGCCAAGTTTGTATAGACTAAGGATTTAAACTAATCTACCAAGTGAAAGCTGCCTCAGTTAAAGAATTTAAAAATAACTTTAGTTTTAAAAAGTCAAGCAATGTTTTCCACAGTTGACTGACTCTTATCCTCACTAAACAAGGTGAAATCCGGGGGCACTGGAAGAGAGTTCTGCCCGTGACTTTGGTACATAAGCACTCTTGGCAACTATGGCTGCACATTTGGCACTGGTTGTGCCAAATGCATGGCCAATTGCCCCACTGTTAGGAGAAAACACCTTGAACTAGTCTCGCTAGCTCACCCAACCTCCTGTGTGTGGATTCAAAAGTTGGGTTAATGAACCACTCTACCTACATTTCCTTGCACAAACCCAAAAGTTAGATTTCTTGGGATATAGACAGACTCAACTACAACTGCTTTTCTCTAGTTAACACATGTCTCGCTTGAGTTCCCTGGCCCATTAGCGCCCTTATAGGTTCATAAAAGGATTGAACTGATGGCGAAGGCCTAAAACTCTTACTACCTTGCTTACTACTCAGACTAGGCTGATTATTTCATGCCATTCTTTGTGCGGAAAAGGTGATTGCTACCTTCCACTTGCCTAGCAATAGGTGGTTGATAAACACTCATTCTATCCAAAACGGATATTGCCCACATTTCTGTAGATCCCACTAGTTGTTAGCATAACATTTCAAGCACACCTCCCCAAGGGTTCAAGGTTTGTGAAGCTGTGGTAATGATTATTGGTAGTGGTTCTACCCAGATTCGACTTGTCTATCCAATACTGTGGACTTGATCGTGTGCTTAGGATACACCCTAACTCTAAAATAATCCATTGTGTTGGCCTTCAGCAATATTCATGCCAATTCTTACTTTGGCTTCCCAACTGGATGATTTTCGCCATTTGAAGGTTGGCCACCAAGAAGATGAAGCCCTATAGACTTGCCTCTGGCAAATTTAAATTAGTTTCCTCTTCAACACCCTTCTTAGGATGTTCATTCTCCCCATGATGTCTTGTTCTCATCATTATTTTGGTTAACACACGAAACAAGGCCCATCGAGCTTGTCAAAAAATATGTGTTGGCTTTTTGGTAATTTGGAGGTTAAAAATATAATTTTAAGTGTGCCAGTAAGGATTGAGTAATCATTTCAGATTCAAAATAAGTAAAAATACTTATCAGACGATTGTGTAAAATGTTCTTTTGCCTCAATGAATGAAACTTTATTGTTTGTCTTAAAGTGGGAAACAATTAATTGTGAGAGTACTTAATGTATAGCGAATGTAGTAGAATGGGAAGGAGAGACTGAGATAAAAACTAATGCAATCAATTAATTGAATAAGCCAATTACATAATTGTTACCTTATCACTTCTTGTTTCGAAGGTGAACTATCGAAACCAAGTTACAATAGTGTAAAACTATGATTATTCCTAATGCAAAGTAAATGAACAAACTGAAAGTAAAAGTAAGAAAATTGCAAAAGTTGTTGATTTGTTCGGAGTCCTTTCTTATTCCATCCTTCAACTATTTAGAGGCTTCCTCATACTTTGTGGCAACTGTTGAAATATATCTCCACGATCTCCATCATGTTAGAGACATGCATGACCTCCTTCCCTCCTTAGTTTTGAATTTGAAATCTGAGCATAACAATTAACTTTTACTTGCATCCTTTGAAGAATGATTGATTTCTCTAGTTCTCTATCGTTTACCCATCTCTTTGAATTGTCTTGCACTAACACATGGCATTTTGTAATCTTGCCACCTGTTTTCTCCCTGGATTGACACGTATTGTTTTGTGATTGGTGAGTTTGAATACAGCGAAAACATACATATTTTAATAAATTTTTTTAATACTAACAACTGCTTTTATTATTTTTAACATTTTCTTTCTTTTGTAGGTGTAGTCATAGTGGTAATCTTGAAGACGATGACTTTGCTCTTAATTTTCAAAGATGGTGGCGCTATTATGTCGAATAAAGAAGAATGTGAATTGTTTGACAAATGCTCATATGGAAGTAGTCTCCTCAACAAATCATTAAATTTTTTACGCAATTATTAAAGAAATTGTTTGAAAAGATATATAGTTCCTACGGAAACACCCACGCCACTTCGGAATTGGGAATTCTGTTGTGCTCCAAGACATATATGTCACTTTATGAAGGCTCGTTTCAAGTCTCTTTTAATAATCTAAATCGTTTATATTATAAGATTCACTGAGTAGATTATACATACAAAAAATTAAGTTGATTGGATATCCACAGGCCCTAAGAGCACATTTATTTATTTTTTTTAATTAACGGCTAACATAATTTTAATAATTTTTTTTAATAAAATTAGAATTTAATCATGAGATTTTGAATATCTAATTAATTTAATTTTTTACATGGATAATATTCTTGACCAACCTTACATTATGAACAAATTATCGAAAAATATCCGGTATCAATTCCCATTACAAGTCACAACAGCAACACCATCAGGTCCCTCGGGTTCCCCCGACAGCAAGGATAAAGGAAAAAATAAAAATAAAAAATTATTTTTTAAGAAAAATTACACAAAAAAAAAAAAAAAAAAAAAAACACACTCAAGGTTGACCTTTATAACAAAATAAATCTTTAATTTTATCAATTTAAATCCTAAATTTTTGATTTATTTTTCAAACCATCACCTTATTTTCGTCAAGTAAAACTAATAAAAAAAAATAATATTTTTGTCATTAAATTAAATATTGATGTACATAAAATATTTAAAATATCATTTTTCATTGAGTTTAATAAATAAAATATTATTTCTCGTTGATTTTAATAAACGAAAATAATCAAATAATTTAAATTAAAAAAAAAATAAATTTAAATTTTAAACTAACAAAATAAAAAATATATTTTATTATTAGAGTCAATGCCCACTTCTATTATATAATGTAATTCACATACCCACTTCTAGTATATAATGTAATGTATGTGTATGAATTTGGAAACTGAAATTGCATTTATCATCTCAGTTGGGTGACGGTCAGTTGCAGTGCTTAGATAGGAAATAATGGAGAAAGTGGAGGCTGAAGGGTTGTTCGAGGGCTGTGAAGAAGAAGAAGAAGAAGAAGAAGGGTATGATGGTGTTGTAGTGGGGTCTGGATATGGTGGTTCAGTGGCTGCTTGTCGGATGTCAATGGCCGGAATAAAGGTGTGTTTGATGGAGAAAGGCCGGCAATGGCAAGCTCATGACTTTCCCACCGACGCTTTCAAGTTAATGTCCTCGGCCAGGATGGAAAACACCAACTTGGGTTTCACTTTTGGTCCCAAAGATGCTTTATTTCAGGTCATTTTCTCTTCTCTTCATATGCATTTTTGTTTATGCAATTATCATATTTATAACAACAAATTATATATATATAAACGGTTTGATTCTGTTTTAAATTGGAACAATAACTATAAAATCACGAATAATATAGTACACCTATTTTAAGATTCAACAAATTGCACATTAAGAAAACTAAACCAAACTGTACAATTTAATTTGAATCCAACTGATCTGCAGTATTTTAATTATTTGCCCAGCCCTATTGCATTACATGCAAGACAGGCAGGCTACGTATATACCACCTAGTGAAAAGTCGCTTAGAATTTTAATGGAAAATGATGAGAGTTGAATAAATATGATTCGGCTTGGAAGGCCTTGAGTTTGAATCACTACAACTTAGAGACTAAGGCCAAGTTTGGGAACCTGTAAAAAAGTCAAAAAGTCAAAAAGTTACTCAAAAAGTTAAAAAGTTAACACTATTCACCAAAAGTCAACAATTACGGCTGTACAACTCCCAATTCGAATTTTTCTCTACAAATCAATTTTTACAATTTTTTATTACACATTTTTCCATAAAAAGTCAAAAAATTAACCCAAACATCCATATTTTCAACATCAATTTTTTAGTCTAAAAAGACAAAAAGTGCACTTATTTAGGACACCTCAAACAAGCCCTAAATATTTTAGTTTCTAAAATGAAAATTTTGTTACAAAAGACATTTAGAGATCAATTTTTATCGTTATGAGAATAGTCGCTATATATTGTCTTGAAAAGTCAAAAATAAGACTTTTCGTGAAATTTTTTTGAAAATGTCACTAATAAATACACTTTGAGAGACAAAATAATTTGGTCTCAAAAAGGTTTATTTTTCGAAACAAAAAATTTGGTTCTAAAAAGATAATAATTCATCACTAATATCTAATTTTCGTTGCTAAAAATATAATAACGACATTTTTTGCAACAAAAAAAAATTAGTTCCTAAAAAATAATTTTATCCCCAAATTTTAGTCCTTAAAATCTTATTTTTTTTATAATGAATTCTACTTCTTTGGAATAATCTTACATTTTTAGTAATAGTAGACAAATCAGAACAGCTTTACATACAGAGTTGGTGTAATTACCACCAAAACATAAATATAGACCTAATAACTATTATTGCAATAACCATTATTATAAGAAGACATCAAATTTAATGTAATTCTACCAAGTCTGTATTCATCAATTTTTTCTCTCTCCATTATATTAAATTGTGTAATTATATATCATCCATCATTACTAAAAAATAATAATGAGTTTACAAAAAAATATGTTTATATAAATGGATACACATAATAGCTTTAAGGAGATCAATAGTGTTACATGCATGGAATTAAAATAGATTAAAAGTGCACTGTGGTTATTTATTTTAAGCATGATCAACATCACACTCAAGAATAATCTCAATCACATATTATATATTTTTTGTGCAATTTTTATATTTTAATTTTATACGACTATCATTTTTCTGAACCAGGGCTTTTATGGTTGGCAAAATCTTTTTAACCATATGAAAATGACTAGTCTTCCATAAAATACAATAACTCGATTTTAGTCGTATTGGCCGAAGTCAACCCTGCATAAGTGGTTACATCCAAAACTTTACCAAGCTATTAATATTATAAATTTAGATTTAATTACTCATAAAATATTTATAATTTTTATCTTGTGGTTCAAATTCATTCGATACATGAAATTCAAATTCAATCCCAACCACATAATCTCTTTCGGCATAAATTCGGGATAGTTAAGGTGGAGTATATAGAATTCTTCTTACCAAAATACTCTTATAGATTGCCTAAAAATTTCCCTAATTTTTGGAAAAAAAAAAATCAATAAATCCTATTTTGTTCTTCAGATTACTATTGTGTTATCAAATTTCAATATAGGCAACTATCCCATTTGTTATAAAATATTGTCAAAAGGTTCATTCTTCCATAATGAGATATCTTATACTATTTTTACCCCTCATTTAATATGAACAATAATTTCATAAATATTTTAATCCAAGTAAAATTATATTTTTAATTATAAAAATTATGATATTGTATTTATAAAAAAATCATAAATCACAATAAAAAAATTACTAATAAGTTTTATTTTGTTTTGAAAATTACTATTGAATTATATCAAATGTCAATATTAATAAAGAAGTCCTATTTTCTTTTTTAATTTATAAATTGTTAAAAAATTCAATCATTCATAATTGTATATTTTACTTTAATTTTATTTTCTCATTAAAATATGAACCAACAATGTCATAAATAATTTATTTTATATAGTAATAAAATTGTTTTAATTATTGAAATTAAACAAATTTTCATAAGTATAAGATTCATCAATTATTTCATGCATCAAAAAATATATAAATTTATCATACTTTTCGTAACTCATTAGAATTTTAATAGAATTATCGCTTTTGGATTGTTTATATATATATATATGTGTGTAATCATAATTTGAGATAACCCAAAATGATGTATATTATATTATAATTGTTTCGATCCAATTGTTATTTATGATTTTTTTAATATAATATTAATATTTTTTACAATTAAATTTTTTAATTCTAATTAAGTTAAAATTATTTATAAAATTATTGTTCATATTAAATGAGAAGGGTAAAATTGAGATAAGATACACAATTATGGAACAATGGATCTTTTAAAATGGTGTATCTTATTTCAATTTCAATCTTCGCATTTACAATTGTGATAGAAATCTTCACACATATATGACCCCACAACCCCTACGCTCATCCCAACTCCTCATAATGTAGGACCTATACATACATGAGTGGAGCACACACACATGCCAAAATTAAATTGGGGGTTATGAAACCCCCAAAAGAGAGAGTCCCAAACATTTCTGTAAAAACTATCAACTCAATAATAATCTTAAAAGTAAAATAGAAATTATTTGTATTTTTTTAAAAATATTTTAATGAAAACATAATACCGAATACAGATAAAGACAACCATACATTCATCACCTGTACTCTCAAGTACAATAAAGTATATATATAGAGAGGAAGGGCCTGTTTGGCACAGCTTATAATCAGCTTATTCCAGCTTTCAGCTTAATTTAAGCTATTTTGATGTGTTTGGTTTAGCTTATAACTTATAGCTTATAGCTTTTTGGAAGTCAGAAATTAGCTTATTCTTTGAGTGGGGCAGGAGATGCTTTAAGAATAAGCTGGAAATCAGCTTAAGCTGAAAGTTATAAGCTATAAGCTGTTTGGGCATAATCTATAAGCAGTTTCCCACAGCTCTACCAAATAGGGCCGAAGTGTCCAACTCACAAATCTCAAAATCAATCTTCCTTTTACACTGTACATTTATTACGGAGAAATTACAAGCACATTTTTAAAATAATTATAGATTTAAAAAAAAGTTTATAATTTTAATTTTTAATACTGAATTGTTATATTTCCCCATATTCATTTATCTGTCCATTTTACACTTGCTTTGTCAGTTGAGATTAAATTCAATCAAACTTATCCGTTAAACCCCTTCTCTGCCACATCCAAAACATCATGCACAAATATAGACAAAGTTATATTCTAACTTAATTTTGGTAACTTTCTCACAAGAGTCTCACTCACCTTAGCATGGGTTAAGTAATTTAATAGTGAGCAAAAATTGTAAATTTGGGTTAAAGAAAATTCTGTGCATTGTATTAGGTGTCTGTACAAGATGATTCGGTAGCAGTAGTGGCCTGCGGGCTCGGCGGGGGTTCACTAGTGAATGCAGGAGTGATGATACCAGCCCCAATCCGCGCAAGAAGGAATCCAAAATGGCCCAAAGAATGGGAAAAAGATTGGGAGACGTGTGAAGCTTCTGCTTCATCCATGCCGAGAATACAAAGTGTTCCCATCATGTTTCCCAATGCCAAGGTCATGAAGGCAATAGCTGACGAAGATGGGTTTGAAGAAACCAGCAATGTCTCATTGAAGCTCAGTGTGAATTTTGATATAGAAGAACATCCATCCAATTCAACAAAGTTTCAGGAGATGGGCAGCTGCTTAGCATGTGGAAATTGTCTTGCTGGTTGCCCTTATAATGCCAAGAATTCTACAGACAAAAATTACTTGGTTTCTGCAGTACAGGTTTTTATCCTTTTCTTCATATTTTTTTAATTATATTTTATTTTTTTTAAAAAAATGAAAAAAGAAGTAATGACTTGTCATTTTCAAGAAATATGAAAAACTAACTCCAATTCTCCGATAGCTTTGTACATCAAATGTTATGTGAACACAATGAATTGAATCAGTTGCAATGCAAGTGAATGTTTTCACCTTGTATGCTAATCTTTTCTATCCTAAAATCAGATTTTGTGTGATTCAGGCAGGATGTACCATCAAAATACAATGCCAAGTTCAGTATGTGGTACAAAACCCAGATTACATTTGCGAAAAAGAAGACAAAGTTAGCAGGAAAAAAAGGCGGCGCTGGCATATATACCTCAATGAGAATGACTATGTAGCATCTGATTTTGTTATCCTCTCAGGTAATATATAACACAGCTATAGAAAATCGAAATCTTGTCAGAATTTTTAGTCAGACAAATTTTATGAACTTTTTAATTTTTTTTTTTTTTTTTTTCTTGAATCCTTCTACAGGTGGAGTGTTTGGCACAACTGATATACTATTCCGTTCTCAAATGAGAGGACTGAAACTTTCCGAGAGACTTGGATCAGGTTTTAGCTGTAACGGAAACAATGTCGCTTATCTTGCTGGTAGCTCTGCACCATTGGGTGCTTATGCTTTAGACAAGAAGCAATTTACAAAGATACCTTTCCAGGAGAGGCCAGGGCCATCAATCTCTTCATCGTACACCTCTTCATTGGGATTCACAATTCAGGTTGAAGTCTTATGTTCATATATTTAGGAGTTCTTCTTCCATAGTCTCATTCGCGTTTGTGATTAATGTCAAAATTGACACATGTAGTACAATTTAAAAATATTAAGGCTGACAAGTATATAGGCATATATCACTTTACAATTTTCCAAGCTCTTAAACCTTTTACTATTTGGTGCAGAGTGCAGTACTTCCAGTGGCATATCCTTACCTTCTATTTAAAGGGATCTTAACTTATGGATGGCCTTCTGGCTATTGGTTCCTACATGGTGTTATAGACAAGCTCAAACATGTGTTAGGAATGAAATCTAGCAAAGCAATGGTTCTCAATGCAATGGGATATGATGAGAGTGATGGCCAAATAACATTTGACAAGGACACTAACAGAATTCACTTTCAACCGCCCCATGATCATTCACTGCCTAAGAAAATTGGAGCGTTTCAAAAACTTACAAAGAAATTGGGAGGAATATTGTTCATGTCAAGGTATCGGAGCACGTCAGTTCATCTTTTAGGCGGTTGCAATGCATCATCAGACCCTTCACAAGGAGTTTGCAACCCCAATGGTCAAGTATTTGACACAAAGTCTCATAACTCAGTGCACCCCGGCCTCTATGTTTGTGATGCTTCCTTAATACCATGCTCTCTCGGCATAAATCCATGTCTAAGTATTGCCACAGTGGCTGAGCATGTAAGTAGGAACCTTGTGTCAGATGTTCTCAAGTACAAGAGCGACAAAGGTATGATTTTGGTAAATAACTTAGGTGATGCAAAGCCAGGCTCAATCACCAGTGTGAAGTTAGATAGCCACCTAAAATCAATGGTTGTGGTTAAAGAAACCATGAGAGGCTATGTCGGGGGTATGCCATGTACAGCTTATCTAAAGATGCAGATGAACTCTAGAACTCGGAAGGAATTGGATAGAAAAAGTAGACTTCACGGATTATCTCATCCTCTACTAAGAGGTAAAGTTGGAGGATATGTTTTATTTAATTCTCTGGAGACCGATAAATTACATATTGTAGATGGGGAGGTAGATTTGTGTGAAGTGGATGAAAGAACTCCGTATACGCAGTATATGCATTATTCTCTTCTTCTTGCAGCTTCTTCTGGCTCAAGGTCTGATATGATCTAAACTTAAAATTTACCTTCATTCTGACATTATTTTTGATATTTTTTTCACATAAATAACAGAATGGCAAAAACCTTGACCTAATAATCTTGAGGTTATGGTTTCAAGTCATGGGACAACCACTTGTGCATTATGCTAACCCAATCTTTTTCCTCCCAAACACATTAATGTATACTAATTGGGCGTTGGTTTTTTTTTTTTTTTACAGATACATTCTTGAAGGGAAGAAAGTATTGAATCCTTATCTCTTTGGATCATTTGCATGGAGCCAGACAATGACAATGACAATGAATGTGACATTTAATAAAGTCTGTATAGATAGTTCCAAGGAAGATATGCTGAGCTTGAAAGGGAAGCTTAGTATTTCCATGATAGAGCTCCTGAAGTGCTTAGTAAGCCTAGAAGGGAACATGAAAAGAAGGTTTGTAGGTGTACTATTACAAAATCTTTTCAGAACTTACATTTCACAGGTTCCACGAGGGAATCACAGGGACTTCAATCCATCAGAATTTCACCAAAAACCTTATCCAGAAAGTATTCTCCATGAGATACAAACAGGTACTCAAAATCATAAAAACCATAGATTTTTAGCTTACAAGTTCATTTGTACTTTAAATTGTTCCGACTCAATTCAATATGGTATTGAACCAATACTTTTGGACAACTACAACTAAAACAATAATTTTTCCTAGAGCACCTCATGGACTACATTAGTGCTCTTGTTTTCTTGTTTTCATTTTATTTATTTAATCTTTTTTACCTTTGGTATCTTAGTTCTCAATTTACTATTGCTTCTTTGGTAATTGAACAGAAGACGGGTTTATCATAAGTTGCAAACAATGGAAAAGAGAAAAGAAACTAAATCCCGTTCTCCTTATCAATGGTTATGCCTTTGAGAGTTATTGCCTACCCACAGAACCAAATGATTTGGTTAGAACTCTACTAGAGGAAGGGCACGAAACATGGCTGCTACAACCAAGATTACACCCCTTGAATCCTTCAAATGACTTCACCATTGAAGATATTGGCAGATTTGATATACCTGCTGGTAAAAATAAAAATAAAAATTATATTCTAAATGTAGTTACTTATTACCAACTAAATTTCTCTTTCTACAAACACTTTAACTCTTAATTTTATTGTGGCAGTGATCAATAAAATTCGTAAATTGCACAGGCCATTGATAAAAATACATGTGGTTGCACACTGTGCTGGAGGCTTAGCCATTCATATAGCTCTTATGGGAGGCCATGTCTCTGCAACCCATATTGCTTCTCTGTCTTGTACCAACTCTTCAATGTTCTTCAAGCTGACTACTTCATCCAAAGTCAAAATGTGGCTTCCCCTAATCCCGGTAAGCTTTATCTCTACCTAGTTCTCAAAAAATATGATAGGAAATTATTTTCCATCAAAAATAATTTGAATGTGGGAAAAATAATTTAAATATGGAAGCATTATGTTCTGATTCTTGAATCTTGAATCATTTGGAACTTATCAATAGTCAGATATCCACAATTTATTGACTTAAGCAGCATGTCTTCAGGTTATTGTAATTAAAAAGTTTGTTATATTTGTTTTAGATATGCATTTATTATTTATTTATCTATTTTTAAATATCTTGAATCAAATTGCAGATGTCAATGGTCATACTAGGCAAGAACAAGATCCTCCCTATGTTCAAGACATCAAAGGCAAGTTCACGACAACGGCTCCTGAAATCTATTGCTCGTTTGGTGCCACGTTACGAGAGATGCACTTGCGATGAATGTGAAGTCCTTTCTGGGATATTTGGCAACCCATTTTGGCATGACAACATAAGCCCGAGCATGCACTATTGGTTAAACAAACAAAACTTACCAAAGCTTCCAATGGCGGGATTTCCTCACCTTAGAAAGATTTGCAATGCCGGTTTCATTGTAGACAGTAATGGTAACAACTCATACTTGATACATCCCGAAAGAATGGCACTCCCTACGCTTTATATATCTGGTGGGCGGACTTTCCTTGTGACTCCTCAGACTACATTTCTTGCTAGCAACTACATGAAGTTGCACCATCCTGATTTTAGACATGAAAGGGTGGTTGTGGATGGTTTTGGTCATTCAGATTTATTGATCGGGGAAGAGTCCTATAAAAAAGTTTTCCCTCATATTATATCCCATATTGGATTAGCTGAACAAGGAAAAAATTATGCTTTGGGCAATGAGAGGAGAAGGCACAATACAGAGGCCTTAGCATGGGGTGGTGATCCATTAGAGGAAGGAAACAGAGGATTTTGGGGTTGTATTTCTCCTTTAGTTACAATCTGGTTGCTCTTGTTCTTAGTCATGGTAGTTTATATTTTTCATTAAAAATCCCTTTTGGTTGCCAAGAAAAGTTAGGAAAGAGAATGAATCAATCTTCATTAACAGATGAAAATAAGGCCTCCACTGAGCACAACTATTGGGCCTAGTTATTGTAAACCATTCAAGAAAGGATATAGAATCTAATTGTTGTATTCTTTTGTTTTCCAGAGTTTCATATGCAACCAAATGGAGGAAAAATTTTGCAGAGGAGAGAATTGTACACACTTGAATGTACTTGTTTTCATTTTATTGGACTGAAATGGTCAAATAAACATTTTAAGGCATGTGAAATAAATGATTTCACTATTTGCACATAGAATTCGAAGCAAGCCCATCCATTCGACATTGAAATCCTGTGGAAAATGAAACAACCCTTTCAAGAATAGGGCTGCAAATTGTCCTCTTTAAGTTTCTGGAAAAACATGTTTTTTGGTAGCTCCAAGGCCATGTTTGTTTAGCCAGGTAGGGCCAGATTGGATTAATATGGGTGTGGGTCCCACTATACCTTGTTTGGCGATGATTTGGGAAGGGGGTTTAACAGTGTGAGGGGCTTAGTAATCCTCTCAGGAGGGGGATTAGTTTGGCTAAATTTTGGGTAGGATTAGAAAAATAGTAAGTGAATTGAGTCTACTTTATATTAAAAAAAAAAAAAATTTATCAAGTGCACCTGTTTATTTTATTATTTGTTTTAGTTTTTTTTTTAATATAGAAATAATTTTTTTATTTATTTTATATAAAAATAATTTAACAATCTCATCACTAACCATCTCCCACACTATCATCAAAACAAACACACTTTTACTTAATCCTCTCACTAACAATCCTCATATTAACAATCTCTTAACTAACTATCCTCTTACTAACAATCACATTTAATTTAATCCACCAAACAAACGTGTCCCAAGTATAACTGAGTGATAGGAGGACTGCGGTGAGTTCCTCAAGTCCTTGTAATCAAAATCAATTATTTTACTACAAATATCATATTCATGCTTAACAATTGCTAGAAACAACCGTTGGAGAAAGTCTAAGCAAGAATAAAGTTGTACAAAATTGGCTTACCCTAATTTGGGTGAGACCATGTCTATACATAGTAAAATAAGATACACAGGAAAGAGGAATTAAATAATTACACAATCAAATCCTAATAACAAATCCCTAAATGCCCGTAATTTATAGAAATCACGGGATCTCCTAAATACACAATATTTTATATTCCAACATTCCCTCTCAAGCTGGATCAAAGATGTCAACCAAACCCAACTTGCTAATGGAAGACCGAAGTAGGGATGGTCCTATATATTTGGCAAAGATGTCGGCAGTTTGATCAGAAGATGGAACAAACGAGGGACATACAATGCCAGCTCTAATCTTTTCCCGGATGAAATTAATATCAATTCAATATGCTTAGTACGCTCATGAAGCACAAAGTTGAAGGCAAGTAAGATGGCAGACTTATTGTCGCAAAATAGCTTGGAGGAAATATTCTCCTCAAAGCCTAACTCAGTAAGAATGGACTGAAGCCATAGTAACTCACATGTCCCATGAGTCATGGCTTGGTACTCAGCTTCAGCTGATGATTAAGAAACATCTGCTTGTTTTTTGCTTTTCCAGGATAGAAGATGGGTACCAAGGAAAGTGCAAACCCTAGAAGTTAAACATCTGTCAATCAATGACCTACATAGTCTGCATCAGTAAAACAAGACAATCCTGTCTGAATCCCACCATTGAAGAATAAACCCAAACCTGGACATGACTTGAGGTATCTCAAGATGTGATGAACAGTATCAAGGTGAGCAGTACGAGGTGGATGCATAAACTAACTAACCACACTCACAGCAAATGTGAAATCTGGCATATATTAGTCAAATAGATCAAACGTCCTACCAATCTCTGGTGGCGAGATGGATCAGAAAGCAACTCACCAGACTCAGCCGAAATAGGAGTCGATGCAAGCTTGCACCCCATCATATCGATGTCTCGAAGAAGATCCAAAGTATACTTTTGTTGGGACAATGATATCCCACTATAAGAATGAGGTACTTCAATCCCCAAGAAAAATTTGAGAGGACCCAAGTCCTTGATGTCAAATACTCAACTAAGCTCCTGTTTTACCTTAGCAATACCAATGGTGTCATCTCCTGTAAGGATGATATTATCCACATAGACCAACAAAATAATACATCGACCATTGGGCTGACGACGAATGAAGCATGTATGGTCAGAGTGATACTAAAGATGAAACGGTGGAACCATGCCCGAGGAGATTGCTTCAAGCTATAGAGAAACTTATGCAGACGACAAACCTTGCCAGCATACTTCCCTTCAGCCCAAAACCTGGGTGGAGGATCCATGTAGATCGTTTCAAGTAAGTTCCTATGTAGAAAAGCATTATTGACATCATGTTGATGAAGGGACCAAGAGGAAAAGGCAGCCAAGGAAATAAGTAAACGAACAGTGGTCAATTTAGCCACCGGTGCAAATATAGCCCCAAAATCCTTGCCAGGAACCTGGGTAAAACCCTTAGGAACAAGACAAGCCTTATATCGTTCCATTGTACCATCAGCCAAGTTTTTGACAGTAAAAACCCACTTGCACCTAACAGTCGTCTCACCAGAAGGTAAAGAGATAAGATCCCAAGTGTGATTATGCTCCAAAGCAGCCATTTCAGTTTGTAGAGCCGTAACCCATTGGGGATTTTGAAGAGCCTCAGACATAGACAGCAGGATAGAGACCGACTTAAGTTTTCCAAGAAAAGACCGATGAGAAGCTGAAAGCTCATCATAACATAAAAACTGGGAAATAGGGTGATTAGTACTACTAAACTAACGAAAACGATTAGGGGGACGGTGTTCAAAGGTTGAATAATGAAAAGAAGCTAGGGAGTAAATAGTAGAGGGAGTGCCTGGGCCTGAGGGCGAAGAAGATACTGGAGGGGACGGAGCATGCGGACAACGAGAGTATGTCTGTAATGGCAGAGGACTGGCAGGTGCAGATGCAGGCGATGATGATGAAGCAAATGAATCAATGATAGGAATAGGGCGAGCACTCGGTGACACAACAGGAGGTGGTGCACTCGAGGCGGAATCCTGCAACTCATGTTTAGAACCAAAAAATGGCGTATCTTCGCAAAATGTGACATCCATAGAATGATAAAAATGATGAGACAACATATCATAGCACCTATAGCCTTTAGAGAGAGTTGAATAGCCCAAGAAGATGCATTTAAGAGACTTGTTATCTAACTTGGTACGAGTAGGACTACGATCCCGAACAAAACAAGTACAACCAAACACAAGAGGCACAAGAGGAAATAACACGGTATCTGGACGAAGTAATTGAAAAGGGGCCAACCCGTGAAGAATCCGACTTGGTGTCCGATTAATGAGGTAAACAGTAGTAAGCACAGCCATATGCTAGCAGGATTTAGGAACATTCATCCCACAAAGACATAATATGACGGTTTTTACGTTTAGCAATCCCATTTTGTTCAGGGGTGTAAGTACAAGTGAGTCGTTGCAAAATTTCTTGCTAATTAAGTTGAGAGCAAAATGCATCGGAGATGTACTCCCCCTCATTTCAGAACGAATATTGCGTACAACGGTGTGGAATTGGGTTTTGACCATTTGGAGAAATTGAATAAAAAGTGGAAGCACATCAGATTTCTTTTTAAGCAAATAAACCCAAGTACACCAAGAGTGGTCATCTATGAAAGTCACATAATACCGATGCCCAAAAAAAGACAAAATAGGAGAAGGACCCCAGATTTTAGAGTGAATAAGGTTAAACATACATGAGGCACGATATATGTGAGGAATATAAGAAGTACGAGTATGTTTAGACAGTTCACAAACAACATAATAAAACCGATGATCCCTGCAAGCTTTACTAAATGACGAAAAAAGTAAACATAAATAATTAAAGTTTGCATGTCCTAAATGAGCATGCCACAAGGCTAAAGTCTGAAAAGAAAAAACATAGGAAGACGACTTAGGTAACACAATTGCTTGTAGGACAAAAGTGGCAGGATGAGAAGGTGGTGGGTCTCCGAAGTAGTATAGCCTGTCGCGCTCAAGCCCCCTACCAAAAATCTTCTTCGAAGTCAGGTCCTGTAATAAACAATGAGTAGGTAAGAAAATAACAACACAATAAACGTTTTTAGCAAGGCGACTAACAAGGAGAAAATTATAAGCAAAACGGGGCACATATAATACAGAAGTAAGTATAATATCAGATGACAAGGACACAACACCCTTATGTTGGACATGTGAAATAGACCCATCAGCAAGACATACAGTCTGAGTGGCAATAGAGACGGAAGAGGATAAATAAGAAAACTCACCGGTCATATGATCATTGGCCCAAAATCTAGTACCCATATAGGTGCAGTGCGAACATGAAAGGCTGTAGGAGTATCTGTAGCAAGTGTGGCAGTGAAAGGGACACTTGGAGACATGGTAGTGAATAAACCAAGTTGCTTTTGAAGGTGACCAATCTGAGATTGAAGCTGATGAAGATCAACAAAATGAGTCGGTTGAGGAGTACTAGATGTGTCAGTAATAACAGCAGTATGGGGAGGGGCTGAAGGGCGTGCCCTTACAAAGCGTTGCTTCAACTCAGGATGAAGCTTGAAGCACCGTGCTTGGACATGACTAGCTGCGCCACAATGGTGGCAAATAACCTTGCTACTAGAAGCACGAGAACTAAACTTGGCAGCAAGGGCCATTTGATCTGAAACTGAAGATGAGGTAGGAATGAAGGAAGGAAATGGAGCAACCGGTTGAATCAATCGATGACGACGCTTATCGCTGTCAATAGTAGCAAAACCCTCATATAAGAATGGCATAGGTGATGTGTTCAGAATCTGAATACGAAGAGACTCAAATTTAGGTTTTAAACCTATCAGAAATTGATAGGTGTGCTGGCGAACATGACGAGCAAACACAATAGAAGCGGTAGTAGCTGGAAAATCACTCAATGGCTTATATTGTACTAACTCCTCCCAGCGAGACTGAAGATACCCAAAAAAATTCAGCAATGGTAAAACCCAAAGCTTCCTGTGAGGCATGAGAAATATCCTGATAGAGCTCGAAAATCCTAGCATCATTGTGGACATGTGAGCATCCAAACCTGCCTTCAATTTAGTAATACTAACATCCATACACAATAGAATTGATTTCAAACTTTCAAATTGGGTCTCATAGATTGAGTCTCACAATTATCCTGGTAGTCCCCACACATCTACCTTATTACTATATTCAAAACTATGACATTTTAAAAATAGAATAATTTCACACTTTAAAATATAGTAATAAGGAATAATTTCACCACCGTACTACCGATGTCGCCACTACAATCACCGCTACTGCCACAACCACTACCACATCCACAACCATAAAACCACCACCATTACCATCGTTAGAATTACTACCCTACTGTCACTGCTCTCACTATCATCACTACCTCCACCACTGTAACTATTACATTATCACCACTACTACTACCTTCACAAACATTACACTACTACCATTACCATTGTAAGAACCACTACTTTATTACCGTTTCCTGCCATTGTCACCACCATCAATGCCACAACCACCACTATCACAACCACAATACCACCTTACTACCACCACTAATGCCACAATGGCCTACCACCACTACTACTATCATCTTACTACCACTACTATTACTACCACTAATACTGCCACTGCCGCCGCCACTGCCGCCACCACTACCACGATTCACACGATTACTTCTACAACTATCAACACTATCATGATCTATACAAAATGTTAACTTATCTGTTACTAGCTTGTTAAAAATAATAGTAAAAAAAAATTATTCCATTCCATTAGTTTAATAGGTATAACCAAACATGAAAATGAGAATTATCATCATATTCTAATGTCATTCCATGTTGGCAATCAAACAATGGATATTCTATTCCATTCAACACTGTATTTCATTCTCACTTTCATTCCATTCCCACTTCATTTCATTCCATTCCCACTTCATTTCATTCCATCATACCAAACATACTCTAAGGAGGATGTCTTCTATTTCTCCCAAACTTATTAATACTAATTGTTTATATAGATCTTCCTCTATGTCTATCCTACTATTATTTACTCTTCTTCTTCTTCTTTTTTTCTTTTTTTTTTATACTCTCATTATCTATTTTTGTCTAGTTGTTTTTAGATATTTCTAATATTACTTATTTTATTTCATTATCTTTTTCTTTTTTTGTCATTTTTTTTGAACTATTCCAAACTATAATTACTTAATTCTATTATCTATTGCGTTTTTCAGATGAAACTAATTTAAATGGTTCTTATAGTGAATTTCCTTTGTAAGGGTAAGGATATGTCTAAATTTTCCTTCTTTTCTTTTTTAATGGCTACTTACTTATCTTTATTTTGTATTAAATGCCTAATTTCGTTTATAATTTTTAATTGATTGTCTTTGAAATTTTCGTTTAGTTCTTTTAATAACTTAACGATTGCGTGGGGGTGGCGGGGTTGTTGTTTGTATTTGATCCTCATGGGGTTGTTATATGTGTTTGATTATTTTTTCAGTTGATTTCTTACCAATTATCTTGGTGTGAGCTAAACATGATTTGGTGTTTTTTTTTTTGTGCCAATCTAATTGAAATTAGAAAGTTATACTATGATACTTTTTGCTCTTATCTTTCTTTATTGTTGTAATTCATATATAATGCATATTGATTTTAGCAATAAATTCATAAAAAGTCATTGGTTCTTAGTTTGATTAACAATAACTATTTCACCTACTTGCAATTCTTTTCTCTAAGATTTCATTTAGTTTACAATTTAGGAAAATATTCTACTAATTTACAAATATTTCTTGTTCCTTCCACTAAAATGCATTTTTTTCTATATAGAGCAAGGTTTTAAAAAGCGGCCGCAACCGTTACGTAACGCCGTTACGTAACGGTTGTGGTAGTTACCGCCACCCGTTACGGCCGCTTTTGCAGTGTGATTGAGATTCACAAATGTATCGGTCGTAGCGGCTGCTATAGCGGTCGTAACGGTGCCGTAACGGCCGTAACGGCCTGTTACGCACCGTTACGTAACGGTTCCGAATTGCTTCTTTAAAAAAAACACAACAAAAAAAAAAAAAATGAAAATGGGGGAAGAGAGATAGAAAGAGAAGAGGGAAGATGAAGAAACAAGAGATAGAGAGAGAGAATAGAGAAGATTAAGAACATGTTATTGATTTGTTGAAGTTGTAAGACCTATGCTATTCTATTCAGCTGCTATCACTTAACCATTTTGTTTGTGCGTGTCTATCTATATATTGTTTGATAATAATAATAATAATAATAATAATAATAATAATAATAATAATAAAAATAATAAGTGTGGTCATTATCTATTTGGCTTGATTAATATATATATATATATATTTAGGTTTTTATTTATTCTTACTTTTGTCATTGTTTATCTTATATATAATAGTTAGTGATTGATTTTTTGTATAATATAAAGTCATTAATTATTAAAATAAAATGTAAAAAACTCAGTTTATAGTGATTTAAAAATATGAAATATATTGGATCAAACTTAAAAATTTATAAAAATTGATCAATATTTATTTTAAAACTCAATAAATATGATCATGGAAAAAAAATGTGTATCGGTAATTTTTTTTCAAATTGTGCGAAAAATAAAAAAATTCACGGTTTCGGTTGCTGCAACCGTTACGCTACGGCCTTTACACCCCGCAACCGCAACCGCGCCACCGCCACCGTTACGGCGACCGCAACCGCTTTTCAGAACCTTGATATAGAGTGATGTTGGAGAAAAAAATTTCTGAGGAGAACGATGAGGAGCATGAGATCTTTGTTGTTAGAGCATCTCCAACAGTGCATCAATTGTTTCACCAAATTTGAGTAAAAACTTCCTTTGATATCAAGTGCTCCAACGGACGATTTTGGAGCTTCATCAAACCTTCAGTTGACCAGGAGGACGACCGGGTGAATGTCCGACCAATCAACTGGCTAATGTAATTTTTTTTTTTTTTTTTTTTTTTTTTTGCCTTGAGGTGGTTAACTGGGTGGACTACCCATGTAGACACCCCATTTTTTACCACCTTTAAGACTTAGGCGCCACTGATTGATCACCCAATGATGATTTGTACGCTAGTCTAAATGCTCAATTTCCTCAGCAGGAAACCTCAGTTTTGAGCCTCAAAAAACCTACAAATCTTGTGCCTTGTTTTTTGACCAAAACAGCAGTTTTTCAAGCCCAACCATCCAAGGAACTAGCAGACCCACTAGTGGCCTGCCGCCCACTTGTGTAAAAATTCAGATCTATTCGCCAACTATGCCAGCTGTCTCCACAGATGCATGCACTGTCTTAGTTGTATCTGTATGGATATTTTCAAGATGGTCTCATATATTTTTATATATAAATGACTCTCTCTCAAAAATTAGGGTTAGAAAAAATTGTGGAGAAAAAGTTTTGGAAAATATTTCTCTCTCTACATTTCTCTCTCTCCTTTGCAACTTCTATACCCTTTGCCTAGACACTCCAAACCAAACTTTGAGGGTTATTTGCTGAGGTGTTTGAGCTTGCATTTTAAGCTCTTGAGGGTGTGAAATTAGTGGTTTGTAATTCAAAGGGTCATTCCTCTTCAAGAGGTATAACTCCAAGCTTCTTTCCCTTATTCATTGACCATCATTTATTGTTATTTTTGTACTATTTTTCACCTGTATTTATGGGCTGAAACTTGTGGTTTAAGGCCATTAAAGGTAGAGGGGTGGATTACATTTCTTTGAACCTTGCTTCTTAGGCCTTTATCCATGTGTTTCCCATCTCTTCATTATCCTTTTTTGAGCTTTTTAACACTAATTTTCAAAGATTTTTCAAAGGCTAAAATGTGGTTTTGAAGTCCCAAAAATGGTAGGGTTAGCCTCCTCTCCTTACGTTTGTTTACTAGCTTAATTGCTCCATTATTTTAGCTTCTATTGGTAGATGTTTTTACCTTAATATCAGTTTTAGTCTATTTTAGGACTATTTTTAGTTGTTTATGTCATTTATGCTTTGTATTGCATGCTTGTAGTGTAACGGTTCTCATATGTTTGGTGTTTTAAGCATTAGACACCAACTTATTTGAGTTGATAGCATTTATTTCAAGCTTTCCATACTTGTGTTCACCTCTAATCATCTATGCACTTCTCTCATTTCTTGGCTTCTTCCTTGCTTTGAGAGTCGTTCAAACCGATTGCTTGTTTAAGCTTAAGATAAAGATTGTTGTGCTTAATGGTTCAATCTCATTGGAAGTTCATTACCAATGGTATGACATCTCTCTCATGCGTTAAACTAACCCTTGGTTTGACACTTCCCTCCTTTAGTGGACTTAATACTCGTTATGGGACTTAATCGATTAATGAATGGAAAGGTAATGAGATGGAATAATAAAATTAGGATAAAGTGAAGCAAGATAATAAAATCAACTTGGGTTCAATCGAACGTTAATTAAATCCATTGAGTCTTGAGTCGTTTCATACTTGTTAATGATGAAAACGGTTCAAGAGTCGATGTCAATCGCTTTCCTTGATCAACATCATGATAGGGAGGAGGTTCATGAGTCTTTAATTGTGAACTTATTGAAATTGTATCCCTTGATTCATAAGCCATCAAGCAATGAATCGATTGATGGCTTGTGAATCGAGCCTACCCCTTATTTGAGCTATTTGATGATAAGGAGAGGCAGGGTGGATAGACATTTCCTGAGAATGCTCTATTTGTGCTCTGTTTGTTTTCTATTGCAGTAGGAGAAACCCAACATTAGTAGCTGGCAGGCCACCTTTACTGGGCGGCAGGCCACTATTAGTGGGCAATCAGTCACCACTTTTGGCCTGCCAGCGACCTTTTTCAACCAGGCAGTACCACTTTCTTCACAGAGCAGAACAGAGGCTGAGGTGTAAAAACAATGCAGAGGCATTCTCAGGAGGAGGGGGGGGGGGAGAAATTCATATGCATGCATAAGCTATTTCCTCGCTCCTTGGGACCTATTAAATTTGTTTTTCTAATAGTAGTATGTTGTATAACTTGTAATTAATTACTTAGTTAATTAATTCCTTAATATAACTAGTTAGTTAGTTTAATTGGTTAATTTGTATTAATTAGTTAGAGTAGCTAGTTGATTTAACTTTGTATTGTAATTATTTAATTAGCTAGAGTAGTTAGTTAAATGCAGCATTGTAATAATTAGTTAACTAGCTTAGCTAATTCATTCATTCGGACCCTCCTACACGAGGGCAAACTTGTAATGTTGTGTATGTCTTCCAACCCCACGTCTTTCTCCCTTTCATTTTACCCGCTTATGATGGATAGTGCAAAACATCATATTTTGTTTAGCATTTTCCATGTATAAAGCATTCATTTGTCTAGCATGCATTAGGCTCGGTTTGTCATGCTAGCAAGCATTGTCGTTTAAAAACTTCTTTGAAAACGTGCTTAAGCCGTATGCTATCAAATTGATTTACATGCTATATTTGTAGCCGAGCCTATTAATTGCATATCGCATGTGTTGCATTAGTCATTTTGCATTAATTAGGAGCATGGATATTTTCTAATTCTTTTGTTTTGTTTTGGCTTACCATGGAGTACTAGGTGAGCATTTCATTGCTTTAGCATGTTGCATATGTGCGATTGTTGCCATGTTAAGCATAATTACCATGAGGCTAAATACTTACTTGATATATCTTTTTCAAGTGGTACATATTCGAAACAATTTTCAAATAGACATGAAATCAAAGTGTTTCAATTTTTGCAAATTAGTCTATACTTGTGTGCATCACATAATAATGTTAGCCCAATAAACAGATCAAGATCATATAATGTAAATAAGATTCACATCATGATTAGTAGAGGCTGATCTTTGATCGGGCGAGTCGGGTGCTTAATTCATAACGTTCCCCTCTCGTACCTAAGTTTCCGAGCCAAGACATTTTGGTGATGACAGATAAGTGGCCTTTGGCATGAGTCTCGAGTTTCCTAAATTTTTCAAAAATATTTAGGTGGCGACTCTGTAATCTGGCAAAGCGGTCCATTTTTTGCATTTTGATTCAAAATCGATTTTCCAAAAGATTTACCAGATTTGGACTCATTTGTGTTTATCTATTTCATATTGCACTTGTGGAATCAGATTCAAAACCATGGGAGTCCGAACTGTAGGGTTGATCGTATCCGAAAGGAGCACAAAAAGCAAGCTACAACCGGCTAGTGTAATTTTTTTTTTTTTTTTTTTTTTTTTTTGCCTTGACGTGGCATCCCGGAGGACATCCAGCAACGGTAATGAACAGTGATTTGATGAAAGAAAATTTGGTCCTCAATTTTATGAAAGAAAAGTGAAATCTTCGATTTGATACCGATTTAATAAAACCATTAGAGCTAAATAAGGACACCCTTTTTTTTTTTTTATCAAATTCAAATTTGATGATAAATTTGATACACCGTTAGAGATGGTCTTAGAGATTCAATTTTAACAAGGTAGGCGGAGGGACGGACCATGAGATAGCAATAATGACAAAGGAGAAGAGGCGCGGAAAAAGATCCAATGTAACAGGAGTCCCCCACCAAATGAGATTATTGTAAATTATTTTATGATATTATACATATAATAATTTTTATAATTTAAGATTTAGAATTATCATGATTTTTTATTTTTTTTTATGTAAATAACTTTACAAACTTGAATCTATTATTGCGAAAATAAATCAGAGATTTAGTATATGAATAAAAATAAACCCTAACAACTTATGAGAAAATAATTTTTCTTTTTTAACCCTTTTTAGAATAGCGTGAATTCAAAATAATTTAATTAATAATTTGAATGTCCTTTATAGGTCGAGAGAGAGGACTAGTTTTCTTATTCAATTTTATTCTACTTATTCATCAAAATAAGAGACTTGAAAACTACTCCATCTGTTAACCAATTACATAAAACTTTGTAACAAAATAGAACCATAATCTTAACAAATCTCTTATTTATATTGCCGCTATAAAGACTAAGGTTGCATTTGGTAGAATTTTGTAAATATGATTTAAGAGTATGAGTTGTATTTTGAGTTTGTGAGTTGTGGAATTATGATTTGAGTGTAGAAAATTTGTTTGGTTATGGTTTTTGAATAGAGTGTTGAATTGAGTGTGGAATTGAGTTTTGAAAGTTTGATTTGACATGTGAAGTAAGAAAATTTGTTTGGTTATGAGTTTTGAAAAGAGTTTTCAAAACTTAATTCAAATTATTATAACTCATAACAAAACACACTACTTTCACATTATTGAAAATTCTAATCAACACTCATAACCAAACTCTTTTTAAAATTCAATTAAAAAAGAAAATAACATTAATCAAATTTTTAATTGAAAATACTACAAAGGAAATAATTTTTTTTCAAAATAAATATTCAAAAAATTTAAATCATAAATATTTAAATAATTTAAATAATCTAAAAAATTTAATAAGTAAAAAATTAAAATAAATATCCAAAAAATTTAAATCGTAAAAATTTAAATAATTTAAATATTAAAAAAATTTATTGTTAATATTTTAAATTTAAAAACAACTCTACACTTAAATCGCAACCAAACACATAAAACAAAACTCAATTAAGAAATTATTTTTAAAACTCATAACCAAACACATAACTCGAAACTCCATACTACTTTCACAACTCTCTACACTCAAATCGTAACCACATACATAACAAAAAAATTAAAATATTTAAAAATATTTTTATAAAATAGAGTTTGAATTTATTTTTATAAAATATTTTAAAATTTAAAAAATTAAAATCGTAATATTTTGAAATTAAAATATTTAAAAATATTCAAAAAATTAAAAAATTAAAAAAATCGTAACATATTTAATTATTAAAATATTTAAAATCTTAACAAAATTAAAATATTTTTAAAATATTTAAAAAATTAAAATATTCATTTGAATTGGGTTTTGAAAAGAGTTTTGAATTATATGTTTGGTTATGAGTTTTGAAAAGTAATGATTATGTTTTGAATTGAGTTTTGAGAAATGTGTGTAGAATTATGATTTGAAAGCTCCAAACAAACAACACATTCAAATCAATGGTAGAATTATATTTTGAGAGACTTACCAAACGGAGCCTAAATAATTAATTTTTACGCTCCTATGTATGTTCCTTGGCGGCACACCGCCGCTGTTTGTTTTGTCTGAAGTTGGTAGAATTCGATTAATAATTTAGGGTTTGGTTATGGTGTGCAACTTACATCTTACACCTTACACCTTACACTTACACCTTTTGTGAAAAATTAAACCTTACACTTACACCTTTTTTGAGGTTGCACACCATATGCAACCCACTTACACCTTACACCTTACACTTACACCTTACACTTACACCTTATACTTATACTTACACCTTTCACTTATACTTTTTGTGTAAGTGACACATGATGTGCAATTGCACACTTAAGAAAACTCCAATAATTTAATGAACTCACATATATTTTGAAATAATGTCATGTGAATATGAATTCCTTTCAAGAGGTGTTAATAATCTCGAGGGTTGAGTCCCATCATCCAACCGCCATGGGATTAGACAAGAAAACATTCTCACTTTATAAAAGGCGTTGGGCTTAGTTTCAGTCTTCATCAACACTAGAGTTGTTGGGTTTTGTTTTGATAATTTAAATCATTTATTTTATAAGATTCTTTGTATATATCGTTCATAAAAATAAAAAATAAAAAAAAAAATGATTTAATAATTGTAATTTTTTCATTTTATGACATTTATCTACGAAAAAATTAACATTAAGTGTGTTTTTAAAAATAGATTATCTACTTTTTTTTATATAGATAAATGTGATAAAATAAAGACGTTACGATTATCAGATTAACTTAATTTTTTTCATACACGACATACACAAAGAGAACTACACTAAATAGCAAAGGATCCATTTCTAAAAGATCTGAAATGTTAGGGCAGTCAGCAGGAAACTGAAGGACCAACAGGAAATCACTATTGAATGACTAGCCATTGAGCCTTGATAATCCTACAACATGCTAGGTAACATTCCATAGTTTGACACATACAACCTTCTCGGTAACATTCCATGGTTTGTAGACAATTAATGTGACTGACACCAGAATAAAGGAGTCTCAATACTTCTATGACCCAGGAGCCACCAAACTGACAGTCACAAAACAGGAAAGTAAGAGAAAGGGTCATTCTGAGTTGAATTTCAAGCATTAGCTAGGCCTGAAAAAGGGTATCATCTACTACTGTAAATGAAACACAGATACACGATCCCTCCTACTCACAAAACAATCCACTAAAACAACCTCTTTAGCCTTACCCATCAATCTGCCTATAATTTCAACCACTAAGGTAAACAGTAACGGTGACAAAGGGTAACCCTTTCTCAGCATTTTTTTTTTTTTTTTTGATCAGTAAAAAGAAAGCTTTATTGATGGAGAACATACAAAGTATGATAAAGAACATTAATAAAGAGGAGAGCAAAGCTCTAAGTTAGTGAGAAACCAACATACAGAGCAAAAACAAAAAACCAAACAGAAAACAGAAAACAGACTCCAACAGCCACAAAAAAACAAACCGATAAGCTCAATCAATGACAAAAGACAACAACTTGAATTTACCACCCATCAATAGCAGCAAACAGCGTCACAACCCAGCAAACTAACAAACAACAACCAGCAAAAAAAAAAACCAAGAGTTGTAGCCATTACTGAGCATAACAGTCCAACATATCAGCCCACTGCTGAGCAAACCTTTAACAACCACCAAGGCTTGCAGCCAGGTTCTACCCATATAACAAAACAGCATAGCAGAAAAAAAATCACCAAGACTATGCAGCCACCAAAATATATTTGGACATAGCAGCATTGCAACCAGCTAGGCATAGCAGACCAACAGATCAGTTCAACCATCACACCCTTTTAACAATCACCAAGACTATGCAGCCGCAAAACTACACAGCAGACAAACCTGCAAAGAAATACCAGCAAAAACCAGGAGTTCACCCAACACCTCAATCAATGACAGAGCAGCAGCAACACATCTCCTCTGCTTCATACACCAGAACAGATCTCCTGCTTTAAACACCACTTGAGACATCTCCAGATCAAGGAAACAAAGCCCAACTGTGAAGTTAAAAACTACTCTTGATTTGTCTCCACTTGAAAACTAGATCATCAATTGAGAAGGGAAAATTCTTAATAGATGCTTTCAGCCAAAGTGCTACTCTGATTTTTATTATTTCACTCAGGCCAGAGAAATTGGGTTGAGTCTCTGAGAAAACACATTCGTTCCTGTGTTTCCGAAGAGACCAAAGAATAATTAGGGGGATAGCTCTCCAAATTTTCCTATCAAGGTTCTTGAATTTACCACCCATCCACCAATTGAGAAGACCATCCACTGAGTCATTTATGCACCAATAAAGCCCCTAATCATGAATTATAGAAGACCAAATCAGCCAAGAAAAAGGGCAATGGAGCAAAACATGAACAGCATATCCAGATTCAGCTCTACAAAAGGGGCAAAGGGTGGAAACACTGTTATCCAGGATGCCAATTCTGTGCATAAACTCAGCAGACTTATTCTGTTTTTCCAAGCCAGCCAACAAAAAAATGAAACCTTGGGGTTAAAGCTCTATTCCAAATATACTTACAGATTCTAAAATGAGGGCCAAGAATAGAGCTACTAAAAGAGTAAAGAGCAGACACAAAGAACTCACCAGGGCCTGCAGATGCACTAGCCCAGATGTATAAAGCTTATTTCATCATTACTTGAAACTTGAAATGAAGGCCATCATTTTAAATGTTTCCACCCTAGTGCAGGGATACATAAGTGGAGACCCCAAGTTAATTGACACCAAATATATATATATATATATAATATCATCAAAATTATAGTAAACTAAAGCCTACTCCACTGCCAAAAGGAACTCAAAGGCCACCAAAACCAACAACATTAAAACGAAAGAGAAAACCATGAATATATATACATATCTCAACTAGCTTGAAGGGAATGACCAAATAAAGTTATAAGAAAAGAAAGTAGCACCTCAGATAATGCATTAACAACAGATAAGCCTACACCTGTAGTCCCCCTGAGACACTGTAACCACTACTTGAACCACCAAATTTCCCACCAGCATGTAAAACCTGCACAATTTAATCGGAATACATTATTCATTGGATGCAAGTCGCTTGGAATCTGCAATGCACAAGTGAAACATGGAAGTAAGTGAAAAGTTGCAATAGCACATGAATGTTAGCTTAAAAGAAATGACTCCAAGCAAAATCTAACAACATAAAGTAATTGCAAAGTAGTATTTTGATATAACCCATTTTTTGTGAGTAAATAGAAATTACATAACCAGTTCATTTCAAAATCATAATAAGTATCAGCTATGAACATGGTGAAATCAAAAATACCATAAAAGTAAAAAAAACAATATATATATAGAAAAGGCAGCAACCACCTCTATAAGACATCTATGGTTATTATCTGTTATAGTTTTGTGTTTTGTTTAATTGTTTGAAGGGTATTTATGTGCTTAGGGCAACTCTATCTAATACAAATACATGTATCCCAAGGGAGAGAACCCTAAATTTTTGGTCTCTCTCTATTCAATGAAACCGATGAACCATGCAAGCTGATTAGATGCATGGGGGCAGAGAGCTCATTAACCGCATATGGGCTCTTTTCTTCTTCTTAGTGTACATTTAACTTGGTATCATAATGTCATTCTCGTATATTCTCATATTGTGGACCGAAAGGATTATGGTATTCTTCATTTACGATTGATATGTAAAAAATATATATATATATATTAATAATAAATAAATACAGCAGCATGATTGACTTGAAGAGTAGTGTTCACCGATAAATTTTTCAAAATTTTCTAAGTTCATTTGATATATTTTTTCTATTTCTTTGATGTTTGAAAAAATATGGCCTATTTTTCCAAGATCTTCAATCTACTTTGGTTTTGATCAAATGAATGCCTGTGAAGACTCTTCTATGGTTGTTGACCACACTGTTAGGAACGTTACCCAACCTTATTTTTCAGTTGCAGAAGGTTTTTTAGGCTCCACGGAGGTTCAGCTAGGGTGTTTTGAATACAATGAGTTTTTTCCTCTAGTTTTCTGCAGTTGTTGGTTTGTCTGAGTTGGTTTTGACACTATTTAAGTTTTCTTGTGGTTGAGTTTTGTCAGCTTTGTGAGCATTCCTTGAGATTTTCTAGGTTTGCGAGACATATTGAGGAAAATAGTGAATTAACCACTTAAAAAAAGAAGATTTTCTTTTCACGATTTCTCTCTTCCTTCTCTCTAACTTCTCTCTCTAAAAACCTCCTTCCCCGGCCTCTTTTTGGGGCTGGCCGGCCGCCGCCTTTGGCTATGGCGGTCGGCTGGCCTTGCTCGTTTCGGCGGCTGTTTTGTTAGCTTTTTCTTTCAATAAACTTGAGTCTCTCATTCTCCCACCTAGGTGTGTTTTTTATTGTCTTCAGGGCCTGCTCTGGTTTGTTTTCGGTTGTTTTCTTGTGCTTCATCCTTGCCGGTATAGCTGATTCATCAGGGGAGTCCAGGTGTTTCATTCGTGCGCTTTTGGCGAGTTGGAGCTTGAGGGGTGCATTTCGGTTCGTAGGCGATTCAGCTCTCTCCGGTTTTCATTCGAGCGCTCCTCGAGTGAGAGTTTGAGGGGTGAAATTCTACCGTATGTATGGAGGTGTCCCCGCGGGTGGTCGGTGTTCGGTGGGTGTGTGGAGTTTGGCAGTTGTCCTGATGGTTATGGAGTTTGGCAGCAGCTCGGGAGGTGATCTGTGGGTGTGTTCGCGGGTGTGTGATTTGTGGAGGTTGGAGTCTTCAGCAAGGGTGTGGGTGGTGGGAGGTTGGGTGTTGCAGCAGCTTAGGGGTCCTGAGGGGGAGCTTGCAAGGAGTGATGTGGGGGAGCTTGCAACGAGCTTGAATAAGTTTCTGTCAGGAGTGGAGCTTTGGCAATGAGGCAGCAGAGGTGATGTCCAGCCATGGAGTTGTAGCAGATGGGCATGGAGTGCAGCAGGTGGCGGTGGAGTGCAGCAGGTGGCGGTGGAGTGCAGCAGGTGGGCGTTGGAACAGTTTAGGTGCTAGGCGTGGCTGTGTTGCAGCATAGGCGTAGGGTGGTGATTAGAAGGGCAGCAGCTTTGGGAGTGATGTAGGGTTTAAAATATTGGGTTGCTTATTAGATGGTTTTCAGTTCGGGCTGTTGGGGTGTTGGTTTAGTTAGTTTAGTTTGATTTGGGTGCTTTGGTGGATTGTTTTGTGGGGACTCATGTATTTTAATTTTCTAGTTAAGCTCTTCTTAACTTTATTTAAAAAAATCGGGAGGCTTAGGGGTTGGTTGTATGGTCGCGAGTAGCAGTAGTAGGAGTATTTTTATACTACCGAATCTCTCTCGATGCTTCTCATCTTCCTGTACCTTTAATTTCATGCTGTTAAATGAAATTTTTCTTTACTGATAAAAAAAAAATATATTGAGGAAAATAGTAGCATATTGAAGACGGTCAAGTAATATGATAGCACAACAATGTGCAAAGAGCAAAATTGAGAACCAACCAAACTAATTAATAACCAACCAAACCAAACTAACTCCTCTTTTCAAGTTATAGGTGTAATTTGGTTGGACTAAAGTAATAAAAAATTTAAATTTAATATTTGTATAGTGTCTGAATGCTTATTATACAAAACTCAAACAATTTTCATATTTGTAATTTTATATATATATATATATATATATTTTATTTTCAAAAAATGCAATGATCGATTAAAGACATTTTTGTGTGTGTTTGAATTTGGGTAACCAATCCTACTCAAATTATCTAGGATAAACTTGAGCTTAAATTTGGACAAGTCGGTTGAGACAAATCCCCTAGGCTGAAGAGATCCTCAAATCGACCAAACCTGGCCAAGTTGCAGTGCAACTTCAAGCTAGTATTTATAATTTTTGTTGGGGGGTTTTTTTGGTGAAAAGGCCTTCATAGCAAGTTTTTGTTGCCAACACTCAACAAACAACTCAAATTTTGCTTCAAAGGACACTTGCTTGCACTATGAATAATCAATTCTCTCAAAGGAGCTATACTTTTGGGATAAACATGAATAATAAATAAGATTGAAAAACTTATTAATTTTCAAGACTTGTACATGATAATGATGACAATGGAAGCTCATAGAAAGTGCACTCTTGCATGCATTCTCAAAATTAGAAATAGAATAAAAGAGTGTTCGACTTGTCATGCTGATATAATCTGATACATATTAAGATTTTAGAGTTCTGATGTGACAACCCTATTCTCTATTATACTATTAATTCATTAATTATGTGAGTGTTAATGTGTTTGATATGAAATTTGATGTTAATTATGTGTTCATGTGATTTTTGAATGCCTATCTATTGATTGTAGTCATATCTATTACAATTTCTGCTATAATCTGGAATTGAGGGTTGTAGAGGCGTCAGAAACCAAAATTGATTAATTTATTGTGATTAGTGTAATTTTTAGAGCCTATGGTGAAATTTAATTAAAAATTGATTCGGATCAAATTAATTAGATTAAATTGAATTAAATTAAGTAAGGTTTTTTTTTGGGTGGATAAATTTTTTGGGTGGATAAATTATGAGCCTAGGCACTAACTCAACATTAAGTAAGGTATCATGCTTAATTAGCTTAAGCTAATCACCCACTATATATATGTTGAGTTAGTGTCTAGGCTCATAATTTTGAGCTCACCTTAACCATTATGCTGAGATTAAGCTATATAGAGAGGGAAATCTTCATCTTAGAGAGAGAGAGAAGCTCAATCTTGAGGAATTGACTTGAAGGATTGAAGATTTTGGAAGCTAGGCTCAAGAAATTGCTAAACCTAGCCTCATTGAAGATAGTAGGTAAGAGTTTGAACCTCAATTTGGGAGTTAAGTCACTTAAATTTGTGGATTTAAGAAGATAATAAGATTAAATGTGTGAGTTGAACAAAGATTGTAGGAATGGGGATGAAATTGTTCATACATGCAAGTATTTGGTTTGATTCTTCAAGTTTTGAGCATGAACTTTGATAATCATGTTGAATTAGGAGTTGTCACTTACATGCACTCGTGCTTTCTAAGTCTTGAAGGTTTGAAATACATGAATTCATGAATTGGAAGAGTTTCACACTCTTGAGCATGATCCTTGCCATCCATGTTGAATTTAGAAGATGGATATATAGAATTTTATCATTTTGGGCTTGAATTCTATGATTCATGATGAAATTAGAAGTTATATTGCACATGCATCATTGTTTCGTAAGTCTTAGAAGCTTAATTTTATGTTTGGAAAGTCATGAAAAGAGTTTCGAAATTAATCCTCACATGAATAAAGATTTGAGTTCAATTTTGGTAAATTCATGAGATTTTGAGCAAATGATTTATGGATGATCTTGTATTTGAGTTTTCTAAAATGTTTTTATGATTATCAAAGTGTTTTCATGAGTTTGGAATGGCCATGCAAGCTTTTACATGTTAAAATGGATTTTTGGAACTCAAATTTGCTGTCTTGAAACCTAGAAAATTCACAGTTGGCTCGAGCGACCAAGTGGTGGCTCGAGCCAACATTGCAAGTTCCCGGTATTTTGTACTCCACAAAAGCTGGCTCGAGCGACCAAATGGTGGCTCGAGCGAGCTCAATTTTTGCCTTCAGCTGGCTCTGGCTCTAGCTAATAGCTTATTTTCAGCATGTTTTCAAAAGATGTTTTGAGCGCATATCTTCGTTCCCACCTCTTTCCAGGTATTTTTAAGCATGAATAATGACTTATTGAGGACCAATAAGCTAAGAAACAACATAAGTAAATGATTAGGAAAGAGAGAAATGATTCATTTGGTCTGAACGTTGAATTTCATCCTTGGAGCATGAACCTTGAAATCCATATTCTTGAAAGAATTTCTAAGTATTATTTGAAGTTTGGATAAGTCACGCAAGTTCATGATTCGAACACTCTTAGGCATACATTGTGCATTCTAAATGAATTAAAAGGTTAGAAAGGAGCCTAAGAGAATTAAACAAGTTAAGGAGCGGATTAAATAGCATTGTGATCCGATTTTTGTATATGAATTGTGTAAGAGCATTCATGAGGACGAATCAACACTCTGAACACTGTGAGTAATATCTTAGTAAAGATATTTTCAAGTATGTTATTTTTCCAAATGCTACTTCTATATAAGTTTCATGGATTTGTTGATTTGAATTACGAATGAATATTCTATATGCCTAGAACATGATTTGGGCCCAAGGCCGTTTGATATGTTTGAATTGGGCCTAAGGCCGTTTGATACGTCTAATAAGAGTATGAATTGGGCCTAAGGCCGTTTGATATGTCTGAATTGGGCCTAAAGCCGTTTCCCATTTGATACATTTGAATATTATGATAGGCCAAAAGCCATTTGACTATCGTGATGGGCCAAAGGCCGTTTGAATATTATGATGGGCCAAAGGCCATTTGAATATTGTAATGGGTCAAAGGCCATTTGAATATGAATGTAATGGGCCAAAGGCCTCGTTTGAATGAAAAGGTGATCATGATCATGATCATGAATATGAAATGCGCATAGATATGAATATGGAAATAATAGGCCCGAAACCATTTGATACGTTTGAAGTGTTTGAATTGGGCCCGAGGCCATTTGATGAGTTGACAAAGTTATGCAATGGGCCCCGAGGCCATCTGATATGTTTGATAAGGATCTCAAATGGGCCCAAGGCCATTTGACATGTACAACAAAAACACAGAATGGGCCTAAGGCCGTTGGTATATGAAATATACGGGGTTCGATGTACTTAACATAAATCTCATTCATATAACCCCTTTACTTTGGTATTATTCACTAGGCTAACGCTCACTCTTATTTATATGTATGTAAGTGAGCAACGGGACGTTTAACCCTAGCCTTAGTGGAGTTTGAGAAAGGAACCCAAGTTTTGTGAAGTTAGCCTAGGTGCCTCACACAAGAGGCTTTGTTTATGATCTTTTGTATTTTCTTTTGCTATTTCCATTGGTCATGATGGACCATTTATATGTATAAGCTTTTGGTATAGCTGACTATGTGTTTGAATGATCCTGGGTATACAAGACGTTAACTACTAATATGTGGTGTGAGTTATTATTAAGTATATGTGAAATGTTTTGACATGCCATGTAAGCACCGCTCATTGGACAAAATTTTTAAGCCTGCTTTCGCATCTGGCCTCATATTATTAATTTTTAATTGATTTCTGTTTGAGGCCGTAGGTAATTTCATGATTGCTGGCCGGTTATGACCTTAATCTATAGGGACGGGTTCGGGTCATGACATCTGACAATGATATAAGTTGATTATTGCGAATATTTTAATACATATATTTCAATACCCGTTGCTTAAAACCATGAGATAGACTAGGGGCGTAGCTATCTTGATGGCAGTGATGTTAGTTGACACCACTGAACTTCAAAATTTTGTTAAAGAGTATATGTAAATTCCATATAAAAGTTTTGAGTATTAACAAATTGAACCCAATAGATCTAGAAATGAAATACTAAGTTTTGAAAGTTTACAAATTGACCCCAGTGGAGTTAAAAACAAAAATCAAACCTTATGCTGCATTTTTAATCTTCTATAAATAAATTCATAATTTGTTCATGTTAGAAACTTATTCCGTAGCATTTTTTTTAAACCACTCAAGTTGAGTTCATATAATCTAGAAACTACTCCATTTATGGCCAATTAGTGTCATAATGCAGTCTATTTTGTTTGTCTTTGTACCCCTTATTTGTTGATTTGTTTACCTATTTATTTGAGATTTGTCTCACATCACTTCTCTAAACTACCCAAGTTTGATTCATCCACATCTTCTCTAAATCACCCAAGTTCGAATTATATAATTTAAAGGCTACTCTACACATAATCAATTGATTTTATGTTGGATGTCTCAAATAATTCTAACAGTTAGTTATGTTGCGTTTATCCTCGAATAATTCTAACAATTTGTTCTCCCTTGAGTCTCAACAATATAGTTCTCTATTGACCATTGTAGTGTTTATTCTTATAAAATGTTTTTTTTTTTTTTTTGAAATACTAAGATTTTTTTAATTTAGTAATTTGAATTGTTTTTTTTCAATGTAATCGAAAATATATATGTGATTTACAAGTATCATGTGAATGCTAATATTATTAATAGGTTTTGTAGAACTAAAAATACAAAATAATAACATTAATGATGACTTGTTAAATGACACCACTGATTGAAATTCCTAGCTACACCACTGAGGAGGACTCTCATTTGGCCATTTTCATTTCTTCATGGTTCTTATTGGTTTTCTATCCTTCCTAATCCAATTTATTGTTAGGAGTTGAACTTGTTATGGGTATCTCGAGTTTAATCTGACAATCTTAAAAATTCAACAAAATTATCGTTTTGCTAATAAACGTCCAAATCTCTGCATAAACTTCCTACTAATCACCATTCCATCACAAAGTGTACTTTGCTTGGACAGTACTCCCAACTTTGTATTTTTTAGAATTCTTTTCTTGCAAAACTTAATATCTCATTTGTTCTCCTCCTTTTTATAAACAGAATTGCTTGACAACCTTTACTTTGCTCTTAAGACTCCTATAATTAGCAATCATTCTTTTCCTATCCATATGAAACTCAACAAAGTTTTCAGAGTTCTATTTCCAAAAATGGCAATCTCACCAACCAACAACTTCACAGCCCTTCCTCCCATCATCAGCGGAGCTTTCAAGTTTGCATCGGATTGCAATTTATCAGAGTCATCCACACTCCTCTGCAATTTTCTCAGACAGGAAGGAGTGCAATCGATAGATGCACGAGACAACACTCTCCTCCACTTTCTCACCATATACGACAATTTATCCGCCTTCCAGATGCTTCTTGTGGATGGTATACTAACGAATGAAGAGCTCACAATAGGTAAATGTTGAATCGTTATTAACTCACCTAAAAATTTAAGTTTAATTTTTTTCAACAAGCTTTCTCACATGGCAAAACTCTCTTTTATTAGTGATTCAAATATGGACAAAAATCTCGCCACCCATATTACTTTAACCATCTATTCTGCTTATTTTCTTTTAAATTTTAGTATGTAGATCATTTATTAAAAAATATATAATAAAAAACAAAAATCAAATTAATCTATTAACTGTAACCATATAATTGTGTTGTCTTTATAAAGATGACAAAAATGATATACTATTATCATTAGATCAATTTTGAATTTTTTTAATAGAAATTCTACACAATAAGCAAAATTGATCATCGAATTAGTGTACTTTTAATTAGAAACGACAAACTAAAAATACCTCTCCTCTAACTTTTAAATAATCATTTTTTCTTTCAATTCTTCAACTTATTTAAACTAATTTTTTAATTTAAAAAAAAAAAAAAACCCCATAAACTATACCAAATAATTTTATTGGGTGCCCCACAGACTAAACTCAACGGCCCAATCCACTTATTGGAGAAAAGCTAAGTTATTTAATTGTTGAGTAGATAATGAGGTTTAAATTTCTAATTATAAAATTTATTATTTGTTCTAATATCATATTAACTAGTAACTCATCGAAAAATCTTAACTACTTGAGCGAAGGATAACTTTATTATTTATTTTCACTTCACTAGGAAATAAAAATGGCGACACGGTGTTGCATGAGACTGCAAGGTTCGGTCAGAAAGAAATTATGGAGGTGTTGTTGGAGTATGAGAGAGATTTGGTTATGGTGAACAATAGTTCAGGAGAGACTCCTCTATTCATTGCGGCTTTGTGCGGAAAGAATGATGTTTTCGATCTTCTCATTAGAGATGGAAGAATTCACAGTGATCATAGTGTGATGACGAGAGCTGATGTTTCCACTGTTCTTCATGCTGCTAACATGGGAGACTATTTTAGTGAGCTCATTTCTCTCTTTTCAATGAATTCAAAATATTTTTCAATTGGAGCTTTCCTCATTACTTTTATCAAATAATACCACTTATCCTAGTGAGTTTTACGAACTTACTAGACCAGAAATTTCTCAAACTCAAACATTTACTTTTCTAGTTAGAGATTGTTGGAATTATCATTTCTATCTAGTACCGCGAGTGAATCAAAAGTTGAATTTACATTGGATTTATTAGTCCATCAGCCCACATAGTTGTTCATGTATGAGTAGAAGATTTGGCCACTCAAAACTAGTACTCATTAATTTATTCAAAAAAATGTCGGATTGTGATTCTACTTAGTATGAGACCACTTACACTTATAATGAATTTGTATTTTTTTGTGCAGAAATTTTGAATACCTAGCAATTCTCTTATTTTTTGAATTTTATGTGAAGCACTGACAAAACTAAAATGATCAAATACGTACATGATTTAAAATTTTAAAATATGCATTTTTTTTTTCATTTTCTTCATTAATCTTTTTTTGGTAAAATGCTAAAAATATCCCTCATATTACTGATTTTGAACAGTGCTACTAATATTAGGGATTAAAATGTAACAAAATGCATATTTGAGAGACCATTTGTATAATTAACCCTTTATTCATCTAAAGGAAAACTACTAATTAGATAACTAACTAATTGAATTTAATATATATATATATAGATATTGTGTGAACTAGATCTTGCTATGAGCATATTGGAAACATTCCCTAAACTTGCTCACAAGTATGATGGCAAAGGAAGGACTCCCTTGGATCTGCTAGCCACAAAACCCTTGTCCTTTAATAGTGGCTCACCTTATTCCTTGGTCAATTTGGGCAGGAGGCCTTTCATTCCCCTCCAGCTTATTGCAATATTTGTATATTTTTGTAAGTCCTACCATTACTATATATTAATAGTCTTTTCCATAAATAAAGAAATCGTAATACATATTAAATGAGATAGATTGTTTATCTATCAACTATCCAACAAAAACGAGTCTTTATCTCCTACCTGTAAAATTTTTCGCTCCATGATTTGATTTGAAAAATACTTGGAGACTAAGAAGTATGGACACTTCTAAGAAGATAGCATGTCATGTCTGACACCAATATGCCACTCGTCGGACACTTTCCAACACTTAGACACATAAAACATAGGGCAAATTACACAAATAGTCCCTATAGTTTGGGGCTTGTGTCACTTTGGTCCTTAACTTTTCAATTGTGACACATTTGACCCTGAATTTTGAATCTTGTTCCAAATAAGGACAATTGAATATATAATTAGATTTTTCAAGGGTAAAATTGTCAATTCGATAAAATATAAACTAATTTGACAAAAATAAATGTCAAACAAATATTTTTGAATTTTTAAAAATTATTTCTACCTACTAAAAATAAAATTATGTAAGATAAATCTTTTAGAGATTTATTTATTTTTTTTACCAAATTAATTTTTATTATGTGTTTGGATGATGATCATGTAAAATTAATTTTAAAAAATTAATCATGTAATTTTTATTAATTTTCCCACCAAGATTTGAGCATACCAGTAAAACCAGTAGTAATTAAAGTAACAATTTCAGGTTGAGTATATTGGGGATAGTTGGAGAGATAACTGTTGGAGACCATAGATAAATGATTTAATTTTTGAAGGATTTGATCTTCACTTAGACCATCAATATTCCATTCATATAATTTTTTAGCAGAAACAGAAAATTGATTATTAATATTATTTTCTTCAAATTGTAAATCGACAAGAGTAGGTTTATTATACCAATTCTTAGTAGTGTGGGGATTAACTTTTGGATAATGGATTTTTGTAGCTTGGAATTGTTGGGCGAATTGATTTATCTCATTATCGGTATCGGATGGAGTAGAATTGGGATCAATATCAAATTGTTGATTTAGAACAGTAATACCTTTATCTTTAGAAGGTGAAGGAGTATCATTGGTAGATAATTTGCTAAGTAATTTTTCAATAGCTTGAATAGTAGATGATTGGTCATTTGTAACTAAACTAGTTCTTTTGGAACGATTAGTAGGCAGGTTTATTAAAGGCGTATCTAGAGTTTGTGTATTAGATGAACTGGGAATAGATTCTAAATTGGTTTCTATTTTATCTAATTGTTTACCAATAGTGTTTAAACATTGATTTGTATAATTATTTTGTTCAATGACCTTTTTAATTTCATTATCATTGCCAGGTAATTTAAAAGGTGAAGCAGAAATGTCAGTTCCTTGTTGATTAAGGATAATGTTTTCTAACGGAGGATGACTAGAGGTAACAGTAGTGGAAGCAGAGGTTTTCCATTTGCGTTTGGTAATTGTATTGATTTGTTTGTAATATTTGTCAACATATTCAAGTAAAGGTAATTCAAAACCATATTGAATCATAAAATCATACCATTCCTGGGATATTTGAGACATTTGAGCAGAAGTATATTTAGCATAATAAGCATGTCGCTGAGTGCGATTAGCTTTTGATTTGAAATCAATAAGTAATTGTTCAAGATTGGGAGTAAAGTCTTTTTTGATTGTTAACAATTGAGGATTAACAGGTGGTGTGAATTCTTCCATATCAGTTTGAGTGGGAGAATTAGTTGAATTAATGTCTTCTTCAGGAAAATGAGTATGGGTTGAATAAACAGGTTTACTAATCTGGGAAGTTGTAGAATTATCAATTCCTTTTAATTTATTTTGATTAGAAGGACCAATATGTGGACCAAAATGGATTTGACTATGTTGTCGGAACAAAGGAGTAGTAAATATTTCATCTTCAGTTTCAGTTTCAGTAGGGACACTAGATGTACTATGTCTAGAAGATTGACTACGATTAAATTTAATATGAACAGAACCATCATTAAATTGTTGAATATCTTGGATATCAGTTATAGATGATTGTTGTTGATTATGTTTGTAATGTTCATTAACAGTAATCCATTCATTAGGTAAATCAACATTTTTCCATTCAATCATTTGGGGAACATTAATATGTGAATCAGTACTACTACTTTGAATTAACAAAGTTTTATCTTTAGGTGATTTATGCAAAGCATGAACATTTAAATTAGTTTTCATACATTTATAGTGAACACGATAAATTAAAGCAATATTATGAGTTTTAGTCATCATGTTAGTAAATGAACCATGTAATTGAATATTTAAAGTTAAGGCATGTAAAATATTTAGATCTTTTAAACTAAGTGTAAAATCAGGAAAACAATTAAAATGTACTGGACCTTTATGAAGACCAGTTTCCATCATACCTATTAAACTATCGTTGTAGTTAAGGAATCGAGCATCTCGTAAACATAATAAAACAGAAGTATTTTTACCTTGTGGAGTTAATGGTTTAATACCAACTTGAATTAATCCTATATGAATAAAATTGTAATCATTTTTTAAATATCTTTTAATAAGTTGAGCATCAAATAATTGACAAGTTTCCCTAGGTTTTTCCAAAGCATAAACTTGTTCCATAGTTTTAACATGCAAAGTAAATTTAAAAGTATTCTGTACAAAAGAAGTTTTATAAATTTCTTTGATTGGTAATTTTGGTATATTCCAGTCTACATTAATTTGATCATTTTGTATTTCAACATCTTCTTCATTAATTACTAAACCATGATTAGGTATGGAAGGCAAAGTAGTTGACCTAGAACTTACTGATGAGTTACTTCTAAATAATCGACTCATTGTTCTGTTTAATTAATCAGTTTTACAATTATCTTAATACAGACCCTATTCTGGTCAAGTTATCACAGACCAAAGTGGTTTAATACAGGCCCTATCCTAAATGTCCACACTGCCTAACTCTAAGGACTTACTCCGGACAGGAAATGGAAGTGGGTGATGCAAACCAGGTGGATAACAGACTGAGCTTGTGGGTGATTAAGATGGAATTGAAAACTAGACTAATCAAATAAACAATAGGAACGATTAATTGGAAGAAACTAAACAGTTAGAAACAGGATACAACATAACTTAGGCTCTGATACCATAACGCGGAAGCAGCAACAAACAATGAAAGAGATGGATTACGAAATCAAAGATGAACCAAATTAAACCAAGACAGTAATAGGAATGCACAAACCAAAATATTTTCAAAACACTTAATTAAATTAAATACAGAAAATAACTAACTTGCACTTACAATTGTTGTAATCTGCAAGGATCTTTTAATTAGGTTGAACAGAACGGAGAAATATAAACCTCACTCAGAGCACTCTAATTTCTTGCTACCTAAAGGGTTGAAGGAAAAATTGAACTCCCCGAGTGATTACAATGAATTACAATATATAGAATAAAATTAACTATGCAGCATGTGAACTGTCTGAAGGCAGCTGGCAGCATTAGAGACTGGGCAGGGCTGTCGGTTGCTTTCGGCTGATTGATTGAACAGTTGAGAAGCTTTAACAAAAGTTGATTGAGCAAATAGTGATGTGAACAGTAAAAGTGAACAGTAGCTTATACTATTCATCACTTTCGGTGAAGCATGTGAATAAAGGAGTCAAAATAAATACAAATTGGCAGCTTTTCTCAAAAGAGTATTGATTGAAGCCATTTTTGTATTTATAAAGAATCCTAAGTTGATTAGGCATATGGATACTGAGCATCTTGAAACTCGGGACGTCCATATGGAATGGATTGAGTAGTTGATCCTTCAGAAGATGGAGCTGAACTGTCTGAACTTTCTTCTGAATCATCTGAACTGGTTGATTGAGCCTGAGCTCGATCCACAAGTTGCCGAGCCATCTGGAACATTTCATCACGGGAAGGCTTGGTCTTGACTTTGGATTTAGCTTTGGGCTGAGCAGGAGGTGAAATGGGCTTAGCCTTTGATTTGGATTTTGACTTGGGTCTTGAATGATCTTTGTCTTTGGGTTGGTCCGGAATTGTAGGCACTTTGGACTTTCCCTTGGATTTGGATTTGGATGATCTGGGCTTGGAGCCACTAGAAGAGGGGCTTCCAAGATTGACTGGGGGAAGACTGGGCTGTCTTCCTTGACTGATTGCAGCAGTTGGGTTCTGCTGGGCTTTGACTTTGGCAGGAGTTAGAGCACATTGATCTGGAGGAAATTCCTCATGAACAATTTCAATAATTCGGGGCACATTGAACTTGGCCCACCATTTGACTGAGTGTTAGCGGATAATTATGTTATCAACAATCCCATAATGCCATTTGAATATCCAGGGGATTTTGTATTTGGATATAAAATTGAGCAATATAGGAAATTGTTGTTGATGAGCTGTAAAGGGGTAAACAGTAGCAAAAAAGGCAATTGTTTCATTGAGAGAACTGGGGAGGATTTCTGAAATGGCGCCATAATGTGTCCACCATCTCATAAACCAGGCTGGTAACTCGGATTTGAATTTTTGATCAAAGGAAATAAACCAGGAGTGACTGAAAGACTCATTTTGGTACAAGAATAATTTGAACCAAGCATCAACATAATCATGATAATTATATTGAATGGAGTGACCAGGTAAATCTCGAAGCAGATTAGGATTGCCCCATTCTGCAAGAGAGACAATATTATGAATGTAGAGTGAATGGTATAGGATCTTGTAAGCATAAGTTCGATCCTGAATTTAATTTTAAAAAATTAATCATGTAATTTTTATTAATTTTACATAATTTTATCATTGGTGGATAAAAATAATTTTAAAAAAATTAAAAATATTTTTTTGACATTTATTTTTGTCAAATTAGTTTATATTTTATCAAATTGACGATTTTACCCTTGAAAAATCTAATAATATTTTCAATTGTCCTTATTTGAAACAAGATTCAAAATTCAGGGTCAAATGTGTCATAATTGAAAAGTCAGGGACCAAAGTGACACAAGTCCCAAACTATAGGGACTATTAGTGTAATTAATCCTAAAACATATTACAAGTTCAAATAAAATAACTTAAAATTATATGATAAAATAAAAACAATGTAAATTTATACTTATTCTCCTCCTTTAGACTTTAAAATTATTATTTTGATTTAAATATTCACACACACACGTATATATATATATGATATGTAATAATTAATTATTTCTATAACATAGTATAAATATATAAAATTATATATTTTACGTGTGTTTTCCACATGTCTTGTCTTACGTTTTCTTAAAATTATGTATCGATATGTCCGTGTCGTGTTGTGTCCATATCCGTATCATGTCATGTCACGTATCCATGCTTTCCTAGCTCAGAGAGTACTCTATCAAAAAAAATTTAGGTATTGTCTTTGTTTGTTATTAAGTAGGTATTCCATCGATGGTTTATGGGTGGAAACATGCTGGTGATGAGGAAAATCAACATCAAAATGGACATAATATCTCCAAGTTAGGGCATTTGGCAACAAAATTAATCCCAGGTTCGATTTTTTTTTTTTTTTTTTTTTTTTTAACTACAAAAAATTTAAAAATAAAAAATAAAAATTTCACTCTATGCCCAGTTTTTTCATCTCCCACGTTGAATATGACATTTATCGTGTTGATCCACGTAAACAAGAAGTAAAAAAAAAAAAAATGAAATTCATTGGCAATATATATAGTAATCAATAAGTGTGGCTTTGCAAGTCATATATATATATGATTACGTATATGTTGCATTTTCAATAGGAGTTTGTTTTTTTAATCCCTAGTTTATTTTTCTATTTTCACCTAATTAGCTATTTCTTACCACAGGATTCAGAAGGATTCTCAGAGATTGGTTGCTCTTACTCTTTAATTATGATAAAATTATTATATGCTCTATACTCTTAACCCCATTTTATGTGGCTCCTGGATTTATTATGACATTTACCCAAAAACACCACATTTCTTATTTGAGTTAGAAAGTCTATTAGTATTTTAATAATAATTGATCTCTTATAAACTTGTTACTATGATTATAGATAGGGTCTTGTTCTCTCCTTATTATTCCTTCTCTTCTTTCTCCAAGTTTTTCCTTGGCTTAGAGAAATTGATAATGCAAAGCAAAAACATGAATTTGCACTCGCACTGGCAGAAAAGCTAGTAAATGAAGAGAGTGATTGGAATCATTATTCACATACAAACCCAATTGTTCACGCAATGGAGAATGGCATCATTGAGTTGGTTAAGGAGATTTTGATAAATTTCCCTGATGCCACATATAGCCTTGACAAGAATGGAAAGAACATCCTGCGCATAGTCTCTGAGCAAAAAGACAGAATTCTATATGACTACTTGAAGAAAAATGTTGATCACGAGGATGGGATGTTGTCGGATGTTAATAATAATGGGAACATTGTATTGCATCTGGCGGCCAACTTGGGAACCAGTCCTAAAATTGTTCCTAGACACTTGAACTGGATGACATGGGATGTATGTTGGTTTAAGGTACGATTAAATGTATTTAGTTTAGGAAAACAATATTTGTTACCAGATAAATTTCATCGTTTATTATTATTATTAGGCAAACTCTCTATTATAATTTTTTGTTTCTAAAAGGTATCGAGCTCTTAAGAGTATCGCTTGCACATGCAGTCCCTTATTCAACACGAACTATATAACTTTTCAATAATGCACACCCTATAGTACCCTAGCAAATCGACACCAATAATAAGAAACCAAATCCTTTGTAGCTTTTTGTTTTGTCTCTCTGTCCGAAAGCCCCTCTACTATATTGGATTAGAGTCAAAGAGAGATAAATCGTATGGTGGAGAAAAAATTTAGGAGGGGACAGAAGAAAGTGAGATAAGAGGCTCCTCAGCCCAATAATAAGAATGAGAAAATCTTAGTTGTTGTATGAGAACACTTTTTAGTAACTCATTGTTCAACAATTCAACTGTTGAAAAGGTTAGGGTCATCATAATTAGACATGTTACTAAAGAGAAGCCAACCCCTTGTAGTATAATGGAAAAATTGCATCCTTAGGCCCTAACCAAAACTCCACACTAATATATATTCGGTTTACAACCATTGTACCCTAGCAAATCAATACCAATAACAAAGAGCCATATCCTACGTTCCACTGTCCTTTGTAACTTTGTCCCCAAAGCCCCTCATTGATCATGATTAAAGTTAAAGAGATATATTGTATGGTAGAGAAAATGTTTGGGACAAAGGAACAAAAGAGAGTATGATAAATGATCCTCCGTCCCATACTAAGAACAAGAAAGTACTAGTTGTAGTATGGGAACAACGTCTTTCCAGTAACTTGATGTTCAATTGTAAGAGAAGTTGGGGCCCATCACAATTGCACATGTTACTGGAGAGAAACTAGCCCCGAGTAATATAATGAAGAAGTTGCATCCTTAAGTCGTAAAACTTTAAGCTAACATATATTCGACTTGTTCTTTATTCTTTTTTTCCACAGCACGTGTAGGATGACTCTCCTCCACACTTTTTGTAGCATGAAAACTCTAATGGAATGACAGCAAAAGAACTATTTGAAGGAAACCACATAGACCTACGAGACAAGGTTGAGAAAGCTTTCAAAGATATGAACAACGGGCTCATGCTTGTTGCCGCTCTCACTGGCACACTCAACTATGCGACACTCATCACCCTTCCTAGAGGTTATGATCAAGAACACACAAGTAAAACCTATGGCGAGCCCCGTTCTTCTTATCCGTAAGGATTCACATGATGATACTATGAAGTTCTTATGGAACATAGGTATTGGTCTATTTTCTTCCCTATTCGCCTTGGTTGCCATGCTTTCACTTTAGTTGTCACAATTTCGTAGCAACGAGTTCTATATAGCATTGCCATTAAGATATATTGTTGCTAATAACTACCCTAGCTTGCTCCACAATCTTCACTATCACAGGATGTTTGAAAGCCTATTTTCTTGATCGCATAGATTTTAATGTAGATACTTATGTGTGGTCATTTAGTGTTATGATGCCCTAAGTTATGTAGACGCATTATACCTGACCTTTTATTACATGTTCTTTGTGATTGGTTCACTCTAATATAAAAGTCAGGACAAGTATAATCGGTCTACTTAATTTGTATATATATGCAAGAATATCTAAATGTGGATATCATAAATTTGTGACACAATGACTTGTTAGCTGCTCCAGCCTACATGAAAGAGTAGTTAAAGGTTGGTTGGTTTGCTCCAAGTCAAGAAGTAGGAGGGGAGATGGCAGGTGGCAGCCAACTCAATAACTCCTCTTCCTTGACTTTGTTTCCTTCTCTTTTCTACATAAATTGAGGTGAGGAAGAAGGGAATAAACATAGAAAAAACACATAGTGTGTGTTTGAGTGAGAGTGTTATAGAGAGAGAGTGTGTATGAGGTGTGAGTACTGTAACTCCCTCCGAGAAAATTCTATAGTGGATATCTCTCTCGTGGACATAGACAATTGCCGAACCACGTAAATATATTGTGTCTTTTCTGTGTATGATTGAGTTATGGGTGTGCCTTAATCCTAACAAGTGGTATCAGAGCCGCGTTGGTCAATTTTCAGAAAAACGGAGGCCTTGTTTGGTTTGTTTCTCAGAAAAATTTTTGGGAAAAATTCTCTACAAACAAAATTTCAAGATTAATCAAACCAAACAAATTTTTCCAAAAAAAAATCTCAAAATTTTGTTTGGTTACCTACTTTCCAAAATCATTCTCTCTCATACACATCAAATCAATCACTTTTTTTAAAACTCTCTCCTCAAAACAATTTTCCAAAACTATTTCTTAAAAAAAGCAAACCAAACAAGTTTTCATACTTTTTATCTAAAAAATTACTCTACAAACACAAACCAAACACACACAGAGTGTTTTTTTTAGAATTGCCTATAAATCGGGTTGCTCGAAATTCACTTTTGAGCATAATGAGAGGAAGCTCTTGATAAGAGGAGTCCAAAACTGCCAAGTTGAGCCCTAGAAAAGCTTCCATACGCTCTCACGCGCCACCTAAAGAAGGCACGTGAGTCTCAGTCTCAAATACGCGCCATATACACCGTTGACGGTACTGGCGTGTCATACCAGTCTTAGGTACACGCCCGACGCGCGACGGAAGGAAGAAGAGTGGTGTACGCATGTTCGTGACGTCACCGCCATGTCACGCGCCATTTGGCAGTCACGTCAGCGCCACGTCACTGCCACGCCATCACCACGTCACTGCTACATGTCAGCCACGTCATCGCCATGTGTCATCCACGTCAGTTCCACGTGTCAGCCACATTATCACGCCGGCTGACCAGTTAACCCGCCGGTTTGACCCGACCCGACCCGACCCAGAGGTAGAGGGTTATCTGGTGTTACGTGGCTACAGTACATCCGCTGATCTGAACCGTCAAACATATTTTAGCTAGATCTGAGCCATTTGAAGTCCAATTTTTTAGAGCCAATAGTGGTTTCCAACTATTTGAAGTATTCTGGAGAGATCCATGTGGTCAGATTTTTGAATCAGAGTTTCTGTAAAAAGTAAGAAGACAATGAAGGAATTCACTTCAACTTTAGGATCTATGATCAAATTGATTCCTTCCAATTATGCAATCTGGAGGCTGCGAATGAAAGACATCCTATATTATAAAGACCTGTTTGACCCTATTGCTCTAAAAGGGCTTAAATCGGAAGAAGTGAAGGATGAAGACTGGATAAAGATGAACCGGAAGACTGTCGGTTATATCAGACAATGGATAGACCACAGTGTGTTCCATCATGTCACCCAGAAGACAGATGTATATGTCTGTAGACGTCCCCGAACGCCCCTGGGAGGGATGAGTCCCCCGTTCCGTTCGTTTTGGGCTTACTACAGTTCAGGACTCAAATTGTTACGGTTCTTAATCTGAACCAAAGAGTCCAAATCCAGCAAATCGTTTTGAGAAAACAAATTTTTGAAAGAAGTGCCAAACATGGACTGCTTTGCCAGATACAGAGTCGCCACCTAAATATTTTATTTTGGGAAATTTAGGAAACCCTGACTCATTGCCCGAGGCCACGTATCCGTCATCACCAAAGTTGCCTCAGCTCGGGAACTTGGGTACGATTGGGGAAGATCACTTCGTGAGCACCCCCGCTCGCCCGATCAAAGATCGGCCTCTACTAACCATGATATCTAGTTTTGAAAACGTTATGCGTTCTTATTCTGGTTATTAGCCTAGATTTACTATGTGATGCGCACAGCATACAAGTATAGACTGAGTCGCTTGAATTGGAACAAAATATTTCATGTTTGTTTTTTAAGGCGGTTTGCTACTCGCAAGTAGGCTAAAAATGCTGATTTTGCCACCCTCGGGTGGGCTTTAGGAAAGATGGTTTTGCCACTATCTAGTGGGCTTAAAACTCTCAATTAATGAATTTCTCCAATTCAACTAACCCAACCTTCACCCACAGGCATTCAGGCAGATATATCACATAAGCACATAGTCTCATGGTAAGCATGCTATCATGGCAGTCACTCACACACATGCAAGGATGCTAAAGCATAAAAACTTACCGAGTACTCCAAGCCAAAACAGAAGCTGATTAGAAATCATGCATGATCCTAACTATACAGAAATGCCTAATGCAACACATGCAAAAATGCAACTATAGCAGGTTCGGCTATTCTAAACATGGCATATGAGATGCAACAGCTAACAAGTATTCAACTTGAAATTAAAATACAAATGCAGTTAGTATGAATGTGTCGAGCCCGGTGCATGCAAGACAGATGAATGAATGCAAACATGCTATCATACTATATGCTAATTGAAACATGCCCTATTCTAACCATCATAAGCTGGTAATAAAAGGGAGGAAAGACGTGGGGTTGGAAGACATACATCACACGTACGCACACTTATTACAACATTGCCCTCGCTCGGAGGGTCCGAATAAATAATATACGGTCCCAAATAAATAATTACAGTCCGAATAATTACAAATCCTAATTAATTAACAAATTAATCTAGGAAAGCAATAAATTAGCATGCAAGCTAGGGACTGCCTCAACTCTGCTCCAGATGATGGATGATGCATGCTTGAGTTGCCTTGCGCGGAAATCCATTGCGATGCGCCGGTTTGCCTCTGTTTACAATTATTCTCGGGATTTGTGCCAAGCTTCGGAAGGCTGCCGATTTCTAATTTGCTGCAAGAGAGAGCAAGAAAGGGGCATGGCAATGTATTTTCACATATGTATGCTTGACTACTCTTCAGGGAGTGTAGTCCTCAATCCTCGTGCCACCAATCACGCATCTCGATGCATGATGGCCGAGGAGTCAATTTGCATGACTCAATATGGAATGAATGCACATGAAAACATAACAAGGCCTAGACTCCATCATAGATAATCCGAAGTGTCGGCGACCGGGAATTGAGACACGTTCCGTCACTTGGAGTACGAAACGTACCTCGTTTCCCGTGCTTGGGCTAACTCCTATCCCAAACACAATGCAATATGCATGACATGCATGAATGCGACTAATAGACATCCTAGCATACACAATGCTATGAAATGGCATACACAATGCTCGATGTAACATGGCATACACAATGCTCTAACATACAACCTAGCATACGCAATGCAAAGGACTAAGATGGCATACATAATGCAATATGGGCTTACACCAACATGAGTGGACCTCAGCCACACTCACATCAGAGGCCATGAGATGAAAATGAGATACTCGAGATACGTGCACACATGCACGCAAACCGAGGACCGATCCTAAGGCACGAATGCCACTCTGCCAAAGCATGGCAAGGCATGGAATATGGCATATGAACATGCAAATTTCAGTGCTAAAATATGATGCTAAACAGCCCCAAAACATGGCAATACGGCACCCGATGCATGAGACGAACCCCGAAACTCAAAACTAGGCATGCGCAATGACCTATAGCTATACAAAGCATGCACTATCTGAACATGAAGCATGAAGACAGAGTCAAGGCAGTCCAAAAACATGAACTTTCTTAGTTCAAAGCAAGGCCAAAAGGTGCTAGCAAGATGGGCTAAACTAGCATGCAATTTTGACTAGTAAACAAGGGTTACATGGCATGTGTATGAAGCAAGTGAGAACTCATCAAACCAGCGAAAATCAATGAATAAAACATGCCAAAATATGCCCAAATAACCATGAAAATGCAGCCAACACATGCACAAATGAGGGGTTCCTTTAGAGGGCATACAAAGGGGTTATTAAGCACATGCATCAAGGACACTTAGCATGGCACAAAAAACTCTGAAAATAAAATATGATAGTCCCAAAACTCACCAAATTGACCCTGAAATGTGACTAAGAAGCATGCAAAGAGGGGTCCCTTTGGAAGGCCAAAATGACCACCAAATAAGTCAAGGTGAGAGGGGGTCACCCCCCTCAGATTTAGAGGCTCAAAATAGTGTACTAGCCACTAAAAATCCACTGGATTTCAGTGGCCAGAGGGCCAAACCAAGCATGCAACAGGGGCTTAGGTGTAAGGCTCAAAATAGGAGACAATCAAGCATACAAGGAAGCATATGACCTTAAACAAAAATGGAACCTTAAAAAAACTTGAAGATGAGATTAAAAAAAGATATTTTTCAGTTTATGACAACTCTAAAAAATGAACACAAGTAGGGCTAATCTATCATGCAAAAATGGCCCTAAAAGAGAGATTAGAGACAAGGGACAGCAGCTGGCCCCAAATGGCAAAGAGCCCTTCAACAAAATTGAAGAGGGGATCAAAAAAATGCACTTTATAGTTTATATCAAGTCTCTAAAATAAACACAAGTGGGGCTAAAATGACATGCAAGAAAAAGGCCTAAAAGAGGGATAAAGAAACAAGTGATAGCAGCTGGCTTCAAACAGAGGAGAGCCCTTCAACAAAGTTGAAGAGGGTCTCAAAAAAAGACATTTTACAGTTTATTACCAAGTCCAAAACAACTCACAAATAAAACTAAAATACCATGCAAAAATAGGCCTAAAAGAGGGATAAAGAGACAAGTGGTAGTAGGAAGCCTCAAACAACAAGAGGTCCTTGATCAAACATGAAAAGAAGCTCAAAATATGACTATTTAAAATTAGGGCCAGAGCCCAAAAATGCAAGCAACAAGAGCTAAGATAGCATGCAAAATAGGGCAAGAAAAGAGGAAATAAGTGCTTACCCTTGAAGAGCAGCAAACCAGCAACTTTTGGACCAAATTTCTGAGCTTTCAACCCCTTCAAATGTCCTCCAAGGTACTGGAATGAGTGATGGAAGTGTTGTGCTATGGGTTGGTGTAGAAATGGTGTAGGAGCAAGGTGGTTTTGAGGCTTGGAGTAGAGAGAGAGGGAGATTTAATGCAAAGCTCTCAAATGATTTTTTCTAACCCCCCAAAATGCAGCTGAGGGTGCTGGTTTTATAGAGGGAGAGAAGGGAAAAATGGAGGGGAAAACCAATTCAAATTTCCCCCCCAAAAGGGGGCCCCTCGGATACAAAATCTGGGGGAAAACAAATTGCACAGCTGGAACACACTCAGGGAGAGGAATCTGGCCGACCAGGTGCAAAAGGTTCAGGTGGCCGGCCGGCCAGTTAAAAAGGGTCAAGGTGGCCGTCCACCCCTTAGGATGAAGCCCCAGAAGTTAGCTTTCCAATGCCGCAAACCTTGCATTAAAATTCCTCCTATGGAAAAAGTTATGCCAGTTTTGGTGAAGCCGCGCAGATTCGGTCCAAACGGACTTCAACCAACCATATCTCCCCCACCCGAACTTGGCTCTAGGAGATTCTTGAGTGAAAAATGAAGCCCCGGAAATAAGCTTTCCAACGGTGGTGGCCTCATACCTTAATTCCTCCTGTGCAAAGAGTTATTTCATTTTCGGTGAAGCCGCGCAATGTTTTCTCTCCTTCCCAGATTCATGCTGAACCACTTTTGACCAAAAAAAGCTGGCCGGCCATCTGATTTGCTTGTTATCCATGTGGCCACATTGAAGCCCCGGAAGTTAGCTTTCCAACGGCGCCAACCTCGCATCAAAATTCTTCCTGTGCAAAGAGTTATGCCCGTTTCGGTGAAGCCGCGCAGATTCGGTCTTACCCGGATTCATACCGAACTTCTCCCAAACTAGTTTTCCTTTCTCTTCTCCTCTTTTCTTCAACTCCAAACCCCTAGACAAGGTGTTTCGAAAGATTTTTCAAAGATTTCATCTCTCTTTCATTCATGTCCACTTTGTCCTTGCTCGGTTTACCGAAAAGCGCAACATTTGACAAAATGCGAGCCTCGGAACATTGTAAAAACTTTATTTCAAAAGCGTTTTGAAAGAGAGGATTTTAAGGTCTAAAAATCTTTTGATTAAGATTATTTTGGTCTAAAATCTTCCAAAAATGAACCCTAACTGATGCAAAATGAGGGTTCGGGGGCCAAAACGCGCGGCCCGAGGCCCCGAAAATAGGCTGTTAGGCACCGGAGGTGGCGTGCGATCACGAAGTTGGTCTCTCGGGCCACAGTGTCCCTCAAAAGGGAGGAAATAAGATGTATGCCAAAAATCGGAGCAAACGGAGGTGGTTAAGCAGTCCCGAACCGAGGCACACGCCCGACGGCTCTAAAAAACCAGAAACCGAGCTCCAAACGGGAAAAATGGCCTACGACCATGAAACGTAGCTTACGGCCACTGAGAGATGATCTACGAGACCTCTCCCTCCCTTCGGGAAGAGAAAACGGAGAAAACAGGACCTGGTTCGCAAACCGAGGCAAGGTACAAATGAGTTCGGAAGTCCGGAGGTAAGGCTCGCAGCCGAGACTCCGCAACCTCAGAATGAGCACATTATGCAACATCACCAAGCGCTCAATCGGTGACGTCTAAGTCTTAAGGTTGGTCAAAAATGGGGTGTCTACAATGTCATTTGGACAATGTTAGAAGAAATGTACCAGTCAAAAACTACCGAAAATAAAGCCTTGGTGATGAGAAGGCTTGTAAATCTGAAGTTGAGGAATGGTGTGTTTGTCGCCGAGCACACCAGTGAATTCAAGAATCTGGTGAATCAACTTACGACCGTCAAGATGTCCTTGGATGATAAAATGCAAGCCGTTCTACTATTTAGTTCCTTATCGGACAACTGGGAGACGTTAGTAGTTTCTCTCAGAAACTCTAAGCTGACCATGAGCATGGTCACAGACGTCATGTACAATGAAGAGACGGAGGAAAGACATGGGAGGTAATCAGTCATATGCTCTTGTCACAGAAGATAGAAGTAGAGACAGAGGTAGAGGAAGAGGCAAAGGAAGAAGTAAGAGTAGAGGTAGATGGAACAACAAGAGTAAATCCAGAGACAGTAAAAGTCAAGATAACTCTAGCTTTACTTGCTTTCATTGTGGCCAGGAGGGTCACATAAAGAGGAACTGTCCAAGCCAGAAAGATAAAGGTCAAAGCAGCAAATCAAAGGGAGATGAAAACACGACACCCACGACAACTGATGAAATACTTCTTACAGTTGGTAAAGAGGAGGATTGCCTTCACGTGGCTGACCACAGCTGTACAAAGTAGGTGATAGACATAGCTGCATCCTATCACGCCACTTTCCACAGAGAACTCTTCAGCTTGTATAACGTTGGAGATCTTGGCACTATTCGAATGGGAAATTCTAGCTATTCTAAGATTGTGGGCATTGGAGACATTAGTATTTAGACTAATGTCAAACATAAGCTGGTTCTCAAAGATGTAAGGCGTGTTCTAGATTTGCACCTTAATCTTATCTCCGGAAGCACCCTAGATCGACAGGGCTATACAAGTACATTCGGAAATGGCTGTCGGAAGCTGACAAGAGGAGCTTTGAAAATCCCTAGAAAAGAGTTATCTTCAACACTGTACAAGACTCAAATAAAGATCTGTCTGGGAAGTCTTAATGCAGCAGAAGACAAGGAGTCACCAAACTTATGGCACAGAAGACTGGCTCACATAAGTAAGAAGGAATTGTATCTGTTGGCAAAGCAATCCAATATACCCTTATCCAAAGGGAGTGCCTTGAAGCCGTGTGATCATTACCTTTATAGCAAGCAGGATCGAGTATCATTCAGTTCAACGAGCAAGAGGAAAACAGAAGTGCTCAGTATGGTATACTCAGATGTTTGTGGCCCAATCGAAGTGGATTCACTTGGCAGGTATTTTCTGACCTTTATTGATGATGCATTAAGGAAGTTGTGGGTGTATTTCCTAAAAATGAAGTATAAGGTATTCCAGCACTTTCAAAAGTTCCATGCAATAGTGGAAAAAGAGATCGGGAAGAAATTGAAGTGTCTTCGCACAGACAATGGTGGCGAGTACACTTCCAATGCTTTTGAAGTATATTGTGCTAACAGAGGTATCCAGTACAAAACAACAATTCTCGGTACCCCACAACACAATGGTGTGGCAGAAAGGATGAACCGCACTATTATTGAAAGAGTCAGATGTATGCTCAGAATGGTAAAGTTGCCAAAGTCATTATGGGCTGAAGCAGCCCGTACAGCCTGTTATCTCATCAACAAGTCGCCTTCAGTCCCGTTGAATTTTATGATACCTGAGGAAGTCTGGTCTAGAAGAAGGGTATCATATTCTCACTTGAGAATCTTCGGATGTAAGGCGTTCGCATACATCTCCAAGGAAAATAGACAGAAGTTTGATGACAAGTCCACTCCATGTATATTTGTGGGCTATTCAGATGTAGCATTTTGGTACGTGTTATGGGACCCAGTGAACATGAAGATGTTCAGAATCAGAGATGTTGTTTTCTAGGAAGACCAGACAGTAGCAGATTTTGAGAAGTTTGCAAAGTCTAGAGATGTCATCACTCCAAACTTGTTCCCATCTCCTGAGCCATCATAAAATGCTAGATGCGATGATGTGCAACAAGAAGTGCCAGAGTTACAGGATCCTATGCCAGAAATTGAGGATTAAGAGGAAAAAGATGAAGACCCAGATGAAGAGGATGTTGAGCAAATGGAGCAACCCCTTCAACCGGAGGCAACTAGGCCGTAGTTGCGGAGATCTAAAAGAGTTGCAGTGCCATCAACCAAATATCCCACTTCTCAATATATTCTGATTACTGATGAGGGGGAGCCCGAGAGTTTTTCAGAAGCAAAGAGTCATACAGAAAAAGACTGTTGGATACAAGCCATGAAGGAAGAGATGAGTTCTTTGTAGAAGAACCACACTTATGAGCTTGTTCCACTTCTAAGAGGTATGAGAGCCTTGAAGAACAAATGGGTATATAAGTTGAAGAAAGATGGCAACGGTAAACTACTGCAGCATAAAGCTCGCTTGGTGGTCAAAGGTTTTGGGCAGAAGAAGGGAATTGACTTTGATGAGATATTCTCCCCGGTTATGAAGATGACTTCCATCGAGTAGCTTTGGGATTAACAGCTCGCTTGAATCTGGAGGTAGAACAGATGGATGTCAAAACTGCCTTTCTCCATGGTGATTTGGAGGAAGAGATCTACATGCAGCAACCAGAAGGATTTGAAGTTAAAGGGAAACAGAACCTAGTATGCAAACTGAAGAAGAGTCTCTATGGCCTGAAGTAGGCTCCGAGATAATGGTATAAGAAGTTTGATACATTCATGGTGGATCACGAGTACACAAGAATAGTAACAGGCCATTGTGTATATTTCCAAAGGTTTTTGGATGGAAACTTCATCATCTTACTGTTGTATGTTGATGATATGCTGATCATCGGACATGATACTACTATGATCAACAAGTTGAAAAAAGACTTGTCACAGTATTTTGACATGAAGAATTTAGGTCCAGCATAACAGATTTAGGGCATGAAGGTTGTTCGTGACAAGAAAGCCAAGAAGATATGGCTGTCACATGAGAAATATGTTGAACAGGTGATTGAAAGGTTCAACATGAAAGATGCCAAGCCAGTTAGCACACCACTGGCCAACCATTTCAAGGTGACAAAACGTTCGTGTCCCACGACCAGCTCTGAAAGGAAAGAAATTGAGGCAATCCCTTATTCTTTTGCAGTAGGGCGTTTGATGTATGCAATGGTGTGTACTCGGCCAAATATAGCTCACGCAGTTGGCGTTATGAGCAGATTCCTCGCCAATCCAGGGAAGGAGCATTGGGAGGCAGTCAAATGGATTCTTCGGTACTTAAAAGGAACTTCAAAGGCGTGTCTATGTTTCGAGGGAGCTGAACCAATTTTAGAGGGTTTTATAAATGCCGATATGGTGGGTGATCTTGATGGTAGAAAGTCTATATCAGGATTTTTATTCACCTTTGCAGGGGGAGCTATTTTATGGCATTCCAAATTACAAAAGTGTGTTGCTTTATCTATAACAAACACTACAAGAAATTGCATTTTTCGCAACGCAACAAAATATGTTGTTAAAAGGGAAAATTCGTTGGCAAAGAGTTTTGCCGACACACAAAGCTACGTTGGCAACCCGTAGGCAAAAGTGAGTTGGCAAAAGTTTTTGCCGACGAAATTATCATTGCGTTGGTAAAAGTAATGCTTTTAGCGACGAACATAGTCGTCGCTAAAAGCCTCCATCCATCGTCGGCAATTTACCTTGCGTTGGTAAAAGTCATTCAAATATGATGATTGTGTGGCACTTTTCGCGACACAAATTTGCATGGGCAAAAAATATACTTTTAGCAACAACATATGCGTCGGCAAAAGTAAACTTTTGGCGACACATTTACGTCGGTAAATGTTGCCATTTGCCGACGATTTGTTTGTCGCTAAAGCTTTACTTTTGGCAACGACAAATTGACATTGGCAAAAAATATACTTCTACCAACATAATATGAGTGGGGAAAAGTAACTTTTAGCGACACATTTACGTCGGTAAGTGTTGCCATTTGCCAATGATTTGGTTGTCGATAAAGCTTTAGTTTTAGCAATGACAAATTAGCATTGGCAAAAAAATACACTTTTAGCAACACAATATGAGTGGACAAAAATAAACTTTTGGCTACACATTTACCGACAAATTATTTTGTCAAGAAGGCTTTACTTTTTAACGACGACAAATTTGTAGCGACAAAAATAATTGAAACACATTTATAATTTTTTAAAAGATTTACAGATTTACAAGAGGCATCCCTCAGGCACCACTATAACAAACTAATAACATTGATATGAAATCACACAAAATACCCCCTCCATACCCCCTCCATACCCTTCCAGCCAAAACACCAACAGTTGCCCGAACTTACACCTAATGACAACCCCCATTAATGAAAACCTGATCTATTACAGATTGAACAAAAAGTCCTGCACCCTTCCAAATATCAACAACACCAGCAAACATCCAACAACAACACAGCAGCACCTCATCGTAACAAACACCATCATAGCAGCATCACCACAGCATCTCAACAACAGCAGCAACATCACAGCAGCACCAGAAGAATAGCAGATTAGTATATAGCAGATCAACAAACTGATTCAACACAGATCATCACCAGTTCAGAAAACCATTTCAACTCAGCAACCCAAACAAAATCATATAACCAAATCAGAATTGACGCAGCAGTTTACCTCATTTACCAGAACAGTCAGAAAACAAATCAAACAAAACAAGCAACAAAACAACTCAACCAAATCAGAAATCAGGACAAACAGATCGCATCAATCAAAAGCTGCATCAGAGGCAGAGCACACAGAACAGAGCCAATCAACACCAGATTCAACGCAACACAGCATCATGGCACAAAAGTATCCACCAAACAAGCTTGAATAATCACCAACCATTTCCACACCTTAAAGATTTTGACTCACCCATTTTATATTTAAGTAAAAATTCAAACTAATTCACTGGCTGTCATGTTTACACTAGGAGAGTAAGTTATATAAAAACACTCAATTCAAGTACACCACAATGTTTACCAAGCTAACCTTATACCAATGCACTGGAAACAGTAAAAGTAACTAAGCATTGAGATTGTCCATACACCACAATGTTCACTGATGGCTCTCTTCACTGCTTTAGAATGTGACTGGTGCACTGAAATATGAAACAAAGTCGAATCATTTCACTCAGAACCATTAGTGGCAAATTTATTAAACTCAAATCATTAAATTAGTCATGAGAAAGTCAACAAAATGCTTCTATAATGAAGGTACCAGTAAACAAGATCAGAAACACTGACCTCCTTTCCCTACCATCTGCTAGTGGGGAAACAAAAGAAAAAATATATATATATATATCCATCCCTATGATAAAATACCCGAGTAATGCACAATTAAAATCTTGAGATTGTTAACCATCCATGAAAGATATTGTGGATTTGTTTTTTTTCTTTCATATAAATGACAGGTTCAGGGCCGCTATGGAGGAATGCTAACCCTTTAGCTGCACCAAGTGCAATTTTGATCCTGTTGGACCAAGGGAGAGGTATTGTCCCTTCAAGAATTTTACCAGCATCAGCTTTTGTTTAAGAAACAGGGTATAAGATTAGACAGATAATAATAAGGTGGTTTGGAATTCAAATTGTTGTAGTAAGTTCACCACTGACTAAAATCAATGTCCTTTGATATCAAATACAATTATTTTCATGGGTTTTAATGTCTTTTTTTAACAATTGTCAGGAAAGGCCAATCACTGCATATAAGATATTTTTAGTGATCTTGACAGACAGGACAATAATATTTAGGTTCTAATGCCAATCCATGTGTGATAGGTTCTAAGACACATCTCATTTGATGCAGGTGCAATCATTAAAATTTTGAAATGTCTGCTGGACATGCATTTGAACTACACTTAAAAAGGCAATAACTAGCAGGCAGTCAGCAACTAAGATGAGAATAAACACAGAAGAAATAATATGAAAGATGTCACAATTAAGAAATTTAGGAGCATCCCGTCGACATCTATAAAACTTCAGTGAATCTTACTATGAGAACATTCAAGAAAGTCAATCTTTCAAGAACAAAATTGGAAGCCTGGAAAGATCAGTATTAGGTACTAGCAATAAAATTAAGGCATTGGAAATGCTATAATGGTCATGCAGAACTTCTGCAATTGACCATAATTTGTTAGAATAAGGAATTGTAAATTGACTCATCAGAATGCATATCAAACTTCTAAGAAATTATTTTTCAGATCTGTTACTATTCTAACAAGGATCCACAGAGTAGATCCCAAAATTTGTTTTGTCAAGACCTTGTATCTTAATCTTGCTCAAGCAATATGCATCAGGAGCCAGCTGGAATAGATTTGAAAACCACAAATTTTTTTTTTTTTAAACCCCAAATTCAGCATACCTCCATTTCAATAATGTGCCCAATCATTGTCTCTGAGGGTTCAAGGCCTTCTAGCAAAAAGTTCCCTATAACCTCATCCATGCGCTTTCTCAGAACAGGAAACCGCTGTAGTTCATTAACCATACAGCGATGGCTCATCTAAAATAGAATCAATAAATCAGTGCCTTTGTGCAGGTAACACACTCCATAAACCACAAAAATAGACATTGAGAATTTCCTTGCCTTAATTAACTCATCATAGATAAACCTAGCACATTGAAGGCTTGGGTCTAACAAACGAACTATTTATCTTCGAACAAGAACTTCAAATGGAACCTGCAAATTAGGATTAAACTAAGATAATGAAAGTTATAGTCACAAGAAGAAAAATATAAATCAAACAACTTCCTGAATGAAAAACATAAAAATAAGACCTACCTCTGGTACAAATAATGCAGATTTAGGACCAGTTGCATTCTGAATGGCAGTTCGGATGTCATCATCAGCCAAGTCCTCACATGGATCCACCTCCTGCAAGACAGATAAAATCTTCTCAAATTTGATGGACTAATCGCAGCTTAAAGCTCATCTTTGCGCCTCAGTTATCAATACAACAATGATCACAATCACACATAAGAAGCCACCTGGCTAATCCACAATTTTTTTTGGATCAAAGTGGCAAAGGACTTCTAAAAGCACACTCCGACTTGCTGTTGCAAAAGGTAAGTTTTACGATGGATGGAGGAACCGACCTTTAAACTATGTTCCATTCGATAGCTACACAGACGGAGAGAAAAAAAGAGACAAGGCAGAGTAAATCTCATAACCATGCAACTTTGGAATGGTAGTGAAATATTTTCTCACAGTTCCCCTTCAACCAGTTACTAAATTAAACATTCCCATATAAGATACAAAGTCAGGCCTCTAGGGACAGCACCAGAAAAACAATGCACGAAGTAGAAAGAATGGTTGAGAAATATTTCCTCACAGTTCCTCCTTCAACAAGTTACTAAATTAAGCATGATATAAGACACAAAGTCAGGTCTCTACGGACAGCAGCACCAGAAAAAAAAACAACGCACAAAGTATAAAGCCCGGGGATGAAACTTTTTGCAGTTTTATTTGATTAAGAAAAGGTGGCAAAATATGAAAATACTTGATAAGAATAAAGGACCTGCAATCTAGAATGCCAAAAGACATGCCAAATCACAATTAATGTCAAGAACACACACCTCCAAACTCTTCACAAATATTGACTGGAAGATATAATGGATCCGCGCACCACCAGACAGTTCAGATGTTGACATTTCTTCATTTTTCCCTTCTATCATTGAAGAGAATGTTGTTTCCAACAACGAATTGATGATGCATCAATAAGGCTCCAGCACTGACAATGCATAAGGATTATATGAAGAACATAGACATTTGTGGCCCCAAAAGACAGCTAAGTAGGTGGAGCCACATTTACTTTACCTTCAGAGTACTTCGATAGAATGTTTAGAAGAAGAGCTCCCTGACTAGCCTATTTATTTTTTAAAAAACATGAAAAAAGAAAAATAGTAGTAAGCACAAAAATAGTATAAAAAGTTTCATTCTGAATGGCCAACTTTACATAAAGTATGGTTATTTTGCAAATACATTGAAGTGTAATTGGACAGAAGTTATCAACACTGAGATTGTTAATAACCTGAACCAAAAAAAAAAGAAAAAAGTCCTACCTCATAATGGACTGTTTCACATAATTACATTCAAAAAAACTGCCTCCTATCCAGTTTCTAGTATATACTAAATTGGCTAGGAGGCAATTTTGAATGTAATTATGAGAGAGAGAGAGAGAAAGAGAGAGAGAGAGAGAGAGAGAGTATTGGGCACTGAATGACCACAGAAGTAAAAATCGCAAACATCTATTAGTCCACTGTTTTGCCTGCGCACATGCAAAAGTCTAACCAGGACCTACTTCATTGCACTAGAATTAGATGTTTATAGAAACATGCACAGCCATGACCAGGATTAATTTACCAATGAATTAATCAAATTTTTTTTTTATCAGGAACAAAGAAAATTATATGAATCAATTATCTCAATCATTAGCTAGAAGAGTTTGTGAACTGGAGCAATGGCAAGTGCTAACCACTCCCAAGGATAGAGAAAGGATTCAAGTTACAGAAATTACCCTCTCCACAAAAAAGTGGTGGAAAGGCATCCTACCAAGTACCTCTCTCCCATACCTTGCTTACACTCTATATGACCTCAACTATATTCTAGCAAATTTTATCAACATAGGATATGCCTTGGTACATAGAACAAAACCAATGGTCATGCTAAAAACAATTTAGCAATGGTGTCAAAGAATAAAGAAGTAGATGATGCCTTTGATTCAGTGATTTCTCCATAGCTAGCATGCTCCTTCGCAACAGAAACCAGTGCAACGCTTATGCGAGACTTCAACCCTGGAAGTATTGTCTTGATGTGTTGTACCAGAATCTGCATAAGACATGCACACACTTCTATGAAACCAATGGCCTTCTCAATTTACTTAACAGTTAAAGTGTTAAATTATCTTTAATAACAGTCACAGATCGTTATAAGAGGCATAAAAAATAAATTAAAAAAAAAACATGTATGCACTGTATGAGATTGGTTGTGTTTGCATAATGAGAGAGAGAGAGAGAGAGAGCAAACAGAAGACCAATGTGTGTGTGCGCCTATGTTCGAAAGGACAAAGCAAGAAAAATGCATTATTAGAAATACCAGTAATGTGCACGACTGGAGAGAGAGGGATAATCAAGCAAACTGCAGTTACTGGGCAAAAACCATCAAGATCAGGACAGAAAACTTCTGAATCGTTCATAACAATAGACAGTTGATTCCTAACAACAACCAAAAATGCAAAGACTTATTGGGATCGCACAAAATATGCATCAATCAAATACCAAAAGAAAAGTCATGTAAATATAATATAATTGTCATTTGTGAATTCTCAATACAGATTGGTGTCGTAAACAATAAGTGGGGAAGAAGAAATTTGACGGTGAAGGAAATGGACAAGGTATAAAGCTTGTTGAAAAACAAGAATGCTGCACCTTTTTGAGTTGAGAATCATGATCTGATCCCTGGTTTTTCTATTTGTCAGTGAGGAGATGGCCAAAGAAACATCAGACAACATCTTCTGAATTGTATCAGAAGAGTACTGCTGCAACACTAAAGGAGCAACTGCCTGGACTTGATGTTGCAAGGACAGAGTTTCCTTATTTGTCAACTTCGTCAACCACTGATTCAAGAATGCTTTAATCTGGTACCAAATATCAATTGTTGTCAAAATGCTTTGATATCATAACCAAAAGTCAAACAAAAATATTAAGTTCACAAAGGATTGTGTTGTTACATTCTCGTGCCCTTTTACACATGAATACAACCGAATGTATTAACCAACAATGAATGTTTGGAAGAAAAAAAAAAAACACATTTCCATCAGTACCTAACTAATCAAAATGACAAATAAGCACATACCTCAAATAGGTCATCAACAAACTTATTCCTGTACTCCGTCTCCAAAAGCTGGCTCCTCTGTTGGGCAATTTCTTGGGTTTCAGTTACAATATTTGGAATAGATGTATGAGACTCCAAGACTGCATTTGACAAGCCTGTATCTTCAATCACATGAACTTGAGGATTCTCAACACTAATATCCCAAGAAATCTCTGACACAGAGACCTCTAGGACCACAACATCTTCCTTCTTATTTAACAAAGGTCTCATCAGATTCCACACCATCATCATTCAATGGACCGAACATCTTCCTTCTTAAAGTATGGGTGGTATAGAGCATGCATGAGAGTAGTGCTATTTGGACCGAACATCATTTTTTTGAAATTCAAGAAAGTGTTTCACTTGAAATGAGATGAGATGGTGAGGAGCACATCAAAAAGTCTCAAATATGATAGAAGACATTCAATCTAGTTGAAGAAGGTGTGGGGCAGTAGGCGAGGGTCATCAGGCAGATATGTGCTAGTGGAGCCACATAGCAGGCTGGGGTTAAGGTGGGTTAGTTCTTAAGCTACTCCTCGAGTTGCACTTAATTTGGGTTTAAGGAATTTTTTGTGGATTGAGAAAAAGAAGTGACCCATGGTGTATAATTATTAAATATGTACAGATATTGAGGTTCATGCTCCAACCATGTAAAGGTTGTATAGTATACAAAACTTATCAACTATATTTCCTTTTAAATCACTTAAGTTCCTCCACTTCACGGGCACATTTTTTGAAGGTCTTCTAGAAAGAAGGGGAAAATTGAAGGGGAAATTACTAATCAGTGGAACTGTCAAAAAATTATTACAGATTGATGAAAAACTTGTCTTTAATTATTAATATACTTGTAAAGTTTACCACTTATTTGTAATTTTTTTAAAAAGCCTACCTTGCATTGAAAATTCAACATGACTTTGCAATCAACATCAACAAACCTAAGAAGTTTCCTCATCGTACTCAAGTCCATGTAACATAGTCCCTCACCAATGGTATGGAAGTGATGTTAGTAATAACTCTTAAAAATGATACCACTAGGCAATATGAGAGAAATTATTATCTGAAGATAACTGACACCAAAAGAGTGGGAACTGTTTAGAGGGAAATATGTACAATAAGGTGAGGAGTGTCCCACCATAGTATATATAGTATAAACTCAAGTGTGGATATATATATATATGTTAGAAACCAATATTTCCCCAATTACTGCATTTTCATAACAACAAATCATAGTTGTTAATTACTTAACACATAAACTAAGATCAATATATACAATCTTAAAGATAAAACAATTCAGAAAATGAAAAGACAAAAACAAAAACAAAACCAAATTCTGGAGAGTAGAAATGACATAAGCAAATTGGCCTTGTTTGAACCAAAAACTCTATATAATTCCAGTAAATGGGTCCCTCTTTTTCCATTTCTCTTCGCTGATGGGTTCACAATAGTAAGACACAACTAAAATTTAATCAAATTTAACATAAACTTACCCAATTAACCAATAAATAAATAAATAAATAAATAAGCAATTAGACAGATTACAGACCAGAAAAACAAAAACTCATTTTGAAAGCCGCGAACTTTAACCAATGAAATTAACAAATGCATCATACACACATATCTCAACAACCCAAGAAGAAAAAAAATTATTCTACCAATTCAAGTCAAATTTAGTTAAATTACCCATAAGGAATTGAACCAGGAATGCATGCGAAGGATCAATAGTCCATAGGTACTGCATTTGCAATTGGTGTTAACATAACTTGACTAAATGGATGGTTAATATATGCACTAGAGGTCAGACTCCCGAAACTCGTAATAGTGAAAATAGACAAACATAGATTCATTTAAGAAATTGAGAGAGAGAAGCAGGGGCATTGAGATACAAAGCAAAAGGGAACAAACCCGTAAGGGCAGACTGAAGCACCGATCTCGCACGGCAGCAGCAAACAGCACAAACCCTACGATCAAGAGTGAAATCGTGAGGGAGAGAGAACTACGAATTCTGAGATAAGGATGCGCAAGAGTGAAATCGTGGAGATTGATTTGGGGAGATTTGATGAGGGAAAAAAAAGGGAGGGAATTTTACCGCCGATCAGCACCTGCTACCCCAAAAAAATAAATAAAATAAAATAAAATAAAATATTCAAAACAATTTTTAGATTTGTTTTTTAAAAAAAAATTAAAAATAATTTCAGAGCAATAAAAATCAAAATTATATTTTTAAAATTTTAAAAAGTATTTATAACCTAAAAGATTAAAAAAAAATCAAAAAAAAATTTAGATTTGTTTTTTTTGAAAAAATTAAAAATAATTTGAAAGCAATAAAAATCAAAATTATATTTTTTAAATTTTAAAAAGTATTTATGACCTAAAAGATAAAAATATACAAAAAATATTAAGTTTTTTTTTTCACCCATTTTTTTTTTAGTTTTTTAGGAAAAAAAATTTGAAACTAGTTTCTGAAAATAAAAACAAACATATTGAAATTGATAATTTAACCATATTCTTTGAAAAAGTTTAAATTATCTTAAATTAGTCATCTCAACTTAAGAGTGTGTTTGAGCTCAATGGGTTCATTTTGTGATCTAATTCAATGATCATTTTAATTTTACAATTCAGTAACTAAAATATTTAAAACTCTTTCAAAAATTATAATCAAAAACACAAATCACTTAGGTTGGTTTGGGATATCCTAAAAAAGTGTACTTTTTGACTTATTGGTGGGTTTGGGTTGGGTTTGATGTGATGTGTTAGAGGGGTGATGTGATTTAAATAAGATGATGTGACTTAAATAAGATAGTGACTTTTTAACTTTTTGACTTATTTAATACATGCCAAACTAGCCCTAAATCACATCATTCCATTAGCAAAACTTTTACCGACGAATAGTGTCATCGTCGCTAAATGGTTAACTCTTTGCCCACACCAACTTGTCGTCGCCAAAAGTAAGCACACTAATAGCAACGCTCATTGTATTGCTAAAACATAAACCTCGTAGGTAAAAGTTATGAAATTTTGGCGCTAACCAAAAAATTTGGCGCTAAAATAATGTTATGCCTTTTTAGCGACGACAACAAATTGCGTCGGTAAAGGTATACTTTTACCAACGAAATTGATCACTGTGTCGCCAAAAATATACTTTTGGCGATGAAAAATTGACGTCATCGCCAAAAGTGCAATTTCTTGTAGTGAAAGGCAGAGTATATTGCTGCCGCAGATGCTGGAAATGAAATGTTGTGGTTAAAGCGGTTTCTCCAAGAATTGGGTCTACAGCAAGAAGAGTACAAGGTACATTGTGATAGTCAGAGTGCAATTGATTTGAGCAAGAATTCCATGTACCACTCACGTACAAAGCACGTTGATGTCTAGTATCATTGGATATAAGAAGTGATGGAAAAACAGCTAATGAAGCTGGTGAAGATTTACACAGACAAGAATCCTTCTGACATGATGACCAAGGTTATCACCAGAAATAAACTGGAAGTTTGTAAGAATCTGACTGGGATGGACTTCAAGTACAAAAGTCAATTATCCATATGGGCGTGGAGGAGGAGAATTGTTAGCTGTTCTAGCCTACATGAAGGAGTAGTTAGAGATTGGTTGGTTTGCTCCAAGTCAAGAAGTAGGAGGGGAGATAGTAAGTGGCAGCCAACCCAATATCTCCTCTTCCTTGACTTTGTTTCCTTCCATTTTCTGTATAAATTAAGGTGAGGATGAAGAGAATAAACATAGAAAAACACAGAGTATGTGTTTGAGTGAGAGTGCTATAAAGAGAGAGAGAGTGAGGTATGAGTATTGTAACTCTCTCCAAGAAAATTCTATAGTGGATATCTCTCCCGTGGATGTAGGCAATTGCTGAACCACATAAATATCTTGTGTCTTTTCTGTGTGTGATTGATTTCTGAGTGTGCCTTAATCCTAACATGACTTGTACTAAGATTGTTTGAATTTTTATATTGATTGTAATAAATAGATGTATGCAAGTTTCAATAATACTTATTCTTCTCATGAGATAAAGTTCATTCACCAAATATTAGTTGAATTGACGGAAATTTAAAGTGCACTAACTTCTAAAATAATAAATTTCCTCTAGAACAGATCAAAGAATGACGACATAAGATCAAATTGTGCAACCCTATGAAGATCATTTATTTGTTGAATGATTGCCATGATATCTATCATGGGCCTGTAGAGGTAAGCATGGATTGGTTTTGTACGGTTTAGAGGGGAACCATAGACCAAACACTACCAAATGTTCCTAGAAATTTGGATAAAATCAAATTGTAAAAATTGTGGAACTAAACTTCACCAAACCTATACAAAGTGTTGGACTAAGCTTTGGAATAGCTGTTCAAGACAAAAATCAATAACAAAAAAACTTGTATAGCATGTGACACAATGAAAGGAGTGAAAGTGTAAAATAACCACTTAACGGCCCAAAAATTGGCATGAGCGCCACACTCAGCTTAAACAAATTTGTAGGAATAAACACATTGAAAAGAGTTATGGTCTTAGATTTAGGGTCGTTCTAGAATATATGTAAGTTATAATATTTTATCTTATTGACTTTTTAATCTATTTGTCTTTTAATAGGCTAAATTAGTCCCAACCTACTTCCCAAATAAGGCCTTAGTGAAAGTTAACTGATGCTTGCACTCTTCCTTGCATTCTCAAAAAAGAGATGACATTATACACGGCTGAACTGTAAATGACATTCACGGTCAACCCATGTTCAACTGACACGCAAGCAACGAATGTAGGCCCATCTTTACGCCCCTCTTTCCCAAAGAAAAACCAAAAGAGAAACCAGTTTGCACAATGTCTATACATATACATATATGTGTATATGTATATATATGAGAAATGTTTTCATTATATTCTGTCATAGAATAGAATTTGTGATTCAATTTTTGTATGGGTTTCAAGAAAAATTCAATACCAATATCTGTTTAAAATGACCCTAAAAACAAAACTAAAAAAATTATTAATAAAATTTGGGTTTTAAATTTTCTTTTGGATTTCAAATTTTTTTTCTTTGCAATGCCAATCAACTTGTTTGGTTTGCTTTTTCATGATTCACTTTTCAAAAAATTTAAATTTTTTGTTTTTCATAATTTTTTGTTTTTACTGAATTTTTTTAATATTCTAAGCAATTTTTTTAATTTTTAGATACACGTAACATAAATATACTTAAAAAGTATAATATTTGTGAAAAAATCTTAAGAAAATTCACTAAATATCAAAAATACAAAAAAATATGAGAATTCAATATATTTTTCGTATTCTTGTGTATTTATTATTTTTTAAAATATTTTTTACGAATATTTTACTTTTTAGATACATCTAAGTAAGGTACATCTAAAAAAGTAAAAAAATTACTTGAAATTTTTATTCACTAAAAACAAAAAAAAAAAATACAAAAAATAAAAAACTCAATTTCCAGAAAATTAAATCTAGAACAGTGAATTAACAAGGATAAAACAGACCTGAAAAAGAAAAAAAAAATTCCTGTTTATTTATATGTCAAAGATTATATTCTTGGTTGATGCATTGTATGAGATGGGATAGCCCAAGAAGACTGGGGAAAAAAAAATTAAATACAAAAAAAAATAATAATAATAATAAAATAAAATAAAGAAGATTGGTAGCTCAAGAAGACTGACAAAAAAAAAAAAAAATACAACAAAAGGAAGAGAAGAAGCAGGATCTCAAAAATGTTTGTCTTGCTAAAGTGAAGATGGATAGATTAATAAATTCACAGTAAATTCTCAGTAAATTATCCGATAAATTCTTAGTAAATTCTTTATAAATTAGTCAGTAAATTATCGATAAATTCTTTGTAAATTACTGAATAAATTCTCAATAAATTATCAGTGAATTACTCAGTAAATTCTCACTAAATTACTCAGTAAATTCTGAGTAAATTACTCAGTAATTTTTCAGTAAATTCTTAGTAAATTACTCAACAAATTACTTTGTAAATTCGTAGTAAATTCTCAATAAATAACTCGTTAAATTTTTAATAAATTATTTATAAATTACTTAGTAAATTCTAAGTAAGTTACTCAGAAAATTTTCAATAAATTCTAAGAAAATTCTCAATAAATTCTGAGTAAACTACTCAGTAAATTCTTAATAAATTACTCATCAAATAGCTCAATAAATTATCAGTAAATTCATGGTAAATAACTCCATAAATTCTCAGTAAATTTTGTAAATTACTCAGTAAATTATCGGTAAGTTCTTAGTAAATTACTCAATAAATTCTCAGTAAATTACTTAGTAAATTCTAAATAAACTCTCAGTAATTTACTAAGTAAATTCTCAGTAGAAACTCAATTAAAAAAAAAAATTATACTTTAAATCTCAAAGTATGTATGTAATGTGTATTATATTGATCACTAATATTTAAACCATATCAACCTAATTTTTAAAATTATATTAATGTCTATTTCATTAATCACACCATACCCCTATGCTAAATCATAATAAGCGAGTGGAATCTAGCATTAGACTAGTAGTATTGTTTATATTATGGGTAAATCTTTACACATACAAGACAAGAATTGTGAAAATAAAATGATGCATTATTTTTTAAAATACTTGCAATCATATGTAAACTGTCGATAAACAAAGAGCAATAAGTCAAATCCTTATCTTGAATTCATTATCAGTTGGTAATAACTTGGAATAATATCTTGTTATAATTTATTCCACATCCCATATATAACTAGGTAAGACCGTTTTATATTGTTGTTATCGTTACATTTAAGAAAGATACTCTTTTATAATTTTGTCTGATAACAAAATATACCTAGGAGGATATTACTAGGTGTCTTCGTTGACAACAATGTAGTTACAACTGTTCTTCCACCGAAACAAACATTGAGAAAAAAACAAAAATAGTATATTCAGTAACATCCATGCATTAGTATTTATATGAATCTGGAAATGCAAATTCCATTGCTCATCATCTCACTTGAGTGGTATCCTCAATTCCACATGGTGGTTTGACATCTCCTAAATAATTCATCTTTTTATTTTTTTTTCATCACATCACCTCTCTACTTTTCTGCACATCTTTTCATAAAAAATTAAAAAGTGCATTCATTTAGATCATCCCAAACAATTCCGCCCGAGGAAATGGCGAAAGTGGACTCCGAAGGGTGGTTTAACGGTGGTGGCGATGAAGAAGGATATGATGCTGTTGTAGTGGGGTCTGGATATGGCGGCTCTGTGGCTGCTTGTCGAATGTCAATGGCCGGAATAAAGGTGTGTTTGATGGAGAAAGGCCGCAGGTGGCAAGCTCATGACTTCCCCACCGACGTTTTCAAGTTTATGTCCGCCGTGAGGATGGAAAACACCAACTTGGGTTTCACTTTTGGTCCCAAAGATGCTTTATTTCAGGTCATTCTTTCATGTGTGGATTTTTATGTGCACATAAATTATATATAGAATGAAACCAAAAAATAAAAACAAAAATAGACAGAATTTTATGAGATTTATTGATGACCCACTTCTTAAAAATCTTGTCAGTAACTATATTTTATGTGTTTGATTTTATATTTAAAATTTTTATGTTTTTAAACTTATTACACTAATTTGAAGCAACAATACTGCAAACACATTGCACAATCACATAAACAATCACATACACTCACTCACATATCTTTGTATGTCAGGTCCAGGATGTGTGTGTGTGTGTTGTACTTTTTATTCATAGCATTCTTACTTCTTTTTTTAACATATATATATATATATTTTCTGGCGTTTGGTATATGAGTGTAACTCAGGTAAGTTCAGTCAGGTTAAGAAGTTATCCAAGCCCATGTCAAGTTGTGTTGAGACCTGTCTAAACCCGAATTGTATCCTGAGATTGTCTATCCAAACCCAACTCGAGTTCAACCTGAGTTGTCTGAATTGCACATAAATTTTAATTTTTTTCAGCTAAAATATTAATTTGTTAAAATAAGATTCTATTTATATTTTTTTAGAAAATCATTAATAAGATGAAAATAAATAATTTATATAATATAAAACAGATGCTGCTATGACAGTCTTTATAATTTATGAGTGAGAATAAAAAAATTAAGATTTTGTATTATGTTATTTATGTATATAATATATATTTAATATGATATAACATCTAAATTATTTTAATATAATCTAATAGCTAACAATCTATATGTCTATTAAATATTTATATATATATAATTCGGATTTCGAGTTGTTGAATATCTTTATTAAATAGTTTTACCATTACTGGCCACCAACCCTATCATAACCACAGCCACCGTTATCCTCGTCATCGTCATCATCTTTTACCATTAGGGTCGACCGTTATCATCATCATCACCATCATCATCTTTAGGTCAAACGGGGAGCATTTTTTAAATTTGTTTTGAAAAAAAAAAAAAGGTGGAAGATGTGACAAATGAAACTGAGAAATGGAACCTGAAATCAGTAAGCATAAATTAGAGACTCTCAATGACCAAGCAAGCAGAGGATGCATGAACAAATATAAAGTTGGAATGCAAAACTATTAAGTATTTGTTTCGCATAAGGTTATGAGGTTAAAATAATTAGAAAAAGATAAAATAAATTAAAAAGTTAATAAGACAAAATGTTACATTCAAACCATAATTATTTCATTTTTTTTTCTCACAAAAGTCAAAAAATACGAAAAGCTCAAAAAGTTAACCTGTATCCCAAACGAACCCTAATTCTACTTCCCTTAAATAGCCAATATATTTATTGGAGGCAGATCCCTTTCTATCGAGATTTTGGACTGAAGAGCATTATGTGGGCTCATGGGGCTCATCACGAATCTCGTTTCGATAATTTAAACCGTTCATTTTATTAAGCAATTTGTATATTTCATATACACAAAAAATTGTGCCAATTTAATAACTGTAACTTGTTCAACTTATCACGTTTTTAATAAAAAAAATATTATATTTAAAAAAAATAATAATAAATTTTTTTGATTAAAAATGCAATAAATTAAACAAGTTACGGTTATCAGATTGACTTCATTTTTTGTATAGATGAAATACACAAAGTGTTCAAAAAAATTAACACTTCATATTATCGAAATAGGAGCCATGATAGTCCAAAATTTAGACCGAGGGGACCCTCCTCCATATTTATTTTATTAGATATAAAAAGGGAAATTCTAATATACATTTTAAAGGATATATTATATGCACCCCTAGTTATGTTATTTTTTTTCTTTAGTTATGATAGTATTTTAGTTAAAACTCATGAGTTCTTTAGTTATGACTCATGAGTTCTTTAAGAGTGATGTTATTAGCATCTTATAAATTATTTTGGACCTCACATTTCTTTGGACCCACACTTATAAATTTTGAAACGTTTAAAATTTATTCCCCCCTAAATAATACCAAAATTATCCTCAAACATTTCACCCATTAAATGTACACCCCCACACCCTAAAAGAAAAAACCACCCTTCCAAAAAACCTTAACAAAACTCGCTAAGAAGAAGAACAATTTCATCCTTTTCAAAACCCACAAAGAAAAAGAAGAAAAATACTGTCTATGTTCATATAAGTTACAACATGGTATAGCCTTTTGACTAACTACTACAAAAAGAGAGAGAGGGGGGGGGGGGGGAGAGAGAGTGAGTGAGAGAGACAGACAGGTAGGCACCTTTATTTTTTATTTTTAATCTCGTTTGGGCCATTTGATATGCTGACTTCTTGATCAACGACTCTTGTTTAATATGGTATAGCCTTTTGATGTGCTCTCATTTCTACCATAACATATCCTCCCTTTCTTCTCTCTATTTTTGTCTTGGGATTGTGGCGGTGTGGGTGGGTGTGTGTGTGGTGAGAATTGAGGGAGAGTCATAAACAAAACAGAATTGTAGTATACCCAAAAATGACGAGTTTCCTTCATGTTCAGACCTACATTCTCTAACAAATAAGCTATATTCGGGGAATGTGTTCCCGAACAAATAAGTAATGTTCGAGCCTGTATTCTCGAACTTGAAAAAATAAAATTTCTGCGAGTGTTAAGAATTTTAACTGTTGACTCACTATTATCCTGAAATAAATAACAATAAAAATTAAATTTTAAAATGTGATCAGTAAAACAGGTTCGAACCTATGAATAATGTTCGGTTACCTATTTCTAAACAAATAAACAATATTTGGGCATGTGTTCTCGAATTTTGGTCATATGTTCGGGAGTTCAGTCTCGAAAAAATGACGACCATATTTTATAATTTTTTCTATTTTTTTCAAGAAACTTACATTTACAAAGCCAATCTTCTCTGAGGTAAGAACAACATCAAAGTTATAAACCTCTTCTAAACTTTTATTGTTGTACTCTTCTCATTTTATGGAGTTATGGCTGCCAAAAAAATTTCCACTCATTGTCATTGCTGGAGAAGTGTAGGTAATCAAATAGTTGCTAATGTTACCACCGGAATATTGCCGCCAAAGAGTTTTCAAGGTTTTGAGGGTGGATAGGTTTTAAAGTGGGATTTGGAGAAGATGGATGGATGGTGATAGAGGTGGGTGCTCTCACAAACCCTAATTCATGATATAATGGGTGTGCATGTTTAATTGTGAGATAGCGTGTCCTAAAATTAATGATATCTTTTATAGTAATTTTATTTGAAGTTATTATTGTAATTTAAAAAAAAAAAACTAAAAATTGGGGAGTCCAAAATAATTTATGAGATGCTAATTGCAACACTCTTCTTTAATTATATCTTATGTTGTATTTAATTATGACATTTTTTATTATTTTTTTTTATTTGTAACTCAAAAAATTGAAATTATGTTATGTTATGTTATGTTATTTTTTATTTTTTTATTTTTTTATTTTTTTTGAACGGCAAGATAAAGAAGCTTCATTGATGTAAAATGAGGTACAAAGTACAAGGCAAATACATCAATAAATAAAGGGAAGTGCAGAGGCATCATGATAGACTGAAACATCCCAACTAAGTTGACACGGAAAAGCCCATCCTATCATTTGCAGCACCCCCAGAGTTGGTGAGCAACCAACCGAAGAAACAAAAATAAAAAAGGACCACAGGCCAAATTGAACATCTAGAATAGTATACTGCAGATTCAATAATGCAGCAGTCTAAGCTTCAGAAGTCCAAACCACATTCACAGAACATCAATCCATCCCCCTTAGACAAGCCCAGTGCAGACACACAGCCACCAGGTCATCAGACAAGCCCAGAGCAGATCACATTAGTGTAGCAGACCAAACTCCAGAAGACCATTCCACATACTTAGAGCACCAGACCACCAGAACATCAAGCATTAGAACAGATTCACCCCCTCAAACGTTAGTGCAGCAGTGCTACCTCCACAAGACCAATCCATATTAGAATAGCAAAGCATAGGCAGCAACTGCTTTCGGAGCAGCAGATGAGGCTCAATAAAATCATTGAAGATGTATATGAGGCCCAAGATGTTTTCCCCATATAAAACGAGTAGTCAGTCAAAAGTGTACGCTTGATGGATCCATATCTGATTGAAATATAGGTGTCTATACAAGATGATTCTGTAGCAACAGTGGCCTGTGGGCTCGGCGGAGGTTCACTGGTGAATGCAGGAGTGATGATACCGGCCCCAATCCGCGCAAGAAGGAATCCAAAATGGCCAAAAGAATGGGAAAAAGATTGGGAGATGTGTGAAGCTTCTGCTTCATCCATGCTGAGAATACAGAGTGTTCCCATCATGTATCCTAATGCCAAGATCATGAAGGGAATAGTTGAAGAAGATGGGTTCAAAGAAACCAGCAGTGACCCATTGAAGCTAAGTGTGAATTTTGATATAGAAGAACAGCCATCCAATTCATCAAAGTTTCAGGAGATGGGCAGCTGCTTAGCATGTGGAAATTGTCTTGCTGGTTGTCCTTATAATGCCAAGAATTCTACAGACAAAAATTACTTGGTTTCTGCAGTACAGGTTTTTGTCCTTTTCCTCATATTTTTATAATTATATTATATATAAAAAAATAAGAAGTAATGACTCGTCATTTTCAAGAAATGTGAAAAACTAACTCCATATGATTAACTGTCGTGATGATTAGCATCTATAAAATGAATCCAATTCTCCAATAGCTTTGTACATCAAATGTTATGTGAACACAATGAATTGAATCAGTTGCAATGCAAGTGAATGTTTTCACCTTGTATGCTAATCTTTTCTATCCTAAAATCAGATTTTGTGTGATTCAGGCAGGATGTACCATCAAAACACAATGCCAAGTTCAGTATGTGGTACAAAACCCAGATTACATTTGCGAAAAGGAAGACAAAGCTAGCAGGAAAAACTGGCGGCGCTGGCATATATACCTCAATGAGATTGACTATGTTGCATCTGATTTTGTTATCCTCTCAGGTAATATAACATAGCTATAGATGCTCAAAATCTTGTTACAATTTTAGTCAGACAAACGTTATGAACTTAAAAAATAAAAATACAAAATACTTTGAATCACTCTGCAGGTGGAGTGTTTGGCACGACTGAGATACTATTCCAGTCTCAAATGAGGGGACTGAACCTTTCTGAGAGACTTGGATCAGGTTTTAGTTGTAATGGTAACACTGTCGCTTATCTTGCTGGTAGCCCTGCACCGTTGGGTGCTTATGCTTTGGACAAAAAGCAATTCACAAAGATACCTTTTCAAGAGAGGCCAGGCCCATCCATTTCTTCATCATACACCTCTTCGTTGGGATTCACAATTCAGGTTGAAGTTTTATGTTCATATATATAGGAGTTCTTCTTCCATGTCTCATTTGTGTTTATGATTATTGTCAAAATTGATACGTGCGGTACCATTTGGCGCAGAGTGCGGTACTTCCAGTGGCATATCCTTACCTTCTATTTAAGGGGATCTTTACTTATGGATGGCCTTCTGGCTATTGGTTCCTACATGGTATTATAGACACGTTAAAACATGTGTTAGGAATGAAATATAGCAATGCAATGGTTTTCAATGCAATGGGATATGATGAGAGTGATGGAAAAATAACATTTGACAAGGACACTAACAGAATCTGCTTTCAGCCACCCCTTGATCATTTACTACCAAGAAAAATTGGAGTGTTTCAAAACCTTACAAAGAAATTGGGAGGAATATTGTTCATGTCAAGGTATCGGAGCGCATCAGTTCATCTTTTAGGGGGTTGCAATGCATCATCAGACCCTTCACAAAGAGTTTGTAACCCCAATGGTCAAGTATTTGACACAAAGTCTCACAAGTCAGTGCACCCTGGCCTCTATGTTTGTGATGCCTCCTTAATACCTTGCTCTCTCGGCATAAATCCATGTCTAAGTATTGCCACAGTGGCTGAGCATTTAAGTAGGAACCTTGTGTCAGATGTTCTCAAGTACAAGAGCGACAAAGGTATGGTTTTGGTAAATAACTTGGCTGATCCGAAGCCAGGCTCAATTACTAGTGTGAAGCTAGATAGTGATCAAAAATCAATGGTTGTCGTTAAAGAAACCATGAGAGGCTATGTGGGTGGTATGCCATGTGTAGCTTATCTCAAGATGAAAATGAACTCTAGAACTTGGAAGGAATCGGATATAAAGAGTAAACTTATTGGATTATCTCGTCCTCTGCTAAGGGGTAAAGTTCGAGGATATGTTTTATTTAGTGTTTTGGAGTCTGATAAATTACATATTGTAGATGGGGAAGTAGATTTGTGTGAAGTGGATGAAAGAACTCCATATACGCAGTATATGCACTATACTCTCCTTCTTGCTGCTTCTTCTGGTTCAAGGTCTGATATGATCTAAACTAGAAATTTATCTTCATTCTGACATTATTTTTTATAGTATTTGTTTTTCACATAAATAATAGAAAGTATTTTTCATACAGATACATTCTTGAAGGGAAGAAGGTAATGAATCCTTATCTCTTTGGATCATCTGCATGGAGGGAGACAACGACAATGAATGTGACATTCAATAAAGTCTGTATGGACAGTTCCAAGGAAGATATGCTGAACTTGAAAGGGAAGCTTAGTATTTCCATGATAGAGCTCCTGAAGTGCTTGATAAGCCTATAAGGGAACATGAGAAGAAGGTTTGTTGGTGTGCTATTACAGAATCTTTTCAAAACCTACATTTTGCAGGTGCCACGAGGGAGTCACAGGGAATTCAATTCTTCAGAATTGCACCAAAAACCTTATCAAGACAGTATTCTCCATGAGATACAAACAGGTAGTCAGAAGTATGCAATCCATAGATTTGTAACTTGCAAGTTCATTTGTTCTCTAAATTGTTCCGACTCAATCCAATACTGTCTTGAACCAATACTCTTGGACAACTACAACCGAAATAGTAATATGTCCTAGAGCACCTTATGGACTATATCAGTGCTCTTTTTTATTTTTATTTTTTATTTATTTACTCTTTTTCTCCTTTGGTACCGGAGTTCTCAACGTACTGTTGCTTCTTTGGTAATTGAACAGAAGATGGGTTTATCATCAGTTGCAAGCAATGGAAAGGAGAGAAGAAACTAAATCCAATTCTCCTAATTAATGGTCATTCCACTGAGAATTATTGGCTACCCACAGAACCAAATGATTTGGTTAGAACTCTACTAGAAGAAGGGCATGAAACATGGCTGCTGCAACCAAGATTACACCCTTTGAATCCTTCAAACAATTTCACCATTGAAGATATTGGCAGATTTGATATACCTGCTGGTAAACAAAAAAATAAAAAATAAAATTCTATATAAAAAATGTAGTTACTTACCAACTCAACTGGCCTATTTTTAACTCTTATTTTTATTTTTGTAGTGATCAATAAAATTCGTGATTTGCACGGGCCATTGATAAAAATACATGTGGTTGCACATTGTGTTGGAGGCTTAGCAATTCATGTAGCTCTTATGGGAGGCCATGTCTCTGCAGCCCATATAGCTTCTCTGTCTTGCACCAACTCTTCGATGTTCTTCAAGCTCACCACTTCTTCCAGAGTCAAAATGTGGCTTCCCCTCATCCCGGTAAGCTTTACCTCTTCGTAATTCTCACAAAATATGATTGGAAGTTATTTTCCATAAAAGATAATTCGAACGTGGGGAGCTATTAAAATGTACAATTGGTAGAAATCGGAAAGTGGCTCGTGTTTGAATATGGAAGCATTATGTTCTCGTTCTTGAATCATTGGAATTTCTCAATATTCAGATATTCATCATTTAGTGACTTATATAGCAGAAATTCAAGTAATAGTAAAACGATGGTTATATAATTTTGGTTCTTTAATATAAGAAAAATTTAGACATCGAGGCTTCACACCTTCACAAACTGTAAATGGGGGTACCCATTGCTCTTGAGGCTAATCAAGGTAGGCCTACAAAGAATATAGTTTTGACACCATTTTATATATGTTTTAGGTCTGCATTCTTTTATAACTTCAATCATATTGCAGATGTCGATGGTCATACTAGGCAAGAACAAGATCCTCCCTTTGTTCAAGACATCAAAGGCAAGTTCACGACAAAAGCTCCTAAAATACATTGCTCGTTTGGTGCCACGTTACGAGAGATGCACCTGCGATGAATGTGAGGTCTTTTCTGGGATATTTGGTAACACATTTTGGCACGATAACATAAGCCCCTCCATGCACTATTGGTTAAACAAACAGAGCTTACCAAGGCTTCCAATGGCTGGATTTCCTCACCTCAGAAAGATTTGCAATGCTGGTTTCATTGTGGACAGCAGTGGTAAAAACTCATACTTGATACATCCTGAAAGAATGGCGCTCCCTACGCTTTATATATCTGGTGGGAGGACTCTCCTTGTGACTCCCCAAACTACTTTTCTTGCTACTAACTACATGAAGCTTCACCAGTCCGGTTTTAGACATGAAAGGGTGGTTGTGGATGGCTTTGGTCATTCGGATTTATTGATTGGGGAAGAGTCCTATAAAAAGGTTTTTCCTCACATTCTATCCCATATTAGATTAGCTGAAGAAGAAAAAAATTGTTTGCTGGGCAGTGAGAAAAGAAAGTACAATAAAGAGGCCTTAGCATGGGGTGGTGATCCATTACAAGAAGGAAACGGAGGACTTTGGAGCTATATTTCTCCTTTAGTTGCCACCTGGTTGCTCTTCGTGTTATTATTGTTAGCCATGGTAGTTTACTTTTTTCATTAAAATCTTGCTTGGTTGCTAATAAAACACTAGAAGGAAAAGGAATCAATCTTTTGATTCTTATGTTTCTTATTATCCATTGACAAATGGAAAAAAGAAAAGGAGAAAAAAAAAAGAAAAAAGAAAAAAGAAAAAAAAGGCATCCATTAATAATTACTCCATTGTAACTGTTTTCATTTAACTGAACTGAAATGATCAAGTAAGTATTTCCAAGTATTGTTTGAGTGATGGGAGAAAGAAGGGTTCTTCAAGCCATTATAATAATTGTAGAGGAGCTTTGAGACAGTTCAATTTCTTCCATGAATGTCTTCCTATTTATTTGTTTATCTGTATATTTCATTGTACGCCGTCAGGCTAAATTATGGTGTGATCAAGGAAGAATACTTCTATATATTTGGTAAGAAAATGAGTTAGACTCCCAATTTTGGATATTCCCATGACCTCTAAAATGATCTGGACTATTGATGTGTGTTATTTATTTATTTTTTTCCTATCTCTCACACATGAATGATTCATATCATTTTAAGGGTCACGGGGCTCCAAATTTAGAGGTCTCAATTATTGTTGTATTTTATATTATGTTTTCGAACCTTTTTAGAGACCGTTCAAAAATTACAAACTAAAAACTAACTTACTGACAATGAAGTGTACACATTCATATAAATCCGTGGCCCATATCAGACTGTAAGTAATTGATAATTTAATTTGTAATTTGATATGAATATCTAATATTTTTGTATTTTTTAACCCACAGATTTTCAAACAATCTGTAAAGGAGTTCTTATAATAGGACAGGACTCACCCACTTTTAGAAGGTTAATATGAGTCAACACGATTGTCAGTTGATATGTTGTATTCTATGGATAAGCCACCAATCCATAGGCCGGTAGAGTGCTAACTTTCAAAATTTGTAACATTGAGAGTGCATTCATATAATTTTTAACAAAATATTTATATATACGAGAGCTTGGCCTAAAAGTCTAAATCGTAATTTTATGTAATCAAAAAGTTCAGATGTTAAAATATTTTATTTAAAAAGATGAAGTGAGATAAAATAATCAAAAGGGTTTGGTTATAGTGTGTAACTTACACCTTACACTTTACACCTTACACTTACACTTTACACTTATACCTTTTGTGAAAAATTAAACCTTACACTTACACCTTTTTTGAGATTGCACACCATATGCAACCCACTTACACCTTACACCTTACACTTACACCTTACACCTTACACTTACACCTTATACTTATACTTACACCTTACACTTACACTTTTTGTGTAAGTGGTACATGATGTGCAATTGCACACTTAAGAAAAGTCCTAATCAAAATATCTTTATATATATAGGAAAAAAGTTGAGACCCATTTTTTCTTTGATCCCTATGTAATCAAAGATGTAATTTTATGTAATCAAAAAGTTCAGATGTTAAAATATTTTGTTTAAAAAGATGAAGTTGGCCAACCTTTTGCTTTTTGGTTTTTTTTTTTTTTTTTCCCTCCTATCACTCACTGACATGTGTTAGTGGAAGGTTGTGGGGGTCAAAGAAAAAGGGAGTTTCTATCCTTTCTGTATATATATACACTAGCAGCAACCCGTGCTATGCACGGGAATGTATAATTTTAATAATTTATTATAGTCATTTTTGTATAATAAAATAAAAAATTCTTATAAATTTAAAATATAATAGGGAATTGTAACTAAGAAATATTTTAAATATGATAACTATCTCATACCTAAGTTTATACATTCATTTTTTTTCATAAATTTGTCATTTAAAACATTGATTATAAAATTATGTTAGTCCAGGTAGGTCATTTAGCAACATGAACTATATTTCTATCAGACATTATTATAACTTTAAAAATGAATAATGTAAAAATGGGTACTATTACAAATAATGTAAAAATGTTCAAAGGCCCTTTAAAGAAAACAACAAAAAAATGCCCCCACTACATATACACATAAGTATACAAAAAGAATAAAATTCATCAAACCGTAAAATCCTACAATTGCTTAACTAATTGTGACGTTGTTGATGATTGAATGCAACTCGAATCTTAACCGCAGAGTTTGAATAAAACTTTATACCCAATATGCAAATACTAAAAAAACTCGATGGTATGTTAGAATATATAGCTAAAATATGAAGCATTTGAAAAATAAGATAGAAATGAAATTGAAGATCATTATCAGATAGGAATGAATTTGAAGATAATTATTAGATTAAAGATTAAAATAAATTTTAAAAAGGGATCATATGAACAATACAATAAAAATAAAGTTGGAGATAATGATGGGATTGGGGATTTAAAAAAAGAAAAGAAAAGGAAGAAATAAGAAATAAAGATAAATGAAGATACAAGGAAAGATTAAGCAAAATAAAAAATAAAATAAAAAGAGATAAGGAGTCTTAGATAATAAAAAGATTTTAAAAGTTAAAAATTTAAAATAAAACAATATTAAGAGAAAAAAAATGTTTTTTTATTGGAGTAAAATAAGGACGAAGAAAAATTTAAAACATAACTTTAAGAGAGTGACATGTAGGAAAAAGAATATCCACTGTTTGAGAATTGAGTATTGAGACTTTGAAAATTTGAGAGTACATAATATATTTCCTTATATATAGTATAGATATAGATATATAAATAAAAAGATAGCTATCAAATCTAATTTGAAAAAAATAAAAATAAAATAAACATCCTAAAAAAAAGAAGAGAGAAATGTGGGAATTCGGTTGTTGATAATCAAAATTTTTAAAAAGATAAGATATTTATTAGAGATTATGTATGAGTAGAAGATAATTTAATTTTTGTTATATCAAAATAAAGGAATATATATTTTCTTGAATAGTAGCAAAATAAATTTACATTTTTAATAAACTTGTAATAGAATAAAATATTTTTAATTTTCAAATTGTATGCTTGATGATGATTTTTTTTTTTTTAAAAAATACATTGACAGAAAATTTTTAAATTGATGGTATTCAATTGTTACCATTATAGCCTATAAAAAGAATTTAATAGTGGTCAATCATTGAGTAATACAAAATTAACACTTAGCAACTTAAATTTTGTAAAAATTAAAAAACAAAAATTGGAAAATTCAGAATAAGGTATTGGAATTCCTCAAATCATATAGTTAGATATTTTAGTTAATTTTAAAATTTAAATTTTAAATCCAGTAATATTATGCATGTGTAATAATTCAAAATTTAGATAATAAACTAATAGATTTGAGCCACTTTTTTTTCTTTCTAATATTGTTAAAAAAAATCCAAATTTTAAATTAGATATGTTTAGATAAAATTTAAAGATTTTACAATTTTAAAATTAAATATTGTTAGTTGTACCAATAACTTTAAGCCAAATATATTTTTATTTTTAAAAATTTTAAAATTTTAAGATTGAGAAATTGTGTTTAAGGTTTTGAAGTTGTTGTGTGTGATTGTGTTGTTAAGTGGGTGTATATAGGTTGTAAATGATTCAAAGAACTCTCATTTGAAAGAGCTTGAAGGAGTGAAGGTGAGATTAACTTTATGCAATGCTGATTTTCTTGAATTCGAGAGTTTACGTGAAACCATTAATAAGTGTGATGGTGTGATAGACATGAGATAAAATAAAATAAATTAAATTCAAGATTTGATGAGTTCAGGGTTTGGAGATCGAGAGAAGGGAGAGAGAGTGACTGTGATGGAAGGGACATGTACATGATATCTATATATATATATATATTATGTATATAACCAAATATAGTGTTTTGTCAAAAGCCTCCACATATTTACTCTAAATTCTCATAATTTTAAAACTCTCTCTTTCCTACGTGGTAACCTTCTTTGAGTAGCTTTCATATTTTCTGTTTTTCTTCATTTTCTATTTGTTTGATAATTAAAATAAAAATTTATTTCATTGCTCAGGGATAAAGATTTAAATTTCAAAATTTCTCCATATAGATAAACATATAAAAATTAATAATTAATTTATGAAAATTAATTTTATAGTCTATAGATAAAGATAAAAATTAAACAATTAATTTCATAACTTATAGATAATTTAAAATTTCTTCCCGTAAATAAACATATAAAAGTTGATAAATAACTTATAAAAATTAATTTCATGGCCCACAAATAAAGATAAAGATTAAATAATTGTTTAAAAACAAAAAAAAAAAAACAAAACTACTCCTGTAAAGCCCTCAAAATAATACATTGAAACCCACATTATTGACATGCATAGACATAAGTAAACAAAACTTAATTCCATTCATCAGAGTATTCCTTACAAATGTATTATATGTTGACAACAAAAGTAAATGCCTAACGGGCTTAAAACTTTCCAAGCCAACACTTGGTTTTATAAAAAGAGAGTACTAACTCAAAACACCTTAAGCCCTTGGCTTGAATTTACATGTAATACATAAAAGATATCACAAAAAAAGTCTTTCAGCCTCTAGCCTCCCAAGCTACATCCTTGGAGGTGGCATACCATCTGTACCTGAAAATGATGTCCCATATAGGGTGAGCCACAGCCCAGTAGAGATATACTAAACAAAATATAAGCAATGACTAAAACAATAGCATTTGATAGATGGTTAACACTTATAAACCAGTTATATCACAATACAGTTCCATGACAATTATGTCCATGTTACGTTCCACTTTCCTATACTTATCCAAATCATTCATATACATGACTCAGAACCTGGCCAAACAATTCAATGAGACTATAACTCATATATCAACACTTCTATATTCCTCAATAGATACACATATTTGATGTATCATTATCATATTAAAACACTTCCATACTTCACAAATGATACACAGATTTGCTATATCAATACTTCAATTTAATACACATATTTGCTGTATTAATGGAGTCCATCTCCTATCTCCTCCCAAATAGGTTTGAGAGTCCATCCCCTATCTTCCCTCAAACCATGGAGTACATCCCTTATCTCCTCCCACACAATACATATATTCCAAGTATATAAACAATTATCATATACAAGGATAATTCAATACACATATTTGATGTATTATTCCAACAGTCATATTCAACGACATATTCAATGTGATTAGTTTTAGTTTTCCCTAATCAACATACAGTGTCTACAACAATCAAGACTATCTTCCACCGATAGCCCAAAGTAGTTATTTCTAAACAGAAAATAAATACATTAAACAAATATAATATCAACATTCTCATAGGTGAGTGATTTACTAATCCAACTACACCATTTAATCCCATAATTTCTCAATTTCATTATCCTCAACTCAATTCCACATTTTCCCAAATTAATTATACAAATTAATTTATTACAACAATTAGAGCATTTCCCCCATTTCTCAATATCAACCCTAAGGTTTGATTTCACCAATTTGACAACAATAATGTCATTTTCCATTTTCTCACATACACATGGGTTTTAATATTTGGAAACCCTTCTTATATAAATTACACAACAACCCTAACTTTTTCCAAAATTATCCAACATCACCAACTAATCAAAATGGCCAAAATTAAAGACAAAACTCATAAGATGGAGTAGGGTATCCCTACCTCGAAATTAGAAGCCCAAAGGAGTAGATGAGGAAAAACCAAAGTGCTCCAAATCCACTATTGTTCAGATTAAAACAAAACCCTCTGTAGACGTCCCCGAACGCCCCGGGAGGATGAGTCCCGTTCTGTTCATTTTGGGCTCACTACAGTTCGGACTCAAATTGTCACGGTTCTTAATCTGAACCAAAGAGTCCAAATCTGGCAAATCGTTTTGAGAAAACAGATTTTTAGAAAGAAGTGCCAAACATGGACTGCTTTGCCAGATACAGAGTCGCCACCTAAATATTTTATTTTGGAAAATTTAGGAAACCCTGACTCGTTGCCTAAGGCCACGTGTCCGTCATCACCAAAGTTGCCTCGGCTCGGGAACTTGGGTACGATTGGGGAAGGTCACTTCGTGAGCACCCCCGCTCGCCCGATCAAAGATCGGCCTCTACTAACCATGATATCATTGTGAAAGTGGTTTGCTACTCGCAAGTAGGCTTAAAAAGTGGATTTTGCCACCCTCGGGTGGGCTTTAGAAAAGATGGTTTTGCTACTATCTAGTGGGCTTAAAACTCACAATCAATGAATTGTTCCAATCCAAATAACCCAACCTTCACCCACAGGCATTCAGGCAGTTATATCACATAAGTACATAGCCTCATGGTAAGCATGCTATCATGGCAGTCACTCACACGCATGCAAGGATGCTAAAGCATAACCGCTTACCGAGTACTCCAAGCCAAAGAAAGAAGCTAATTAGAAATCAATGCATGATCCTAACTATACAGAAATGCCTAATGCAACACATGCAAAATGCAACTAAGATAGGCTCGGCTATTCTAAAGATGGCATGTGAAATGCTACAACTAACAAGTATTCAACTCGGAATTGAAATACAATGCAATTAATATGATGCGCCGAGCCCGGTGCATGCAAGACAAATGAATGAATGCAAACATGCTATCATACTATATGCTAATTGAAACATGCCCTAATCTAACCATCATAAGCTAGTAAATAAAAGGGAGAAAGACGTGGGGTTGGAAGACATACATCACACGCACGCACACTTATTACAACATTGCCCTCGCTCGGAGGGTCCGAATAAATAATATACAGTCCCAAATAAATAATACAGTCTGAATAAGTACAAAACCCTAATTAATTAACAAATTAATCTAGAAAAGCAGTAAATTAGCATGCAAGCCTATGGACTGCCTCAGCTCTGTTCCGAATGATGAATGATGCGTGCTTGAGTTGCCATGCGCGGAAATCCATTAAGCTCGAAATATTGCGCGAAGCTCCAAAAGACTGCCGGTTTCTGATTTGCTGCAACAGAGAGCAAGAAATAGGCATGGTAAAGTATTTTCACATATGTATGCACACCTCGATTCTCGTGCCACCAATCACGCATCTCGATGCATGATGGCCGAGGAGTCGAATTGCACGACTCAATATGAAATGAATGCACACATAAACATAACAAGACCGAGACTCCATCATGGTTAATCCGGAGTGTCGGCGACCGGGAATTGAGACACGTTCCGTCACTCGGAGTACGAAACGTCCCTCGTTTCCCGTGCTTGGGCTAACTCCTATCCCAAACACAATGCAATATGCATGACATGCATGAATGCGACTAACATACAACTTAGCATACGCAATGCTATGAAATGGCATACACAATGCTCGATGAAACATGGCATATACAATGCTCTAACATACGACCTAGCATACACAATGCTATGGACTAAGATGGCATACACAATGCAATATGGGCTTACACCAATATGAGTGGACCTTAGCCACACTCACATCAGTAGCTATGAGATGAAAATGAGACAACCGAAATGCGTGCACACATGCACGCAAACCGAGGACTGAACCTAAGGCACCAAATGCCACTCTAACAAGGCATGGCAAGGCATGAAATATGACATACAAACATGCAAATTCCGGCACTGAAACATGATGCAAAATGATCCCGAATCATGGATATATATCATACAATGCATGGAATGGTCCCGAAACTCAAAACTAGGCACATGTATTGACTTATAGCTATACAAAGCATGCATTATTTGACTATGAAGCACAAAGACAGAGCCAAGGCAGTCCCAAAATGTGAACATTTCTAGTTCAAAGCATGACCAAAAGATGCTAGCATGATGGACTAAAATAGCATGCAACTTTGACTAGCAAACATGGTTTACATGGCATGTATATGAAGCACATGAGAACTCATCAAATCAGCAAAAATCAGTGAATAAAACATGCCAAAATATGCCCAAATAATCACTGAAATGCAGCCAACATGTGCAAAAATGATGAGCTCCTTTAGAGGGCCATGCAAGGAGTTATTAAGCACATACAAGATAGACACTTAGCATGACAAGACTACCTCTGGAAATGGAATATGACAGCCCTAAAACTCACAAAATGGGCCCTGAAATCAATCTAGGAAACATGCAAAGAAAGGCCTCTTTGAAAGGCCTTGAATGGGATTTCTCTACACATGCAACATAGACATAAAATATGGCCAAAAGGGCCTTGGACAGAGCCAAGGCAGACCTTAAAACCCTCAGAATAAAGCCTGAAAAGTGACTTCAATGCATGCAAAATAGGGTCCCTTTGGAAGGTCAAACATGCTAGTAAAGAGAATGAGGGGTGAGAGGGTCACCCCTCTATGATTTTGGAGCTCAAAGACACATCAAGGCTGAAAATCCACTGGATTTCAGTGGCCAAGAGGTCAAAACAAGGCCAATGCAAATGCTCAAATGTATGGCTCAAAGCGTGAGGAATGAAGCATGCATAGGGGGAAGCTGACCCTAAACAGAGAAGAGACCTTAACCAAACTTAAAGAGGATGTCAAAACAATAATTTTTCCAGTTTATGCCAAATCTCAAAAATATTCACAAGTAAGGCTAAAATATGATGCAAAAATAGCCCTAAAAGAGAGGTAAAGGACAAGGGGCAGCATATAGTCTCAAACAGCAAAGAGCCCTTCAACAAAGTTGAAGAGGGGCTCAAAATAAGATACTTTTCAGGTTAGGTCGAAGCCCAGAAATGTAAGCAAAATGGGCAAAGAGATGAAGCAAAATAAGGCTAGAAAAGGGGAGAAGAGGACTTACCCTTGTAGCACAGCAATGCAGCAGCTTTTGGTCCAAGAAAATGAGCTCCTAACCTCTGAAAATCAGCCTCAAGGTGTTGGAATGGAGGATGGAGGTGGTAGGCTATGAGTTGGTGTGTAAATGGTGCAAGAACAAGGGTGTTTTGGGGCTTGGATGAGAGAGATATGGAGGTTTGTATGCAAATGCTCCAGCTGGTTTTTCTAACCCTTAGAAATGAAGTAGGGTGCTGGTTATATAGAGGGAGAGAAGCCAAAGAAAAGGGGGGAAAAACCAATTCAAATATCCTTCCAAAAGGACAGACCCTCGGGCAGAGGGTCTAGTGCAAAACAGCTGGCACAGCTGGAATGCACCAGGAGGGACAAAAATGGCCGGCCAGGTGCAAAAGGGCCAGGTGGCTGGCCGGCCACCTCCCCTGGTCGGCCGACCAAGGGTCAACAAGGATTGCTGGCCGGCCACCCCAAAAAGGTGGCCTCTCAGATGAGTGCAACACAGCTGTATGGTCAAAACCTAGAAAATGTGAACTAGGAGAGAGAAAAACTAGCTTTTTAGAGGGGTTCAAAAGGGTCAAGAACAATTGCTGGTCGGCCTACCCATATTGGTGGCCTCCCAGGTTTGTACAACAAAATGATGTGGTGGAAAATCAGAAAAAGTGGCCCGGGAGTGGGAAAAACCAGCTTCTTAGTGAAGAAAACGGGCGATGAAGAGCGATGAAGAAATAAAACTGGTTTTTCAAAAAAATTGCTAGTCTCCCACCCTCCTATGACCTTTCTAACAATGAAAACAAGGTCCCTGCCAAAAATGGAGCAAGACGGATGCAAAACGAAGGTTCGGGGGCCGAAACACGCAGTTTGGGGCCCCGAAAACAGGTTGTTAGGCACCGGAAGTGGCGTTCGACCACGGAGTTGGTCTCTCGGGCCACAGTGTCCCTCAAAAGGGAGAAAACAAGGTGTGTGCCAAAAATCAGAGCAAACGGAGGTAGTTAAGCAGTCCTGAACCGAGGCACACGGCCGACGGCTCCGAAAACTGGGAACCGGGCTCCAAACTGGAAAAATGGCCTACGACCACGAAACGTAGCCTACGGCCACTGAGAGATGATCTACGAGACCTCTCCCTCCCTTCGGGAAGAGAAAACAAAGAAAATAGGGCCTGGCTCGCAAACCGAGGCAAAAGCACAAAAGAGTCCGGAAGTCCGGAGGCAAGGCTCGCAGCCGTGACTCCGCAACCTCAGAACGAGCACAATATGCAACATCACCGAGCGCTCAACTGGTGACGTCTGAGTCTTAAGGTCATTAAAAAATAAGGTGTCTACACCCTCGCGACCCTCTACCTTTCTTACAAGGAACTTAGGGTAGGAACACACTAAAAATAGATGAAACCCAGCGAGAAGTTAAGTATACAGAGAGAGGGAGCTGAATCTAGGGTTTTGAAATCAAAAGAGATGAAAAAGTGAAATGTTTACCTGCTATTGCCTACTGATATAACACAAGCTCGCTCGAGCGAAGGATTGGTCGCTCGAGCGATCAAACACAAAGAACTCTCGGTCAAGCGTAGAAAGCCTTGCTCGAGCCAACAATGCGAAGCTTCAGGTCTGCAACCCAGAAACACGTTCGAGCGACATAATGCTCGCTTGAGCGAAAAAACCCAAAACATAGACCTCGCTCGCTCGAGCGAAGAATTACAACCTTTAGGTCCAGAACCAGACCCAGACGCAAGCTCGAGCGAATGACTTCTCGTTCGAGCCACCAGATACAAAACTCAAATCTCGCTCGAGCGAAGGATCTAAAACACATAGCTCGCTCGAGCGAAGAACCAAAATTCTGGGCAGCAACTATTTGCTCCCAATCACACCCAACTTGTAACAAACCTGCCCAAAACATCATATAACTCAAATACAAAGTATTGAAGGACGAAAACAAGATATTGTAACAAGCCCGCGGGGGACCTCGCTACAGCTCGGACTCGATTCGTGTCACGGTTCTTAATCTTGAACCAAAGAGTCCAAATCCGACAAATCATTTTGAGAAAACAGATTTTTGAAAGAAGTACCAAACATGGACTGTTTTGCCAGATACAGAGTCGCCACCTAAATATTTTATTTTGGGAAATTTAGGAAACCCTGACTCGTTGCCTAAGTTCACGTGTCCGTCATCACCAAAGTTGCCTCGGCTTGGGAACTTGGGTACGATTGGGGAAGGTCACTTCGTGAGCACCCCCGCTCGCCCGATCAAAGATCGGCCTCTACTAACCATGATATCTAGTTTTGAAAACATTATGCATTCTTATTCCGGTTATTAGCCTAGATTTACTATGTGATGCGCACAGCATACAAGTATAGACCGGGTCGCCTGAATTGGAACAAAACACTTCATGTTTGTTTTTGAAGAGATGGTTTGCTACTCGCAAGTAGGCTTAAAATGCGGATTTTGCCACCCTCGGGTGGGCTTAGAAAAGATGATTTTGCCACTATCTAGTGGGCTTAAAACTCACAGTTAATGCATTGTTCCAATCCAAACAATCCAACCTTCACCCACAGGCATTCAGGCAGTTATATCACATAAGCACATAGCCTCATGGTAAGCATGCTATCATGGCAGTCACTCACACACATGCAAGGATGCTAAAGCATAAAAACTTACCGAGTACTCCAAGCCAAAACAGAAGCTGATTAGAAATCATGCATGATCCTAACTATACAGAAATGCCTAATGCAACACATGCAAAAATGCAACTATAGCGAGCTCGGCTATTCTAAACATGGCATATGAGATGCAACAGTTAACAAGTATTCAATTTGGATTTGAAATACAGATGCAGTTAGTATGATGCGCCGAGCCCGTTGCATGCAAAACAGATGAATGAATGCAAACATGTTATCATACTGTATGCTAATTGAAACATGCCCTAATCTAACCATCATAAGCAGGTAAATAAAAGGGAAGAAATACGTGGGGTTGGAAGACATACATCACACTCACGCACACTTATTACAGTTATGCCCTCGCGCAGAGGGTCCGAATAAATAATATAGTCCCAAATGAATAATTACAGTCCGAATAAGTATAAAATCCTAATTAATTAACAAATTAATCTAGGAAAGCAATAAACTAGCATGCAAGCTAGGGACTGCCTCGACTCTGCTCCGGATAATGAATGATGTATGCTCAGGTTGCTTGGCGCGGAAATCCATTGCGACGCCCCGATTAGCCTCTGTTTACAGTTCATGCTCGGAATATTGTGCAAAGCTCTGAAAGGCTGTTGATTCTTGATTTGCTACAACAGAGAGCAAGAAAGGGGCATGGCAATGTATTTTCACATATGTATGCTTACCTCGATCCTCGTGCCACCAACCACGCATCTCGATGCATGATGGCCGAGGGGTCGAATTGCACGACTCAATATGAAATGAATGCACGTATAAACACAACAAGACCGAGACTCCATCATGGATAATCCGGAGTGTCGGCGACAGGGAATTGAGACACGTTCCATCACTCGAAGTAGGAAACGTCCCTCGTTTCCCGTGCTTGGGCTAACTCCTATCACAAGCATAATGCAATATGCATGACATGCATGAATGCAATCCTAACATGCAAACCTAGCATACACAATGCTATGAAATGGCATACACAATGCACGATGTAACATGGCATACACGATGCGCGATGTAACATGGCATACACGATGCTCTAACATACAACCTAACATACACAATGCTATGAAATGAAATGGCATACACAATGCATAACGGACTTACACCAACACAAGTGGACCTCAGCCACACTCACATAGGAGGCCATTAGATGGAAAAAGAGACACTCGAGATGCGTGCACGCATGCACGCAAACCGAGGACCGAACCTAAGGCACGAATGCCACTCTACCAAAGCATGGTAAGACATGGAACATGATATGCAAACAAGTAAATTTCAGCACTAAAATGTGATGCAAAACAACCTCGAAACATGGAAACATGGCACCCGATGCATGAGATGAGACTCGAAACTCGAAACTAGGCGCATGGAATGACTTATAGCTATACAAAACATGCATTATTTGAACATGAAGTATGAAGACAGAATCAAGACAGTCCCAAAACAAGCATATTTACAGTTTTAAGCAAGGCCAAACAGTGAACACAAATAGGACTAAGCTAGCATGCAAAAATGGCCCTAAAAGAGAGATAATGAAGCAAGTAGCAGCTTCTGGCCCTAAATGGCCAAGATCCCTTCAACAAAGTTGAAGAGGGGCTCAAAATGAAGCACTTTATAGTTTACAACAAGCCATGAAAACAAACACAAGTATGGCTAAACTATTATGCAAGAAATGGGCCAAAAGGGAGACAAAGAAGCAAGTGATGGTTGCTGGCCTCAAACAGAGGAGGGCCCTTCAACAAAGTTGAAGAGGGGCCCAAAACATGGTATTTTACAGTTAGTGACCGAACCCAAAACACTGCACATGAAAGCTTAAAATACTATGCAAAATAAGGCCTAAAAAGAGGTTTAAACACAAAGAGCAAAAAGGGAGCTTCAAACAGAAAATTCCCTTGATCAAACATGAAGAGGGGGTCAAAATAAGGCTATTTACAGTTAGGATCAGAGCCCAAAAATACAAGCACAAGGGGCTAACAAAACATGCAAAAATAAGGCCAAAAGAGAGATAAAGAGGCAAGTGACAGATGGAAGCCTCAAACAGTGAAGAGCCCTTCAACAATGTTAAAGAGGGGCTCAAAAAAAACAACTTTACAGTTTATAACCAAACTCAAAACAGTTTAAAAATAGGCCTAAAATACTATGCAAGGAAGAGACATAAATGAGAGCTAAAGAGGCAAGTGGTAGTATGAAGTCTCAAACAAGGAAGAACCCTTAATCAAAAATTAAAATGACCTCAAAACATGACTATTTACAGTTTGGGTCGGAGCCCAAATATGCAAGCAAGTATAGCTTAGATTGCATGCAAAAATAGGGCCAAAAAGAGGAGAAGGAGACTTACCCTTGAAGAACCAATCTTTGACAGCCTTTGGACCAAATTTGGGTGCTCCTAAGCTCTGAAAAACAGCCTCAAGTTGTTGGTATGGAGTATGGAGGCCTTGTGCTATGAGGTGTAGTGTAAAATGGTGTAGGATTTGAAGGGTTTTGGTGCTTGGAATAGAGAGGGAGAGAGAATTGATGTAAGAGCCTAAACCAAAATGTTGTAACCCTCAAAACATGGCTGGGGGTGCTGGTTATATAGGCAAAGGAGTGGAGGAAAAGGGGGGAAAATTGAATTCAAATTTCCCCCCCAAAAGACTCCCCCCCGAATACAAGATTTGTGGGGAAAAGGAGGGCATATCTGTAATGTACCTGGAGAGAGGATCATGGCTAGCCAGTTTTCTAGGGTTCAGGTGGCCGGCCGGCCCTCCCCATGGCCGGCCGACCAAGGGTCAAAAGGTTCAAGAAAGATTAGTGGCCGGCCACCTCAAATTGGTGGCCTCCCATGTGTGCACAACACAACTATGTGGTCAAAAACTGGAGAAAGTGAACTAGGAGAGAGAAAAGGCCACTTTTAGGAGGGGTTCAAAAGGGTCACACACAATTACTGGCTGGCCATGTGATATTGGTGGCCTCTCAGGTGTGTACAACACAAATATGTGGTTTAGGGCTAGAAAAAGTGGCCTTAGGGTGGTCAACATTGGTTTTCAAGTGAGAAAAACGGGCGACGGAGGGCGATGGAGGAATAAAACTGATTGTCAGAACAATTACTGGCCTCCCACCCCTCTACGACCTTTCTAACAATGAAAATGAGGCCTCCACCAAAAATGAACCAAAACCGATGCAAAATGAAGGTTCGGGGGCCAAAACGCGCAGCCCGGGGCCCCGAAAACTGATTATTAGACACCGGAAGGGGTGTTCGACCACGAAGTTGGTCTCTCGGATCACAGTGTCCCTCAAAAGGGAGTAAATAAGATGCGTGCCAAAAACCGGAGCAAACGGAGGTGGTCAAGCGGTCCCGAACCGAGGCATACGGCCAACGACTCCGAAAAACCAAAAATCGGACTCTAAACGGGCAAAATGGCCTACGACCACGAAACGTAGTCTACGGCCACTGACAGATGGTCTACGAGACCGCTCCCTCCCTTCTGGAAGAGAAACAGAGAAAACCGAGTCTAGTTCGCAAACCGAGGCAAGGCACGAAAGAGTCCGGAAGTCCGGAGGCAAGGCTCGCAGCCGAGGCTCTGAAACTTTTGAACGAGCACAATATGCAATATCACCGAGCGCTCAATCGGTGACGTCTGAGTCTTAAGGTCGGTCAAAAATAGGGTGTCTACAGATATATACAACAACTAACATCCACGGAACCAAGTCTGGATTACACTAATCAATGGAGGGAAAACCAGGATCGCTATAATTTTTCCCCCCTTCATTTTGTACTTTAATTAATTTCATTATAGATAAACATATAAAAATTCATAAATAATTTATGAAAATTTATTTCGTGACATATAGATAAAGATAAAAATTAAAAAAGTTAATTTCATGACTTATAGATAAATAAACATATAAAAATTGATAAATAATTTGTAAAGATTAATTTCGTGGTCTACAGATAAAGATAAAGATTAAATAATTGATTTACAAAAAATTAAAATACTAAAATTTAGATAAAGATATGATTTGTTAATCTATATATCTATCAAAAACATATATATCTAAATCTTTATTTTGATTTACTGATATATTTAAACATATAAAAATTCATAAATAATTTATGAAAATTTATTTCATAACCTATAGATAAAAATAAAAATTAAAAAAAATTAATTTCATGACTTATAGATAAATAAACATATAAAAATTAATAAATAATTTATAAAGATTAATTACGTGTTCTACAAATAAAAATAAAGATTAAATAATTGATTTACAAAAAATTAAAATAATAAAATTTAGATAAAGATATGATTTGTTAATTTATATATCTATCAAAAACATATATATATATCTAAATTTTTATTTTGATTTACTCATATATTTTTTCTCCTTCTATCACATATTATTTTTTTTATTTTACATTTTTTATCTTATGAAATGCCCTTATCTATGACTTCTTATCTCCTCTTGAATTCTTAACCTTTATTGGCTCTGAATGAGAAGACGTGACAACCTTCTTTGATTGCCTTCCATGTTTTCTACTTTTCTTCATTTTCTATTTGTTTGATTAATTAAAATGAAAATTAATTTCATTGCTTATGATGGAGATTTGAATTTCAAAATTTCTCCATATAGATAAACATATAAAAACTAAAAATTAATTTTATAGTCTACAGATAAAGATAAAAATTAAACAATTAATGTAAAAAAAAAATTTAATTAATGTAAAAAAAAAAAATAATTTCATAACTTATAGATAATTTAAAATTTCCTTCCCATAAATAAACATGTAAAAGTTGATAAATAACTTATAAAAATTAATTTCATGGCCCACAAATAAAGATAAAGATTAAACAATTGTTTAAAAAAAAAATTAATCCTTTTTTCCCCGCTTCATTTTGTACTTTAATTAATTTCATTATAGATAAACATATAAAAATTCATAAATAATTTATGAAAATTTATTTCATGACATGTAAATAAAGATAAAAATTTTCAAAATTAATTTCATGACTTATAGATAAATAAACATATAAGAATTGATAAATAATTTATAAAGATTAATTTCATGGTCTACAAATAAAGATAAAAATTAAATAATTGATTTACAAAAAATTAAAATAAGAAAATTTAGATAAAGATATGATTTGTTAATCTATATATCTATCAAAAATCGTTTGAATGAAAAGCTGATCATGATCATGATCATGAATATGAAATGCGCATAGATATGAATATGGAAATAATAGGCCCAAAGCCGTTTGATACGTTTGAAGTGTTTGAATGGGGTCCGAGGCTGTTTGATGAGTCTGACAAAGTTATGCAATGGGCCCCGAGGCCGTCTGATATGCTTGATAAGGATCTCAAATGGGCCCAAGGCCATTTGACATGTACAACAAAAACACAGAATGGGCCTAAGGCCGTTGGTATCGAGTTCGATGTACTTAACATAAATCTCATTCATATAACCCCTTTACTTTGGTATTATTCACTAGGCTAACGCTCACTCTTATTTATATGTATGTAGGTGAGCAAATGGATGTTCAACCCCAGCCTTAGTGGAGTTTGAGAAAGGAACCCGAGTTTTGTGAAGTTAGCCCAGGTGCCTCATGCAAGAGGCTTTGTTTATGATCTTTTGTATTTTCTTTTGCTATTTCCATTGGTCATGATAGACAATTTATGTGTATAAGCTTTTAGTACAGCTGACTATGTGTTTGAATGATCCTGGGTGTACAAGATGTTAACTACTAATATGTGGTGTGAGTTATTATTAAGTATATATGAAATGTTTTGATATGCCACGTAAGCTGAAACACCCTTAAAATAATTCAACGTGAACTATCCACATTAATGAACATTCTCTAAACAATAACAATAGTCATTCCATCTTCACATATTTAATAAATGAGTTTAATACAGAAGTTCCACATGCAGTATACATTCAACAAAACCAAGGAATACATGAATCTATAGCATGTAGAGCATCTAGTTTCAAAATAATAAAATGCCCTCAAGGACTTACATCTTCCAAGGCAATAGCCCGGTTACACAAAATGGTCTCACGGACCCATACCAAATTAGCCCTAGGCTTTACAAAAATTGTAACAAAAGAAAGAGTGATCTACTCTTCACCAAAACATATCCACACCCTTAGCTTGGCGGGATCACAACATCTTCACCTGCATCAAATCCCATAGGGGGTGAGCATAAAGCCCAGTAGAGAATTCTTACAAAATATATACAGTTATGCAATTTCCAATAAAAATGCAAATGTCGGTGTCATGCCATGCACTTTTCGAAGCAATTCAATTTTATACTCATTTGAAGATTACCATCTTTCAATAAATTAGCAATCTCAACTTATTTCGAAACTTCCAATTTTTAATCAATAGGGGCGGTAAATACGACACTGGTAATCTCTAGACTGGTGTCTGCAAGTAGACTCTATGAGTACTACCAAACTGTCATTTTTACCGGTATTAACCAGAAGGCTCGACACCTATCCGCGCGATTTTCTGGTCTTTCACCATGGACACTCAGGCCAACTTATCAAGATCAACTACACCCCCTATCCGGACTTATCACGTATTTACCCCATACCACATTTCCATAGTTCTCATTACAATATAATCTTTCTCAAGGTAAACATTTTTCCAAATTCATTTCATGATATGCAATAATGATAATAAATCAAATGAGGACATGATGCAATGCATGATATTTCATAATGTTTCTCCGTTTATAACATCTCTACAACAATATCAATTTACTACTTTCATCATTTCTTCTCCTCAACACTATTTCACAAATAACCGAACCATCAATCCAAAGTAACTATGAACTTTTCATCATACCTAAATCTCAACAAGCTAGCCCCTCAAGGCAATATGATGTTTTCAACATAATTCCAAGATCTTACAATTTTCATATTTATGATACATAGTCATTCACCAATTTCCAATAACACATGTTCGAATATTTTTAACAATTAAGCTACATTAACATCTCATTCATCTTCATGGCACAAAATAATAAAGGGTTTCACAAGTATTTTTGAATTTTCTCAAAATGCCCAATTTCTAGGGTTTTTCCTCAAGACAATCACTTCCCATTTCTTGGTGAAAAACCCTCATCAAAACACATTTCTTAGATCAACAAGATGGAACCCTCAAAGATTGACCAAGATTTTGAAAGTTTAAAGAAAAACCCTCTTTTGAAGAAAATCTCTACATTTTGAAATTACAAAGTTGAAATCATCAAAACTAGAAGAAAACTCTCAAATCATCATCAAAATGGCAAAACTAATATATATAACTCAAGAATGTCCCTACCTCAAAGGTTGATGGAGAAAAAGTGGAGCCCTAGCTTCAAGATGAAGTGTTCTTCAATTTCTCCTACACCAAGAGAAATCCGAGCTTGATCTTCAAGTTTCAGGAGAGATAATGATCTTTGGCCCAAGAATCACAAGAAACCAAGGTTTTGGAGTGCTAGGTGAGGGTTTTTAGAGAGAATGAGGAAAAAATATGAGGTTTAGAGTGAGAAGGAGAGGCCTCAAATGGCCTACAAATTCGGCAAAAAGGGTAAAAAAAAACAGAGTTTTCGGATTCCCAGAGTGCCGCACGTGCGGCACCCAACCCCGCACATGCGAAGCGCCCTTCTTGCACGTGCGGAGCACCCTTCCCGCACGTGCGGCCCTCACCCCCGCACATGCGGGGGTCCTCCCGCACCTCAGCCCGCAACTGCAATTTAAGCAGTGTGCAACCAATCCAAGCTCCCCTCTTCTTGCACGTGCGGCTTGGCTTCCCGTACGTGCGGCCCAACCTCGCACGTGCGGCCCTGGCCCAGTAGCCCAGAAAAATCCCATTCCTCTTCCGAGTACTCCGGACCAGACCCCGCACCTCCCGGAACGAGTGATAGTCAATAACGAGCACAACTAGAATAAGGATATTTATTTCTAGAATTATTTCCAAATGTTTCAATTTCCAACGAGAACAAAAGAGAAAGAAGTCAAGAAGAAAGAAAAAGAAGGAGAGAAAGAGACCCGGCCGTCACATAAGCACCACTCATTGAACAAAATTTTTAAGTCTGCTTCCGCATCTGGCCCTATATTATTAATTTTTAATTGATTTCTGTTTGAGGCCGTAGGTAATCTCATGATTACTGGCCTGTTATGACCTTAATCTATAAGGAGGGGTTAGGGTCATGACATCTGACAATGATATAAGTTGATTATTGCGAATATTTTAAGACATATATTTCAATACTTGTTGCTTAAAACCATGAGATAGACTAGGGGCGTAGCTATCTTGATGGCAGTGATGTTAGTTGACACCACTGAACTTCAAAATTTTGTTAAAGAGTATATGTAAATTCCATATAAAAGTTTTGAGTATTAACAAATTGAACCCAATAGATCTAGAAATAAAATACTAAGTTTTGAAAGTTTACAAATTGACCCCAGTGGAGTTAAAAACAAAAATCAAACCTTATGTTGCATTTTTAATCTTCTATAAATAAATTCATAATTTGTTCATGTTAGAGACTTATTCCATAGCATTTTTTTTAAACCACTCAAGTTGAGTTCATATAATCTAGCAACTACTCCATTTATGGCCAATTAGTGTCGTAATGCAATCTATTTTGTTTGTCTTTGTAACCCTTATTTGTTGATTTCTTTACCTATTTATTTGAGATTTGTCCCACATCACTTCTCTAAACTACCCAAGTTTGATTCATCCACATCTTCTCTAAATCACCCAAGTTCGAATTATATAATTTAAGGGCTACTCTACACATAATCAATTGATTTTATGTTGGATGTCTCAAATAATTCTAACAATTTGTTCTCCCTTGAGTCTCAACGATATAGTTCTCTATTAATCATTGTAGTGTTTATTCTTATAAAATGTTCTTTTTTTTTTTGAAATATTAAGATTTTTTTTAATTTAGTAATTTGAATTGTTTTTTTCAATGTAATAAAAAATATATATGTGATTTACAAGTATCATGTGAATGCTAATATTATTAATAGGTTTTGTAGAACTAAAAATACAAAATAATAACATTAATGATGACTTGTTAAATGACACCACTGATTGAAATTCCTAGCTACGCCACCGAGGAGGACTCTCATTTGGCCATTTTCATTTCTTTATGGTTCTCATTGGTTTTCTATCCTTCCTAATCCAATTCATTGTTAGGAGTTGAACTTGTTATAGGTATCTCGAGTTTAATCTGACAATCTTAAAAATTCAACAAAATTATCATTTTGCTAATAAACGTCAAAATCTCTGCATAAACTTCCTACTAATCACCATTCCATCACAAAGTGTACTTTTCTTGGACAGTACTCCCAACTTTGTATTTTTTAGAATTCTTTTCTTGCAAAACTTAATATCTCCTTTCTCCTCCTTTTTATAAACAGAATTGCTTGACAACCTTTACTTTGCTCTTAAGACTCCTATAATTAGCAATTCATTCTTTTCTTATCCATATGAAACTCAACAAAGTTTCAGAGTTCCATTTCCAAAAATGGCAGTCTCACCAACCAACAGCTTCACAGCCCTTCCTCCCATCATCAGCGGAGCTTTCAAGTTTGCATCAGATTGCAATTTATCAGAGTCATCCACACTCCTCTGCAATTTTCTTAGACAGGAAGGTGTGCAATCGATAGATGCATGAGACAACACTCTCCTCCATTTTCTCACCATGTACGGCAATTTATCCGCCTTCCAGATGCTTCTTGGGGATGGTATACTAACGAATGAAGAGCTCACAATAGGTAAATGTTGAATCGTTATAAACTCACCTAAAAATTTAAGTTTAATTTTTTTCAACAAGATTTCTCACACGTGGCAAAACTCTCTTTTATTAGTGATTCAAATATGGACAAAAATCTCACCACCCGTATTACTTTAACAATCTATTCCGCTTATTTTCTTTTAAATTTTAGTATGTAGATCATCTATTAAAAAATATAAAATAAAAAACAAAAATCAAATTAATCTATTAATCGTAACCATATAATTGTGTTGTCTTTATAAAGACGACAAAAATGATATACTATTATCATTAGATTAATTTTGAATTTTTTTTAATAGAAATTCTACACCATAAGCAAAATTGATCATCGAATTAGTGTACTTTTAATTAGAAACGACAAACTAAAAATACCTCTCCTCTAACTTTTAAATAATCATTTTTTCTTTCAATTCTTCAACTCATTTAAACTAATTTTTTAATTTAAAAAAAAAAAAAAAAACTCCATAAACTGTACCAAATAATTTTATTGGGTTCCCCACAGACTAAACTCAACGGCCCAATCTACAGAGAAAAGCTAAGTTATTTAATTGTTGAGTAGATAATGAGGTTTAAATTTCTAAGTATAAAATTTATTATTTGTTCTAATATCATATTAACTAGTAACTCATCGAAAAATCTTAACTACTTGAGCGAAGGATAACTTTATTAATTATTTTCACTTCACTGGGAAATAAAAATGGCGACACGACACTGCATGAGGCTGCAAGGTTTGGTTAGAAAGAAATTGTGGAGGTGCTGTTGGAGTATGAGAGAGATTTGGTTATGGTGAGCAATAGTTCATGAGAGACTCCTCTATTCATTGCGGCTTTGTGCGGAAGGAAGGATGTTTTCGATCTTCTCATCAAAGATGGAAGAATTCACAGTGATCATAGTGTGATGGCGAGAACTGCTGTTTCCACTGTTCTTCATGCTGCTATCATGGGAGACTATTTTAGTGAGCTCACTTCTCTTTCTTTTCAATGAATTCAAAATATTTTTCAATTGGAGCTTTCCTCATTACTTTTATCGAGTAATACCACTTATCCTAGTGAGTTTTACGAACTTACTAGACCAGAAGTTTCTCAAACTCAAACATTTACTTTTCTACTTAGAGATTGTTGGAATTATCATTTCTATCTAGTACCACGAGTGAATCAAAAGTTGAATTTACATGGGATTTATAAGTCCATCAGCCCGCATAGTTGTTCATGTATGAGTAGAAGATTTGGCCACTCAAAACTAGTACTCATTAATTTATTCAAAAAAATGTCGGATTGTGATTCTACTTAGTATGAGACCACTTACACTTATAATGAATTTGTATTTTTTTGTGCAGAAATTCTGAATACCTAGCAATTCTCTTATTTTTTGAATTTTACGTGAAGTACTAACAAAACTAAAATGATCAAATATGCACATGATTTAAAATTTTAAAATATGCATTTTTTTTTTCATTTTCTTCATTAATCTTTTTTTGGTAAAATGCTATTTTGAACAGTGTAGGGATTAAAATATAACAAAATCCATATTTGAGAGACTATTTGAATAATTAACCCTTTATTCATCTAAAGGAAAACTACTAATTAGATAACTAAATAATTGAATTTAATATATATATATATATTGTGTGAACTAGGTCTTGCTATGAGCATATTGGAAACATTCCCTAAACTTGCTCACAAGTATGATTGCAAAGGAAGGACTCCCTTGGATCTACTAGGCACAAAACCCTTGTCCTTTAATAGTGGCTCACCTTATTCCTTGGTCAATTTGGGCAGGAGGCCTTTCATTCCCCTCCAGCTTATTGCAATATTTGTATATTTTTGTAAGTCCTACCATTACTATATATTAATAGTCTTTTCCATAAATAAAGAAATCGCAATACATATTAAATGAGATAGATTGTTTATCTATCAACTATCCAACAAAAACGAATCTTTATCGCCTACCTGTAAAATTTTTCGCTCCATGATTTGATTTGAAAAATACTTGGAGACTAAGAAGTATGGACACTTCTAAGAAGATAGCATGCCATGTCTGACACTAGTATGACACTCGCCGGACACTTTCCAACACTTAGACACATAAAACGTATTACAAGTTTAAATAAAATAACTTAAAATTATATGATAAAATAAAAACAATGTAAATTTATAATTATTCTCCTCCTTTAGACTTTAAAATTATTATTTTGATTTAAACATTCACACACACATATATATATATGATATGTAATAATTAATTATTTCTATAACATAGTATAAATGTATAAAATTATATATTTTACGTATGTTTTCCATATGTCTTGTCTTACGTTTTCTTAAAATTATGTATCGATATGTCCGTGTCGTGTTGTGTTCATATCCGTATCATGTCGTGTCACATATCCCTGCTTTTCTAGCTCAGAGAGTAGTCTATCAAAAAAAAATTAGATATTGTCATTATTTGTTATTAAGTAGGTATTCCATCGATGGTTTATGGGTGGAAACATGCTGGTGATGAGGAAAATCAACATCAAAATGGACATAATATCTCCAAGTTAGGGCATTTGGCAACAAAATTAATCTTAGGTTCGATTTTCGTTTTTTTTTTTTTTTTGTTTTTTTACTACGAAAATTTTTTTAAAAAATAAAAATTTCACTCTATGCCCAATTTTTTCATCTCCCACGTTGAATATGAAAATTATCATGTTGATCCACGTAAACAAGAAGTAAAAAAAAAAATGAAATTCATTGGCGATGTATATAGTAATCAATAAATGTGGCTTTACAAGTCATACATATATGATTACGTATATGTTGCATTGTCAAGAGGAGTTTGTTTTTTTAATCCCTAGTTTATTTTTTTATTTTCACCTTTGTTTTTCTTTCACCTAGTTAGCTATTTCTTACCACAGGATTCAGAAGGATTCTCAGAGGTTGGTTGCTCTTACTCTTCAATTATGATAAAATTATTATATGCTCTATACTCTTACCCCCATTTTATGTGGCTCTTGGATTTATTATGACATTTACCCAAAAACACCACATTTCTTATTTGAGTTAGAAAGTCTATTAGTATTTCAATAATAATTGATCTCTTATAAACTTGTTACTATGATTATAGATAGGGTCTTGTTCTCTCCTTATTATTACTTCTCTTCTTTCTCCAAGTTTTTCCTTGGTTTAGAGAAATTGATAGTGCAAAGCAAAAATATGAATTTGCCCTCGCACTGGCAAAAAAGCTAGTAAATGAAGAGAGTGATTGGAATCATTATTCACATACAAACCCCAATTGTTCACGCAACGGAGAATGGCATCATTGAGTTGGTTAAGGAGATTTTGATAAATTTCCCTTATGTCGCATATAGCCTTGACAAAAATGGAAAGAACATCCTGCACATAGTCGTTAAGCAGAAAGACAGAATTCTATATGACTACTTGAAGAAAAATGTTGATCACGAGGATGGGATGTTGTCAGATGTTGATAATAATGGGAACACTGTATTGCATCTGGCGGCCAACTTGGGAACCAGTCCTAAAATTGTTCCTGGACACTTGAACCAGATGACGTGGGATGTATGTTGGTTTAAGGTACGATTAAATGTATTTAGTTTAGGAAAACAATATTTGTTACCAAATAAATTTCATCGCTTATTAATATTATTAGGCAAACTCTCTATTATAATTTTTTGTTTCTAAAAGGTATCGAGCTCTTAAGAGTATCGCTTGCACATGCAGTCCCTCATTCAACATGAACTATATAACTTTTCAATAATGCACACCCTATAGTACCCTAGCAAATCGACACCAATACTAAGAAACCAAATCCTTTGTAGCTTTTTGTTTTGTCTCTCTGTCCGAAAGCCCCTCTACTATATAGGATTAGAGTCAAAGAGAGATAAATCGTATGGTAGAGAAAAAATTCAGGAGAGGACAGAAGAAAGTGAGATAAGAGGCTCCTCAGCCCAATAATAAGAATAAGAAAATCTTAGTTGTTGTATGAGAACACTTCTTAGTAACTCATTGTTCAACAATTCAACTGTTGAAAAGGTTAGGGTCATCATAATTAGACATGTTACTGGAGAGAAGCCAACCCCTAGTAGTATAATGGAAAAATTGCATCCTTAGGCCCTAACCAAAACTCCACACTAATATATATTCGATTTACAACCATTGTACCCTAGCAAATCAATACCAATAACAAAGAGCCATATCCTATGTTCCACTGTCCTTTGTAACTCTGTCCCCAAAGCCCCTCATTGATCATGATTAAAGTTAAAGAGATATATTGTATGGTAGAGAAAATGTTTGGGACAAAGGAACAAAAGAGAGTATGATAAATGATCCTCCGTCCCATACTAAGAACAAGAAAGTACTAGTTGTAGTATAGGAACAACGTCTTTCCAGTAACTTGATGTTCAATTGTAAGAGAAGTTGGGGCCTATCACAATTGCACATGTTACTGGAGAGAAACTAGCCCTGAGTAATATAATGAAGAAGTTGAATCCTTAAGTCGTAAAACTTTAAGCTAACATATATTCAACTTGTTCTTTATTCTTTTTTTCCACAGCACGTGTGGGATGACTCTCCTCCACACTTTTTGTATCATGAAAACTCTAATGGAATGACAGCAAAAGAACTATTTGAAGGAAACCACATAGACCTACGAGACAAGGTTGAGAAAGTTTTCAAAGATATGAACAACGGACTCATGCTTGTTGCCGCTTTCATTGGCACACTCAATTATGTGACACTCATCACCCTTCCTGGAGGTTATGATCAAGAACACACAAGTAAAACCTACGGCAAGCCCCGTTCTTCTTATCCGTAAGGATTCACATGATGATACTATGAAGTTCTTGTAGAACATAGGTATTGGTCTATTTTCTTCCCCATTCGCCTTGGTTGCCATGCTTTCACTTTAGTTGTCACGGTTTCGTAGCAACGAGTTCTATATAGCATTGCCATTAAGATATATTGTTGCTATAACTACCCTAGCTTGCTCCACAATCTTCACTATCACAGGATGTTTGAAAGCCTATTTTCTTGATCGCATAGATTTTAATGTAGATACTTATGTGTGGTCTTTTAGTGTTATGATGGCCCTAAGTTATGTAGACGCATTATACCTGACCTTTTATTACATGTTCTTTGTGATTGGTTCATTCTCCTATAAAAGTCAGGAAAAGTATAATCTGTCTGCTTAATTTGTATATATATGCAAGAATATCTAAATGTGGCTATCTTAAATTTGTGACACAATGACTTGTTAGCTGCTCCAGCCCACATGAAGGAGTAGTTAAAGGTTGGCTGGTTTGCTCCAAGTCAAGAAGTAGGAGGGGAGATGGCAGGTGGCAGCCAACCCAATAACTCATCTTCCTTGACTTTGTTTCCTTCTCTTTTCTATATAAATTGAGATGAGGAAGAAGGGAATAAACATAGAAAAACACAGAGTGTGTGTTTGAGTGAGAGTGTTATAGAGAGAGAGAGAGAGAGAGAGAGAGAGAGAGAGAGAGTGTGTGTGTGTGTGTGTGTGTGAGGTGTGAGTACTGTAACTCCCTTTGAGAAAATTCTATAGTGGATATCTCTCTCGTGGACGTAGACAATTGCCGAACCATGTAAATAAATTGTGTATTTTCTGCGTGTGATTGATTTATGGGTGTGCCTTAATCCTAACAAGTGGTATCAGAGCCACGCTGGTCGATTTTTAGAAAAATAGAGTGTTTTTTCAGAATTTCCCATAAATGGAATTGCTCGAAATTCACTTTTGAGCATAATGGGAGGAAGCTGTTAAGGAGAGGAGTCCAAAACTGCCAAGTCGAGCCCTAGAAAAGCTTCCAAGCGCTCTCACGCGCCACCTAAAGAAGGCGCGTGAGTCTTAGTCTTAGATACACGCCACACGCATTATTGACGGCACTAGCGCGTCATACTAATCTTAGGCTCACGCCCGACACATAACGGAAAGAAAAAGGAGAGTGGTGTGCGCATGTTTGTGACGTCACCACCACATCATACGCCATTTGGCAGTCACATCAGCGCCACGTCACTACTACGTCATCATCACATCACTGCTATGTGTCAGCCACATCATCGCTACGTGTCATCCACGTCAGGTCCACATGTTAGCCACCTCATCAGGCCGGCTGACTAGTTAACCTGCTGGTTTGACACAACCCGATCCAGAGGTAGAGGGTTATCTGGTGTTATGTGGCTACAGTACACCCGCTGATCTGAACCATCGAATATATTTTGGCTAGATCTGAGCCATTTGAAGTCCGATTTTAGAGAGCCAATAGTGGTTTCCAACTATTTGAAGTATTCCGGAGAGATCCATATGGTCAGATTTTTGAATCAGAGTTTCTGTAAAAAGTAAGAAGACAATGGAGGAATTCACTTCAACTTCAGGATCCATGATCAAATTGATTGTTCCAATTATGCAATCTGGAAGCCGTGGATGAAAGACATCCTACATTATAAAGACCTGTTTGACCCTATTGCTCTAAAAGGGGTTAAACCGGAAGAAGTGAAGGATGAAGACTGGATAAAGATGAACCAGAAGACTGTCGGTTATATCAGACAATGGATAGACCACAGTGTGTTCCACCATGTCACCTAGGAGACAGATGCATACGTCCTTTGGACAATGTTAGAAGGAATGTACCAGTCAAAGACCGCCCAAAATAAAGACTTGGTGATGAGAATGCTTGTAAATTTGAAGTTGAGGAATGATGTGTTTGTCGCCGAGCACACCAGTGAATTCAAGAATCTGGTGAATCAACTTACAACCGTCAAGATGCCTTTGGATGATGAAATGCAAGCCGTTCTACTGCTCAGTTCTTTACCGGACAATTAGGAGACGTTGGTGGTTTCTCTCAGCAACTCTAAGCTAACCATGAGCATGGTCACAGATGTCATGGACAATGAAGAGACACGGAGGAAAGACATGGGAGGTAATCAGTCCCATGCTCTTGTCACAGAAGATAGAAGTAGAGACAGAGGTAGGGGAAGAGGCAAAGGAAGAAGTAAGAGTAGAGGTAGATAGAACAACAAGAGTAAATCTAGAGACAGTAAAAGTCAAGGTAACTCTAGCTTTACTTGCTTTCATTGTGGCCAGGAGGGTCACATAAAGAGGAACTGTCCAAGCTAGAAAGATAAAGGTCAAAGTAGCAAATCAAAGGGAGATGAAAGCACGACAGCCACAACAACTGATGAAATACTTCTTGCAGTTGGTGAAGAGGAGGATTGCCTTCACGTGGCTGACCACAGCTGTACAAAGTAAGTGATAGACACAGCTGTATCCTATCACGCCACTTTCCACAGAGAACTCTTCAGCTTGTACAACGTTGGAGATTTTGGCACTGTTCGAATAGGAAATTCTAGCTATTCCAAGATTGTGGGCATTGGAGACATTAGTATTCAGACTAATGTCAAACACAAGCTGGTTCTCAAAGATGTAAGGCATGTTCCAGATTTGCGTCTCAATCTTATCTCCGGAAGCGCCCTAGACCGACAGGGCTATACAAGTACATTTGGAAATGGCCGTTGAAAGTTAACAAGAGGAGCTTTGACAATCACCAAAAGAGAGTTATCTTCAACACTATACAAGACTCAAATGAGGATATGTCTGGGAAGTCTTAATGCAGCAGAAGACAAGGAGTCACTAAACTTATGGCACAGAAGACTAGCTCACATGAGTGAGAAGGGATTGCATCTGTTGGCAAAGCAATCCAAGATACCCTTATCCAAAGGGAGTGCCTTGAAGTCGTGTGATCATTGCCTTTATAGCAAGCAGCATCGAGTATCATTCAGTTCAACTAGCAAGAGGAAAACAGAAGTGCTCAGTATGGTATACTCAGATGTTTGTGGCCCAATCGAAGTGGATTCCCTTGGCAAGTATTTTCTAACCTTTATTGATGATGCATCAATGAAGTTGTGGGTGTATTTCCTGAAAATGAAGGATGAGGTATTCCAGCACTTTCAGGAGTTCCATGCAATGATGGAAAAAGAGACCGGGAAGAAATTGAAGTGTCTTCGCATAGACAATGGTAGCGAGTACACTTCCAATGCTTTTGAAGTATATTGTGCTAACAGAGGTATTCGACACGAAACAATAATTCTCGGTACCCCACAACACAATGGTGTGGTAGAAAGGATAAACTGCACTATTATTGAAAGAGTCAGATGTATGCTCAGAATGGCAAAGTTGCCAAAGTCATTCTGGGCTGAAGCAACCCGTACAGCCTGTTATCTCATCAACTGGTCGCCTTCAGTCCCGTTGAATTTTGCGATACTTGAGGAAGTCTAGTCTAGAAGAAAGGTATCATATTCTCACTTAAGAGTCTTCGGATGTAAGGCATTCGCATACATCTCCAAAGAAAACAGACAGAAACTTGATGACAAGTCCACTCCATGTATATTTGTGGGCTATTCAGATGCAGCATTTTGGTACATGTTATGGGACCCAGTGAACAAGAAGATGTTCAGGAGCAGAGATGTTATTTTCTAGGAAGACCAGACAGTAGCAGATTTTGAGAAGTTTGCAAAGTCTAGAGATGTCATCACTCCAGACTTGTTCCCATCTCCCGAGCCATCAAAAAATGCTAGATGCGATGATGTGCAACAAGAAGTGCCAGAGTTATAGGATCCTATGCCAGAAATTGAGGATCATGAGGAAAGAGATGAAGACCCGGATGGAGTGGATGTTGAGCAGAGGGAGCAACCCCTTCAACTAAAGACAACTGGGCCTTAGTTGCGGAGATCTGAAAGAGCTGCCGTGCCATCAACCAAATATCCCACTTCTCAATATATTTTGATTACTGATGAGGGGGAGCCCAAGAGTTTTTCAGAAGCAAAGAATCATACAAAAAAAAAACTGTTGGATACAAGTCACGAAAGAGGAGATGAGTTCTTTATAGAAGAACCACACTTATGAGCTTGTTTCACTTCCAAGAGGCAGGAGAGCCTTAAAGAACAAATGGGTATATAAGTTGAAGAAAGATGGCAACGGTAAACTACTGCAGCATAAAGCTCACTTAGTGGTCAAAGGTTTTGGGCAGAAGAAGGGAATTGACTTTGATGAGATCTTCTCCCGAGTTGTGAAGATGACTTCCATTCGAGTAGCTTTGGGATTAGCAGCTCGCTTGAATCTGGAGTTAGAACAAATGGATGTCAAAACTGCCTTTCTCCATGGTGATTTGGAGGAAGAGATCTACATGGAGCAACCAGAAGGATTTGAAGTTAAAGGGAAATAGAACCTAGTCTGCAAATTGAAGAAGAGTCTCTATGGCCTGAAGCAGGCTCCAAGACAATGGTACAAGAAGTTTGATTCATTCATGGTGGATCACGAGTACACAAGAACAGTAACAGACCAGTGTGTATATTTTTGATGGTTTTTGGATGGAAACTTCATCATCCTATTGTTGTATGTCAATGATATGCTGATCATTAGACAGGATACTACTATGATCAACAAGTTGAAAAAGGACTTGTCACAGTATTTTGACATGAAGAATTTAGGTCCAGCATAACAGATTTTGGGCATAAAGATTGTTCGTGACAAGAAAGCCAAGAAGATATGGCTGTCACAGGAGAAATATGTTGAACGGGTGATTGAAAGATTCAAATGAAAGATACTAAGCCAGTCAGCACACCACTGGCCAACCATTTCAAGGTGACAAAACGTTCATGTCCCACGACCAGCTCTGATAGGAAAGAAATGGAGGCAATCCCTTATTCTTCTGCAGTAGGGAGTTTGATGTATGCAATGGTGTGTACCCGGCCAGATATAGCTCATACAGTTAACGTTATGAGCAGATTCCTCGCCAATCCAAGAAAGGAGCATTGAGAGGCAGTCAAATGGATTCTTCAGTACTTAAAGGGAACTTCAAAGATATGTCTATGTTTCAGGGGAGCTGAACCAATTTTGGAGGGTTTTATAGATGCTGATATAACGGGTGATCTTGATGGTAGAAAGTCTACATCAGGATTTTATTCACGTTTGCAGGGGGAGCTGTTTCATGGCATTCCAAACTAAAAAAGTGTGTTGCTTTATCTACAACAGAGGCATAGTACATTGCTACCGCAGATGCTGGAAAGGAAATGTTGTGGTTAAATCGGTGTCTCCAAGAATTGGGTCTACGGCAGGAAGAGTACAAGGTACATTGTGATAGTCAGAGTGTAATTGATTTGAGCAAGAATTCCATGTACCACTCACATACAAAGCACATTGATGTCCAGTATCATTGGATACGAGAAGTGATGGAAAAATAGCTGATGAAGCTAGTGAAGATTTACACAGACAAGAATCCTTCTGACATGATGACCAAGGTTGTCACTAGAAACAAACTAGAAGTTTGCAAGAATCTGACCGGGATGGACTTCAAGTACAAAAGTCAGTTATCCATATGGGCATGGAGGAGGAGAATTGTTAGCTGTTCTAGCCCACATGAATGAGTAGTTAGAGGTTGGCTAGTTTGCTCCAAGTCAAGAAGTAGGAGGGGAGATGGCAGGTGGCAGCCAACCCAATAACTCCTCTTCCTTGATTTTGTTTCCTTCTCTTTTCTGTCTAAATTGAGGTGAGGAGGAAGAGAATAAACATAGAAAAACACAGAGTATGTGTTTGAGTGAGAGTTCTATAGAGAGAGTGTGTGTGAGGTGTGAGTATTGTAACTCCCTTCGGAAAAATTCTATAGTGGATATCTCTCCCGTGGATGTAGGCAATTGCCGAACCACATAAATATTTTGTGTCTTCTCTGTGTGTGATTGATTTCTGAGTGCGCCTTAATCCTAACATGACTTGTACTAAGATTGTTTGAATTTTTATATTGATTGTAATAAACAGATGTATGCAAGTTTCAATAATACTTGTTCTTCTCATGAGATAAAGTTCATTCACCAAATATTAGTTGAATTGACGGAAATTTAAAGTGCACTAACTTCTAAAATAATAAATTTCCTCTAGAATAGATCAAAGAATGACGACATAAGATCAAATTGTGCAACCCTATGAAGATCATTTATTTGTTGATGATTGCCATGATATCTATCATGGGCCTGTAGGGGTGAGCATGGATTGGTTTTGTATGGTTTAGAGGGGAACCACAGACCAAACACTACCAAATGTTCCTAGAAATTTGGATAAAATCAAATTGTAAAAATTGTGGAACTAAACTTCACCAAACCTATACAAAGTGTTCGATTAAGCTTTGGAATTGCTATTCAAGACAAAAATCAATAACAAGTAAACTTGTACAACATATGACACAATGAAAGGGGTGAAAGTGTGAAACTTTAAAATTTAAAATTGGCTAGTTAGGGGTGAAAGTGTAAAATAACCACTTAACGGCCCAAAAATTGGCACGAGCGCCACACTCAGCTTGAACAAATTTGGAGGAATGAACACATTGAAAAGAGTAATGGTCTTAGATTTAGGGTTGTTCTAGAATATATGTAATTTATAATATTTTATCTTATTGACTTTTTAATCTATTTGTCTTTCAATAGGCTAAATTAGTCCCAACCTACTTCCCAAACAAGGCCTTAGTGAAAGTTAACTGATGCTTGCACTCTTCCTTGCATTCTCAAAAAAGAGATAACATTATACACAGTTGAACCGTAAATGACATTCATGGTCAATCTATAGCGATCCCGATTTTCCCTTCATTGTTTAATTGTATTCCGAACTCGGTTCCGTAGATGTGTTGTTGTCTTATTCCCGTTTCCATCCCGATTCTGAGTCTTGGGTCGTGTTGGGCAGGTTTGAAACAGGTTGGTTGTGTTTGGAAACCAAGGGTTGATGTCCAGATTTTGGGCTTGACGCTTGAGCGGACCTGTTTGTATATCAGTCCGAAAAATAGCTTTTTGGATCACTTTTTCGAGCCATTCTCTCTCTCTAACTTTTCAAAGATTTTGCATGATTATACTAGATTCATCTCATTAGTAAGATACATGTACATCAATTAGATGGTGACTAATCATTGATACCTATATATACAATGTATAGAAGACTAATGCTAATACATTCAATGTGATGGATTTATTATGAATGAATCTTAGAGATGCATTATGTATCTATTATGAATATGTAAGATACATTAATCTATCTAATGAATTCATTAATATAGAGGATGCATTATGTATCATGAATGTATGAGATACATTAATCAATTTAATGAAGTTCATTGAATGAATAACTTGAGAGTTTCTCTCTCTAGACTACATCTTCTCTCTATAAATACATCTAGTTCTAGTGATCTTCTACCCTAGTTCCTTTGTATTGAGTGTGGAGCTTCCCTTGATCTTCATTTTGATCCGAAAAATTGTGGGTTGGAACACATCCGAGTATTTTCATCATCTTCTTTGAGTCTCTTTATTTGAGATAGGGATTTCCTACTCCATATTATAGGTTTTGTTCTAAGTTTTGGTATTTTGATATGTTGGGGGTTGTTTGGTAATTTTGGGAAAAACCCTAGTTGTTGTAATAAATTAATTTATATAATTAATTTAGGGAAAATTGGGGAATTTAGTTGAATTCATGGAATTAATGAATTTATTGATTAAATGGTGTAGTTGGTTAGTTTAATCACTCACCTATGAAAATGTTGGAATTATGTTAGTTGATACATTTATTTCCTGTTTAGAAATAACTGTTTTGGGCTATTGGTGGAGGATAGTCGTGATTGTTGTAGACATTGCATGTGGATTAGGGAAAACTGAAACTAATCACATTGGTTAAGTCATTGATTTAGACTGTTGAATTAATACAGAAAATACATGTATTGATTGTGTGCTGTATATGACAAGTGTTTAATACATTGTATATGCATTTTTGTTTGGGAGGAGATAGGGGATGTACTCCACGGTTTAGGGGAAGATAGGGGATGGACCTCTAAACCGGATTTTGTTTGGGAGGAGATAGGGGATGGACTCCATTAGCACCACTATATGTGTGCTTATTGATATTGGAAGTGTTTTTACATGTTGTTGATACAGCACTAAAATGTGTATCAATCGGGAAGTATGGAAGTGTTTTGGTATGAGCTTTAGTCTCATTTGTTTTATTGAATTAAAAATATGGTTAATGAGAGATGTAGTCTCACTGTTATAGTTTGGCCAGGTTCTGAGCCATATTGATAATAATGGAAAGTGAAACGTGTCATAGACATTAGTGTCATGAGACTGTATAATGATGTAATTGATTATCTTGGTTAACCATCTATTGAATGCTATTGCTTTATTCAATGCTTATATTTGTTTAGTATATTTCTACTGGGCTGTGGCTCACCCTATATGGGAACATCATTTTCAAGTCCAGGTGATGTGCTACCTCCAAGGAATTAGCTTGGAAGGATTTAGAGTTGAAGACTCTGTTTAGATTAGTTGTTATTTTAGTTTATTTGATATTACATGTAAACTCAAGCCAATGGCTTAATTTGTAGTTGAGTTAGTACTCACATTTTTTGTCCAAGTGTTGGCTTGGAAAGTTGTAAGCCCATAGGGCATTTATTTTGATGTTACATGTGATATCCTTCAATAATGATACTCTGATGAATGAGATAATGATTGGTTTTGTTTTATCAATGCATGCTACTGTTATATATTATGGGTTTATTTTGAGGGTGTTACACAACCCATGTTCAACTGACATGCAAGCAACGAATGCTACAACAAAAACATACTTTAGTGGCACTATACTAGTGGCATGTTTTTAAAAAATGCCACAAAAAGAATATTTTGTGGCATGTTTTAGAAAAATGTCATAGAGCCACAAACATAAAAGGCTTTAGTAACATTTTAATAAAGAAGTGCCACAGCACTACAAAAAAAAAAAAAAAAAAAAATGTGATCTAATACTATCAATTCTATGGCATTTTATAAAAGAATGACATAATAAATTATTTTAGTGACATTTATCAACAAATGTCACTAAACTATAGTAGTGATGGCATTTTTTAAAAAATGACACTAAACTAAGTAGGTGTAAATTACTTTTATGACATTAAGTGAAAAGTGTCACAAATAAATATTTTATGGCATTTTGAGAAATGCCATTAAGCTAAAATTTTTCTAAGCTATCTAATGTCAAAAAATAAAATGAACACAATATAACATGCTATCAATTGGACTAATTTGAGACAAAATAAAAAATCCAATGCTAAAATTGATTCAATTGAAATTACAAAAATTAAAATAAACACAATAGCAAAAATAGAGAGACTAATAGTGTAATTTGCCCTAATTTTAGTATTTTTGAATGACAAATATGCGTGTAAGTGACATATTTCATTCTTTTAGAGGCAAAATAATAAATTTGCTCAACTCGGTGAGTTAATCTTCAGTGATCATTTTTTGTCAAAAGCACTAACAAGATCATTAATTGTAGTAAATTGACATAAAATTTATTAAAAGTTAAAACTGATCTAAATAAAAATATAAGGACCAGAATTGATATCTATTTTCTTATTTAAAATATGAACAAATTTATTTATAAATAAATAAATAAATAAAATTTTAACACTAATATCCATGCTTCACTTCATTACTCCACCTTTTTTTATATTATGAAACAAACGAACTAAGGAAACACGGCAAAGAGGCAAAATCTATAGAGCAAAATCTGTAGAGCAGCTAGGGTTAGAGACAAAGAGGAAGAAGTCCAACAATTCTGAAATTGGTGAAGCAAATTTGATTTTGGCGGGACAAAGAGGCGGGAGCAAAATAATGAAGCAAGTTTATCTTTCAAGCCATCCTTACATACCATCTACTCCACAGAAATTCTGCATTTTCATCTTCTATAATCAGAGTTTAGTGGTATTCTCTCTTTCTCACTTTCATCAAACACACACAATACGTCTATTTTATCACTTATTTATGATATTGTTTTACTCATAAAACTTGATACAATCTGAGGCTGTAATCTTCTAACTCATGAATTTATTAATTTTCAACAATTTTAATAGAAAAGGGATAGTTGTGATTTACTATTACTTGTTTATGTTATGATTTTATATAATGCCTTGCAAGTATTTGTTTAAATGCTTCATTGAGATTGGTGATATTGATGGATGGGTTGAGATGGTTTATATATTCGTTGAGCCTCGTGATGGGGCCCTAAAAATGTTCCTTTCGTTGGCTATATGAGCTTTGGTTTGCTTCCTTAAGATGGGATTGCAAAAGTATAAAATTATGAAAGATTTGGATAAAACAGCTCCCTCTTTCTTCTTTGTCTTATTGTTTTGGCCGGTGTGTTTGGGGTCTCCTTAAAAGGCTTGCATAGTTACATTAAATTGATTGAAGCAATGTAGAATATTATATGGTCAGAGAGAAAAACCTTTCCCTCTTTTCACTAATTTTTATTGGCCACTTCTCCCGTTAAATATTTTAAAATTTTAGTTAGCAATCACAGTCTAAATATGAGTCAGGTCTCAATTATTGCTATCTTATTTCTTAATATTCAACAACGACAAGATTTGCGATTCTTTATTTGGTAAATTCTAATGTATTATCCTCTGATGCAAGTTGGGTGAGGTTTTTTCTTGGGTCCATCTATCTAAGGCAGAGTTTGGCTTTCTTTCTAGTAAAATTTCAAAGTTAGTGTCTCTTCTAGTTTTTTTATTTTATTCTTTCTTTGAATGGATTCTATCACATCTTTTATTTATTTATCCCCTGAATGATCTTTGCTTGGGTCTGCTATTATCCTGTAATCTTTATTTCTTTAGTGTGGGTTTTCCTCTTTTTGATTGTTTTCTCGTCTTTCCTCCTTGTGTCAGCTTGTTTGTCTATGTTTCTTAACAAACACTCAGAAAAGGGGAAAAATGAAGAAGAAAGGATCTTGTTGTATTTGAGTTTGTTATTAGGAATATTTTCTGTTTTGTTAGTTCTGCTAAATTTATTGAGATGAGAATGTGTTTGTATGGCAACATTCAGACATTGGTTTGCAGAGTTTTGTGATCATTGTAACCTAATTGCTGCTGTCGATTTTAGGGTCATTGGCTGAAGAAGATATTGGAAGACAAGGCATAACTGCACCATCAATTGCAGGAAATGCAACTGCAAGCAGAGGGCTGGAGGTTGCAGTTGCTAATCTTCAGGAATACTGCAATGGTATGTCACCTTTTTTTTAATTTTTTATTGCGTGTGTCAAGATGCATGAAAATGTAGAATTACCTAATGAAGAATAGTTAAATCATAGACTGTCCTGTTATAAGTTGTAATTTTTCCAGGCAGAAAAGAATCATTAAAATAAATAATTACATCCAATGAGATCAAGAGAAATTGAAAGAACATCCATAATAATAACTATCAATCATTTATGGTTTAAAATGTAGGAATCTTTCCTTGCAATAGCTAATGAGGCTCAAGAGTTCTTTTCAAGTGATGTGTGTGTGTGTGTGTAGCTGATGCTGTGCAAACACTAGACAAGTAGGTGGTTCCAAGTTGATACTTTGTATGCAAATGTCATCTTAATATTCATTCTAGAGTTAAGGGGGAAGTCGTGGTGTTTGCTATTGTCCAATTGATGTTGCTTAGAATGAGATGGGTTTTCACCTAGAAAGAAAATAAAAAGGGGGGTTGGGGGGTTCACGGGGAGGAAAGGTCAGGAAAAGTAGAACTATTATGTAGAAAGCAGCCCCTCTTGTGCCCTTGGTGCATTTGGAAGGACAGAAACCATATATCGTTTGGTGGAATGGAGGGTTGAATGAGAGCATGTATTTATAGGCTCAAAGAATGGGGTGTTTGTTTTGGAAACCCTCCTCAATCAAATATTTAATTGATTTTAATTTCCAAAAATGATAGAAGTTTGTCTCTTTATGGAAATTATTTGATTTTGAATTTGATTTTAGATACTCCACAATTTCTTATTTATTGGGGGATTTTGACATGTGTTGTTGTGGGACCCTCATCTTTGGGTTGACCTAACTACTTGATCCAATTGTCAAAATGGGTTGATCATTTGATTTAGGCATGACTCATTATTTGAATAGGTCAACTTTTATGATTTTGGTGGGACCTCCATTGCTTTGAATAATTTGCACTACAACAAAAACATACTTTAGTGGCACTACACTAGTGGCATATTTTTAGAAAATGCCACAAAAAATGATATTTAGTGGCACGTTTTTTAAAAATACCACAAAACGACAAACATAAAAGGCTCTAGTGACATTTCAATGAACAAGTGTCACAAAACTATAACAAAAACATACTTTAGTGGCACTACACTAGTAGCATATTTTTAGAAAATGCCACAAAAATGATATTTAGTGGCACGTTTTTGAAAAATGCCACAAAACGACAAACATAAAAGGCTCTAGTGACATTTCAATGAACAAGTGTCACAAAACTACAACAAAAACACACTTTAGTGACACTATACTAGTGGCATGTTTTTAGAAAATGCCACAAAAATAATATTTGGTGACACATTTAGATAAATGCCACAAAGCCACAAACATATAAGGCTCTAGTGGCATTTCAATAAAGAAATGTCACATCAATTTTATGGCATTTTATAAAATAATGACACAAAATATTATGTTCGTGACATTTACCAATAGATGCCACTAAACTTTAGTAGCAATGACATTTTTTTAAAAATGTCAGGACACTAGGTAGGTGCAAATTACTTTTTATGGCACTTAGGTGAAAAGTTTCATAAACAAATATTTTATAGCATTTTGAGAAATGTCACTAAGTCAAAAACTTTCCAAGCTTATAATGATATTTTTGAAAAAACAAAAAATGCCAATATATTTTTAAAATTTTTAGAATGTAGTAAATGATTAAAAATAAATAAATTAAACTCAATATACACTACAGGAAAAAGCATATTCGGCGACTAAATTTCCTGACCAAAAAAAATTTGGTCGCTAAAAGTATAGCTTTCAGCAACCAAAACAGCATTAGTAGCCAAAAGTAAAGCTTTTTGGCGACTAAACAATTTTAGTCGCCAAAGGTCTATAATTGGCGACCAAAACTAAGTTTGGTCGCTGATTATATGGGTTTTAGTGACAAAAAATTTTAGTAGCCCAAAGTAAAGCTTTTTGGTGACTAAAAAAATTTAGTAGCCAAAAGTCTACAATTGGCGACTAAAAATAAGTTTGGTCACTGATTATATGGGTTTTACCGACTAAAAAAATTTTAGTAGTCAAAAGTAAAGCTTTTTGGTGACTAAAAAAATTTTAGTAGCCAAAAGTCTACAATTGGCGACTAAAAAATAAGTTTAGTCGTCAAAAGTGGTTATTTTTAGCGCGGGAGAACTAAAATCCTAAGGCGGGAATTAAATTTTTTGGCGACCAAAATTTTGGTAGCTGAAAGTGCATCTTCGGTGACCAAATCCGATTTTGGTCGGCAAAAGTTAAGTTTTTTAGCAATTAAAAAATAATTAGTAGCCAAAAGTATAAAATTGGTGACTAAAAAATATTTTTAGTCGCCAAAAGTGGTCTTTTTTTATTTTACTAGTAAATAGTTTATTTTACATAAATTATGTTTAATAAAATAATTATGTTTATACATATACTTTTATATTAATATAGATGTATGTACTATATAAATAATATGTATTGCATATATAATCATATGGTGCTATAGAGGTGTAGTGGGAAGAGTGTGGTGTATAAGGTTTATGGTGCGGGAGGTTGGCGGTTTGAGTCTCTGCAAGAGCGGATCAAATTGTTCTACAACGAATTATTGTCACGAATGTCACAAATGGCACTTGATAGCGTCACGAATAGTGCCTGCCATGACATTAAAGTGTCACTGAAAGGTTTTAGTTTTGATGGTGTAATGACACTTATAAGTGTCACTAACTCTTTTTTTAATGGCGCTTGATAGTGCCACGAATAATATCTACCATGACATTAAAATGTCATTGAAAGTTTTTAGCCATGATGGTGCAGTGGCACTTGCAAGTATCTACCGTGGCACTCGTATCTACCGTGGCACCGATAGAAGTGGCACTTGTTCAAAATGCCACAAGACCAAAAAATGCCATTAGAAGAATAGTTTTGTGGCACTTTCAAATGTCACTAAACTAAGAAAATGTTGTAGTGTTGATCACCTTGACTTTGATCAATCAAAATAATTTAATTTTTCTTAATAATTTGAATGGTGATTAAACCATCTCTTAATTTTGGTATCTACACTTGGTAAGTTAGAGTGTTTGGTTTTGTTATTTTTTGAGTGGTTGTTATTGATATTTTAAGCTATTATTTGATATGGTCTAAATATTTACGGTTGTTATTTTTATATAATTTGTTGTAGTGTGGTAAATCAATTAAGTGATTAAATCGCGTGACTTGCTTATCTACTAGAGAAATGCATATCGCTTTCAGTTGTGATTATTTTCACTCTGGCACTTTGTACTAGTTGACTTTTTAAATATTACTTATTAATTGTAAATATATAATTACTTAAGTAGTTAAATCTTGATTTACAGGTGAGAGATATAGTTGTTTTAAAAAGTATCATTGGGCCAACAAAAACAGTTGCAAACGGAATACTTAAAAGCACAGATGCATCTAAAGAAGTAGAAGGGAAACAACTAGGACCTGACTATTGGGAGATACATGTTCAAGTGCTAATCAGACCTAATGAGAGCTTGATTCAATCATATGGACTTGTCAAAACAGTTGGACAAGCTATTGGAGCTCATGTTGCTTGGCCTGCTCCATTTGTGGTATATTTCTTTCGTGAATACTAATTTCATTAAAAAATTTATATTAACCTAATATAGTTTCAGTTACTTTTACAAGTTTATCTTTTGGATGCAGATTTTGCAAGTTGTGGATGCTAATCGAAAATATTTATACAAGTGAGGTTGAGAATTTGGAAACTAATTTTGTTTTGATAATTTGCCTCTCTGGAAGATGGATTTGACTGGCTTTTCAGAACTTATGGTTGGAATAATTTTCTTTTAATTTTTTTTTTTTGGCTTTAACTTTGTTAGTGTGGTAGAATATTTTATAATTTTGGCAACTGATTTTTATTGCACTATAAATAAATTTATATTTCAATAATAAATAATTGATTGTGATTTGATTTTTTTTGTTTTTGTTTTTGATGTGATGATCTTATGGTGATAATATTTGTTTATTATTATGAAAATATTACAGAATGAATGGATGTCAAATTAATATGGGATGTGACAATTAATATTCATTTGTTTATAAAATCGATTTAATTTTTACAAGCATTTACGCATGCTTAGTTGTAGTTTTTAAAAGCAGTTGTGCCAGGGACCCCAGCACCCCCAATTTTTTTTCATTGGCCAATTTTATTTTATTTTATTTTATTTTTTTATTATTATTTTTTCAATCACCCACAACCACGTGGGGCTGGGGGTCATTGGGGGTCACTGGGGGTGGGGGTTTGCCGTATTTTTCTTTTAGAAGTGTCAATGAAAAAAACATGAGTGACATTTTATAGTAGTGATAGTAGCTTTGCAAAGTGTCACTAAAATAAGTTCCAATGTCACTTATATTCATTTAATGGCACAAACGAATTGAATTTAGTAGCATTTATAAAGTTGTTATAAATATTAATTGTAAGATAACAAGTGTCATTAAAAATTCATATAGTGGCATTTTTTAGATTGCAAGTCTTCTTTAATGGCACTTAATAACGTCACGAATAGTGTCTATTATGACATTATAGTGTCACTAAAAGTGTGTAGCCTTGATGGTGTAATGACACTTAAAAGTGTTACTAAAGTGCCACTAACTCTTTTTTTTAATAACGCTTGATAGTGTCATAAATACTATCTATCATGATATCAAAATGTCATTGAAAATTTTTAGTCATGATGGTGTAGTGGCACTTGCAAGTATTTATCGTGGCACTAGTATCTACTGTAGCATGGGTATAAATGGCACTTATTCAAAACGCTACCAAACTTAAAAATATCACTGAAAGAGTAGTTCAGTGACACTTTCAAGTGCCACTAAACTAAGAAAATGTCGTAGTGGAATGTAGGCCCATCTTTACGCCCCTCTTTCCCAAAGAAAAACCAAAAGAGAAACCAGTTTGCACAATGTCTATACATATACATATATATGTATATGTATATGAGAAATGTTTTCATTATATTCTATAATAGAGTAGAATTTGTGTTTCAATTTTTGTATGGGTTTCAAGAAAAATTCAATACCAATATCTGTTTAAAATGACCCTAAAAACAAAACTAAAAAAATTATTAATAAAATCGGGGTTTTAAATTTTCTTTTGGATTTCAAATTTTTTTTCTTTGCAATACCAATCAGCTTGTTTGGTTTGGTTTTTCATGATTCACTTTTCAAAAAATTAAAATTTTTTGTTTTTCATGTTTTTTTGTTTTTATTGAATTTTTTTAATATTCTAAGCAATTTTTAAAATTTTTAGATACACCTAACATAAATATACTTAAAAAGTATAATATTTATGAAAAAATCTTTAGAAAATTCACTAAATATCAAAAATACAAAAAAATACGAGAATTCAGTATATTTTTCGTATCCTTGTGTATTTATTATTTTTGAAAATATTTTTTACAAATATTTCACTTTTTAGATACATCTAAGGTACATCTAAAAAAGTAAAAAAATTAATTAAAATTTTTATTCACTAAAAACAAAAAAAATACGAAAAACAAAAAACTCAATTTCTAAAAAATTGAATCTAGAACAGTGAATTAACAAGGATAAAACAGACCTGGAAAAGAAAAAAAAAAAAAAATTTCTTGTTTATTTATATGTCAAAGATTATGTTCTTGGTTGATGCATTTTATGAGATGAGATAGCCCAAGGAGATTGAAAAAAAAAAAAAAAAAAAAAAAGAAGAAGAAGAAAAGAAGCAGCATTAGAAGAAGATCTCAAAAATGTTTGTCTTGCTAAAGAGAAGATGGATAGACTAATAAATTCACAGTAAATTCTTTATAAATTATTGAATAAATTCTCAATAAATTATGAGTGAATTACTCAGTAAATTCTCACTAAATTACTCAGTAAATTTTGAGTAAATTACTCAGTAAATTCTCAGTAAATTCTTAGTAAATTACTCGGCAAATTACTTCGTAAATTCGTAGTAAATTCTCAATAAATAACTCGTTAAATTTTTAATAAATTTTTTTATAAATTACTCAATAAATTATTGATAAATTCTCAGTAAATTACTCAATAAATTCTAAGTAAGTTACTCAGAAAGTTTTCAATAAATTTTAAGAAAATTCTCAATAAATTCTGAGTAAATTACTCAGTAAATTCTCAATAAATTACTCAGTAAATAGCTCAATAAATTATTAGTAAATTCATGGTAAATAACTCCGTAAATTCTCAGTAAATTTTGTAAATTACTCAGTAAATTATCGGTAAGTTCTTAGTAAATTACTCAACAAATTCTCAGTAAATTCTAAATAAACTCTCAGTAATTTACTAAGTAAATTCTCAGTAGAAACTCAATTAAAAAAAAAAATTATACTTTAAATCTCAAAGTATGTATGTAATGTGTATTATATTGATCACTAATATTTAAACCATATCAACCTAATTTTTAAAATTATATTAATGTCTATTTCATTAATCATACCATACCCCTATGCTAAATCATGATAAGCGAGTGGAATCTAGCATTAGACTAGTAGTATTGTTTATATTATGGGTAAATCTTTACACATACAAGACAAGAATTGTGAAAATAAATTATTTTTTAAAGTACTTGCAATCATATGTAAACTGTCTATGAACAGAAATCCAGCGAAGTATCTAGAGCAATCGAACCATGTAAGTCAAATCCTTATCTTGAATTCATTATCAGTTGGTAATAACTTGGAATAATATTTTGTTATAATTTATTCCACATCCCACTGATTTGGTTTGGTTTATAAAGTGGACATTGTTAATTAAATAATTAAATAGTTAAGGAGCATATAACTAGGTAAGACCGTTTTATATTGTTGTTATCGTTATATTTAAGAAAGATACTCTTTTATAATTTTGTCTGATAACAAAATATACCTAGGAGGATATTACTAGGTGTCTTCGTTGACAACAATGTAGTTACAACTGTTCTTCCACCGAAGCAAACATTGAGAAAAAAACAAAAATAGTATATTCAGTAACATCCATGCATTAGTATATTTATATGAATCTGGAAACTCAAATTCCATTACTCATCATCTCACTTGAGTGATATCCTCAATTCCACATGGTGCGTTGTCATCTCCTAAATAATTCATCTTTTTATCTTTTTTTCATCACTTCGCTTCTTTATTTTTTTATACATCTTTTTATAAAAAGTCAAAAAGTATATTTATTTAGATCGTCCCAAACAATCCCTCAGAAATGGCAAAAGTGGACTCTGAAGGGTGGTTTAACGGTGGTGGCGATGAAGAAGGGTATGATGCGCACTACAACAAAAACATACTTTAGTGGCATTACACTAGTGGCATATTTTTAGAAAATGTCACTAAACTAAGAAAATGTTGTAGTGGGGTCTGGATATGGCGGCTCTGTGGCTGCTTGTCAGATGTCAATGGCCGGAATAAAGGTGTGTTTGATGGAGAAAGGCCGGCAATGGCAAGCTCATGACTTCCCCACCGACTTTTTCAAGTTTATGTCCGCCGTGAGGATGGAAAACACCAACTTGGGTTTCACTTTTGGTCCCAAAGATGCTTTATTTCAGGTCATTCTCTCTGTGTCAATTTTTATGTGCACATAAATTATATATATAATGAACCAAAAAATAAAAACAAAAATAGACAGAATTTTTTGAGATTTATAGGTGACCCACTTGTTAAAAATCTTGTCAGCAATTATGGGATTGTTTGGTTTGTATATTAAGATACAATTTTTAAAATTTTGTTTAGTTTAAATTTTTTTTAAAAATTTTCAAAATCAGTTTCAATCTCTTACACATCAATCAATCCATTTTTCTCTCACACACATCTACTTAACTACAATAAAATATCAAATCATCTCAAACTCCTAAGCTCTAAAACTATTTTCAAAATATACAACCAAACAAACCAACAAAATTTCTAAACTCTTTCTCTAAATTTTTTTAAAAAATTTTATCTCAAAACACAAACCAAACACAATATTTTATGTGTTTGATTTTATATTTAAAATTTTTGTATTTTTAATTATTACACTAATTTGAAGCAACAATACTGCAAATAGAATTGTGTAAAATACCGTTCAATCTACTAAAATCACATCAATCTGCATTAATTCGTACCGCTCTAATCGCTAACCGCAGTTTAAACTTTTAATTTATAATCTGCCAATTGAATTGAACCGCTCCGCTCCGCTATAGTTATTACATATATATTTTTTAAACTTTCGATGAAATATCAATGTAAAAATGAGTGTGAAAGAGAGATTTAAGATATGAAATTTATTATAAATTAATGGTTATATATATAAAACATATTATGTAAAATAATTTATATTATATATCTAAGAAATATTATACAAATTAATATTATATATTATACAAATGTTATGTATTATGTAAATATATGATAATTAATTAGAATATTTTTTAATCTGTCAATCTATAAAAAATTGCTCCAAATCATAATTTGTCAATTTACTAAATCATCAATCCATCCTTCAATTTATAATTTCACACTCAAATTGTCCGAAACCGACCGCGCACGCTCCTACCTGCAAACAGATTGCACGATCACATACACTCACTCATTAGTGAGAGTACTAATTAGTGCTACCACTAATGATGTGGCAGTGGGCTCCACCTATGAATGATTTGATGTTTTGGTCTTGATGTTGTATTTTTTTTCTTTTTCTATTGAGTGTCATGTCATTAATGATCTTTTAGAGTTCCAAAATTAGTGATCTCTATCATTGTTGATCTTTGTATGTCAGGTCCAGGATGTGAGTGTGAGTGTGTGTGTTTTGTCTTTTTATGTCAGGTCCAGGATGTGAATGTGTGTTTTGTACTTTTTATTCTTAGCATTCTTATTTTATTTTATATATATATATATATATATTTTACATTTGATATAAGAGTGCAATTTGAACGGATTCAGTCAAATTGAGAAGTTATTTAAACTTATTTCAAATTGTGTTAAGATCTGTGTAGACTCAAATTGTAACATGAGATTGCTTATTCAAATCTAACCCGAGTTCAACCCGAGTTATTTTGAATGGCACGTAAAGTTAATTCTTTTCAGATAAATTATTAAATTGTTAAAATTAGATTTAATTTATATTTTTTTAGAAAATCATTAATAAGATGAAAATAAATAATTTATATAATGTAAAACAGATGTTGCTATGGTACTTTTTATAATTTATGAGTGAGAATAGAAAAGATAAGATTTTGTATTATGTTACTTATATATATGATTTAACAATATAAATTATTTTAATATCATCTAATAATTAATAATTTATATATATTAAATATTTTAATATTTATATATATATAATTCGAGTTTCAAGTTATTTTACTGAAGCCGGTCTAATTTCACTCGGGACTTTTGAATTTTTACTTAAATCCATATCAAATTTAAAAATATCTTCCAAATTCTAAAAAAAAATTCGAGTTAGGCTCAAGTTGTTCGAATTAAATCCGCTCAAATTATAGTCTTAATTTGATACAATATAAATTAAGAAAGTGAATAAAACATATTTTTCATCGCCAATATGATATAAGGGTTTTACTACCATCACCACGATCCCGATCCTCCCTCGTCCGCACAAGCCTGCGGCCCTTCTCTGCGGCACGACGTCGTTTTGGGGGAAATTTCGGTTTAAAAAAAAAAAAAAAAAAAAGCTGAACAGAGCACATGGGTTTTGCGAATGTAGAAGTCCTTTGAGTTGCAGAGCACATGGGTTTGTTGGTGTAGATTCAATTGTTGATGAAGATAAAGATGGTGATCTATGGTTTTTGAATTGTGCTTTGATGATGATGGTGCTTTTTCTTTGTGATGATGAACATGAGAACTGTGCTTTTTCTTTTGATTTGGACTTGTGGATGCTAATGCTACACCCATAAACACAGAATCAAGAGGGAAACAGAGAGATGAAGACCAGAAAAAAAAGAAAGAAAAAAACGAAGGAGAGGGAGAGAAAGAAAGCTACGAACAGAATCAAACCCATTTTCTACCCAAAAAATTTCAAACCCAAAATTTCCTCCTGTGAAATTTCCTCCTGTGTTCATCGCCCTTACCTACCCAAAATTTCAATCAAAAATTTCAAGAAAATCAAAACCCATCTCCAAACAGCCATAGCACCAACAGTAATTCCAGACACAAATTCAAACAAATTAAAGCAAATAACAGATCTTCATCTCTGAAACTCAGCTAAAGTTGAAATTTATTCGACTTTCATGACCCAAATCGATATTCTACTTTGAAAAAGTGAGTGACAAACCCACAAAAACAAAAACAAAAAAGAAAAGAAAGAGAGTGAGAGATTTTGAGGTTCAAAATGTTGGGAGATTTGAATGAAATTACCTGTAATTTTTTGGGGGGGGGGGGGTGTTAAATCTTCAGATTTTCTTCATTTGAGAGAGACCCAGAATTTCTCATCTTGGTTTCTACCCCTGGAAGAGAGAGAGATCTTGGTTTTCCCCCCCCCCTCTGGTTTCAGCTCTTTTTAAACGACGTCGTTTTGGAGGTGCCGCAGGGAGGGCCGCAGGCTTGTGCGGCCGAGAATCCGGACTGCCATCATCACCACTGCAATTGCTACCAATCACCAACTCTATCGTCACCACAGAGACTGGTATCATCATTATCATTTTTAGGGTCAAACGGAGCATTATTTAATTTAATTTAATTTTTTTTTTGAAAAAAGGAGAAAGATGTGACAAACGAAGCTGAGAAACGGAACTTGAAATCAGTAAGCATATGTTAGACTCAATGACTAAGTAGAGGATGCATGAACAAACATAAAGTTGGAATGCAAAACTATTAATTCTACTTCCCTTAAATAACCAATATATTTATTGGAGGCGGATCCCTTTCGGTCGAGATTTTGGATTGTAGAGTGTTATTGAATTTTTGGGACTTATTATGAATCTCGTTTTAATAATTTGAACCATTTATTTTGTTAAGTAATTAATGTATTTCATACATATAAAAAAATATATCAATTCGATAATTATAACTTATTCAATTTATTACATTTTTAATTTTTTTTATAAAAAAATTATACTTTTAAAAATAAATGATAAATTTTTTTGGTTAAAAATATAATAAATTGAACAAGGTACAGTTATCAGATCGACTTAATTTTTTATATAGATGAAATACACAAGGTGTCCAACAAAATGAGTGGTTCATATTATCGAAACAAAAGCCGTGATAGTCCAAAATCTAGACTAGAGGGAATCCTCCTCCATATTTATTTCTTAGTAGATATAAAAGAGAAATTCTAATATACATTTTAAAGAATATACCATATGAACTTAATTATATTATTTTCTTATTTAGGTATAATCAATTTTCTTATTTAGTTATAAATTATAATATTATTTTAGTTATGACTTATGATTTCTTTAGCTATAACTGATGAATTTTTAGTTATGCATTATGGCATGTTTAGTTATAATATTTTTTATTTATAACTCAAAAAATTGAAATTATGTTATTTATTAATTTATTTTTAAGGGGCATAGTATTTTCCGATATAAAAAAAGTAGCCAGTCGCCTCTCTATCTTTTTACACTTTTTAAAAAAAAAAATAAAAAAAAAAAACTCAAAAATTAATTTTTAACCAACTTTTCAAAACAAGTTGGGAAAAATCTACTCTTGATGGATCCATATCTGATTGAAATATAGGTGTCTATACAAGATGATTTTGTAGCAACAGTGGCCTGCGGGCTCGGCGGAGGTTCACTAGTGAATGCAGGAGTGATGATACCGGCCCCAATCCGCGCGAGAAGGAATCCAAAATAGCCAAAAGAATGGGAAAAAGATTGGGAGATGTGTGAAGCTTCTGCTTCATCCATGCTGAGAATATAGAGTGTTCCCATCATGTATCCTAATGCCAAGATCATGAAGGGAATAGTAGAAGAAGATGGGTTCAAAGAAACCAGCAGTGACCCATTGAAGCTAAGTGTGAATTTTGATATAGAAGAACAGCCATCCAATTCATCAAAGTTTCAGGAGATGGGCAGCTGCTTAGCATGTGGAAATTGTCTTGCTGGTTGTCCTTACAATGCCAAGAATTCTACAGACAAAAATTATTTGGTTTCTTCAGTCCAGGTTTTTGTCCTTTTATTCATTTTTTTAATTAAGAGAGAGAGAGAGAGAGAGTACTGCCTTGTCATTTTCAATAAATGTGAAAAACTAACTCCGTATGATTAACTACCATAATGCTTAGCATCCACAAAATGAATCCAATTCTCCAATAGCGTTGTACATCAAATGTTACATGAACACAGTGAATTGAATCAGTTCCAAGCTATGAAGCATGAGTATTTTTGTGGTATTCATATTTAGTACTAATACGCATAATGATAGAGCTACATATATATCCGGTACTCGAAATACATACTTGTGCGGGGGCGAAGTATCCTCTGCTTTCCGTACTCTTTGGACGTCAAGCTTCCCGTGACGGCGTCTATCTCTGCAACACAGAAATGGTGAGCTGCCCGGTGGTGGTGTACCGGATAGACCCTCCGACGATCAAGTCAGACCACTTGGGGAAGAAGACTATCAGAGAGAGAGCTTGTGATAGAGTGTTTTTCATACCTCTTAACGTTCGTCTTCCTCCATCTTTCTAGGCTGGCCATGCAGCCTCAAGATTGTGCGCTCACTACCTCTGCTGTCCTTCCATGGACAGGTGGCAGTGCTCGCCTCTCACCACCTTATGCGTGTAAAGGTTTTATCCTACAACCAGTACATGCAGAACTTTCCAACGGTATTGAGGCGTGCGTGGAGCAGATGTCCTCTCTCTCACGCCATTGGCCCAGGTGGCACCCTCAACCGGAGTACCACGACCGACCTATTGCTTGTGGAGAACGGCCATCGCCAACACACAACCGAACAATGTGTCGCCGGCCTGTACCTTGGCAAAAAGGGCCAAAGGGTGATGCACATGGCCGAGCTATTCGTGACCGGTCCCTCTTGACTGACCGGCCGCGAAGCACGCTAGACTTCCACCGTTCTACATTCTTGATCACATGAAAGTCGTCTATCTCGGCTGACCGGTTAGGCGCATGCCGGCGCTAATTGCGTCTCAAGTCTGGCCCGGGTTGCTCTTAGATTGGTCACCAGACACTGCTGCGCGCCCCGGCCGCGTCATAGCTCGGCCGGGCATTGGTTCGTGTCTGGTTGGTCGACCTCTCCGGCCGTGCAAGAGAGGAGTCTGCTCGGCGTCGTGCGGTTCATCACGATCGGCGTTATCGTAGCTCGGCCGTACTAATGCGTAAATCTCCCCTCTCAATTGCCCCTTAATCCCATCCGAGCTATCGTGATTGGGATTATTTCTTTGACCGAGCCAACGATTGAGTTGCGCCATTACCAAGCCGAACATCATTGGGGAAATACCTGGTGCCGAGCTATCCCATTTGGCCGGCCATCATGTCGTTAGTCTTGTCAAGGGTCGTACAGCCGTACTGACAGCCGCATTCTCAGTGCCACGTGGCTCCATGCCATTGGGTCGTGCAACCAGCTGTCTTGCACGCGCAGAATTCAAACGGCTACGCCTTTTGGGTTGTTCCCCCCCTTCTTATGCACCAGTGAAGGGTCACTTTGCCCCTTCACTATTCATTTCCTTCTTGAGCCCAAAAACCCTAGCACCCAAAACTTTCGCACCTCTTCTGCCATTACTGTCTCTGAGCTTCAATCTTCATTTCTGTTCCTTTCGAAGGCTGCAGTCAAGCTCTCGAGGTTGTATTCACCCTCGCACCTGCCACTGGTAAGCTACACTACCTTTCCTCTGTATTTTCGGCTTCCATTTTCCAGGTCTTTGAACTTGTTCTTTGTTTTTGGGCCGTTGTTCTTTATGTTCTTCGTGCCTTTATGCTGCTGCTCTTCGTGCCCCTTCGTACACCCTAGGCAAGATCAAAACAGGAAGATTGGATGGGGGCCTTCGTGCCCCTACTTCCCTTTAGCTTGAATGAACAAAATTAATTTTTGGAATGAACTGTATGAATATCACAGAGAACCAAGCTACATGCTCATTTAGATCTGTAGGAATAGTTCAAATCGAGCAAAGAAATGGTTTGTGGCTTCTCGCTGAGGCTGCAACCGAGCTAAATGCTTAATAAAATCGGCAAATAGGTCTAACCGAGTTAAAAAACTTGCCCTGACTAAACTGAAAATAAAATCAGAACCAAACCAAGAAGGCTAAGTCAGCCGTGCCATCGAGCCGGATAGGGAGAGACCGACCAAACACCAAAAACCTTTCACCGAGCTAAGAGTCCCAGCATGAGCCGTGCAGTTTATGCCGTGCTAAACCCTTGGAATTATTTTTGAACATGCAGAACAAATTAGGACCGACCAAGACCCTTCCAGCGTTATCGTTGGTGGAGCTCAAAGTCCGAGCAACACATTTTTGACCGAGATACACATTATATCAAATAAAACCGAGATAAATGGGGAAGTACCCGCTTTATGGTTAGCTCGCTCGGCGCGATGACGGAGTTTCGAAGGGAGTACAACATTCCTGAGAACGTCATCTTAGAGCTCGTCAAAAAGGGAGAAACCCCTTAGGGAGATCTTGACAGGTGTCCGTTCACCGTCGTATCAATAGTTAGGGAGGGCTCCGTTTCCCGTTCAACCCTTGATCTGTGAGTTTTTGAGGCAGACAAGGCTTTGCCCGACCCAAATTTCCAGCAACACGTTCAAAATAACAAACGGGGTCGCCGAGCTGAACGGAGGCTCGGTCTGAATCTCGGTCTAGCTCCGAAATTTTCCACCAATATAGCCTTAGTAGAAATAAGAGTGGGCTTTGCTAGTACCTCAAAGTCAAGAAGGGCCGAGCAAAACTCATAGAGGGCAACCCGGACAAGGAGACCAACGACGACGACTTCTTGTGGGTGTCCGGTCAGTATGAAGACACCGAGGCACCCATACCGGGATGGTATATTAGAAAGGATTTTAGGAGTGCGGGTGAGTTGCTCATCTAACCGCACTATTTTCTTTATGCATCAATTACTTTCCATGCCGATCTAACACTTGTCTTCTTTTTGCAGATAAGCACCTAGCAGCAGACTACCACCAGGCAAACCAAGAGGCCATTAGAGCCTTGCTGCGCCATCCTGCCGAGGAGAGGGCGGCTTCGAAACTGCTCGGCTTTGAACAGACCTACCATTACCAGGCACCGCGCAAAAGCCGCGTCACCAACTTCCTTCGCGCGCCTTCCCAGAACCCGATCCGAACTTACCACCGATCAGACTCGTTCCCCTCACCGTTGAGCAAGAAATGGCAAAAATCAGGGCCATCAAGTCCATGATAACTGGAAAGAAGGTGAGTCCCAACCACCAGAGGCAACCGGGGGAACATCCTCCACACCCGCCGGTCAACAAGAAGGGCTGTGCTGGCCCTTGCCAGCGAACAACCGCTAGCCAGTCAAAGAAAAGGCTGAGGAAGGTCCTGACCGGACAATCCCTCGTTGATGAAGATTCCACTGAGGTCGCCTCCACCGAGCTTGGCGACCAAACCGAACAACCATTGGGCGGGCCTTCCAAATCCCCGAGTTCCCCCCTGGTCTGGGTGCCCGAGATAAAGTACATGGGTCGGGCAGTTTCTTCTGCTGATTCTGTGTACGCAGATAAGGATTACTCCCTTGGTTTCAACATGACCAAGAGGCTAGCCCTTCCTGTCGACATGAAGAAGCATGACGAGCTGTCCGATCTGAAAGTGCTTCGCTCGGCAGCCAAGTCGATCGTTTTGGTAAGTTCTTCAATCTTTTATTCAAGTTATTGCGAGGTTTTTACCCAGCTTTCGGAGTATTGACTATTTGTCATTTGTTCACAGGCCGCGCAAAAGAACTATTTGGCCCACGACCGAATGATCAGACTGCGTCAGAGCCTTCGAGATGCTATCACCGAAAACAAGTCACAAGCGGCCGAGATAGCAAAACTCAAGGCCGCGCAGGAGGCACTTGTGGCAGAGCGGGATGAATTGAGCGAAAAAGTCGACCGAGCTGAATCTGACAAACAACGGGCCGTGAAGTCGACCAAAGCTCGGTACCTCGCCGAGCTCCGAAAGCTGCACGATGCGCACAAGGCGGAGAGGGACAAGGCGGTTGATGACGCGGAGGACCGAGGATACAAGCAGGGGGAGAAGACCTACGAGCGTCAAGTCCAAGCAACCAAGGACATCTTTTTTCAGTGCGGCTGGAAAGCTGCCATGGAGAAAGTTGGTCTTGGTCAGGATTCTGACATGTTCATCAATCCGCCTGCTGCCTATAGCCCGGTCTACATGCAGGTGTATGCCCAGGCCACTCAGAACCGGCTTATCGCAGAGGCAAGGAAAGAGGCCGAGGAAGAAGCCGCCGCCGGCGCAGCAAACCGAACAAACTTCACCAGCAGCATCTCAAGATGCTGAAGATGAAGAAGTTATTGATCGGGAGGTTGTGACGGTGGAAGGCACTGACAATGAAGCCGAAGAGAACCTGCCCGAGCAAACTTTGGGTGAGACCGAGCGAACTGTGCAAGTCGCGAACAGTCAACTGAATAGACTTAGATTGAACTGTGCCTTTCTATTTTCCTTTGTTCTTTGTTTGCTTCTTTTCCTTTCTTTGTTTTGGAATGTAATCGGGTCGTGTCCCCCTCTCTTGTACTGAATTTTCTCATATCAATGAAACTTTTTTAGCTTTTTGCTCGTACATCTTCTATTTCCGTTCGGTTGGCATCTGCATGGATCCCTTGATTCAATCGTTGACAGCTCACAGCTGCCAGGTCGGCTATGCCGCACAATTTGTTGAGCTAAAATCACATTCAACGTTTCTAATCGAACTAGCAGTTCGGCTCCTTGAACTTTAAAATGAACTGACATTTTAACGTGGCCGAGCAAAATCTGCTCGGCCTTGACAGGTTTGTAGACTTTATAGAATTCCAATACGTCAACGTGACCGAGCAAAATTAGCTCGCCTTTTAAGTTGGGTAATTCGCCAACATTTCCGTTCTGCCGAGCAAAGTCAGCTCGGCTGCTTATCGGTTGGGCAAAACACCAACATTGCGAATTCTGCCGAGCAAAATCTGCTCGTTTTCCATATTGGACAGGACACCAATATTCCAACTGGGCCGAGCAAAGTCAGCTCGGCTCACATTGGGTAAAACACCAATGTTTTGTTAGGTTGGTCATGACGTCAACATTTCAACGGGCGAAGCAAAACCAGCTCGGCCCTAATGCGAGTTGGTCCGTACTCCAATTATATTCATTGGACACCAACTGTTTGTGCGGTCTGCTTCTATTCCGGCGAGATGGAATCAGTTCGGTCCCATTCAGGTCGGTCTCTTTGCCCCTGTCATCCATAATTGCCTTGTGTCTTTGCGATGTCATTGGATAAAGATGTTATACCAAACAACGAGAGGGATATTTCTCATTAAAAAAGTATTGCTATCTTTTACATCAAGTGCCAAAAGGCTAAAGGTCTAGAAAAGCTAAACAACACAAGCAAAGTACATCTTAAAAGTAAAAGACCTTAAGGTTGGCCGCATTCCATGGTCTGGGGACAGCCTTGCCATCTAAATCTTCCAGATGGTATGCCCCTTTACCAGCAAGACCAATCACTTTGTATGGTCCTTCCCAATTTGCGCCGAGCTTTCCTTCGCCAGGGACCACCGTGTTGCCAAGCACCTTTTTTAAGACCCAGTCCCCAATCTTGAATAGCCTGGGGTGCACTGCCTTGTTGTATTTTTTGGATAGTTCTTGTTGGTAAGCAGCAATGTGGATTAGCGCTCGCTCCCTCCTTTCCTCAGCGAGGTCAAGTTCCAATGCCACGACTTCATCGTTTAGATCAGGCTGGAAACTTTCAGAGCGGATGGTTGGCATACCAATTTCCAACGGGATGACGGCCTCCATGCCGTAGGCCAAAGCGAATGGTGTTTCCCCGGTCGACCGTCTTGGGGTATTGCGGTATGCCCAGAGCACATTAGGGAGTTCTTCAGCCCACTTGTCTTTAGCCTTCTCAAGCCGTTTCTTTAGCTCGTCCAGGATGGTCTTGTTTGAGGCCTCTGCTTGACCATTTGACTGAGGATAGGCCGGTGTCGAATTGTAGAACTCGATCTTCAACTCTTCGCAAAATTCGCAAAAGAGTTTACCATCAAATTGAGTGCCATTATCCGAGATGAGGGCCTTGGGTATACCGAAACGGGTGATGACGTTTTGCCATACAAACTTCTTCACGTCCTTTTCCTTTATGGTCGCTAGTGGCTCGGCCTTAACCCACTTGGTGAAATAGTCGGTGGCGGCGATGAAGAACTTGCGATTGCCCGGTGCAGCTGGGAGTGGCCCAACAATATCCAACCCCCAAAGCGCGAACGACCAAGGACTTGTGAGAGGGAGCAAATCTCTAGCCGGCTGGTGGATCTGGTGGGCGAACTTCTGACACTTCTCGCACCTGCGAACATATTTTTGCACATCTGCCTGCATGCACGGCCACCAATAACCCTGAGAAATTGCTCGGTAAGCCAAGGATCTGCCCCCAGTATGGCTGCCGCAGATCTTATACAAGGCCCCGGATGGGGAGAGCCAAAACTGCTCTGACTTTGCCCGGATCTTGTGGGCCGCCTTCTTTTCTTCTGGTAGAATTCTATCTTTCAGGAAGGCGATGATGGGATCCATCCAAGAAGGACCTAAGTCGGTGCAAAGTACCTCGGTTACCCCTGGTTCCTCTATACTTGGCCGCGGTAAAAATTCGATCATCAAGGGATTGAGGAAGGCCGTCTGAGTAGAAGCGAGCCCGGCCAATTCATCGGCCGTGTTGTTTCCTTCGCGGTTGACCTGCTCTACTCGTATGGCATCGAACTTCTTGATTTCTGCACGCACCAGCGCCTGATACTTGGCCATTCTTTCATCCCTAGCCTCATACTCTCCTGAGACTTGATTGACCACCAGCTTGGAGTCGCTGAAGACCATAAGGGCTGTGGCTTTCATTCTCAACGCGCTTCTTAGTCCGGCAAGTAGGGCCACATACTCGGCCTCGTTGTTGGAAGCTGGGAAGCCGAGGGTAATTGCTTGCTCGATAATCAGCCCATCCGGTGAAGTCAGCATAATTCCCAGCCCGGCCCCATGTCTGTTGGACGCCCAATCGACGAAGAGCTTCCACATCTCGCCAATGAATAGCTTCCAACAATCAGAGGGGTTTTGGGAACTCCTCAAATCCAAGTCTCTGGTCGGCTCATTCTGGTCTCTTTCCTTGTCATGGTTGGCTCCGTCCTCCAACGAGTCACTCGCCTTTGCTGGTTCGGTCGCTGTTTGCCCTTCCTCTTGCGCACCAGCCCTTGCTTCTATTGTGTGAGCCATGGGCTGTGCTAAGTCCGCACCAACCAAATCAACCGGGCAAACCGGATGCGTTCTGGGGGCAAACTCCGCCACAAAGTCTGCAAGAGCTTGAGCTTTGATTGCGGTGCGCCGGCGAAACTTGATGTCATACTGTCCCAGTTCCACGGCCCATTTCAGAATCCTCCCAGTGAAGTCGACCTTTTCAAAGAGCACCTTAAGTGGAAACTCGGTCAGCACAACTATTGTATGGGCATGAATATAGTGTGCCAGCTTCCTTGATGCCATCATCAGGGCCAGCGCCAATTTTTCCAGAGGAAGATATCTCGTCTCGGCTGGGTGCAGAGTCTTGCTTACATAGAAAATGGGCAAGTGTTGAATGCCTTCAGCGCGGACTAGAACAGCGCTCACCGCATGTTGAGAGACCGCCAAGTAGAGATACAACTCTTCGCCCGGCTGAGGCGTGACCAAGATAGGGGCTGAGGAGAGGTACACCTTTAAATCTGTCAATGCATGGTCACACTCGTCATCCCAGAAGAACTTGGTCTTCAAAGTCTTGAAGAAGGGCCTGCAACGATCCGAAGACCGGCTGATAAATCTGTTCAGCGCGGCTGCCATCCCAGCAAGATGTTGCACGTCCTTCGTGGAGTTTGGGCGCTCCAGCTCCTGTATCGCCTTGATTTGGGATGGGTCGGCTTCGATTCCTCGGTTTGTGACCAAAAATTCCAGAAACTTTCCAGTGCCAACCCTGAACGCGCACTTGGAGGCGTTCAAACGAAGCTTGTGGCGCTTGAGTATGGCGAACATCTCTGCTAGGTCGGCGAGGTGTTGAGACTTCTCCTTACTCTTCACCACCATATCGTTGATATAGGCCTCCATTGTTCGGCCCAAGAGAGGAGCGAACATTTTTGTTACCATCCGCTGAAAGGTCGCCCCAGCGTTCTTCAGTCCGAACGGCATGACTTTGTAGCAATACAAACCTTTGGGGGTGGTGAACGATGTGATCTCTCTGTCCGGTTTGTACATGGCTATCTGATGGTAGCTGCGATATGCATCCAGGAAGCTAAACCTCTGATGGCCAGCGGTCAAGTCCACCAGCTGGTCAATTCGAGGGAGGGGAAAGCTATCCTTCGGGCAAGCTCGGTTGACAGTTTTGTAGTCGACGCAGACTCGCCACTTGCCATTCTTCTTCAGGACCACCACTGTGTTGGATATCCATCGAGGGTATTGCACCTCCTCTATGGCCCCAGCTTCCAACAAATTCTTCACCTCTTCTGCCACCACTTCTGCATGGTGCAAGGCTGAGCGTCGCGTCCTTTGAATGACTGGCCGCGCGTGGGGAAAGACATTCAACTGATGGCAAATGAAGCTCGGGTCGACGCCAGGCATGTCGTAAGGCGTCCAGGCAAAGGCCTCCAAATTGGAAACCAAAAAGTTGACGTAATCCGCCCGCTCGGCGCTGGACAAGGATTATCCTAAGAGGAAGAATTTAGTTGGATCGTTCTCATCAATGCGCACTTCCACCAAATCTTCGACCGATTTTTCCTCGGCCTTTCTTCCCACGTCTTCGAGGACTTCCTTCTCCTCAGGACCTTCAATCATTTGGACAAACCCTTTGGCTGCTCGGCTGCCATTTACCGCAACGAAGCATTGTTTTGCCATCACCTGGTCTCTCCAAACTTCCTCTATTTGTCCGCTCAGTGCCGGGAAGCACATTACCCGGTGGAAGGTTGAAGCGACTGCTTGCATGGCGTATAGCCAGCCCCTGCCCAAGATCAAGTTGTAAGTCGATGGAACTTTGAGCACCCAAAATTCAACTTGCTTTACGACCGAGCCCGCTTTGACCGGCAAAATAATCTTTCCGATTGGCCATTCTGGCTGCGAGTTGAAGCCAACCAAAGGGGATGTTGCAGGAGCCAAGTCCTTGTCTTCTAACTTCATTTGTTTGAACGCGTCATAATACATAATTTCGACCGAACTCCCCTGGTCGATCAAGATTCTCTTGATATCAAAGTCTTTGACGCGAAGAGTCACCACCAAGGCATCATTGTGCGGCATCTGAACCCTTTCCAAGTCTTTGGTCGAGAACGAGAGGATGTCTCTCTCTTCGGTCTTTCCCTTCTTTACGGCGGGCTGGACAGAGAGCACTTCCCTCATGTGCTCGGCCTTCTTGATCATCCCTCTAAGCTCACAGACCCTTGCTGGTTCAATGATGCCGTGGATGACGTTGATTCTAGGGTGGCTAGGCCGTTAGGCTCGGTTTGTCCCGTTGGCATGGCCTTGGCGCCCCCATCTATGTATTGGTCAAGATGCCCCGCTGCCACCAATTCCTCCAAGTGCTGTTTGAGCGGCAAGCAGTCCTCTGTCCGGTGCCCCCGTTCTTTATGGAAGGTGCAGCGATATTTTGGATTGAAGCCTCGCTGCGCACTCCCTAACTTGGCCGGCCAATGGACAAAAGGCTCACCTCGAATCTCGGTCAAAATGCGGTAGATGGGAATTTTGAAGACCGTGGTAATTCCTGTCCGCGCCTTCAGTTTTCTCTTGGCATCTTCCGCTGCGTCGCGGGGTGCGTCAGCTTGGTCGTTTCTGCGACCCTTGTTTCGGTCATCGCGGTTTGGTCCGCGGCGTTGGTCTTTTGACCGGTCGCTTGGGCGGTTATCCTCCTGCCCGACCGAGTGAACTTTTCCTACCACCATTTCTGTCCGCCGCGACCGGATTACCCTTCTCGGTTGCGGAGGCGGCATCATCCTCCACGCGAATGTGCTCATCAATCCGTTGCATTAGAGACTCCATGGTTGTGGGTTGGTGCATTGTAAGTGAATCTCGCAGCCTATGTCCGACTGGGAGACCCCGTTTGTACTGAGTGATCGCCAGATTGGTAGGGCAGTCGAGGATCTCGTTGTAAGTTTCCCAGTACTTCGTGTTGTATGCCTTCAACGAACATCCAGACTCCATCTTGACGCCTAGGAGATGGTCAACCTCCTTCGGCGTTCGAGTGTTGGTTTTGAATCGGGTGACGAAGGCTTCCGCTAGTTGCTGCCACCCCTCAATACTCCCCTCCGGGAGCCTTTCGAACCACTTCAAACCCAGCTCTCCCAAGCTTGCTGGGAATATGAGGCACATCAAGGCGTCGTTGCGCCGGTGGCCAGCCATCACTTGCCGGTAATGACTCACATGCATGTATGGATCCATCCTGCCGTCGTACAAAGTGAACTTTGGCTGGTGGAATCCGGTAGGGAGTGGTGTGCTCTCAATCTCTGGGGACAGTGGCGTGGTTGTAAGTCGCGCCAGCTCTTTGTCCTCCAGCACAGGGGCCATCACTCTCGGAGTTGGCATTACCACTTCTTCACTACAACGAACTGGAGCGCTCAACCTCTGTAATGCCGGCACTCTCTGAGCCTCCCGACGGCGCGCCCTCTCCTCCAATACATCCCTCAAGTCCCTGGAACGTGTGGAGAAAGAGGATCGCGATGTCGGCGTCAGGCGTGAGAGATGGTAAGTGCTGTCGCGAGAGAGGGATCTGCCTTCTCTTTGGTCGGAATCTCCAACCCCATAGTTCCTGGTGATGGAGATAGAGTGAGTCGTCCTCTGGCGGCGACTGCTAGAACGAGGGGAGGGGGTGCGCTCACTGAGATTGCCCTCTCCAGCAACACCCTTCCCCTTAATCTGGCGCTTCAGCAGCTCCATCTCCGCCGCCATCTTGCGAATGAGGGCGTCTTGGTCTGTGAGTTTGTGCTCCAGGCGCTGCGTACGGGACTCCCCCCAGCGTCGGCGGCCTTCTGGGCTTTGCGAGCGATCAGAACTTCTCCCACGTTTGTCTCGCGCACCTCAAGACGACGTTTCCAGGCCCGCCATGGCCGGAACATCCGGGGGGCCATCTCTCCTCCGGACATACTTCGGAGTGACACCATTGACGACGGACAGCGGAACTTCGTCGTTGTTAGCCATGGAAATGGTCAAAGAAGCTCAAAGAACAAGGGTCGACTATCAAAGAGTTCCCACAGACGGTGCCAATTGTGCGGGGGCGAAGTATCCTCTGCTTTCCGTACTCCTTGGACGTCAAGCTTCCCGTGACAGCGTCTATCTCTGCAACACAGAAATGGTGAGCTGCCCGGTGGTGGTGTGCCGGATAGACCCTCCGACGATCAAGTCAGACCACTTGGGGAAGAAGACTATCAGAGAGAGAGCTTGTGATAGAGTGTTTTTCATACCTCTTAACGTTCGTCTTCCTCCATCTTTCTAGGCTGGCCGTGCAGCCTCAAGATTGTGCACTCACTACCTCTGCTGTCCTTCCATGGACAGGTGGCAGTGCTCGCCTCTCACCACCTTACGCGTGTAAAGGTTTTGTCCTACAACCAGTACATACAGAACTTTCCAACGGTATTGAGGCGTGCGTGGAGCAGATGTCCTCTCTCTCACGCCATTGGCCCAGGTGGCACCCTCAACCGGAGTACCACGACCGGCCTATTGCTTGTGGAGAACGGCCACCGCCAGCACACAACCGAACAATGTGTCGCCGGCCTGTACCTTGGCAAAAAGGGCCAAAGGGTGATGCACATGGCCGAGCTATTCGTGACCAGTCCCTCTTGACTGACCGGCTGCGAAGCACGCTGGACTTCCACCGTTCTACATTCTTGATCACATGAAAGTCGTCTATCTCGGCTGACCGGTTAGGCACATGCCGGCGCTAACTGCGTCTCAAGTCTGGCCCGGGTTGCTCTTAGATTGGTCACTAGACACCGCTGCGCGCTCGGCCGCGTCATAGCTCGGCCGGGCATTGGTTCATGTCTGGTCGGTCGACCTCTCCGGCCGTGCAAGAGAGGAGTCTGCTCGGTGCCGTGCGGTTCCTCACAATCGGCGTTATCGTAGCTCGGCCGTACTAATGCGCAAATCTCCCCTCTCAATACCGTATATATTTTACATATTCTTTGGCAATTGATACTCCGTGGGCACGGGATGGGTACATTGGGATACACTAAGCTATGGGATATTGGTGAAGATATATTTAATTTATTAGAGAGTTTTAATTTATTTGAAATTGCAAATCCTTGGCTTGATGTGTAATGAAAGATTTATTATTCAATGATGAAATTGATGGAAGTGAAAATTGAAATTTCAAACTTTCAAATTTTACTTAGTTTGCTTTTGAAATATGAAATTTTGTTTTGTAATTTTTGCTATTTAAAGGCATTAAAATAGCTTATGGATTTTGCTTTGGTATTGTTATTGTTGAATAATGATTTCTCTTTTGGTTTTAGAATTTCTCCTTTTAGTTTTGGTAGTAAACTTTAATTTGTAAGTTGAATCTCAAACTATAAATTATAAAAAATAATAAATTTATTGGCATACCTCAACCGTACCGTTATCTTATTTTTTTAGGTCTTGATGTATCCGCATACCCTTACATATACATACCCTTGACAAGTAAGGCACTTAGACACAAAAGATGCGACATCCCATTTCATACCCCTCCATCAAAACTGACGGCTAAGGTCTCAATATATTTTGGTGCCTCTCGGATGTACCGCAAGGCGTTAGTGATGGAATTCCCAAAGCACTTCCTCCCTACGCGATTCAGGTACAAACAGACGATCTAGGTAACGTATGCTCTGATCCGAGCGGATGTTCAAACCCTTCTCTTCCTTCCCATTAGTGATTCTATCCCGGATTAACTCTACTTCCCAGTCTCCCCGTTGCGCTTCTACAACTTTGCTAATCAAAGTAGGCTGAGCACTCAAGGCGAACAAAGTTGCACCGTCTTCAAACTCACCCAATTGCAATTCAAACTTGCTGACTTCACCCAACATAACCCACTCCCGAATGGCTACACTTGCCAGACTAGTTACGATTTTTCGGCTTAAGGCGTCGGCCACTACATTGGCCTTCCCCGGATGATAGTGTAACTCGAAATCATAGTCTTCTAAAAACTCCATCCACCTAGGTTGACGTAAATTCAAATCCTTTTGGGAAAACAAATATTTTAAGCTCTTGTGGTCTGAGAAAACTTCGAACTTCTCACCATACAAGTAATGCCTCCAAATTTTCAAGGCAAACACTATTGCGGCTAGCTCTAAGTCGTGGGTAGGGTAATTCTTCTCATAGTTTTTCAATTGCTGTGAGCCATAGGCGACAACCTTCCCTTCTTGCATCAAAACACACCCAAGCCCATCCCCGAGACACATCACAAAAGACAGTGTACCCTAAACCTCTCTCCGGAATAATCAACACCGGTACCGTGGTCAATCTGGTTTTAAGCTCTTGAAAAGCTCTTTCACATGCCTCGCTCCAAACAAATTTAACCCCCTTTCTAGTCAACCTAGTCAAAGGTGCGGCTAGTCTAGAGAAGTCTCTTACAAAACGTCGATAGTATCCTGCCAATCCCAAGAAACTCCGGATCTCAAAGACATTCTTAGGTTGCTCCCAATCTTGCACTGAATCTATCTTTGACAAATCTACAGTTACTCCCGCACTTGACACTACATGACCCAGAAACTTCACCTAGGTGAGCCAAAACTCGCGGTTCTTAAACTTGGCGTACAATTGATGCTTCCTAAGCAAATCAAGCATTACCCTCAAGTGAACCACGTGTTCCTCCTCGGAAGTTGAATAAATTAGAATGTCATCTACAAAAACGACTACGAAATGATCCAAGTACTCCCTAAAAATTCGGTTCATCAAATCCATGAAAGAAGCCGGTGCATTAGTCAACCCAAATGGCATTACAAGGAACTCATAGTGGCCATAACGTGTACAAAAGGCCGTTTTCTGGATGTCCTCCTCCCGGACCCTCAATTGATGGTACCCCGACCTCAAATCTATCTTGGAGAAGCAACAAGACCCTCTAAGTTGATCAAACAAGTCATCTATCCTGGGCAGCAGGTATTTGTTCTTGATAGTAACTCGATTCAATTTATGGTAGTCGATACATAATCGCAATGACCCATCCTTCTTCTTTGCAAAGAGGGCCGGCGCTCCCTAAGGTGACATACTAGGGTGAATGAAGCCCTTGTCTAGAAGCTCTTGGAGTTGAATCTTCAACTTATGTAACTCTGCGGGTGCAAATCTATACGGCGCCATAGAAATTGGTGCCGTTCCAGGCACCAAGTCGATGGTGAACTCAATCTCCCGGTGGGGTGGCAAACTAGTAAGGTCCTCGGGAAACACGTTCGGGTATTCACACACTATCGTTGGCAACTCAACTCGAGTTCCGCCACTCTCGTTATCCAGAAGAGTAGCAAGAAGACCACTAAGCTTATTCCCACTACGAGGATCAAATACCGGCGACAAGACCCTATCAGCCCAGTCTCCCAGAAAATAAAAACAATCACCACCCGAGGTGCACACTGTGACCTTCCGCCGAAAACAATCAATCACTGCCCAATACGAAGTCAACCAATCTATGCCTAGAATGATATCAAAACTGGACATGTCTAACAACACAAAAGCAAACGGGAGTCTACGCCTGGCAACCTCTATCTTGTAACCATGACAACCCCGATCCAGGTCAACGATACCCCCAATTGGAGACTCTACTCTGAGTGGAGACGCTAACTGAGTCACCTCTAGTCCCAATGTTGATGCGAATGCAGCAGATATGAATAAATGAGATGCACCCGTATGTATCAACACGCTGGCCAAAGAATTACACAAAATAAAAATACCTCTCACCACCGAGGATCCGGGCAACTGCTCTGGCGCGGTAACTGCATACACGCGCCTGTAGACGTCCCTGAACGCCCCAGGAGGAATGAGTCCCGTTCCGTTCGTTTTGGGCTCACTACAGTTCGGACTCAAATTGTTACGGTTCTTAATCTGAACCAAAGAGTCCAAATCCGGCAAATCATTTTGAGAAAACAGATTTTTAGAAAGAAGTGCCAAACATGGACTGCTTTGCCAGATACAGAGTCGCCACCTAAATATTTTATTTTGGGAAATTTAGGAAACCCTGACTCGTGCCTAAGGCCACGTGTCCGTCATCACCAAAGTTGCCTCGGCTCAAGAACTTGGGTACGATTGGGGAAGGTCACTTCATGAGCACCCTCGCTCGCTCGATCAAAGATCGGCCTCTACTAAGCATGATATCTAGTTTTGAAAACATTATGCGTTCTTATTCCGGTTATTAGCCTAGATTTACTATGTGATGCGCACAACATATAAGTATAGACTGGATCACCTGAATTGGAACAAAACATTTCATGTTTATTTTTTAAAGTGGTTTGCTACTCGCAAGTAGGCTTAAAATACAGATTTTGCCACCTTCGAGTGGGCTTAGAAAACATGGTTTTGCCACTATCTAGTGGGCTTAAAACTCACAGTGAATGAATTGTTCCAATCCAAATAACCTAACCTTCACCCACAGGCATTCAGGCAGTTATATCACATAAGCACATAGCCTCATGGTAAGCATGCTATCATGGCAGTCACTCACACGCATGCAAGGAAGCTAAAGCGTAAAAACTTACCGAGTACTCCAAGCCAAAACAGAAGCTATGTTAGAAATCCATGCATGATCCTAACTATACAGAAATACCTAATGCAACACATGCAAAATGCAACTAAGATAGGCTCAGCTATTCTAAACATGGCATATGAAATGCTACAGCTAACATGTATTCAACTCGGAATTGAAATACAATGCAATGGGTATGATGCGCCGAGCCCGGTGCATGCAAGACAGATAAATGAATGCAAACATGCTATCATACTGTATGCTAATTGAAACATGCCCTAATCTAACCATCATAAGCTGGTAAATAAAAGGGAGAAAGACGTGGGGTTGGAAGACATACATCACATGCATGCACACTTATTACAACATTGCCCTCGCTCGGAGGGTCCGAATAAATAATACAGTCCCGAATAAATAATACAGTCCGAATAAGTACAAAACCCTAATTAATTAACAAATTAATCTAGGAAAGCAGTAAATTTGCATGCAAGCCTACGGGCTGCCTCAGCTCTGCCTCGGGTGACGGATGATGCATGCTGGAGTTGCCTTGCGCGGAAATCCATTGCGATGCCCCAATTAGCCTCTGTTTGCAATTAATCTTGGAATGTTGCACGAAGCTCCAAAGACTGTCGGTTTCTGATTCGCTGCAACAGAGAGCAAGAAAGGGGCATGACAATGTATTTTCACATATGTATACATGCCCCGATCCGCGTGCCACCAATCACGCATCTCGATGCATGATGGCCGAGGAGTCGAATTGCACGACTTAATATGAAACAAATGCACATATAAACACAACAAGACCGAGACTCCATCATGGATAATCCGGAGTGTCGGTGACCGGGAATTGAGACACGTTCCGTCACTCGGAGTACGAAACGTCCCTCGTTTCCCGTACTCGGGCTAACTCCTATCCCAAACACAATGCAATATGCATGACATGAATGAATGCAATCCTAACATGCAACCTAGCATACACAATGCTATGAAATGGCATACACAATGCTCGATGTAACATGGCATACACAATGCTCTAACATACAACCTAGCATACGCAATGCTATGAACTAAGATGGCATACACAATGCAATATGGACTTACACCAATGCGAGTGGACCTCAGCCACACTCACATCAGTAGCCATGAGATGAAAATGAGACACTCGAGATGCGTGCACAGATGCACGCAAACCGAGGATCGATCTTAAGGCACAAAGGCCACTCTAACAAGGCATGGCAAGGCATGAAATATGGCATACAAACATGGTAGTTCCAGCACTGAAATGTGATGCAAAATGATCCCGAAACATGGAAACATGGCACCCGATGCATGGAATGGTTCCGAAACACAAAACTAGGCACATGCATTGACCTATAGCTATACAAAGCATACATTATTTGATCATGAAGCATGAAGACAGAACCAAGGCAGTCCCAAAACATGAACATTTCTAGTTCAAAGCATGGCCAAAAGATGCTAGCAAGATGGACTAAAATAGCATGCAACTTTAACTAGCAAACATGGTTTACATGGCATGTATATGAAGCAGGTGAGAACTCATCAAACCAGCCAAAATCAGTGAACAAAACATGTGAAAATATGCCCAAATAAACATGGAAATGCAGCCAATGCATGTAAAAATGAGGGGGTCCTTTGGAAGGGCATACAAGGGGTTATTAAGCACATGCATCAAGGACACTTAGCATGGAAAAATTAACTCTGGAAATCAAATATGATGGCCTTAAAACTCATCAAATTGGCTTTGAAATCAGTCAACAAAGCATGCAAGATAGGGCCTCTTTGGAAGGCCAAAAAAGACCATCAAGCAAAACAAGGTGAGAGGGGGTCACCCCCCTCTGCTTTTGAGGCTCAAAATAGTGTGTTAGCCACTGAAATCCAGTGGATTTCAGTGGCTAGAAGGCCAAACGAAGCATGCAACAAGGGCTTAGTTGTAAGGCTCAAAATAAGACGCAATCAAGCATACAAGGAAGCATATGACCTCAAAAGAAGGAATGCCCTTAATCAAATATCAAGAGGACCTCAACAAAAGACCTTTTCCAGTTTATAACAAATCTCAAAAAAGTTTACAAGTGAGGCTAAAACATGATGCAAAAATGGCCCTAAAAGAGAGATAGAGGGCAAGAGGCAGTAGCTGGCCTCAAACAGAAATAGCCCTTCAACAAAGTTGAAGAGGGGCTCAAAATAAGGCACTTTACAGTTTGGCTCAAAGCCCAGAAATGCTTACAAATAAGGCTAATGTACCATGCAAAATAAGCCTTAAAAGAGGGGTAAAGCACAAAGAGGGAGTAGAAGACTTCAAACAGAAAAAAGTCCTGAATCAAACATGAAGATGAGCTCAAAATAAGGCTGTTTCCAGTTCAAGCCAAAGCCCAAAAATGTAAGCAAAAGGAGCTAAAATATCATGCAAAATAAAGCAAGAAAAGAGGAAATAGGGACTCACCCTTGTAGCACAGATTTCCAGCAGCTTTTGATCCAAGAAAAGGAGCTCCTAACCTCTGAAAATCAGCCTGAAGATGTTGGAATGGAGTGTGGAGGTGATAGGCTATGAGTTGGTGTATAGATGGTGCAAGAACAAGGTGGTTTTAAGCTTGGATGAGAGAGAGAGGGAGGGTTGTATGCAAAGGCTCCCACTGATTTTTTCTAACCCTTAGAAATGGAGGAGGGGTGCTAGTTATATAGAGGGAGAGGAGTGAAGAAAATGGGGGAAAAACAAATTCAAATTTCCCCCCCAAAAGGGCAGACCCTCGGGCAGGGGTCTGGTGCAAAACAGCTGGCACAGCTGGCTTGCACCAAGAGAGACAATTTTGGTCGGCCAGGTTCAGAAGGTTCAGGTGGCCGGCCGGCCACCTCCCCTGGCCGGCCGGCCAGGGGTCAAAAGGGTCAACAAAGTTGCTGGCCGGCCACCCCAGAAATGTGGCCTCCCATGTGTGTACAACACAGCTGTATGGTCAAAACCCAAAAAATGTAACCCAGGAGAGAGAAAAATCAACTTTTTAGAGAGGTTCAAAAGGGTCAAGAACAATTGATGGCCGGCCTATCCATATTGGTGGCCTCCCAGGTGTGTACAACACAATGGTGTGGTGGAAAGTCAGAAAAAGTGGCTCGGGAATGGAAAAAGTCAGCTTTCTAGTGAAGAAAACGGGCGATGAAGAGCGATGAAGGAATAAAGCTGGTTTTCAGAACAATTGCTGGCCTCCCACCTTCTTACAACCTCTCTAACAATGAAAATAAGGTCTCCGCCAAAAATGAACCCAAACCGATGCAAAACGAAGGTTCGGGGGCCAAAATGCGCGGTCCGGGGGCCCGAAAACTGACTATTAAGCACCGGAGGTGGCGTTCGACGACGAAGTTGGTCTCTCGGGCCACAGTGTCCCTCAAAAGGGAGGAAACAAGGTGTATGCCAAAAAACGGAGCAAACGGAGGTGGTTAAGCAGTCCTGAACCGAGGCATACGGCCGACGGCTCCAAAAACTGGGAACCGAGCTCCAAACGGGAAAAGTGGCCTACGACCACGAAACGTAGCCTACGGCCACTGAGAGATGATCTACGAGACCTCTCCCTCCCTTCGGGAAGAGAAAATGGACAAAACGGGACCCGGTTCGCAAACCGAGACAAAGCACAAAAGAGCCCCGAAGTCCGGAGGCAAGGCTCGTGGCCGAGATTCCGCAACTTCAGAACAAGCACAATATGCAACATCACCGAGCGCTCAGTTGGTGACGTCTGAGTCTTAAGGTCGGTCAAAAATGGGGTGTCTACAGTTGCCCCTCTTTGACAGAACTCGAAAGTCATAAGTGACGGGAGTGAATGTCAAAGCCCAGAGACGACCCATTTTTGACAAGGCCGAAGACTCAAACAAACAGGCAAGATAAACAAAAAGATGTGCCCGCAGGCATGCCCGTAGGCAGGGGGCAAAATGCAAAGCGATATGCACAAAGCCGGATGTAACTTATTGATCATGCGAAGCAACAAGCTGTAATGAAGCAAATATTCACAATAGATGCAACAGTTTTAAGCAAGAATGCAAAGCAATACTACATTTCATGCAGTTGAAGAATGCGGAGAATCGTTGAGTTCTCACCACGTCTCACACGGAGAAGATACAATACCTATGCGGCACGTCTGGTCGCACCAGCCTCAAATGAACCGTACATACAATATCGTGCCTGAAAAAGGAAGAAACTCAACAAGCACAACATAATTAGCAACATATGTTCAATGTGATATCGAATGCAGACAAACGCGGTGCCGATGGGAAAGTGCATCGCAATGCGAGAAGCACGCGCGTAACAACGCAAGTTAAGCGTGAGGGCATGACAATACCCATGAAACGTGCACAACAATGCAAGTGGTATGCATGAGCATGCAAGTAATCGTGCACAACAATGCAGGATAAGTGTAAACTTGAATGCACATTTTGATACGAAACAACGAGCAAAGCAATGCAAGTTTCGACGAAGATGGCTCAATCGCGACCTCCGGTTTACCTCCCGCAAAGGTCACAACGTCTTCAAAAAGGATACACCTTGGTTTTGATGAATAACAATGGGACACGCATCGAAAGTTGGAGTTGAAGTTCCCGCAGAGGGATTTCGCGACGAAAAGTGCACTTTCCTTGTACTTTCTCGGGTGCCGGGGACTCCAATCATCACCAAAATTTGCAGAGACCTTGGAGACTATGTTGGGAACACCACCGGCTAGGTATGGTTCAAGGGGGAGGCTGCCGGCTAGGGGTGAGGCAAGGGGATGGCCGGCCTGCCAGAAAAGGTGGCCGGCCGGCCACCTAGCCCAAATCCGGGGCAATTTGGTCTTTTTGCTCTTGTTTCTTTAAATGTGCTTATCCAAAGCACTTTTCCTCACAACCCCAGCTCCGAAATTAGTCTCTCTACCTTCCTAGAGCATTTTTCCTCTCAGATCTGCGCTCCATACGTGTTTTCCAACGTCCTACGCCAAGTTGTTTTGCAAAAACTTTCAGTTCTCTTCACTTTGAACCGATTAAATTTTGATTTCAGTGCTCCTTTTCTCATTTTCACCACTTGAGGTAAGTTTGTCTCAATATTTGGAAGATTTTCTCGGGAGTTGACTTTTGTTGACTTTTTCATTTCCCGAGAGTTGACTTTTGTTGACTTTTTCCAATTTTGGCTCATTTTGCTCATTTTTGCTCCTTTTTGCAGATTTCTCAAAATGGCGGGTCATTTTCCCCATGGTGGAGGTTCTCCAGGCGCTGGAGGTGAGCCGGACATCATGTCTTTACCCCCGAGGGTTCGGCCATTCATCCCCGAGAGGTACGACCCTCCGACCCATATCCTCCCTCAGGCGGTTTTTTATCATTTCACTGATTTCGATGACTGAGCGCCTGGGGATTTGCTTTTGCGAGAGCTGGAGTCTCACCTCTCTCATCAGGCACGAGAGGTATTTACTTCACTTCTACCCTTTCTGCAATGTATTCTGCATTTTCCGCGCATTTCGTGCTTTTGCTATGTTTATTTGCTCACTCAAGCACACAACTTGTTTTGAATGTTTAATCTATAACACCGTATTCCGTTTGCATCTTGAATACACAGTTCAAACACTCTAATTTTCTGAACACGCAGCCCGTATATTGATTGTGAACAAACAACACACACTTGTTGAGAATTTAACACACAGCCCAAACTTTGAGATGAACACACAGCCCACACTTTGAGAGTTGAACACGCAGCCCAAACACTTGATGTCGAACACACAGCTCGTTGTTGAGGTGAACACACAACACACATTGATTGAGAGTTGAACACACGGCCCAAACTTTGAGATGAACACACAGCTCACACTTTGAAATCTGAACACACAGCTCAAATACTTGATGTTGAACACACAGCTCGAACTTTGAGATGAACACACAGCCCACACTGATTGAGAGTTGAACATGTAGCCCAAACTTTGAGATGAACACACAGCCCACACTTTGAAATCTGAACACACAGCTCAAATACTTGATGTTGAACACATAGCTCGAATTTTGAGATGAACACACAGCCCACACTGATTGAGAGTTGAACACGCAGCCCAAACTTTGAGATGAACACACAGCCTAAATTTTGAAATCTGAACACACAGCTCAAATACTTGACGTTGAACACACAGTTCAAACTTTGATGAACACACAACCCACACTGATTGAGAGTTGAACACGCAGCCCAAACTTTGAGATGAACACACAGCCCAAACACTTGGTGTCGAACACATGGCTTGTTGTTGAGGTGAACACACGGCACACACTTTGTAGAAGGTTGAACATGCAGCCCAAACACTTCATGTCGAACACACAGCTCGTACTTTGAATTTTCTGAACACACAGCCCAGATTCTGTATCTAATTTGATTTTGCACATAGCTCATACATTTCATTTGCACGCAGCTTATTCATTTCATTTCCACGCAGCTTATTCATTTCATTTGCACGCAGATTATACATTTCATTCTGAAACTGAATACATGTGTTCATCCTGAATGTAGGTGACTTCTCGTACTACGCGAGGATATGGCTCCATCGCGGCGAGAGAGTGGTACGCTGAGCTCACGGAGGCTGTCCGGGATCTGGTTGACGTGGCAGGGTTTGGGCCATTTTGCACTGGGATATCCCGCTATCCTGCTAGCAGGACACTGATGGGCGCCTTGGTAGAGAGATGGTGGGACACCACCAACTCCTTCCATTTCTCTGCCACTGGGGACATGACTATGACCCCGCTTGACTTCGCCGGATTGACTGGCCTTGATGTGGGAGGTTGGGCGATCCCATATGACGAGGACATGGGCCAGTGGGAGGCAGCCTGGATATACTTATTGGGAGCTTGCCCGCCAGTTGACAGGTCTTCGGGCAGAGTCTGATATACCTGGTTTTCTTCCCATTTCAGGAGGGTAGAGATGGAGCTTGAGACTCCTGAGGAGGTAGCCCAGTACACTCGTGGATTCTTGATGTTCCTTTTCGGGACCACCCTGTTCGCCGATAGGGGGAACACTGTCGGGCTTTACCTGTTGAGTGCTCTAGTGGACCTATCACAGGTCAGCCGCTATGATTGGGGTGGCGCCAGCCTGGCCACTCTCTATTGCTATATGAGCGCGACCTCCCGCGGACGGAGGAACATGGTTGGCGGCTATTGGAGGGCCTGGGAGGTACCTTCTGTCCTCTTGATTTACATTTCTGCTTCTCATTATTTGTACATTGCACACCTGGCGCACTTTACATTCTGTATCTTGCACTTTGCTCTCAGCATTTTGTATTTACATTCTGCACTCAGCATTCTGTATTCTGATGGCTATTGCTCTGTTTTCCACAGCTATGGGTTTACGCGTACTTCCCGACACTAGCCCCAGAGCTTGAGGTGGAGGTGCCCCTCACGACCCATATTCACTTGTATTCGAGGGCCAGTACCGGCCGAGACCTCGGGAGTCTTTCCTCTACCTGCGGCAGTACTTTGATACAGTGCGAATGTCAGAGGTATTTCAGAACTCTCAGTTCTTTATGTTTCCAATCTTTGATTTATCTTGCACATTCGCAATTTCTGATCAGCTTATGCATTGGTTATTTGCAGATCACATGGCAGCCTGGGCGCCTTTATGTGGAGACCTCCGGTTCCAGTTTGCCGGAACACGGGGTGCCTCCTGATATAGGATCCTGTTCGAGGGGCCAGTTGGTAGGGCCTGGTTTTTGGGGGATCACTTTTTGCGTCAGGTATGGGGCTACACTACTCAGGACCTTCCCTCAGCACCCCCAGGCGATATACGGACCGCTGATAGGCTTCCTTTCCAGGGTGTTATCGATGCTAGGTTGGGTACTGATGCATTTCTTCATCTCGAGGAGGGGGATTACGCTACTTACCGTCACACGTATTTGATGCCTCCATTGACGGGAGTCCGTACTCCAACGAGGAGGTCTGCTGGTATGCCTTCATCGAGTCGGGCTTGAACTGCAGATATCCCCTCCACCGGCAGGGCTGGCACATCTAGAGGTGGTAGTGGATTGGTTCCCCCGATTCCTCCGACTCATTTTCATGTTGGATGGCCAGAGATCCCGACCGAGTTGACGGGATGGAGATATGGGACTTCCTACCCGATCCCGATAGAGCCTCCGGTGCCTGGTCATCGATATGTCAGTGACCCTGACTCACCACCGGTATGTTCCACTGTTTTCCATTTATCACACAGATACTTTGGCATTTGTTTATTCATTGATGACTTGAGCTCGTATCTACAGCCACCCAGGGAGTACATGGACGAGATGCTCGGGTTGGTAGCCTCACTCGAGGGCATGGTCCTGCGGAGAGAGGCGCAGTTGTCCATCATGGGTTTCCAGGTACTCTTGTCTTTATCATACTTCTGATGACATGTTGGTCCCGAACATCTTACTGCATTGATAGGCTGCCTGTGTAGAGCACATCTGACACACACCACATTTATGTACTATATCTGCACACATCCACTCTGTGTAGTTTGCTTGCATCTGTATCTGGTATACATATTTTAGCTGATGTACTCAAACTGCGCTCTTTATTTTCAGATGCCTCCAGTGTATGATCAGTCACAGGCCCGGCCATCCAGGCCTCCCCGAGGAGCTGGGCCATCTAGGCCTGCTTGAGGAGCTGGGAGAGGGGAGTCGTCTCGCGGACGAGGCGGACGCAGGGCACACATCATAGAGGAGGAGTCCAGCGAGGAGGAGGAGGCTACAGATCCCCAGTCAGAGACATTTGCTGACAGAGAGGGTGGCTCCGACCCTGGTTCCGGGAGTGGAGGTGAGATCGAGGAGGGTTCCGAGGATGGCAGTTCCGACTCAGTCGATGATGATGGTGATGATGGCGCAGAGGCTGTTCCGCAGAAGAGGACGAAGAGGGCCTCTTATTCCTGCTCTTGAGAGCATCGATGTAGTTGTTTCCTGCTTTATTTACCTTTTTACTAGTAGTTGTAGCACATTGTACATTGTTAGGCAGTTTTATTTTATGTAAAACTTGTACCCTTGTTGTAAAAAAGTGTTGTAACAAAGGAAGCATGATGGAATGAAACAGCTTTTGAAAAAGTGTTGTATTTTATGTTCTCAGCATCGCATCGCATCATTTTGCACAAAAATGAGATTGAATGGAAATGTGCATTGTGTATTTACCAAGTCAGGTAGTGAATCGACACAACAAACTAAACAACTTAACTCACCAAGAAATAACAGAATCTTAGTAAGTTTACAACTCGATAAGCAAGACACAACAATGTTGATTTAAACAAAGCATAACAACTCAAAATACAAAACTCGACAACTATGATAAACAAGACTTGATAAACAAAACAGCTCGACACACAAAGCAATAACTCGATAAGCAAAACAACAACTCGATAAGCAAAACTTAACAACAACTCCATAAACAAAGTGTATTTCGAACGATCTACGTGTCGGAACGCCTCTGAAACTGAGGGAAATGGAAGTCTTTGACACTCCCGATGCATGCAAATGCTGGGAACTTCCTTCTAGAGGGTAGAATAGGACCCATGACACAAACTTCAGCATGGCCGGCCACATTTGGGAGCTGGCCGACCAGCTTTTTTCTGTTGGAGGGGAGAGGGTTCGCCGGCCTACCAGAAAAGGTGGCCGGCCGACCACCTAGCTCAGCAACCACCAGTTTTTTTGACACGTGTCCCCCGAACAGTGCCTTATCCTCTTTAAAAGTCCTAGCCTTGTAGTTGATTCATTTCATCTCAGTTTTGCACCAAAATGGAGGCGTTTCTCGTCGAAAATCTCACAGCTTGGATCGCCTCTCTAGATGGCTCGGAAAAGTTGAACTTCCGGGTCTTCGGCTTGAATGCACTATTCACGCTGAGCCGTACTCCGCTACACCTTCCCTTCCTTCATGCCGCGGTGAGGTTTTGGAACCCGGTGACACATGTGTTTAGCTTCGGCGGGCAAGAGGTATGTCCAACTTTCGAAGATTTTCAAGTTCTGATGGAATCTGAACGTTATGAAGAAATTTTGCCTCAGTTTTGCTTCAGCCACGCCCAAGCTTTAGGGCGGATGTGTGGACTCACCATGCATGACGCTCGATCTCTGATCTGCAGCGGGGAACTGGACATTCTCGGCTTGACTTATCGCTTTTCTGATGCCGGTGACTGCGGCAACCATCATTGGCAAAGTTTTTGGCAACACGCCCTTTGCTTGTGCATGCTATCTCACTTTTTGCTTGCCCCAGGCTTTAGTGGATCTAGCATTCGTCTGATTGAAGTTGTTCAAGGCTTGAAAGAAGGAAAGAGCTGCATTGCCATGACATTGGCCGAGACGCTGATGGGCTTGGATGCTTTCTATCACCGGAAGACGACCAGATTTGCGGGGAGTCCACTACTGCTGCAGGTAATGTTTCCCACCCAATCTCACATATATATTGCTCACATCACTCGGCCCTCGGGCTCGGTTTTTCTCACAAAACCCTTTTTCTTACTTTTCTCTTATCGTACATCTCTCTATTCTTTATTCTCTCATTTTTCATCCCTCCCCAAGTATGGTTGATGGATAAATTGCAGGTCGTGGACTCTTGCCCAACCTACTCAGCTCGCGGCTATTTCTTTCGTCAACGCCTAGTCGATGCCCTTGATGAGGGATGGTGGTTTGACTGGATGTGCAATTTGTCTGCAGATCGCATTGCTTGGCGCTGCCCTTGGCTCAATCTCCCGACAATGAGCTATAGCATGTCCCGGCAGATCGGGATCCAGTTGATTGGTCTGACTCACTGTGAGTTCTACTTTCCGTTCCGGTTCCAACGCCAGTTCGGTCATGATCAGACTTGCCCGCCAGAGGGAAGAGAGTATCCTGCCGCATTCCCGGTTCGAGGCGCACAGCTTGCCCGTTATGCCACAGCGTGGAGGACTAGAGAGCTTCTGACCCCCGCTCCCACTTTCAGTTGCACTTTGTCTAATGAGTGCTTAGATTGGCTTAATGAAGAGGCACAGATTGGGCCCAGCTTGGCATCAGAGGCTTCGACCAGCTCTGGGAGGGGGCGCGGGGACACCTGACTTATCTATGCCCCAGATTTATTGCTTTACTAGTACTTTCAAGTTTTCTTTATGAATGTAATAAAAAGCAACTTCAATTTGTATGTAAGAGCAAGAGAACTCTGTTTTGAAATCAATGAAATTGAAGGTTGTGGGTACTGAAAATTTTCCGCTTTGGTCCAAAAATGGTCTCAGTTGTAAAAAGATTAATTTGAACAAAGTCAACTTTTATTAAAATTTTTCAAAACCATTTTCGATATGGATCAGAACTGGACACGCCTGAGATCTGTCACTGAGATGCACAACCCCGGACCCCTGCAACTGGAAAGTTGCCCCTAGTCTGTATAGTACCGTGGCACTGCACAGCAACGGAAAGTTGCCCCTAGTCTGAGAAACACTGCACCGGAGATCTTAACCGAACTCTTTGAATGCTAAATAGACAAAGATGGCCGAGATGATCAAATGGACAAAGTTGATTGGGGAAAAGTTTATGGCTGAACTTCAGGATGAAGTTGCCTACGTATCCCAAAGATGGGAATCAAGCCTTACGTAGTTCAGGCTCGAGTTCACTCGGGTATTTTCACTCTCCTTTTACGCTCTAACTTTTGCCAAGGCCGCCCTTTGCGGGTTTTCAACCTTGCGAGCTCAGTTTTTATAATTTCAAATTTTTTTGTGCTCTGAGTTTTGCCTAGGTTGCCCTTTCGGGTTTTCGGCCTAGCGAGCCTCTCAAGGGTAATATTTCTTCAATATGTCCATATTGATCGGTTGTGAGAACTCTAGGCCATCTAGATCTATCAAAACCACAGCTCCACTTGACCAGATAGACTTAATGATGTAGGGACCAGTCCAATTGGGTCTGAACTTGCCCCTTGGGTCGTGAATGGGAGCTCGGTTGTCCTTGAGCACCAAATCTCCTTCCTTTAGATTCCTGGACTTAACTTTCTTGTTAAAAGCCCGGGCAATTCTGCGCTGATAACCTTGAACATGGTACAGTGCTTTCAGTCTTCTCTCATCAAAGAGCATGAGTTCCTCAAATCTGCTCTGCTGCCAATCTGCCTCGGCTATTTGACACTCAACCAATACTCGCAAAGGCGGAACCTCAATTTCGATAGGTAGAACGACCTCCATCCCATAAACCAATGAATACGGAGTCGCCCCAGTAGAAGTTCTGATCCCCACAGAGCAAACGGCAGCTTATCTGGCCAGTCCCGGTAGGTTTCCACCATCTTCTGCAATATGTGTTTGATATTCTTGTTGGCGGCCTCAATCGCTCCATTGGTTTGCGGCCGATAGGTGGATGACTTATGAAAAGCCACGTTGTATTTTTCCAACAAGTCAATCACTTCCTTCTTGAAGTGGGAACCGTTATCTGAAATTATCTCATTTGGGACTCCGCAGCGACAGATGATGTTGTTTCTGATAAACTTCGCAACATGTGAAGCCTTCAACACCGCATAGGATTGGGCCTCAACCCACTTCGTGAAATAATCTATCGCGACCAGGATGAACTCATGCCCATTTGACCCCTTTGGAGTGACAGCCCCGATCACATCAATTCCCCAGACTGAAAATGGCCATGGCGAAGTCATATTGTACAGCTTCGACGGCAGAATGTTCATGCGATTTGCATGAATTTGACACTTGTGACATCGCCGGACAAAACCGATACAATCCTCCTCCATGGTGGACCAGTAGTAACCCTGTCCGAGGATCTTCCGTGCTAGCATTACTCCATTCATGTGTGCACCGCATTCCCCTCCATGGATGGCCTCCATTAGACGCTTTGATTCTTCGGCATCGACACACAGCTTATGCATTCCCAGATGACCTCTCTTATACAGCTTACCCCCACAGATGATGAACTGAACGGCCATTCTTCTGATTGCCCTTTTATCCTTGGCATTTACCCCCGGCGGGTATGCTTCCTTCTCCAGGAAATTCCGAATATTATGGTACCAGGGGTTTTCATCCTGAACCTCATCTATAGCAGCAATCGACTCGTAGGCTGGCGCAAATTTCTGGTCAATGATGACTGGACGCATCCGGACTCCGAACGGGATGTCTATCATGGAAGATAGAGTTGCTAAAGAATCTGCGAACCTGTTGTTCTCTCTTAGTAGATGAGCGAAGTTTAGCTTCTCAAACCGAGGAATTAACAAGTCCAAGGTCTGGTGATACATCATCATCTTTTCTTTGACTTTCTAGTCCCCTTTTGCTTGAGACACAACAAGGTTCGAGTCCCCGATGACGTCCAACCGTCTTGCCCCTAGTTCCAGGGCTGCTTCTAGACCAGCAATGCACGCCTCATATTCTGCTTCGTTGTTCGAGACTTTGAACCAGAGTTTGAAGGCTAGAGGGATACGGGACTTGTCAGGTTCTATCAGTAACACTCCTATCCCATACCCGTACTGGCTTGACACTCCGTCAAAGTACATCGTCCAAAATTCGTCGTCGATATGCAAAATGGCCTCATCTGGGAATAAGTACTCAACTACTTTACCCCCTTCCACTGGATGATCGGCTAAGAATTCTGCTACTGCTCTTCCCTTGATTGACTTGCGTGCCACATATTTCAAATCAAATTCGGAGAGCAACAGCCGCCAACGAGCTAGCCTACCCGTAAGTGCTAGTTTCTCGAAAAGATATTTGATGGGATCGAGCCGTGAAACCAACATTACGGAGTGAGCTAACAGGTAGTGCCGCAGCTTCCTGATAGCCCATACCAAAGTTAAGCAAGCCTTCTCCAACGGTGTGTCGCGAGTCTCATACTCTAGCATCTTCTTGCTTAGATAGTAGATGGCTTTCTCCACTTTGTCCTCTGATTCTTGCGCGAGCATGCAGCCCATTATAGTCTCAGTCACTGAAAGGTACAATATCAACGGTCTCCCCGGCTCTGGCGGTGACAACACGGGTGGGTTCTGTAAGTATTCCTTGATCTGTTCAGAAGCAGCTTGGCATAGGCCGTCCCATTGGAATTTCTTGCCTTTCTTCAGAAGGCCAAAAAACGGTTCACAAGTCAAGGTTAATTTTGATATAGACCGTCTTATGAATTGCACTTTACCCAGAAAGCCTCGCACCTCCTTTTTAGTCCTTGGTGGTGGCATTTCTAAGATGGCCTTGATTTTGGAAGGGTCGACTTCGATGCCTCTCTGTGTAATCAGAAACCCCAGCATTTTTCCTGCTGTAACACCGAACGTGCATTTCTGAGGATTCAGTCGCAACCGGAATTCTCTAATCCTTTGAAAGAACTTTTGCAAGGCGGTGTAGTGGCCCTCTCTATCTTTGGACTTGACAATCATGTCGTCCACGTACACCTCAACCTCTTTGTGGATCATGTCATGCAATATTGTGGTCGTGGCCCGTTGATAAGTAGCTCCAGCATTCTTCAGCCCAAATGGCATGACTCTATAGCAGTATGTCCCCAACGGGGTGGTGAATGTAGTCTTTTCCTGGTCTTCGGGTGCCATTACTATCTGATTGTAGCCGGAGAAGCCATCCATGAATGAAAGCAAAGCATGCCCTGCTGTGAAGTCTACTAACTCATCAATATGCGGTAAGGGAAAGTCGTCCTTCGGACTAGCTCTGTTCAAATCCCTGAAATCTATGCATACTCAGATCCTGCCATCCTTCTTCGGCACCGAAATGATGTTGGCCAACCAAGTCAGGTATTCGGATACCAGCAGGAAGCCTGCGTCGATTTGCTTGGTGACCTCTTCCTTAATCTTGAGAGCCCAATCCGGGCGGATCCTTCTGAGTTTCTGTTTAACGGGTCGGGCCTCGGGGTCAAGAGGGATCCGATGCTATACAATCTTAGGATCAATTCTAGGCATGTCTTCGTAGGACCACGCGAAAACATCTTTGAAATCTTTTAATAAAGCGACTAAGCGCTCGCGTTCCTCTGAAGACAACGTGGACCCGATCTGGACCAGCCGCGGGTCTTCCTCAGTACCAACATTCACGGTAGTGATTTCATCAACTAACGGTTTAACAAATCTTTCCTGCTCTTGTTCAATTAAGCGTTGCAAAACCGGAGGAATTTCGTCCTCGTCGTTTTCATCAAAATTTTGAAAGTCTGAGTTAATGTAATAAATCAAGGGCACAGAAAAGTACTCAGAAACCACAGCTACTTGATTCTTATTAAGCCCATCCAAGTCATCCGATTCCTCGGTTACAATAGACTCAAAAGAGAAAGAGAAAGACGACCTGGACAAGACTGTGGCATCCGGGTTATCATCCCCAGGATTACCAGACTCAGACTCAGTCAAGCTGGAACCTGATTCCGACTCACAAGACTCGGTGGAATCAGATTTCGGCTCACTACCTGACCCGGTGCTACTGGACAAAAATCCCTCTTCATATTGCCAAATGAGAGAGGGTGCGATAGATGCATCCAAAATAGTTGTTGGTAGGCCCGCAGCCGTTTCATTCCCAATCATGGAAACCGAGAAGCTATCCCCCAAGCACTTCTGGTCGATCGGAGGATCTGAAAGTAGACAAGCTAATGCTACCCCCATTTCAATCCCAGCGCCCTCGGAATCCACTTCCTTACACTGCTCAACCTCAGCTGATGGGTCTGTCTGCTCTTCGGCAATGTCATCCCCGGATAACTGCAGATCAAAGAAGATCTCAAAACCTAGTACGCGCTTCCTCTCCACGTTCAGCCATGGCTCTGGAAAGCCACAAAACGGAAAGTCCTCCCCCTCCCGGATGAAGCGTTCGTTTAGGGTACCCTGAATGGGCCTATGCATCAGCTCAAAAGGCTTTCCAGCCTGCTTTGCTCTGGCTCTCCCAGCCATTTCCTTCCCCTTCCTTATCCAATCTTCTTTGGTGGGCTGATAACCCAAACCAAAGGTATAGGGGTTGTGTGGCACTTCGGCCAATGCTGTGACGCCCTTCCGGCCGCTCTTTCCCAATCCCATCCCAGGGATGTGTTGAAGCTTGTTCATGAGGTATACAGATTGAGCACTGACATACACTCCCTCATTAATAGCCATGATATTCTGCACAACCCGAGCCTCAGCCAGAGTAAACCCTGATAAGAACACATCCTCTGTGCCGTGCTCGATTTCCAAGACTGGTGTAGACACTTCCGGCGGTGGATGGATTGACGAATTCCCAAAAATAATGGCCACTCCCTTCTCGTGAGGGTACTTTAACATCTGATGCAAAGTGGAAGAGACTGCCTTCACTTGGTGCAACCACGGCCGCCCCAAGAGTAGATTAAAAGTTGCAGGAACGTCCAAGACATGGAATTCAATGTTATGTTGTCTTAGACCAACCTGGGTCTGAATTTTGACGGTCCCCATCACCTCCCTGCTGGTGTTATCATAGGCTCTGATCACTTGAGTAGTCGGCACAAAGTCCACGGGCTTTAACCCGATTGCATATGCCATCCTTGACGGGCACACATTAATGGAGGATCCCGTGTCGACAAGAACCACTGGCACCCACTTGTCTCTACATTCCACAGAGATGTAGAGGGGTTTGTTATGATTTGCGCCCTCAAGTGGCAGTTCTTTGTCTGAAAAGGTTAATGTCGGGGAACCTCCTCCCGGAAAGACCAGTCCAACTAGCTGCTCTGGTGTGGTATCTATAGAGAGTTTAGCCATGTCCATAGTAGATAGGACAGCCTGCCTGTGCACTCGTGACGCCATAAGTAGTCCCTAGATGGAGATGTCTGCTTGTATCTTTTTTAACTACTTCAGCACAGCTTCTTCTTCAATTTGCTTCTCCTTCTGTCTCTCAACTTCCTTATCCTTCCCCGACGCCTCTGGCTGGTCCAGGTGCGGGGGCTTGAAACACCGCTCGCTTCTTGTCATGTGATCAACCTCATCGAGATACCAGGTGTCGTCTGGTTGATTGCTCTCCCAATCTTCATCTGTACGGGCAAGACATAAATCATCATCTTCCCACCACATTCCGTTGGCATTCAAAAGACACCTGTCTGGCTCCGGCATGATTGTACTTGCAGTACTTTTAGCCCATATGCTCGCAGCATCTTCTGTCCTCGTGCCCACAGCACTTTCAATCCCTTCATGGGCTTTGGCTTTCCGGATTGTCTCAGAATCCCAAATCTTTTCTTGTTCCACCTGCGTTAGCGCAGTTTGTTGTTCAGCTTTCTCTGCATTCACAATGCTCCTGTTCTGAGCGAAATTCTTCGTACCGGCGCTCTCCGGCAATGTACTCTGACTTTTGGCCCTTCTGGCCACAACTGATACCCTCGCCCCTGCCGGGCCCTGTTCTAGTTGGAACTCTTCCACAACATCTGGTTGATCATCCAGCCATCCAGTAGCCTCTGCCGATTCCTCATAATCAAACCAGTTGACTGCCGTGCCCCCTAGATCCTGGTCATTGAAAAACTGGAGGTTGGCAAAGTCCTCTTCCACAGCCGTCAAATCATTTGCCCCTTGCTCAAATCCATCCCCCCGGATCACACACAACTCTACCTTCTCCGGCAATTCTATACCTGGCCCAGCTTGGCCTGCTGACAAGATGTACTCACTCGGATCATAGGCTTCCTCAGCGAAATTCCCAGACTGCTCGAACCCTGACTCAACCATTCCATCCTCCTCTGCAATCTCCGCTGCGCTATCTTCGCCAGCCACCACCATTGGCTCAGGTTGGGTTGTAGAGATGTCCAGCATGCACAAAAAGTCAGTGCAGCTGGGAAGGAGCACCTCCGGCTTAGGTAGATGGGACGGAGTGATATAGATGCTAGGATCGTAAGACACGACCCTAGTCTGGATGAAGTTGATTCTTTTGGGAGGTGGAGCTTGGTTGTGTATATGGAGTGGGTTGGTTGTAACATTGGGTCTTTCTGGTGGCAAAATCACCTGTTTGTCAACGAGATCCTGAATCTCATGACGCAATCTGAAGCATTGGTCGGTGTCATGACCGTGTTGCTGGTGATATGCGCAGTATTTGGCTGGGTTGTGAGTGAGGGGTAGTGGATTTGGTAACGGCCTCGGTTCCAGGGGTTTTAGATGCCCTTTTCTGATTAAGACCCCTAGAGCCTTGGACAGGGGCATGTACAATGGGGTGAAGGTTCTTTGGCCTCTGGGTTGGTATTTGGTGGTCTGTGTATTGCTTTCGGATGCACCGGAGAAGGGCGTGGCTGCCATGGGCCTTGGAGGGGGAGGGGGGATGGTGGCGACCATGTTTACCTCCGAAGTTCTTGCAGTTGAAGCACTACTTGGGCCTGCATTGTTATTGCAGTTAAAGGTTCTCCAGGGTTGCTCCCTGTCTTGGTCAATCAGACCCTGTTTCATTGCATCTTCAATTTCTACTCCTATCTCGTACAGATCCGAAAAGGTGGGGAAGGGGAGCACAATCATTTTTTGCATCAGTTTTGGCTGGAGATTGCGCACAATCATCCTGATCTGGTCCTTATCGGTGGGCCTTAAAGTCATCATCGAGGCCTTCGCCCTCCACCGGGTCACGAAATTCGAGAAACTCTCTTTGGGCTCCTGCCTTGTTGTTTCAAGATCACGAGTTGTAATCTCAATTTGGGTGTTGTAAGAGTATTGCGCAACAAAGGCCTCAACCATTTCATTCCAACTCCGCTTGACATCATCCTCCAACTTCGCATACCAGATAGCGGCCACACTCGACAGGGTCCGGCCGAATAGTGAAAGCTTCTGGGGTCTAGTTAGGCCCATTGGCCGCAGTATATCTGAGAATAGCCGGAGGTGGACCATGGGATCCCCAAACCCGTCGAAGCGATCGATCTGCGACATTTTGAACCTATCCGGCAACGTTACAGCCACATCGGTATATCCGTCCTCGATATCCGGGATAGCCTTTACCCCCTGGGATTTTTTGAATAGCTTCTCGAGCTTGCTCAATTTAGTGTTGTAGGGTCTACTTCGAACTCGAAGGGAGAGTCCGGGTGGTTGACGGGTGTATGTGTCTTGGATAGTTGAGGCGGAAGTGGAGGCGGAGCTGGCCCCGTTGGAAGGTCTGTGTCCTCCTGGATGTTTTGGACATTTGGCAAGGTGTTTTGGATGTTTGGCAGGACATTCTGGACAGTTGGTGTTTGCTCGGGTAACGAGACCCCTGGTAGAGGAGGAACTATATGTGAGGCAGATGCTCCATTCTGCTGTTGCAGTCTAGTGAGGAGCTCGGCCTGCTGGGCCATGATTGTGGCCTGCTGTTTAGAGAACTCCGCTTGGCGGACAGCGTCCTCTTACATTTGCTTCATGCTCTCTTGGAGCTGTCGCATCATTTCTTCCATCCCGGCCATATTCTGCTGATCTTGCTGACTGACTGGTATGTGTGTCTCTATGGCAGAAACTAAAACCTCAGCCCGACTGCTCACTGCTAGGGTAGGCCACTGTTCTGGTAACCTCTGTTCAGGCACACTACGCCTTCTCGGCCTCCGTCTGACAACCGGGGGTAGAGAATGAAACACTGGCTGTCCGTCAACCAGATCCTCAGATCGATTGAGCTGACGACCTCTTGTCCAAAGTGCTTGGGGAATATCTGCTGGGTCGGAAGCAATTGTGCTAAAACTGTCCTAGCAAAAAGATAAATAAAGCAATAAGGAAATAAATAACCAGATAAACAAACAGCATAACAGCTTAAAATAAATACACAACACACAGCTGGGCATAACAACACACGGTCGATAAGTTGAATACACACTGTCCTCAAACACTGATCATTATCCCTGAATCACTGTCCCTGAAAACTGAATCTGGTACCCGCAGATAACTGATTCTCGAACACTGACTGATGCCCACAGGCCTGATGCCCAAACTTATAAACTGATACATGCATTTCCCTGTAGAGACGCACTCTAAAAGCACATAGCAGATAAGTGAGAGCCAAAACACCCCAATGTTGGGATAGGGTTTCCCTGTCCTATTTTGTTAGGAGCTAGGGTTTCACTACGCATGCAGTGGTTTCAAACAACCTATATCGGGTAAGCAACCTGTCCTAGTTTGGAATGGTCACTACGGATCCGAATATGCACTAGGTCGAATGGTCAAAAGGGTGCCCCGGTAAAACCGGTGTTTGTGTTCCCATACTGGCAGAGCCCGTAACCGGTAAGCCTTATGGCACGCAGCCTCTGGCAAACCGCTCAGGAATAGTAGATGGCAAACACGGTGTCCTAGGCGCACCAATGCAAATGCAATGCAAAGAAACACATAAGTGTAGTCAAAACAAGATATCATGAGTTCGAGTCAAGTTCTCTAAATCCCCAGCGGAGTCGCCAGAAACTGTAGACGTCCCCGAACGCCCCGGGAGGAATGAGTCCCGTTCCGTTCGTTTTGGGCTCACTACAGTTCGGACTCAAATTGTTACGGTTCTTAATCCGAACCAAAGAGTCCAAATCCGGCAAATCGTTTTGAGAAAACAGATTTTTAGAAAGAAGTGCCAAACATGGACTGCTTTGCCAGATACAGAGTCGCCACCTAAATATTTTATTTTGGGAAATTTAGGAAACCCTGACTCGTACCTAAGGCCACGTGTCCGTCATCACCAAAGTTGCCTCGGCTCGGGAACTTGAGTACGATTGGGGAAGGTCACTTCATGAGCACCCCCGCTCGCCCGATCAAAGATCGGCCTCTACTAACCTTGATATCTAGTTTTGAAAACATTATGCGTTCTTATTCCGGTTATTAGCCTAGATTTACTATGTGATGCGCACAGCATATAAGTATAGACTGGATCGCCTGAATTGGAACAAAACATTTCATGTTTATTTTTGAAAATGGTTTGCTACTCGCAAGTAGGCTTAAAACACAGATTTTGCCATCCTCGGGTGGGCTTAGAAAACATGGTTTTACCACTATCTAGTGGGCTTAAAACTCACAGTGAATGAATTGTTCCAATCCAAATAACGCAACCTTCACCCACAGGCATTCAGGCAGTTATATCACATAAGCACATTGCCTCATGGTAAGCATGCTATCATGGCAGTCACTCACACGCATGCAAGCATGCTAAAGCGTAAAAACTTACCGAGTACTCCAAGCCAAAACAAAAGCTATGTTAGAAATCCATGCATGATCCTAACTATACAGAAATGCCTAATGCAACACATGCAAAATGCAACTAAGATAGGCTCGGCTATTCTAAACATGGCATATGAAATGCTACAGCTAACATGTATTCAACTTGGAATTGAAATACAATGCAGTGGGTATGATGCGCCGAGCCCGGTGCATGCAAGACAGATGAATGAATGCAAACATGCTATCATACTGTATGCTAATTGAAACATGCCCTAATCTAACCATCATAAGCTGGTAAATAAAAGAGAGAAAGACGTGGGGTTGGAAGACATACATCACACGCACGCACACTTATTACAACATTGCTCTCGCTCGGAGGGTCCGAATAAATAATACAGTCCCGAATAAATAATACAGTCCGAATAAGTACAAAACCCTAATTAATTAACAAATTAATCTAGGAAAGCAGTAAATTTGCATGCAAGCCTACGGACTGCCTCAGCTCTGCCTCGGGTGACAGATGATGCATGCTTGAGTTGCCTTGTGCGGAAATCCATTGCGATGCCCCAATTAGCCTCTGTTTGCAATTAATCTCGGAATGTTGCACGAAGCTCCAAAGACTGCCGGTTTTTGATTCGCTGCAACAGAGAGCAAGAAAGGGGCATGGCAATGTATTTTCACATATGTATGCATGCCTCGATCCTCGTGCCACCAATCACGCATCTCGATGCATGATGGCCGAGGAGTCGAATTGCACGACTCAATATGAAATGAATGCACATATAAACACAACAAGACTGAGACTCCATCATGGATAATCCGGAGTGTTGGTGACCGGGAATTGAGACACGTTTCGTCACTCGGAGTACGAAACGTCCCTCGTTTCCCGTGCTCGGGCTAACTCCTATCCCAAACACAATGCAATATGCATGACATGTATGAATGCAATCCTAACATGCAACCTAGCATACACAATGCTATGAAATGGCATACACAATGCTCGATGTAACATGGCATACACAATGCTCTAACATACAACCTAGCATACGCAATGCTATGAACTAAGATGGCATACACAATGCAATATGGACTTACACCAATGCGAGTGGACCTCAGCCACACTCACATCAGTAGCCATGAGATGAAAATGAGACACTCGAGATGCGCGCACACATGCACGCAAACCGAGGACCGATCTTAAGGCACAAAGGCCACTCTAACAAGGCATGGCAAGGCATGAAATATGGCATACAAACATGCAAGTTGCAGCACTGAAATGTGATGCAAAATGATCCCGAAACATGGAAACATGGCACCCAATGCATGGAATGGTTCCGAAACACAAAACCAGGCACATGCATTGACCTATAGCTATACAAAGCATACATTATTTGATCATGAAGAATGAAGACAGAACCAAGGAAGTCCCAAAACATGAACATTTCTAGTTGAAAGCATGGCCAAAAGATGCTAGCGAGATGGACTAAAATAGCATGCAACTTTAACTAGCAAACATGGTTTACATGGCATGTATATGAAGCAGGTGAGAACTCATCAAACCAGCAAAAATCAGTGAACAAAACATGTGAAAATATGCCCAAATAAACATGGAAATGCAGCCAATGCATGTAAAAATGAGGGGGTCCTTTGGAAGGGCATACAAGGGGTTATTAAGCACATGCATCAAGGACACTTAACATGGAAAAATTAACTCTGGAAATCAAATATGATGGCCTTAAAACTCATCAAATTGGCTCTGAAATCAGTCAACAAAGCATGCAAGATAGGGCCTCTTTGGAAGGGCAAAAAAGACCATCAAGCAAAACAAGGTGAGAGGGGGTCACCCCCCTCTGCTTTTGAGGCTCAAAATAGTGTGTTAGCCACCGAAAATCCACTGGATTTCAGTGGCTAGAAGGCCAAACAAAGCATGCAACAAGGGCTTAGTTGTAAGGCTCAAAATAAGAGGCAATCAAGCATACAAGGAAGCATATGACCTCAAACAAAGGAATTCCCTTAATCAAACATCAAGAGGGCCTCAACAAAAGACCTTTTCCATCTCAAAAAAGTTTTGCAAGTGAGGCTAAAACATGATGCAAAAATGGCCCTAAAAGAGAGATAGAGGGCAAGAGGCAGTAGCTAGCCTCAAACAGCAAATAGCCCTTCAACAAAGTTGAAGAGGGGCTCAAAATAAGGCACTTTACAGTTTGGCTCAAAGCCCAGAAATGCTTACAAATAAGGCTAATGTACCATGCAAAATAAGCCTTAAAAGAGGGGTAAAGCACAAAGAGGGAGTAGAAGACTTCAAACAGAAAAAAGTCCTGAATCAAACATGAAGATGAGCTCAAAATAAGGTTGTTTTCAGTTCAGGCCAAAGCCCAAAAATGTAAGCAAAATGAGCTAAAATATCATGCAAAATAAAGCAAGAAAAGAGGAAATAGGGACTCACCCTTGTAGCACAGATTTCCAGCAGCTTTTGATCCAAGAAAAGGAGCTCCTAACCTCTGAAAATCAGCCTCAAGATATTGGAATGGAGTGTGGAGGTGATAGGCTATGAGTTGGTGTATAGATGGTGCAAGAACAAGGTGGTTTTAAGCTTGGATGAGAGAGAAAGGGAGGGTTGTATGCAAAGGCTCCCACTGATTTTTTCTAACCCTTAGAAATGGAGGAGGGGTGCTAGTTATATAGAGGGAGAGGAGTGAAGAAAAGGGGGTGAAAACAAATTCAAATTTCCCCCCCAAAAGGGCAGACCCTCGGGCAGGGGTCTGGTGCAAAACAGCTGGCACAGCTGGCATGCACCAAGAGAGACAATTTTGGCCGGCCAGGTTCAGAAGGTTCAGGTGGCCGGCCGGCCACCTCCCCTGGCCGGCCGGCCAGGGATCAAAAGGGTCAACAAAGTTGCTGGCCGGCCACCCCAGAAATGTGGCCTCCCATGTGTGTACAACACAGCTGTATGGTCAAAACCCAGAAAATATAACCCAGGAGAGAGAAAAACCAACTTTTTAGAGAGGTTCAAAAGGGTCAAGAACAATTGATGGCGGGCCTATCCATATTGGTGGCCTCCCAGGTGTGTACAACACAATGGTGTGGTGGAAAGTCAGAAAAAGTGGCCCGGGAATGGAAAAAGTCAGCTTTCTAGTGAAGAAAACGGGCGATGAAGAGCGATGAAGGAATAAAGCTGGTTTTCAGAACAATTGCTGGCCTCCCAACTTCCTACAACCTCTCTAACAATGAAAATAAGGTCTCCGCCAAAAATGAACCCAAACCGATGCAAAACGAAGGTTCGGGGGGCCAAAACGCGCGGTCCGGGGGCCCGAAAACTGACTATTGAGCACCGGAGGTGGCGTTCGAGCACAAAGTTGGTCTCTCGGGCCACAGTGTCCCTCAAGAGGGAGGAAACAAGGTGTATGCCAAAAAACGGAGCAAACGGAGGTGGTTAAGCGGTCACGAACCGAGGCACACTGCCGACGGCTCCGAAAACCGAGAACCGGGCTTCAAACGGGAAAAATGGCCTACAACCACGAAACGTAGCCTACGGCCACTAAGAGATGATCTACGAGACCTCTCCCTCCCTTTGGGAAGAGAAAACGGAGAAAACGGGACCTGATTCGCAAACCGAGGCAAAGCACAAAAGAGCCCCGAAGTCCGGAGGCAAGGCTCGCGGCCGAGATTCCGCAACTTCAGAACAAGCACAATATGCAACATCACCGAGCGCTCAGTTGGTGACGTCTGAGTCTTAAGGTCGGTTAAAAATGGGGTGTCTACAGCGCCCTTGTGGCCTCTGCTCAACCTGCTCATCCCTCAGAGCATAGGCCTGCTGTACTGACTAAGCCAAAGCGGCTTCCTGATGAACTCGTGAAGCTGAGCTGAGTGAGCCTACTGGTGGCTATGTGTCTGCCTAGACCCTGAAGCGCTAGACGTGCCTCCCAACTGAGGACAAGCTCTCTTCATATGCCCTAACTGCCCGCACTGAAAGCAAGTAGGCCCCTGACCCCTACTCTGAGACTGACTCTGAGATCGGTTAGGTGGTGGTGATGGCAACATCTACTGTCCTCTTCCTTTCTGTGGACAAGCAAAGGCCTTATGACCCGGCTAGCCACACTTGAAGCAAGAAAACCCACTCGGTGCACTCTTTCCTAGGCCCGCACTAGGCAAGGGGTAAGTAGATCTAGACTACTGCAACTGAGACTGAGATGAAAAGGTGCTCTTACTCTTCTTGTTAGGCCTAAAGTCCTCCTATGACCCTTGGCCCCTAGACCTCGAATTCCGAAGTCTCTCCTCCTCGGTTTCCACAATAATCTCCACATGTGCAGCCGCCTCCACAAGGCGATCATAATCCCGAATCATGTTCCCGGCAACCTTGAATAGGATCTTAGTCCTCAATCTCTTCTCAAACCCGATGCAACGGCGCTCTTCCGTCGCTACCAATTCCAGTGCAAACCGGGACAAACTGGAAAAAGCTGCTTCAAACTCGGCCACCGACATGTTAAGTTGCTTAAGGTCCTTGAACTCCTGCCTCAACCTCTCCCAAGCAGTGGAAGGTAGGTACTTGTCTTGGAAGGCCACCACAAATGCCTCTCATGTTGGTGCTATTTGACCCTTGGCATACTTCCACCATTGCCCTGCATCCCCTTTGAGGTAGTAACTCACAAGAGTCACCCTCAACTCACTATCTTCTATATGGAGCATCTCAAAAGTCTTTACCGTTTGTTCTAACCATTCGTCTGCCTTCTTCGGATTGGGGCCACTATGGAATTCATCCAGCTTGGCCCGCTGTAGACATCCCCGAACATCCCGGGAGGGAATCCCGTTTTGTTCATTGGGGCTCACTACAGTTCGGACTCAATGTCACGATTCTTAATCTGATCTCACAAAGTGCAATACGAGATTGATAAATCACCAAAGAGTCCAAGTCTGACAAATCGTTTTGAAAAACTGATTTTTAGAAAGAAGTGCCAAACATGGACTGCTTTGCTAGATACAGAGTCGCCACCTAAATATTTTATTTTGGAGAAATTTAGGAAACCCTGACTTATGCCTAAGGCCAAATGTCCGTCATCACCAAAGTTGCCTCGGCTCAGGAACTTGGGTACGATTAGGGAAGGTCATTTCATGAGCACCCCCGCTCGCCCGATCAAAGATCGGCCACTACTAAGCATGATATCGAGTTTTTGAAAACACATGTGCTCTTATTCCAGTTTATTAGCCTAGAATTACTATGTGATGCGCACAGCATACAAGTATAGACTGGATTGCCTAGGTTGGAACAAAGCATCGCATATCTGTTTGTTTTGAAAATGGATTGAAGTTTGCTATTCGCAAGTAGGCTAAAACACGGGTTTCGACGAATTATTCCAACTCAAGCAACCCAACCTTCACCCACAGGCATTTAGGCAGTTATATCACATAAGCACATAGCCTCATGGTAAGTATGCTATCATGGCAGTCACTCACACACATGCAAGGATGCTAAAGCATAAACACTTACCGAGTACTCCGAGCCAAAGAAAGAAGCTGATTAGAAATCGTGCATGAATCCTAACTATGCTAAGAATGCCTAATGCAACACATGCAAAAATACAACTACAATAGGCTCGACTATTCTAAGATGGCATATGAGATGCAACAATCGATACATGTATTCAACTTGGAATTGAAATACAATGCAGCTAGCATGATGCGCGAGCCCGATGCATGCAATACAGATGAATGAATGGAAGCATGCAAACATATAGATGCTAATTGAAACATGCCCTAAAACTAACCATCATAAGCTGGTAAATAAAAGGGAGAAAGACGTGGGGTTGAAAGACATGCATCACACACACGCACACGCACACTTATTACAACATTGCCATCCTCGGAGGGTCCGAATGAATAGTACAAAATAAACTAGCTAATCTAAGCTAATTAAACTAATTATTACACAACATTAATTAATTAACGAATTAACTAAGTAAGTAAGGAAATTAGCACGCAAATTAAACAAAATGAACTGCCTCAGCTCTGTTCCGAATGATAGGGATGGATGCATGCATGCTCAAGTCGCCTTGTCGGGAAATCCATCGCGATGCCCCGATTTGCCTCTGTTTGCAACTGGTCCCAAAACACTGTACAAAGCTCTAGAAGGCTACTGACCAGTTTTTGCTGCTGGTTTCCGGTTTGCTGCAACAGAGAGCAAGAAAGGGGCATGGCAAAGTATTTTCAACATATGTGTGCATTACCACTCTCCCCATCATTGCACAAGCTCCAGGGAGTGTAGTCCTCGATCCTCGTGCCACCAATCACGCATCTCGATGCATGATGACCGAGGAGTCGGATTGCACGACTCGATGTAAAATGAATGCACATATAAACACAACAAGGCCTAAACTCCATCATGGGTAATCCAGAGTGTTGGCGACCGAGAATCGAGGCATGTTTCGTCACTTAGAGTACGAAACGTCCCTCGTTTCCTGTGTTTGGACTAAACCCTATTCCAAACACAATGCAATATACATGGCATACACAATACGACTAGCATGCAACCCTAAACACAATGCAACCTAATCATGCTAGCATGCGAGGGATGATATACAAACATGCAACTAGCATACACAATGCTATGAACTAAAAATGGCATACTCAATGCACATGAACTATATGGCATACGCAATGCACATACGAAGATGGACATGCACGAAGACATGAACAAGGCATACACAATGTGACGATCAAGCATGCGACAACATGGATATGGCATACATAATGCAAGATGGACTTAAACTAAAATGAATGGGCCTCAGCCACACTCAAATCAGTGGCCATACGTGATGAAAATAAAGCAACAACACACATACAAACATGTACAAATGCAAGGGACCAAACCTAAGGCACAAAGTACAACTCCACCAAAGCATGGTAAGCATGAAATATGGCATACAATCACATATTTTCCAACTCTGAAATGACATGCAAGATGGTCCCGAATCATGCAAACACCTCACACAATGCATGCTAGATGGCCCAAATACCGAAACTAGTGAAGTGGATTACACTATAGGCATGCAAAGCCATACTCAAATGGCCAAACCAGCCCCAAACAGTCCCTATGAAGGCCAAAACAGTAGCAAATATGGACTAAAATGATGGCTCACAAAGCATGGAAATGAAGCTCATGCAATGGTCCAAAAATGAGATATTCATGCATAACTCTCAAACACATTCAAAGAGTGGAAAACATGGGAATATGGCATACATATAAGCTCTGGAATATGATTCACAATGATGCCAAAACATGGAAACACCTCAAAATACGCATGCAATAGGCTTCAAAACTCAAAGCTAGGCAAGGGTATTGAACTACAACCACGCATAGCAAACATCATTCAACCATGAAGCCCAAAAACAGAGCTAAGTAAGTCCAAAACATGCACAAAATTAGTTTAAGGCATGGCCAAAAAAGTACTAGAATCAAAGGCCAAAATAGCATGCAATGTAAGCTAGTAAAGAGGATTTGCACTACAAGCATGTGAGGGCAATCAAGAGGCCACTAAACCAGCAAAAGTCAGAGGTATCCCATGCCAAATAAAGCCCAAAAACCCACTGAAACATGGTTAATGCATGCAAGAATGAGATGCTCCTTTGATATGCTATGAAGAGGGTTATTCTACACATGCAAGATGGAGATCCAATATGGCAAAACAAGCTCTGTAAAGAGCCTATGCAGGTCCCTAAAACTCATCAAAAATGGCCTGAAACATGGCTTGGAAGCATGCAAATAAGGGCTCCTTTGTAAGGCCAAACATGCCAGAAAACAAAGCAAGGAGAGAGAGGGTCACCCCTCTCTGATTTTGGCACTCAAAATAGCATGCTAGCCACTGAAAATCCACTGGATTTCAATGGCTAAAAGGCTAAATAATGTCCAACACAAATGCTCTAAGGCATGGCTCAAAACAAGGTAAATGAAGCATGCAAGGGGGTAGATGACCCCCAACAGAAAAATGATCTTAAAAAAACATGTTAAGGGCCTCAAAATAAGACTTTTTTCAGTTTACACCAAAGCTCAAATATGTTTGCAAGTATAGCTAAAAGATGAAGCAAAATAAAACCTTAAAAAGGAGAAAGTGTGTTACCCCTGTAGCACAAAAGGACCAGCAACCTCTGGACCACAAAAACAGCCTCTCAACCTCTGAAAATGGCCTCCAAGATGCTTCGAGTGATGGTGGAGGGGTTAGGTTGGGAGATGGTATGCAAAGGTGCAAGAACCATGCACTTTTTGAGCTTGGATGTAGAGATATAGAGGGAGAAGTCTTGTATGCCTTAGACAAAAAAAAATTTTGAGCCCTCTAGAAGGAAGGGGAGCCCTTGCTTTATAGACAAGAGGGACTAAAGCTTCTCCTAGAAGCTTAAAACCAAGGGCAAACATCCTCCATACACGTGTATGGAGGATGTAGTCTATGCCTCCCAGTTGGCACAGCTGGAATCAACTCACTGAGACAGAATTGATGGGAGCTGGCCGACCAGTTCAAGTGGTCGGCCGACCACTTGCCCTGGTCGGCCGACCAGGGTCAAAAGGTTCAAGTGGTCGGTAGCCTCCCAGGGTGTTCTCCACATGAAATGCAAGCAAGTGGTATGGTGGAAGACCAGTAAATGTGGCCAAAAACCAAGGAGACCAGCTTCCTGTCAAGAAAAACCGGCCGGCGAAGAGAAAAGTGGTCTCCAAGGAGAAAAGGTGGTCTCCCACCTTTGTACCACCTTTCAAACAATGAAAATGGGGTCCAAGCCAAAAATGAACCAAGATGGATGCAAAACGAGGGTTCGGGGGCCAAAACGCGCAGCCGGGTGCCCCGAAAACTGACTGTTAAGCATCGAAAGTGGCGTGCAACCACGAAGGTGGTCTCTCGGGCCACAGTGTCCCTCTAGAGAGAGGAAACAAGGTGTGTACCAAGAACCGGAGCAAACGGAGGAAAGTTAAGCGGTCCTGAACCGAGTCGCACGGCTGACGGCTTCGAAAATCGAAAACTGGTCTCCAAATGGAAACAGTGGTCTACGACCACGAAAAGTAGCCTACGGCCACTGAGAGATGGTCTACGAGACCTCTCCCTCCCTTCGGGAAAAGAAAACGGAACTTGGTTCGCAAACCGAGGCAAAGCACAAAAGTGTCCTGAAGTCCGGAGGCAAGGCTCTCAGCCGAGACTCCGTAACCTCAGAACGAGCACAACATGCGCAATCACCGAGCGCTCAATTGATGACGTCTGAGTCTTAAGGTCGGTCAAAAATGGGGTGTCTACAGTTGCCCCTCTTTGACAAAACTCGAAAGTCATAAGTGACGGGAGTGAATGTCAAAGCCCAGAGACGACCCATTTTTGACAAGGCCGAAGACTTAGACAAACAGGCGAGATAAACAAGAGATGGGCCCGCAGGTGTGCCCGCAGGCAGGGGCAAAATGCAAAACGACATGCACAAAGCCGAACGTAACTCATGATCATGCAAAGCAGCAAACTGTAATGAAGCAAATATCACAATAAATGCAACAGTTTTAATCAAGAATGCAAAGCAAGAATGCAAAGCAAAACTACATTTCATGCAGTAAGGATGTAAGAGAATTACAATTCTCGCTACGTCTCACACGGAGAAGATACAATACCTGTCCGGTTCGCCTGGTCGCACCAGCTTCAAATGAACCGTACATACAATATCGTACCTGCAAAAGAGAGAAACCTAACCGGCACAACATAGTTAGCAACATATGTTCAACGCTATATCGAACGCAGACAAACATGGTGCCGATGAAAAAGTACATCGCAATGCAAGAAGAAACGTGCGCGACAACGCAAGTTAAGCATGGAGGTATAACGATACCAGTGAAACGTGCACAACAATGCAAGCGATGCGCATAATAATGCCAGTGAGGTGCATAACAATCAGGATAAGCGCAACTTCAAAAGCATGTTTGAAACAAAACATTGAGCAAAGAAAAGCAAGCCTTGACAAGGGCAACTCAAACGCGACCTCCGGTTTACCTCTCAGAGGGGTCGCAACGTACTCAAAAAGGATACACTTGGCTCTCGGCGAGTAACGATGAGCCATGCGTCGAGGATTGGATTTGAAGTTCTCGCGGAGGGATTTCGCGCTGAAAAGTGCACTTTTCTTGTACTTTCTTGAGAGCCGGGGATTCCGATCACCACCAAAATTTGCAGGGAGAACAAAGAGTCATTGGAGACCACCCAAGAGGGCCACCGACCACCTAGGGAGGCCACCGACCAGGTTTTGTGCAAGGGGGTGGTCGGCCTACCAAGAAAGGTGGTCTGCCGACCACCTGTCCAAATCTGGGACAGTTTTGTCTTTTTACACTTGTTTCTTTAAATCCACATGTCCCAATCACTATTCCTCACACCCTCAAGGCCGAAATCAGTTCTCCTTCCTTCCTAGACCATTTTCTCTCTCAGATCTGCGTTTTCTACGGGTTTTCCAACGCCCCACGCAAAGTTGTTTCGCGAAATCTTTTAGTTTTCTTCACTTTGGACCAATTAAAATTTGATTTCAAAGCTTCTTTCTTCATTTTCACCACTTGAGGTAAGTTTGTCTCGACATTTGGTACATTTTCTCGGGAGTTGACTTTTGTTTGACTTTTTCATTTCTCGAGAGTTGACTTTTGTTTACTTTTTCCAATTTTGGCTCATTTTGCTCATTTTTGCAGATTTCTTCAAATGGCGGGTCATTTTCCTCATGGTGGAGGTCCTCCAGGTGCCGAGGGTGAGCCGGACATCATGTCCTTGCCCCCGAGAGTTCGGCCGTTTGATCCCGAGAGGTATCATCCTCGGGAGCACGTCCTTCCTCAAGCCACTTTATACCATTTCACTGACTTTGATGACCGCCTGCGGATCTGTTGCTGCGAGAGCCAGAGACTCATCTCTCTCATCAGGCACGAGAGGTACGTACTTCACTTTTACATTCTCTGCAATGTATTCTGCATTTCATGCACATTTCATACTTTCGTTATGTATGCTTATCCGCTCGTTCTGAACACATTTGCACACCATATTTTTGCTTATTTTAGCACATATCTCACAACACAGAATTCTGTTGAGTGGGCACACAGCTTGTTCTGAACACTTAGTTTATAACATAGCATTCTGTTTGCATTTTGAACACACAGCTCAATCACTCCAATTTCTGAACACGCAGCTCATACTTTTTATCGTGAACACGTAGCCCACAGTTTTTGAAAGTTGAACACACAGCCCAAATTCTTGATAATGAACACACAAATCACTTTTTTGAAAGTTGAACACGCAGCCCAAACTTTTGATGGTGAACACACAGCCCACATTTTTTTGAAATCTGAACACGCAGCCCAAACTCTTGATTATGAACACACAGGCCATAGTTTTTGAAAGTTGAACACGCAGCCCAAACTCTTGAGGTGAACACACAGCCCACAGTTTTTGAAATCTGAACACGTAGCCCAAACTTTTGATGGTGAACACACAGCCCACATTTTTTGAAATCTAAACACACAGCCCAAACTCTTGAGGTGAACACACAAGCCACAGTTTTTGAAATTTGAACACGCAGCTCAAACTCTTGAGGTGAACACATAGCCCACTGTTTTTGAAAGTTGAAGACGCAGCCCAAACTCTTGAGGTGAACACACAACCCACTGTTTTTGAAAGTTGAACACGCAGCCCAAACTCTTGATGTGAACACACAGCCCACAGTTTTTGAAATCTGAACACACAGCCCAAACTCTTGAGATGGACACACAGCCCACAGTTTTTGAAAGTTAAACACGCAGCCCAAACTCTTGATGGTGAACACGCGGCCCACTTATTTCATTTGCATGCAGCGCATATTGAACACACAGTTCTTACATTTCACTTTTGAACTCACAGCTCATTCATTTCATTTGCACGCAGCTTATACATTTCATTTTGAAACTGAATACATCTGTTTGTTTTGAATGCAGGTACCCTCTCGTTCTACGCAAGGTTATGGCTCGATTATCGCTAAGGAGTGGTATGCAGAGCTCCCAGAGACCGTTCGTCACATGGTGGACGGGGCAGGATTTGGGCCCTTCTGCGCGGGGCTATCTCGCTACCCTGCGAGCAGGACCTTGATTGGGGCACTTGTGGAGAGATGGTGGGACACCACCAACTCTTTCCACTTCTCAGCTACCGGGGATATGACGGTGACCCCGTTCGACTTTGCGATGCTGACTGGCCTTGATGTGGCCGGCCAACCGGTCCCCTACGACGAGGATATGGGCGAGTGGGAGGCTGCCTGGATATATCTGTTGGGAGCTCGCCCACCGATTGACCGATCTTCGAGAAGAGTCAGGTACACTTGGTTCCCCGTGCAGTATAGGGGGAGTATGCCCGAGACTCTTGAGGAGATAGAGCAGTACGCTCGAGGTTTTTTAATGTTCCTCCTTGGGACCACTTTGTTCTTCGACAGGGGGAACACAGTTGGACTGTATCTGCTCAGTGCTTTGGTGGACCTATCACAGGTCAGCCAGTATGACTGGGGTGGCGCCGGCCTCGCTGCTCTCTACTACTATATGAGTGCGACCTCCCACGGAGGGGGGAACATAGTTGGCAGCTACTGGAGAGCCTAGGAGGTACCTTCTGCTCTCTTGATTTACATTTCTGCTTTTCATTATCTGTACACTACACACGGTACACTTTACATTCTGTATTCTACATTTTGCACTCAGCACTCTGTATTTTTTGTATATTCTGTATTCTGATGGCCACTGCCCTGTTTTCCACAGCTATGGGTTTATGCGTACTTTCCGACGCTAGCCCCAGAGTTCGAGGTGGAGGTGCCTCTTACGATCCCTTACTCTTACGTATTTGAGGGTCGATGCCGGGCAAGGGCTCGAGAGACTCTGCCTTTCTTGCGACAGTTTTTTGACACGGTACGGGCGACCGAGGTACTTCAGAACTCTCATTTCTTCATATTTTTAGCTTTGATTCATCTCGCCTATTTATGACATCTGATTGGCTCATGCACTAGTTATCCTCAGATCGCTTGGCGGCCCTGGGCACCCTTGGGAAGAGATATCCGTTTCCAGTTCCCGGGGGCATGGGCTTCTTCTCAGTATAGGACTTTGTTTGAGGGGCCAGTTGGCAGGGCCTGGTTTATGGGAGATCGCTTCATACGCCAGACGATGGGCGTCCCTGAGCAGACTGTCCCTTCAGCACCTCCAGATGACATGCGGTCCGCTGAGAGACTCACTCCTGAGGAGGTCGATGTCGCTATGTTGGGTACCGATGCAGCTCTGCACAAGGAGGAGGGGGAGTATGTGACTTACCGCCACGCGTACTTGGTACTCCTACTAGGAGGGTTGCTGGTGCATCATTGTTAGCTCGAGCCCGGCTGCAGACATTCCTTCGTCTAGCAGGGCCGGCACATTGAGGAGTGGGGCTAGACAGATTCCCCCAATTCCCCTGACTTATCAGCACGCCGGGTGGCCAGATCTTCCGACCGAGTTGACTGGATGGCGATACGGGTCATCTTACCCGATTCCAATAGAGCCTCCTATGCCCGATCACTGATATGTCAGTGATCCTGACTCACCACCGGTATGTTCCACTGCTTTTCATTTATCACTCAGATACTTAGGCATTCATTTATTCATTGATGACTTGAGCTTGTATCTGCAGCCTCCCAGGGAGTATTCTGATGATCTGCTCAGATTGGTGGCCTCACTTGAGGGCATGGTCTTGCGGAGGGAGACACAGCTGTTCATCGCCGGTGTTACGGTGTTTTTCAATTTTCTCGCATTTATCACACTTCTGATGACATGCTGTATTTAACCATTTTTACTGCATTGCTTGACTGTATGCGTAGAGCACATCTGACACACACCATATTCATACATTGTATCTGCATACACCCACTCTATGTAGCATTCTTGTCTCTGCATCTGATATACATGTTGGCTAATGTACTCAAATTGTCCCTTTCAGATGCCACCACTATAGGCCGGGCCATCCAGGCCTTCTCGAGGAGCTGGGAGAGGGGACTCGTCTCGCAGACGAGACAGGCGTAGAGCACCCATCATAAATGACGAGGAGTCTAGTGAGGAGGAGTCTGCGCATCCTCAGCCAGAGATATCCGTAGACAGAAAGGAGGGCTTCGGTTCTGGTTCTGAGAGTGGAGGTGATGTCGGGGAGGATCCCGAGGATGACAGCTCCGATTCAGATGATGGTGCTGGTGGAGGTATTGCAGAGACTGCTCAGGCGAAGAGGATGAAGAGGGCCTCCCGATCTTGAGTCCTAGAGTACTGATGCAGATGTTCCTTGCTTTATTTGCCTTTTTTACTAGTAGTTGTAGCACATTGTACATTATTAGGTAGTTTTATTTTCTATAAAACTTGTACCCTTGTTGTAAAGTGTTGTAACAAATGAAGCATGATGGAATGAAACAGCTTTTTGAAAAAGTGTTGTATTTTATGTTCTTAGCATCGCATCGCATCATTTTGCACAAAAATGAGATTGAATGAAAATTGAGCATCGAAAATTGCCAAGTCAGTTAGTGAACCGACGCCACAAACTAAACAACTTAACTTATTAAGAAACAACAAAACCTTAGCAAGTTTACAACTCGATAAGCAAAACACAACAATGTTGATTAAACAAAGAGTAACAACTCGATGCACAAAACTCGACAACTCGATAAACAAACTTAACAACTCGATAAACAAAACTTAACAACTCGATAAGCAAAACTTAACAACAACTCGATAAACAAAGAACAACAACTTGATAAGCAAATGCATCTCGGATAATTGGAGTGACGGAACACATCCGAAACAGAGGTAAACTCGGACCTTCGACACTCCCAACGCATGGAAAAGATAGGATCTCTCTTCTAGAAACTAGGAACAGACCAAAGACCAACTTTTCTCCATGGCCGACCACCAGAAGGGGTTGGCCGACCAGCTATTTTCCTTGGAGACCAAAGGGGTGGTCGGCCTACCAAAAAAAGTGGTCGGCCGACCACCTGGTTTGGCGACCACCAGATTTTTGACACGTGTCCCCAAATAGTGCCTTATCCTCTATAAAAGTTCCAGCTTCGTGGTTCTTTCATTTCATCTCAGTTTTGCATCAAAATGGAGGCATTCCTCATTGAAAATCTCGCAGCTTGGATTGCTACTTTAGACAGCTCGGAAAAGTTGAACTTCCGGGGCTTCGGCTTGAACGCAGTATTCACGTTGAGCCGCACTCCGCTACATCTTCCCTTTCTCCATGCCGCGGCGAGGTTTTGGAATCCGGTAACACATGTCTTTAGCTTTGGCAGGCAAGAGATGTGTTCTACCTTCGAAGATTTCCAAGTTTTGATGGAGTCCGAGCGCAATGAGGAGATCTTGCCCCAACTCCGCTTCGGCCATGCTCAAGCCTTAGGACGAATGTGTGGGCTCACTATGCACGATGCTGGATCTCTGATCTGCAACGGAGAATTGGACATCCTCAGCTTGATTCAACGTTTTTCTGATCCCGGTGACCGCGGTGACCATCATTGGTAGGGCTTTCGGCGACATGCCCTTTGCTTGTGCATGTTATCTCACTTTTTGCTTGCATCGGGCTTCAGCGGGTCTGGCGTTCGTCTGATTGAAGTTGCCCAAGGCTTGAAGGAGGGTAAGAGCTGCATTGCCATGACATTGGCCGAGACACTGATGGGCTTGGATGCTTTCCATCGCCGGGAAACAACCAGATTTGCAGGGAGTCCACTACTACTGCAGGTAATGTTTCCCTCCCTATCTCACATATATATTGCTCACATCATTTGGCCCTCAGGCTCGGTTTTTTCTCACAAAACCCTTTTCTCACATTTCTCTCAACGTACACCTCTCTATTCTTTAATCTCTCATTTTTCATCCCTCCCCAGGTGTGGTTGATGGACAAGTTACAGGTTGTGGACTCTTGCCCAGCATACTCGACTCGTGGCTACTTCTTCCGACGATGCCTGATCGATGCCCTTGGTGAGGGATGGTGGTTCTACTGGATGTGCCATTTGTTCGCAGACCACATTGCTTGGCGTTGTCCTTGGCTCAATCTACTGGTAGTGAGCTATAACATGTCCCGGCAGACTGGGATTCAGTTGATTGGTCTGACGCACTGCGTGTTTTACTTTCCTTTCCGGTTCCAGTGCCAGTTCGGCCATGATCAGACTTGCCTGCCAGAGGGGATAGAGTACCCTGCTGCATTCCCGGTCCAAGGCGCACAGCTTGCTCGATATGCCACAGCATGGAGGACGAGAGAACTCCTGGCCCCCGCTCCCACTTTCAGTTGCACTTTGTCTGATGAGTGCATAGATTGGCTCAATGAAGAGGCACAGATTGGGCCCACTTTGGCGTCAGAAGCTTCGACCAACTTTGGGAGGGGGCGTAGGAACACCTGACTTAGCTATGCCCCGGATTTATTGCTTTATTAGTACTTTCAAGTTTTCTTTATGAATGTAACCAAAAGCAACTTCAATTTGTATGCAAGAGCATGAGGACTCTGTATTGAAATCAATAAAATTGAAGGTTGTGGGTACTAAAAATTTTCCGCTTTGGTCCAAAAATGGTCTAAGTTGTAAAAAGATTAATTTGAACAAAATCATCTTTTATTAAAACTTTTCAAAACCATTTTCGACATGGATCAGAACTGGACACGCCTGAGATCTGTCATTGAGATAAACAACCCCGGATTCCAGCAACTGGAAAGTTGCCCCTAGTCTGAGTAACACTGCACCAGAGATCACAACCGAACTCTTGAATGCTGAATAGACAAAGATGACAGAGATGATCAAATGGACAAAGTTGATCGGGTAAAAGTTTATGGCTGAACTTCAGGATGAAGTTGCCTACGTATCCCAAAGATGGGAATCAAGCCTTACGTAGTTCAGGCTCGGGTTCACTCGAGTATTTCACTCTCCTTTTACGCTCTAACTTTTGCCAAGGCCGGCCATTGCGGGTTTTCAACCTTGCGAGCTCAGTTTTTGTAATTTCAAATTTTTCATGCTCTAACTTTTGCCTAGGTCGCCCTTTCGGGTTTTCGGCCTAGCGAGCCACTCTGGGGTAATATTTCTTCAACTTGTCTATGTTGATCGGCTGTGAGAACTCTAGGCCATCTAGGTCCATCAGAATGACAGCTTCACCTGACCAGATAGACTTAATGATGTAGGGACCCGTCCAATTGGGTCTGAACTTGCCCCTAGAGTCGTGGATGGGAGCCCGATTATCTTTGAGCACCAAATCTCCTTCTTTCAAATTCCTGGACTTAACTTTCTTATTGAAAGCCCTGGCAATTCTGCGATGATAACCCTGAACATGCTGCAGTGCTTTCAGTCTTCTTTCATCAAAGAGCATGAGTTCTTCGAATCTGCTCTGCTACCAATTTGCTTCGGCTATCTGACACTCGGCCAATACTCGCAATGACGAAACCTCAATTTCGATAGATAGGATGGCCTCCATCCCATAAACCAATGAATACAAAGTCGTTCCAGTAGAAGTTCTGATTGAAGTCCGGTAGCCCAACAGAGCAAACGACAGCTTAACTGGCCAATCTCGGTAGGTTTCCACCATTTTCTGCAAAATGTGTTTGATGTTCTTGTTGGCGGCCTCGACTGCTCCATTGGTTTGCAGCCAATAGGTGGATGACTTATGAAAAGCCACATTGTATTTTTCTAACAAATCAATCACTTCCTTCTTGAAGTGGGAACCGTTATCTGAAATAATCTCGTTTGGGACCCCGTAGCAACAAATGATGTTGTTCCGGATGAACTTTGCAACGTGCGAAGCCTTCAACACCGCATAAGATTGGGCCTCGACCCACTTCGTGAAATAATTTATTGCGACCAGAATGAACTCATGCCCATTAGACCCCTTCAGAGTGATGGCCCCCGATCACATCGATTCCCCAAACTAAAAATGGCCATGGTGAAGTCATATTGTACAGCTTCGACGGCGGGATGTTCATGCGGTTTGCATGGATCTGACATTTGTGGCATCGCCGAACAAAGCCGATACAATCCTCCTCCATGGTGGACCAGCAGTAACCCTGTCTGAGGATCTTACGAGCTAACATTACCCCGTTCATATGCGCTCCGCACTCTCCTCCATGGATGGCCTCCATTAAGCGCTTCGATTTTTCGGCATCAACGCACAACTTATGCATTCCGAGATGACCTCTCTTGTACAATTTACCCCCGCAGATGATGAACTGAACGGCTATTCTTCTGATTGCCCTTTTATCCTTGGCATTTGCCCCTAGTGGATACGCCTCTTTTTCTAAGAAGTTCCAGACATCGTAGTACCAGGGGTTCTCATTTTGAACCTCATCTATAGCAGCAATCGACTCGTAGGCTGGCACAAAATTCTGGTCAATGATGATCGGACGCATCCGAACTCCGAAAGGGATGTCTATCATGGAAGATAGAGTTGCTAGTGAATCTGCGAACCTGTTGTTCTCTCTTAACAGATGAGCAAAGTTTAGTTTCTCAAACCCAGGAATTAACAAGTCCAAGGTCTGGTGATACATTATCATCTTTTCTTCTTTGACTTTCCAATCTCCTTTCGCTTGAGATACAACAAGGTTCGAATCCCCGATGACGTCCAACCGTTTTGCCCTTAGTTCCAAGGCTACTTCTAAACCAGCAATGCATGCTTCATATTCTGCTTCGTTGTTCAAGACTTTGAACTGGAGTTTGAAGGCTAGAGGGATACGGGAACTGTCGGGTGCTATTAGCAACACTCCTACCCCATACCCGTATTGGTTTGACGCTCCGTCAAAGTACATCGTCCAAGTTTCGTCTTCAATATGCAAAATGGCCTCATCTGGGAATAAGTACTCAATTGCTTGACCTCCTTCCACTGGATGATCGGCTAAGAACTCCGCTACCGCTCTTCCCTTGACTGACTTGCGCGTCACATATTTCAGATCGAATTCGGAAAGCAACAGCAACCAACGAGCTAGCCTACCCGTAAGTGCCGGTTTCTCAAAGAGATATTTGATGGGTTCTAATCTTGAAACCAACATTACAGAGTGAGCTAACAGGTAGTGCCGCAACTTCCTGGTAGCCCATACCAAGGCCAAACAAGCCTTCTCGAGTGGAGCGCAGCGGGTATCGTAATCCAACATCTTCTTGCTCAGATAGCAGATAGCTTTCTCCGCTTTATCCTCTGATTCCTACTGTAGACGTCCCCGAATGTCCCGTGAGGGAATCCAGTTTTGTTCATTTAGGCTCACTACAGTTCAGGACTCAAAGTCACGGTCCTGTATCTAATCTCGCAGAGTGCAATGCAAGACCAATGAATCATCGAAGAGTCCAAATCCGGCAAATCATTTTTGAAAATAGATTTTTTTGAAAGAAGTGCCAAACATGGACTTCTTTGCCAGATACAGAGTCACCACCTAAATATTTTATTTTGGGAAATTTAGGAAACCCTGACTCGTTGCCTAAGGCCACGTGTCCGTCATCACCAAAGTTGCCTCGGCTCGGGAACTTGGGTACGATTAGGGAAGGTCACTTCGGGAGCACCCCTGCTCGCCCGATCAAAGATCGACCTCTACTAACCATGATATCGAGTTTTGAAAACATCATATGCTCTTATTCCGGTTTTTAGCCTAGATTTACTATGTGATGCGCACAATATACAAATATAGACCGAATCGCCTGAATTGGAACAAAACATTTCATGTCTGTTTTTGAAAGCAGTTTGCTACTCGTAAGTAGGCTAAAATGTGGATTTGCCACCCTCAGGTGGGCTTAGAAAACATGGTGATTTGCCACTATCTAGTGGGCTTAAAACTCGTAATCAATGAATTGTTCCAATTCAGATAATCCAACCTCTACCCACAAGCATTCAGGCAGTTATATCACATAAGTACTTAGCCTCATGGTAAGCATGCTATCATGGCAGTCACTCACACATATGCAAGGATGCTAAAGCATAAATACTTACCGAGTACTCCAAGCCAAAATAGAAACTAGTTAGTAGTCAATGCATTATCCTAGTTCATGTTAAGATGGCTAATGCAACACATGCAAAATGCAACTAAGATAGGCTCGGCTATTCTAAGAATTGCATACGAGATGCAACAAATGATACACGTATTCAACTCGGAATTGAAATACAATGTAGTTAGTATGATGCACCGAGCCCGGTGCATGCAAGACAGATGAATGGATGCAATCATGCGAGCATAAGTATGCTAATTGAAACATGCCCTAAACTAACCATCATAAGCTGGTAAATAAAAGGGAGAAAGACGTGGGGTTGGAAGACATACATCACACGCACGCACACTTATTACAAAATTGCCCTCCTTGGAGGGTTCGAATAAATAATACAGTCCGAATAAATATTTACAGTCCGAATAAGTACAAAACCCTAATTAATTAACAAATTAACTAAGAAATGAAATAAACTAGTATGCAAATCCATGGACCGCCTCAGCCCTGTTCCGAATGATGAATGATGCATGCTTGAGTTGCCTGGCGCGGAAATCCATTGCGATGCCCCGATTCGCCTCTGTTTGCAATTAATGTCGGAATGCTATGCAAAGCTCTAGAAGGTTGCTGATTTCTGATTTGCTGCAACAGAGAGCAAGAAAGGGGGCATGGCAAAGTATTTTCACATATGTATGCACGCCTCGATCCTCGTGCCACCAATCATGCATCTCGATGCATGATGGCCGAGAAATCGAATTGCACGACTCAATATGAAATGAATGCACATGAAAAGACAACAAGGCCTAGACTCCATCATGGGTAATTCGGAGTGTCGGCGACCGGGAATTGAGGCACGTTCCGTCACTTTGAGTATGAAATGTCCCTCGTTTCCCGTGTTTGGGCTAACTCCTATCCCAAACACAATGCAAATGAGATGGCATACACAATGCGACTAAAATGACATACACAATGCACGTGACACAACATGGCATGCACAATGCACTAACATGCAACCTAGCATACGCAATGCTATGGACTAAAATGGCATACACAATGCAAGATGGACTTACACCAATATGAGTGGACCTCAGCCACACTCAAATCAGTGGCCATGATATGAAATGAGATGACCGAAACACATGCAAACATGCATGGATGCAAAGGACTGATCCTTAGGCATAACATGCAACTCTAACTAAACATGGCAAAGGGTGAAACATGGCATAGAATGGGACATGATACAGCTCTGAAATGGCATAAAAGATGGTCCTGAAACATGCAAATATGTCACACGATACATGCTAGGGGGCCCGGGTACCGAAACTAGTGAAGTGCGTTACACTAGAAGTACCCAAAGCAATGCACCAGTGGCAAAACCAACCCCAAACAGACCCTAGGCAGGTCTGAAACAATGGGAAAATGGCCTAAAATGATGGCTCGGAATGCAAAGAAATGGAGCTCATTCAATGGTCCGAAGACAAGGCATTCATGCACAACTCTGAAGCACACTTAAGGACTATAAAACATGGAAATATGGCATTCACATAAGCTCTGAAATATGATGCAAAATGACCTCAAAACATGAACAGACCTATATGTATGTAATGGACCCCGAAACTCAAAGCTAAGCAAGTGTATTGAACCACAAGCATGCAAAACAAACACCATTCAACCATGAGACCCAAAAACAAAGCTAGGGCAGTCCAAAATATGCAAAAGATCAGTTTAAGGCGTGGCCAAAAAGTGCTAACATGAAGGGCCAAAACAACATGCAACATAGGCTAGTAAGCATGGTTTTCACTACATGTATATGAAGCACAAGAGAGGTCACCAAACCAGCCAAAAACAGAAACATGGCATGCTAAAACATGCCCAAAAACCCATGGAAACTCAGTCAACATATGCTAGAATGAGGTGCTCCTTTGAGAGGCCAATAAGAGCGTTGTTCAACACATACAAGATAGACATGCAAAATGGAAAAACCACCTCTGGAAATAGGTTATGAGGGTCCTAAAACCCACCAAAAAGGGCCTGAAATGGGTCAATGAAGCATGCAATGAAAGGTCCCTTTGAAAGACCTTGAGGAGGATTGCTCTACACATGCATGAGGGACACAAAATATGGCCAAAAGGGCTCTGGACAGAGTCAAGGCAGACCTCAAAACTCACCAAATAGGGCCTGAAATGTGGCTTCACAACATGTAAGTAGGAGCCCCTTTGGAATGCCAACAAAGCTAGTAAAGAGAACAAGGGGTGAGAGGGTCACCCCTCTCTGATTTTAGGGCTCAAAGACACATCTAAGCCACTAAAAATCTACTGGATTTTAGTGGCTAAAAGGCCAAACGAAGGCCAACACAAATGTTCTAATGCATAGCCCTAAACATGAGGAAATGAAGCATGCAAAGGGGAAGGTGACCCCAAACAGAAAAGTGACCTTAATCAAACTTAAAGAGGAGCTCAAAAAAAAACTTTTTTCAGTTTATTCCGAAACCCAAAAATGCTCACAAGTAGGTCTAAGATATGAAGCAAAATAATGCAAAAAAATGGGAAATAGAGGCTTGCCCTTGTAGAGTCGACCCTCAGCAACTTCTGGACCAAGGTAATGAACCTTCAACCTCTGCAAATCAGTTCCAAGGTGCTTGGATGGATGGTGGAGGTGGTAGGCTATGAGGTGTAGTGTAAATGGCCAAGAATAAAGGGGTTTGGAGCTTGAAGAAGAGAGCTATGGAGGGGGAGGTGTATATATTTCAGCCAAAACTTTCTAACCCTTGCAAATGGAGAGGAGGGTTTATTTTATAGAGGAAGAGGGCCAAGGCTTCTTGGAGAAGCCTCAAGTAAAAAGGCCAAGCTTCTAAAAGAAGCTAAGCAAAAGGGTCAACCTTCTCTTAGAAGCTAAGCAAAAGGGTCAAAACCTCCTTAAGAAGACAAAACAAGAGGGTGCAATCTCGGAGAGTGGGTCAAATGCTACACAGCTGGCACAACTGTATGCAACTCAAGAAGGCCAAAAAGTAGAAGGTAGGCCGACCAGTGCAAGTGGTCGGCCGACCGCTTGCCCTGGTCGGCCGACCAGGGTTCAAAAAGGTCAACGTGAAATGCTGGTCGGCCATACCAGAAAGGTGGCCTCCCAGATGAGTACAACACAGCTGTATGGTGGGAGATCAGAAATTGTGGCCCCGGAGAGAGGAAAACCAGCTTTCTAGCAAGGTTCAAAAGGGTCAGGAAGAAAAGCTGGTTGGGCTACCCATATTGGTTACCTCCCAAATGAGTACAACACAATGGTGGTATGGGAGACTCGAAATTATGGCCCAAAAGTGAGGGAGACCACCTACCTGCCAAGAAAACCGGGCGGCGAAGAAAAAGGTGGTCTCCAAGAATAATTGCTGGTCTCCCACCCCCGTACCACCTTCCTAACAATGAAACTAGGGTCCACACCAAAAATGGACCCACATCGATGCAAAACGAAGGTTCGGGGGCCAAAACACGTAGTCCGGGGCCCCGAAAACAGGCTGTGAAGCACCGGAGGTGGCGTACGACCACGAAGGTGGTCTCCCGGGCCACAGTGTCCCTCTAAGGAGAGGAAACAAGGTTTGTGCCAAAACCGGAGCAAACGGAGGTAGTTAAGCGGTCCCGAACCGAGGCACATGGCTGACGGCTCCGAAAATCGGAAACTGGTCTCCAGACGGGAAAAGTGGCCTACGACCACGAAACGTAGCCTACGGCCACTGAGAGATAGTCTACGAGACCTCTCCCTCCCTTTGAGAAGAGAAAACGGAGAAAATAGGACCTGGTTCGCAAACCGAGGCAAAGCACAAAAGAGTCCCGAAGTCCGGAGGCAAGGCTCTCAGCCGAGACTCTATGACCTAAGAATGAGCACAATATGCATCATCACCGAACGCTCAATCAGTGACGTCTGAGTCTTAAGGTCAGTCAAAAATGGGGTGTCTACAGTTGCCCCTCTTTGACAGAACTCGAAAGTCATAATTGACGGGAGTGAATGTCAAAGTCCAGAGATGACCCATTTTTGACAAGGCCGAAGACTTAGACAAACAGGCGAGATAAACGAAGAGATGTGCCCGCAGGCGGGGGCAAAATGCAAAGCGATATGCACCAAGTCGAACGTAATTCATGATCATGCAAAGCAGCAAGCTGTAATGAAGCAAATATTCACAATAGATGCAACAGTTTTAAGCAAGAATGCAAGGCAGCAACTACATTTCATGCAGTAAGAATGCGGAAAATTATTCAATTCTCGCCACGTCTCACACGGAGAAGATACAATACCTGCGCGATTCGTCTGGTCGCACCAGCTTCAAATGAACCGTACATACAATATCGTGCCTGCAAAAGAGAGAAACTTAACAAGCACAACATAGTTATCAACATATGTTCAACGCTATATCGAACGCAAAGAAACATGGTGCCAATGGGAAAGTGCATCGCAATGCGAGAAGAAATGTACGTGACAACGCAAGTTAAGCACAAAGGGATGACAATACCAATGAAACGTGCACAATAATACAAGCAATGTGCATGCGAATGCAAGTGACGTGCATAGCAAAGCAGGATAAGTGCAACCTCGAATGCATATTTGACACAAAACAACGAGCAAAGGAATGCAACTTTCGACGAGGGCAACTCAATCGCGGCCTCTGGTTTACCTTCCGGAAGGGTCACAACGTACTCAAAAAGGATACATCTTGCTCTTGACGAGTAACGATGAAACACGCATCGAAAGTTGGAGTTGAAGTTCCCGCGGAGGGATTTCGCGATGAAAAGTGCACTTTTCTTGTACTTTCTCGGGTGCCGAGGACTCCGATCACTACCAAATTTTGCAGGGAGCTCAAAGAAGCATTGGAGAACAACCAGGAGGGCCACCGACTAGGTGGGGATGCCACCGACCAGGGTTAGGTGCAGGGGGTGGTCGGCCGACCACCTACCCCAAAATAGGGGCAGTTTTGTCCTTTCACACCCGAATCTTTAAATGCACATGTCCAAAGCACTTTTCCTCATACCATTAGATCCGAAATCATCCTCTCCCTTCCTAGACCATTTTCTCTCTCAGATCTACGCTCTATACGCATTTTTCAACGCCCCACGCAAAGTTGTTTCGCGAAAACTTTCAGTTCTCTTCACTTTAAACCGATTAAAATTGGATATCGGAGCTTTTTTTCTCATTTTCACCACTTGAGGTAAGTTTGTCTCAATATTTGGAACATTTTCTCGGGAGTTGACTTTTGTTGACTTTTTCATTTCCCGAGAGTTGACTTTTGTTGACTTTTTCCAATTTTGGCTCATTTTGCTCATTTTTGCTCCTTTTTGCAGATTTCTTGAGATGGCGGGTCATTTTCCCCATGGCGGAGGTCCTCCAAGTGCTGGAGGTGATCCAGACATTATGTCTTTGCCTCTAAGGATTCGGCCATTTATTCCCGAGAGGTATGACCCTCCGACGCACTCCCTTCCTCGGGCAGTTTTCTATCATTTCACCGATTTTGATGATCGAGCACCTGTGGATCTGGTATTGCGGGAGCCGGAGTCCCACCTCTCCTATCAGGCACGGGAGGTATGTATTTCACTTTTTACATTTTCTGCAATATATTCTACATTTCACGCACATTTCATGCTATGTATGCTTATCTGCTCGTTCTGAACACATTCGCATGCCATACTTCTGCTCATTCTAGCACACAGCTTGTTCTGAACACTTAGTCTATAACGCAATATTCTGTTTGCATTTTGAACACACAACTCAATCGCTTGAATTTCTGAACACACAGCTCATATATTGATTGTGAACACACAACACACACTTGTTGAGAGTTGAACACGCAGCCCGAACTTTGGATTTCTGAACACGTAGCCCATATATTGATTGTGAACGCATAGCACACACTTGTTGAGAGTTGAACACGCAGCCCGAACTTTGAATTTCTGAACACGCAGCCCATATTTTGATTGTGAACACACAGCACACACTATTTCTGAAGTCTGAACACGCAGCCCAAACACATGATGTTGAACACACAGCTTGAACTTTGAGATGAACACATAGCCCACTGATTTTGAAATCTGAATAGACGGCTCAAACACTTGACGTTGAACACACAGCCCATTGATTTTGAAAACTGAACACACAGCTCGAACTCTGAGATGAACACACAGCCCACTGATTTTGAAATCTGAACACACAGCTCAAATAATTGACGTTGAACACATAGTTCGAACTTTGAGATGAACACACAGCCCACTGATTTTGAAATCTGAACACACGGCTCAAACACTTGACGTTGAACACACAGCTCGAACTTTGAGATGAACACACAGCCCACTGATTTTGAAATCTGAACACACAGCTCAAATACTTGACGTTGAACACACAGCTCGAACTTTGAGATGAACACACAGCCCACTGATTTTGAAATCTGAACACACAGCTCAAACACTTGACGTTGAACACACAGCTCGAACTTGTTGAAAGTTGAACACGCAGCCCAAACTCTGAATTTTTTTGAACACAAAGCTCAAATTTGAGGTGAACACACAACACACACTTGTTTTTGCACGCAGCTCATACACTTCCATTCTGAACACACAGCTCATATACTTCATGTTGAACACATAGCTCACATCATTGTATCTGATTTGGTTTGCACACAGCTCATACATTTCGTTTGCACGCAGCTTATTCATTTCATTCTGAAATTGAATACATGTGTTTATTATGAATGCAGGTGTCTTCCCGCGTTACACGAGGATATGGCTCCATCGTTGCGAGGGAGTGGTACACAGAGCTCCCGGAGGCCGTTCATGATTGGGTTGACTAGGCAGGGTCCGGACCCTTCTGCACAGGGATATCTCGCTATCCTGCTAGCCGGACATTGATGGGCGCCCTTGCAGAGAGATGGTGGGACACCACGAACTCCTTCCATTTCTCAGCTACCGGGGACATGACTATGACCCCGTTCGACTTTGCTGTGCTGACAGGCCTTGACGTGGGAGGCTGGGCGATCCCTTATGATGAGGATATAGGCGAGTGGGAGGTTGCCTGGATCTATCTATTGGGAGCTCACCCACCGGTTGACAGATCCTCAGGCAGAGTCCGGTATACCTGGTTTTCCACGCATTTCAGGAGGATGGAGCCCGAGACTCTCGAGGAGATAGCGCAGTACACTCGAGGGTTTTTGATGTTCCTCTTTGGGACCACTCTGTTCGCCGATAGGGGGAACATCGTTGGACTTTATCTGCTGAGTGCTCTTGTGGACCTATCGCGGGTCAGCCAGTATGACTGGGGTGGCGCCGGCTTGGCTACCCTCTATTGCTACATGAGCGCGACCTCCCGCGGACGGGGGAACATAGTCGGCGACTATTGGAGAGCCTGGGAGGTACTTTCTGCCCTCTTGATTTACATTATTGCTTTTCATTATCTGCACACTGCAAACACGACACACTTTACATTCTGTACTTTGCATTCCGCTTTCAGCATTATGCATTCTCTGTATATTTTGTATTCACATTCTGCACTCAGCATTCTGTATTCTGATGGCTATTGCCCTGTTTTTGACAGCTATGGGTTTTCGCGTACTTCCCGATGCTAGCCCCGGAGCTTGAGGTGGAGGTGTCTCTCACGATCCCCTACTCGCTTGTATTCGAGGGCCAGTACCGGCCGAGAGCTCGGGAGACTCTCCCCTACCTGCGGCAGTTTTTCGACACAGTGCGGTCGACAGAGGTAATTCAGAACCCTCAGTTCTCCATGTTTTCATCTTTGATTTATATTGCACATTTACGATTTCTAATCGGCTTATGCATTGGTTATCCGCAGATCACATGTCTACCCTGGGCACCTTTGGGTGGAGACATCTGATTTCAGTTTGCTGGAGGATGGGCTGCTTCTCGGTATAGGATCTTGTTTGAGGGGCCAGCTGGTAGGGCCTGGTTCCTAGGGGACCGCTTCCTGCGCCAGACTATGGGCTTCCCCGAGCAGAGTGTTCCCTCAGCACCTCCGGACGATATGCGATCCGCTGATAGGCTCACTCCTCACGATGTCACTAGCGCCATGTTGGGTACCAACGTATTGCTACATTTGGAGGAAGGGAAGTACGCGACTTATTGCCATACATACTTGATGCCTCCCTTGACAAGTGTCCGTACTCCCACGAGGAGGTCTGCTTGAATGCCATCCTCGAGTCGCGCCCGAGCTAGAGACATTCCTTCGACTAGTAGAGCCGGCACATCGAGGGGTGGGGTTGGACTGGTCCCCCCGATTCCCCTGACTTATCATCACCTTGGATGGCAAGATATTTCGACTAAGTTGACAGGATGGCGATACGGGACTTCCTACCCGATTCCGATAGAGCCTCCTATGCCTGGTCACCTATACGTTAGAGACCCTGACTCGCCACCAGTATGCTTTACAGTTTTGATTTATCACTCAGATATTTGGACATTTATTCATTTATTGATGACTTGCACTTGCATCTGCAGCCTACCACGAAGTATACTGAGGGGTTGCTTGGGTTAGTGGCCTCACTCGAGGGCATGGTCCTACGGAGAGAGACGCAGTTGTCCATCGTCGGTGTCCCGGTACCGTTCAGTTTTCTTGCATTTATCATACTTCTGATGACATGCTGAACTTGAACATTTCACTGCATTGATTGACTATATGTGTAGAACACATCTGACACACACACCACATTCATGTACTGTATCTGCATACACCCTCTCTATGTAGTTTTCTTGCATCTGCATCTGATATACATACTGGCTAATGTACTCAAATTGTCCTCTTCCTTTTCAGATGCCTCCGCTACATACTGGGCCACAGGCCAGGCCATCCAGGCCAGGCCATCCAGGCCTTCTCAGGGAGCTGGGAGAGGGGACTCGTCTCGCAGACGAGACAGGCGCAAAGCACATATCATAGAGGAGGAGTCCAGTGAGGAGGAGGAGTCCGCACATCCTCAGTCAGAGACATCTACAGGCAGAGAGGATGACTCTGAGTCCGGTTCTGAGGGCAGAGGTGATGCCGAGGAGGACTTCGAGGACAGCAGCTCCGATTTAGATGGTGGTGCTGGTGGAGATGGTGCAGGGACTTCTCAGCCGAAAGAGGACGAAGAGGGCCTGTTATTCTTGCACTTGAGAGCACTGATGCAGATGTTCCTGCTTTATTTGCCTTTTTTACTAGTAGTTGTAGCACATTGTACATTATTTGGCAGTTTTATTTTCTGTAAAACTTGTACCCTTGTTGTAAAATGTTGTAACAAAGGAAGCATGATGGAATGAAACAGCTTTTGTTCAAAAAGTGTTGTATTTTATGTTCTTAGCATAGCATCGCATCGCATCATTTTGCACAAAAATGAGATTGAATGGAAATCGTGCATTGAAAATTGCCAAGTCATGTAGTGAACCGACGCAACAAACTAAATAACTTAACTTACTAAGAATCAACAAAACCTTAGCAAGTTTACAACTCGATGAACAAGACACACCAACGTTGAGTAAACAAAGAGTAACAACTCGATATACAAAACTCGACAACTCGACAAAACTTAACAACTCGATAAACTTAACAACTCGACTTGATAAGCAAAACTCAACAACAACTCGATAATCAAAACTCAACAATGACTCAATAAACAAAATTCAACAACAACTCGATAAACAGACATATCTCAGACGATCTGGGTGGCGGAACGCATCCGAAACTGAGGAAAACTCGCACCTTCAACACTCCCAATGCATGGAAATGCTAGGAACTTTCTTCTAGAGGCTAGGACAAGACCAAACCCCCACTTCTCTTCATGGCCGACCATCAGAGGGAGCTGGCCGACCAGCTTTTTTCATTGGAGGGGAGAGGGGTGGTCGGCCTACCAGAAAAGGTGGTCGGCCAACCACCTGGCTTAGCAACCATCAATTTTTCGACACGTGTCCCCCGAACAGTGCCTTATCCTCTTTAAAAGTTCCAGCCTCGTGGTTCTTTCATTTCATCTTAGCTTTGCATCAAAATGGAAGCATTTCTCACCCAAAATCTCACAGCTTGGATTGCTTCTCTAGATGGCTCGGAAAAGTTAAACTTTCGGGGCTTCGGCTTGAATGCACTATTCACGCTGGGCCGTACTCCGCTGCATCTTCCTTTCCTCCATGCCGCAGCAAGGTTTTGGAATCCGGTAACACACGTCTTTAGCTTCAGCGGGCAAGAGATGTGTCCTACTTTCGAGGATTTTCGAGCTTTGATGGAGTCCGAGCGCAACGAGGAAATCTTGCCTCAACTCCGATTTGGTCACGTCCAAGCCTTAGGACGAATGTGCGGTCTCACTTTGCATGACGCTCAATCATTGATTCACGACGGGGAATTGGACATCCCAAGCTTGGTTTGCCAGTTTTCTGATGCTAGTGACCGCAGTGACCAACATTGGCAAAGCTACCGACGACATGCACTTTGCTTATGCTTGCTATCTCATTTCTTGCTTGCCCCGGGCTCCGGTGGATTTAGTGTCCGGTTGATCAAGGTTGCCCAAGGTTTGAAGGGGGGCAAGAGCTGCATTGCCATGACATTGGCTGAAACATTGATGGGCTTAGATGCTTTTCATCGTCGGGAGACGGCTAGGCTTGTAGGGAGCCCACTACTGTTGCAGGTAATGTTTCCCACCCAATCTCACATATGTATTGCTCGCATCACTCGGCCCTCAGGCTCGGTTTTTCTTACAAAACCCTTTTCTTACTTTTCTCTCATCGTACATCTCTCTATTCTTTTATTCTCTCATTTTTCATCCCTACCCAGGTGTGGTTGATGGACAAGTTACAGATCGTGGAGTCTTGCCCAGCATACTCAGCCCGCGGCTACTTTTTTCGACAACGCTTGGTCGATGCCCTGGATGAGGGGTGGTGGTACAACTGGATGTGCGGTTTGTCTGCAAATCGCATCGCTTGGCGCTACCCTTGGCTCAATCTGCCGGCAATGAGTTACAACATGACCCGTCAACCTGGGATTCAATTGATTGGCATGACACACTGTGTCTTCTATTTTCTGTTCCGGTTCCTACGCCAATTCGGACATGATCAGACTTACCCACCAGAGGGGATAGAGTACCCTGCTGCATTCCCAGCCCGAGGCGCACAGCTTGCCCGGTATGCCACTGCATGGAGGACTAGAGAGCTCCTGGCCCCCGCTTCCACTTTCAGTTGCACTTTGTCTGATGAGTGCTTGGATTGGCTCAATGAAGAGGCACAGGAAGGGCCCACTTTGGCATCAGAGGCTTCGACCAGCTCTGGGAGGGGGCACAGGAACACCTGACTTAGCTATGCCCCGGATTTATTGCTTTATTAGTACTTTCAAGTTTTCTTTATGAATGTAACCAAAAGCAACTTCAATTTGTATGCAAGAGCAGGAGAACTCTGTATTGAAATCAATGAAATTAAAGGTTGTGGGTACTGAAAATTTTCCGCTTTGGTCCAAAAATGGTCTAAGTTGTAAAAAGATTAATTTTCAACAAAGTCAACTTTTATTAAAACTTTCCAAAACCATTTTTGATATGGATCAGAACTGGACACGCCTGAAATCTGTCACTGAGATGCACAACCTCGGATCCTAGCAACTGGAAAGTTGCCCCTAGTCTGAATAGTACCGCGACACTGCACAGCAACGGAAAGTTGTCCCTAGTCTGAAAAGCACTGCACCAGAGATCATAACTGAACTCTTGAATGCTGAATAGACAAAGATGGCCGAGATGATCAAATGGACAAAGTTGATCGGGGAAAAGTTTATGGCTGAACTTCAGGATGAAGTTCCCTACGTATCCCAAAGATGGGAATCAAGCCTTACGTAGTTCAGGCTCTAGTTCACTCGAGTATTTTCACTCTCCTTTTACGCTCTAACTTTTGCCAAGGCCGCCCTTTGCGGGTTTTCAACCTTGCAAGCTCAGTTTTTATCATTTCAAATTTTTTGTGCTCTAACTTTTGCCTAGGTCGCCCTTTCGGGTTTTCGGCCTAGCGAGCCTCTCAGGGGTAATATTTCTTCAACTTGTCCATGTTGATCGATTGGGAGAACTCTAGGCCATCTAGGTCCATCAGAACCACAGCTCCACTTGACTAGATAGACTTAATGATGTAGGGACTAGTCCAATTGGGTCTGAACTTGCCGCTTGGGTCGTGGATGGGAGCTCGGTTGTCCTTGAGCACCAAATCTCCTTCCTTCAGATTCCTGGACTTAACTTTTTTGTTAAAAGCCCTGGCAATTCTGCGTTGATAACCTTGAACATGGTACAGTGCTTTCAGTCTGCGCTCGTCAAAGAGCATGAGTTCTTCAAATCTACTCTGCTGCCAATCTGCTTCGGCTATCTGACACTCAGCCAATACTCACAAAGACGGAACCTCAATCTCGATAGGTAGAACGGCCTCCATCCCATAAACTAATGAATACAGAGTCACCCTAGTAGACGTTCTAATTGAAGTCCGGTAGCCCCACAGAGCAAACGACAGCTTATCTGGCCAATCCCGGTAGGTTTCCACCATCTTCTGCAATATGTGTTTGATATTCTTGTTGGCGGCTTCAACCGCTCCATTGGTTTGTGGTCGGTATGTGGATGACTTATGAAAGGCCACGTTGTATTTCTCCAATAAGTCAATCACTTCCTTCTTGAAGTAGGAACCATTATCTGAAATGACCTCGTTTGGAACTCCATAACGATAGATGATGTTGTTTCTGATAAACTTCGCAACATGTGAAGCCTTCAACACCGCATAGGATTGGGCCTCAACCCATTTTGTGAAATAATCTATCGCGACCAGAATGAACTCATGCCCATTAGACCCCTTTGGAGTGACAGCCCCGATCACATCGATCCCCCAAACTGAAAATGGCCATGGCGAAGTCATATTGTACAGCTTCGACGGCGGGATGTTCATGTGGTTTGCATGGATCTGACACTTGTGGCATCGCCGAACAAAGCCGATACAATCCTCCTCCATGGTGGACCAATAATAACCTTGTCTGAGGATCTTCCGCGCTAGCATTACCTCGTTCATATGCGCGCCGCATTCCCCTCCATAGATGGCCTCTATCAGGCGTTTTGATTCTTCAGCTTCAACGCACAGCTTATGCATTCCCAGATGACCCCTCTTATACAATTTACCTCCACAGATGATGAACTGAACGGCCATTCTTCTGATTGCCCTTTTATCCTTGGCATTTACCCTTGGTGGATATGCTTCATTCTTCAAGAAATTCCAAATATCGTAATACCAGGGGTTGTCATCTTGAACCTCATCTATAGCGGCAATCGACTCGTAAGCCGGCACAAATTTTTGGTCGATAATGACTGGACGCATCCGGACTCCAAACGGGATGTCTATCATGGAAGATAGAGTTGCTAGTGAATCTGCGAACCTGTTGTTCTCTCTTAACAGATGAGCAAAGTTTAACTTCTCAAACCAAGGAATTAACAAGTCCAAGGTTTGGTGATGCATAATTATCTTTTCTTTTTTGACTTTCCAATCTCCTTTCGCTTGAGATACAACAAGGTTCGAGTCCCCGATGATGTCCAACCGTTTGGCCCCTAATTCCAGGGCTGCTTCTAGACCGGCAATGTCACGCCCCAAACCCGCCCCTAGAAGTTTGGTGACGAGACCGGCCAGTAATCCTAGATTACCACAGGCCTTACTGTACAAAACATAAGTAACCGGGGCTCGCGGAAGCGACAACAAACTACAAATAGTCGAAAGAGCTGTGCATAATATGAACAAGTATTACATGCCAAAAAATGAGATATTTACCCACCATATACATAACATGTATCAGAAGTCCACATACAAAACATATAGGCACAAGCCATAATTACATTACAAAACAACACCCACTATACGGCCTTCCAGGCCTAGCCTAGCTCAGGGGCACCAAAACTCAGGTAGGCTTTCAAAACGGCGGCTCGACACGAACTCCGCCTAGGCTTGGCTCCCAGAACGCTCACCTATAAATACATATATACAGGGGGTGAGCTAAAGCCCAGCAAGTAACATTAAAGTAAAGGGTTAATGAACGAATTCCATATACCATATATCCGTAGAACAAATCATTCATAAACATATCCAATTCGTATCAGAACATAATAATGGCATACTCCACAGAACATAAACATAACAGAACGTCTTCCGACTAGAGTAATCAGTTCCGGATACTGATTAAACACATATCGTCACAATGAAGTGACTAACGAGATCTCGTAAACTGGTCATGGACCCGCACTAACGTGCCGTCCCCCATGACTTGGGACTATCTATGGATGCCATACTAGATTCGTAAACAGGATATTCGTTCACAGAAAACATTAACATTTGGAAACATCACTTAACGTATCACATTTAAAACATACTTTATACGAACATAACTTTACAGAAATGTTACTTACAGTGGGTTTCCGAAACCGGTTGTACGGTCTTCATGTCTTGACCTGTCAAATACCGTCATATATAACACAATTCTTCAATACCTATAGCCATAGAATCAAATAATTTATGTATTTCAATCTTACTCTATTTTAATACTCATTCTCATTAAATCACATAGTTCACACATTCCTTTCCTTCCTTACTTTAATTCATGCCATGATATTCTTACTTTACATAATTCATTACATACTACAAAATGCTAAATAATACAAATGAGATGCAGAAATTAAATAATTGTAGGCCCAAGAGTCAAAGAAATATTAAGAAAACAAAATGGGACCAAACACTGTTGGGCCGCTCGAGCGGGGGGCCCAGGCCGCTCGAGCGGTGGGCTGGGCGCTCGTGCGGTGGCCAAGGCCGCACGAGCGGTTGAACTGCAGTGTGCAAAATGGGTTTGGCCGCTCGAGCGGTGGCCCAGGCCGCCCGAGCGGTCTGGGTGCAGCCCAGTCCGAAAAATCTGCAAAACAATGGGGCTCCTCTTTGCCAAAATCAACTTCTAATTTTTATGAAAACAAACTCATAACATTTGAAAACCACTTCCAATCTACAAAACCAAGGCCAAAACCATTTGGAAAACAACTTAAATTAAACATAACAACTTTAAAATAACCCACATACAACATTTACAAGAATCAAACTTGAATCAAGATGGAAAACTATAAACATGCACCCAAAAACTACACTTTTCAAAACCATGGGGTTTCCTTCCTCAAATATGAAAACCATGCAAAGAAAACATGATTAAAACCATAAATCTCAAAATATTATTCCATGGATGCAATCTAGGTTAAAATACCACACCATCCTCTCAATTAAACATAATTTTCCCTCAATCCATCTATTTATCATGAAAACATGGATGAATCAACCTTATGTTCAAGAAAGTAGAGAGAAATTCTTACCTTAAATGGCTAATTGGAGAGAATTAAGCTTGTACCCCTTTTCCTCTATCTTCTTTCCCTTGATTTCTCTCTTCTTCTTCCTTGATTTCCTTTCCCACGAATTACACCTCTCTCTCTCCCTCTTAGATATTTTCTTTATCTTTTATGTTGGGTCAACAAGTCAACAAAGCCACAATCCTTATCTAAATATCACATAAATCAAATTGTGCCATAATCTTGAGCCAAACAAGGCTTTACGAATCAGACGGAATTCAGTTCTCAATTTATTGTTTCGAATGGTTCTAAAAATTCCCGGTTTCACAAAGGCGTGTTCAATTCTATTTTCTGAATCCATTACGGTCATCAATTTCAATCCCGAAGCTGTAGTTCCACCATATATTTTTCTAATTCGAACAGAAAATTCCCAATAAATTCATATTAATACGTGATTAATTACCAATAATTATAACGTATATTTCGGGGTCATTACAGGCAATGCATGCCTCATATTCTGCTTCGTTGTTCGAGACTTTAAATCGGAGTTTGAATGCTAGAGGGATACGGGAGTTGTCGGGTGCTATCAGCAACACTCCTATCCTATACCCATATTGGTTTGACGCTCCGTCAAAGTACATCGTCCAAATTCATCGTCGATATGAAGAATGGCCTCATCTGGGAATAAGTACTCAACTGCTTCACCTCCTTCCACTGGATGATTGGCTAAGAATTCTGCTACTGCTCTTCCCTTGACTGACTTGCGCGTCACATATTTCAGATCGAATTCGGAAAGCAACAGCAACCAACGAGCTAGCCTACTCGTAAGTGCTGGTTTCTCGAAAAGATATTTGATGGGATCTAATCTCGAAACCAACATTACAGAGTGAGCTAACAGGTAGTGCCGCAGCTTCCTGGTAGCCCATACCAAGGCTAAGCAAGCCTTTTCCAATGATGTGTAGCGAGTCTCATACTCCAATATCTTCTTGCTCAGGTGGTAGATGGCTCTCTCCACTTTGTCCTCTGATTCTTGCGTGAGCATGCAGCCCATTGTAGTCTCAGTTACTGAAAGATACAAAATCAACGGTCTTCCCGGCTCTGGCGGTGACAACACGGGCGAGTTCTGTAAGTATTCCTTGATCTGTTCAAAAGCAGCTTGGCATCGGCCGTCCCATTGGAATTTCTTTCCTTTCTTCAGGAGGCCAAAAAGTGGTTCACAAGTCAAGGTTAATTTTGAGATAAACCATCTTATGAATTGCACTTTACCAAGAAATTCTCGCACCTCCTTTTCAGTCCTTGGTGGTGGCATTTCTATGATGGCCTTGATTTTGGAAAGGTCGACTTCGATACCTCTCTGTGTAATCAGAAACCCCAGCATTTTCCCTGCTGTAACACCGAACGTACACTTCTGAGGATTAAGCCACAACTGAAATTCTCTGATCCTTTGAAAGAACTTTTGCAAGGCGGTGTAGTGGCCCTCTCTTTCTTTGGACTTGACAATCATGTCATCCACGTACACCTCAACCTCTTTGTGGATCATGTCGTGCAATATCATGGTCGCGGCCCGTTGATATGTAGCTCCAGCGTTCTTTAGCCCGAATGGCATCACCCTGTAGCAATATGTCCCCCACGGGGTGGTGAAAGCAGTCTTCTCCCGGTCTTCAGGTGGCATCACTATCTGATTGTAGCCCGAAAAGCCATCTATGAACGAAAGCAAAGCATGCCCGCTGTGAAGTCCCACTAACTCATCAATATGCGGCAAGGGAAAGTCGTCCTTTGGACTGGCTCTGTTCAAATCCCTGAAATCCACGCATACCCGGATCCTGCCGTCCTTCTTCGGCACTGGAACAATGTTGGCCAACCAAGTCGGTTATTCGGATACCAGCAGGAACCCTGCATCAATTTGCTTGGTGACCTCTTCCTTGATCTTGAGGGTCCAATCCGGGCGGATCCTTCTGAGTTTTTGCTTAATGGGTCGGGCCTCGGGGTCAGGAGGGATCCGGTGCTATACGATCTCAGGATCGATTCCAGGCATGTCTTCGTAGGACCACGCGAAAACATCTTTGAAATCTTTTCATAAAGCGACTAAGCGCTCGCCTTCCTCCGAAGACAACGTGGACCCGATCTGGACCAGCCGCGGGTCCTCCTCAGTACCAATATTCACGGTAGTGATTTCATCAACTAAAGGTTTAACAAATCTTTCCTGCTCTTGATCAATTAATCGTTGCAAAACCGGAGGAATTTCTTCCTCGTTGTTTTCATCAAAATTTTAAAAGTCCTGATTCAAGCAATAAATCAAAGGTGTAGAAAAGTACTCAGAAACCACAGCCACATCATTCTCATTAATTGCTTCCAAATCGTCCGATTCTTCCGTTACAATAGACTCAAAAGAGAAAGAAAAAGACGACCTGGACAGGACTGTGGCATCCAGGTTATCACCCCTAGGAATACCGGACTCAGACTCAGTCGAGCTGGAACCTGATTTCGACTCAACAAACTCGGTGGAATCAGATTCCGGCTCACTACCTGACCCGGTGCTGCTTGACAAAAATCCCTCTTCATACTACCAAATAAGGGAAGGTGCGACAGATGCATCCAAAATGTTTGCTGGTAGGCCCGCAGCTATTTCATTCCCAATCAGGGACACTGCGAAGTTATCCTCCAGGCACTTCTGTACGATCGGAGGATCTGAAAGTAGACAAGCCAGTGCTACCCCCATTTCAATTTCAGCGCTCTCGGAATCCACTTTCTTGCTCTGCTTAGCCTCAGCCAATGGGTCTATTTGCTCTTCGGCAACGTCATCCCTAGATAACTGCAGATCAAAGAAGATCTCAAAACCTGGTACACGCTTCCTCTCCGCGTTCAGCCACGGCTCTGGGAAGCCACAAAACGGAAAGTCCTCCCCCTCCCTGACGAAGCGTCCGTTTAGGGTACCTTGAATGAGTCTATGCATCAGCTCAAAAGGCTTCCCTATCTGCTTCGCTCTGGCTCTCCCAGCCATCTCCTTACCTTTCCTTATCCAATTCTCTTTGGTGGGCAGATAACCCAAGCCAAAGGTGTGTGGGTTGTGTGGCACTTCGGCCAACACTGCAACACCCTTTCGGCCGCTCTTTCCCAATCCCATCCCGGGGATGTGCTGAAGCTTGTTCATGAGGTATACTGATTGTGCGCTAACATACACCCCCTCATTAACAACTAAGATGTTCTGCACGACCCGGGCCTCAGCCAGGGTAAAACCGGATAAGAACACATCCTCCATACCGTGCTCAATTTCCAAAACTGGTGTAGATACTTCTGGCGGTGGATAGATCGACGAATTTCCAAAGACAATGGCTACTCCTTTCCCATGGGGGTATTTCACCATCTGATGCAAGGTGGACAAAACTGCCTTCACCTGGTGCAGCCACGGCCTCCCCAAGAGCAGATTAAAAGTTACAGGAACTTCTAAGACGTGAAAGTCTATTTCATGCTGTCTTGGCCCAACCTTGGTCTGAATTTTCACTATCCGCATTACTTCTCTGCTTGTGTTATCATACGCCTGAATCACCTGGGCTGTCGGCACAAAATCCGCGGTCTTTAAACCGATTGCATATGCAATCCTTGCCGGGCACACATTGATGGCGGACCCTGTGTCGACGAGTACCACGGATATCCATTTGTTTCTGCACTCCACAGAGATGTAGAGTGGCTTGTTATGGTTCGCACCCTCAGGTGGCAATTCTTTGTTGGAGAAAGTCAACATCGGGGTAGCCCCTCCCGGAAAAACTAAGCCCACCAGCTATTCGGGCATGGTGTCTATTGAGAGCTTGGCCTTGTCCATGGCCGATAAGATAGCTTGTCGATGCACTCGCGATGCCATAAGCAATCCCCAGATGGAGATGTCTGCCTGTATCTTTTTCAACTGCTTCAGTACAGCCTCTTCTTCGAGTTGCTTCTCTTTTTGTTTCTCTGCCTCCTTATCTTTCCCATATGCCTCTGGCTGATCTAGATGTGGGGGCTTGAAATACCACCCGTTTCTAGCCATATGATCGACTTTGCCGATGTACCAGCTATCGTCTGGCTGGTTGCTCCCCCAATCCTCATCCGTGTGGGCAAGACATAGATCATCGTCTTCCCACCACATTCCGTCGGCAGCCAACAGACACCTGTCCAGCTCCGGTACAATTGTACTCGCAGTACTTTCCGTCTACATGCTCGCAGCATTCTCTGTCCTCGTGCACACAGCACTTTCAATCCCCTCAAGGGTTTTAGCTTTCCTGATTCTCTCAGAATCCTCAAACCTTTCCTGTTCCAACTGCGTCAGTACAGCTGGCTGTTCAACACCTTCCGCATTCACAATGCCCAAATCCTGAGCGAAATTCTTAGCACCGGCGCTCTCCGGCGATTCACTCTGATTTTCGGCCCTTCCAGCCACAACTGATGTTCTTGCCCCTACCGGGCCCCGTTCCAACTGAGTTTCGTCGACAACATCTAGTAGGTCATCAAGCCACCCGGTGACCTCTGCTGACTCCTCAAAATCTGACCAGTTGACTACCATGCCCTCTGGATCTTGTTCATTGAAAAATTGGAGGTTAGCAAAGTCCCCTTCCACAGCTGCCAAGTCATCTATCCTCTGACCAGATTTATCCCCCTGTATCACACAAAGCTCTGCTCCTGCCGGCAATTCCACATTTGGCCCAACCTGGCCTACTGATAGAATGTAGTCACTCGGACTGTATACCTCCTCAACAAAACTCCCAGATTCCTCAGATTCTGACTCAACAATCCCATTCTTCCCTGAAATCACCCCTGTTCTGTCTTCGACAGTCACCACCAATGGTTTGGGTTGGGTTCTGGAGATATCCAACATGCACAGGTCAGTGTAGTCAGGAAGGAGCACCTCCGGCTTGGGTAGGTGGGATGAGGTGATATATATGCTAGGATCATAAGACACGACCCCAGTCTGGATAAAGTTGATAGGTTTGAGGGGTGGAGCTTGGTTGTGCGGTGGTAGAGGGTTTGCTGTGACATTGGGTTTTTCTGAAGGCACAATCACCTGCTTGTCAACGAGATCTTGAATCTCATGATGCAATCTAAAACATTGGTCAGTGTCGTGACCATGTTGTTGGTGATATGTGCAGTATTTTGCTGGGTTATGAGAGGGAGGGAGTGGATTTGGCAATGGCCTCAGCTCCAGGGGCTTTAAGTGCCCTTTCCTGATTAATACCCCTAGAGCCTTGGACAGGGGCATATATAAAGGCGTGAAGGTTCTTTGGCCTCGAGGTTGGTATTTGGTGGTTTGTGTGTTGCTTCCAGACGCGCCAGAGAAAGGTATAGCTGCCATGGGTCTTGGAGGGGGGATGGTGGTGACCATGCTTACTTCTGAAGCTCTAGCATTTGTGGCATTGCTGGTGCCTATATTGTTGTTGTAGTTGAAGGTTCTCCTGGGTTGCTCTCTGTCTTGGTCAATCAGACCTTGTTTCATAGCATCCTCAATTTGTACCCCATCTCGTGCAAATCTGAAAAGGTAGGGAAGGGGAGCACGATCATTTTCTGCATCAGTTTGGGTTGGAGATTGCGCACAATCATCCAAATTTCATCTTTATCAGTGTGCCTTAGGGTCATCATTGAGGCCTTGGCCCTCCACCGGGCTACAAAATCTGAAAAGTTCTCCTTAGGCTCCTGCCTTGTTGTCTCAAGATCACGGGTTGTAATCTCGATTTGAGTGTTATAGGAGTACTGTGCAATGAAAGCCTCGGCCATCTCATCCCAGTTCCGCTTAACATCGTCTTCTAATTTTGCGTACTAGATAGCGGCCACACCCGACAGGGTCTGGCCGAATAATGAAAGCTTCTGCGGTCTGGTGAGGCCTATCGGCCGTAGTACATCTGGGAACAATTGGAGATGCACCATGGGATCCCCAGATCCATCAAAGCAGTCGATTTACAGCATTTTGAACCCATCTGGCAGCGTCACAGCCACATCAGTATACCCGTCCTCGATGTCTGGGATGGACTTTACCCCCTTGGGATTTCTTGAACAACTTCTCAAGGTTGCTCAACTTTAGTGCTGTATGGTCCACCTCGAACTCAAAGGGGGAGTCCGGTTGATTGACAGGCGTAGGTGCCTTGGATAGTTGAGGTAGAATCGGGGGCGGAGCCGGCCCCGTCGAGATGTCCGTATCTCCCTGGACATTTGGTGCCTCCCCGGGTGCTGGAACTCTTGGTGGGGGAGGAGCTTGGTGTGAAGCAGACGCCCCGGTTTATTGTTGCAGCCTGGCATTTAGCTCTGCCTGCTGGGCCATGATCTCGGCCTGTTGTTTGGCAAATTCATCTCGGCGAACAGCGTCCTGCTGCATGGCCCTCATGGTCTCCTGCATCTGACGCATCATTTCCTCAACTCCTGTTGTTCCTGCCATACTGCCCTGATCTGTCTAAACTACCGATAGGTCTATCTCTATGGCAACAATTGAGACCTCAGTCCGACTGTCCACTGATGGGGTAAACCACTGCTCTGGCAACCTCTGCTCGAATACACCGCGTTTTCTCGACCTCCGTCTAATAACCGGGGGTAGGGAACAATACACTGGTTGTCCGTCGACCAGATCCTCAGATCGATTGAGTCGGCGACCTCTTGTCCAGAGTGCTTGGGGAATATCTGCTTGGTCTGAAGCAATTGTGCTAAACTACCCTAGCAAAAAGATAAATAAAGCAATAATAAGGAAATAAACAACCAGACAAACGGATACCATAACGGCTTAAAATAAACACACAACACACAGTTGGGCATTACAACACACAGTTGATAAGCTGAAATACACTGTTCTCAAGTACTGATCATTGCCCCCAAATCACTGCCCCTGAAACTGAATCTGATACCCGCAGATAACTGATTCCCAGAATACTGAACTGGTGCCTGCAGGCCTGATACCCAAACTTGTAAACTGATACATGCATTCCTGTAGAGACGCACTCTAAAGCACATAACAAACAAGTGAGAACCAAAACACCCCTATGTTGGGGTAAGGTTTCCCTGTCCTATTTTGTCAGGAGCTAGGATTTTACTACGCACGCATCGGTTTCAAACAACCTACAATCGGGTAAGCAACCTGTCCTAGTTTGGAATGGTCACTATGGATTCCGAATATGCACTAGGTCGAATGGTCAAAAGGGTGCCCCGGTAAAAACCGGGGTTTGTGTTCCCGTCGTGGCAGAGCCCGCAACCGGTCAGCCTTATGGCACGCTTCACAAAGTGAGCCTCCGGCAAACCATTCAGGAATAACATACGGCAAACACGGTGTCCTAGGCGCACCAATGCAAATGCAATGCAAAGAAACACACAAGTGTAGTCAAAACCAGATATCATGAGTTCGAGTCAAGTTCTCTAATTCCCCAGCAGAGTCGCCAGAAACTGTAGACGTCCCAGAACGTCCTGGGAGGGAATCCCGTTTTGTTCATTCAGGCTCACTACAGTTCAGGACTCAAAGTCACAGTCCTGTATCTAATCTCGCAGAGTGTAATGCTAGACCGATGAATCATCAAAGAGTCCAAATCCGGCAAATCGTTTTTGAAAATAGATTTTTTTGAAAGAAGTGCCAAACATGGACTGCTTTGCTAGATACAGAGTCGCCACCTAAATATTTTATTTTGGGAAATTTAGGAAACCCTGACTCGTTGCCTAAGGCCACGTGTCCGTTATCACCAAAGTTGCCTCGGCTCGGGAACTTGGGTACGATTGGGGAAGGTCACTTCGTGAGCACCCCCACTCGCCCGATGAAAGATCGGCCTCTACTAACCATGATATCGAGTTTTGAAAACATCATATGCTCTTATTCCAGTTTTTAGCCTAGATTTACTATGCGATGCGCACAGCATACAAATATAGACCGGATCACCTGAATTGGATCAAAACATTTCATGTCTGTGTTTGAAAGCAGTTTGCTACTCGTAAGTAGGCTAAAATGTGGATTTGCCACCCTCAGATGGGCTTAGAAAACATGGTGATTTGCCACTATCTAGTGGGCTTAAAACTCGCAATTAATGAATTGTTCCAATTCAGATAATCCAACCTCCACCCACAGGCATTCAGGCAATTATATCACATAAGCACTTAGCCTCATGGTAAGCATGCTATCATGGCAGTCACTCACACACATGCAAGGATGCTAAAGCATAAATACTTACCGAGTACTCCAAGCCAAAACAGAAACTAGTTAGTAATCAATGCATGATCCTAGTTCATGTTAAGATGGCTAATGCAACACATGCAAAATGCAACTAAGATAGGCTCGGCTATTCTAAGAATGGCATATGAGATGCAACAAATGATACACATATTCAGCTCGAAATTGAAATACAATGCAGTTAGTATGATGCGCTGAGCCTGGTGCATGCAAGACAGATGAATGGATGCAAACATGCGAGCATAAGTATGCTAATTGAAACATGCCCTAAACTAACCATCATAAGCTGGTAAATAAAAGGGAGAAAGACGTGGGGTTGGAAGACATACATCACACGCACGCACACTTATTACAAAATTGCCCTCCTCGTAGGGTCCGAAAAAATAATACAGTCCGAATAAATAATTACAGTCCGAATAAGTACAAAACCCTAATTAATTAACAAATTAACTAAGAAATGAAATAAACTAGTATGCAAATCCATGGACTACCTCAGCTCTGTTCTGAATGATGAATGATGCATGCTTGAGTTGCCTGGCGCAGAAATCTATTGCGATGCCCCGATTCGCCTCTGTTTGCAATTAATGCCAGAATGCTGTGCAAAGCTCTAGAAGGCTGTTGATTTCTGATTTGCTGCAACAGAGAGCAAGAAAGGGGGCATGGCAAAGTATTTTCACATATGTATGCACGCCTCGATCCTCGTGCCACCAATCACGCATCTCGATGCATGATGGCCGAGGAGTCAAATTGCACGACTCAATATGAAATGAATGCACATGAAAACACAAGAAGGCCTAGACTCCATCATGGGTAATCTGGAGTGTCGGCGACCGGGAATTGAGGCACGTTCCGTTACTTTGAGTACGAAATGTCCCTCGTTTCCCGTGTTTGGGCTAACTCCTATCCCAAACACAATGCAAATGAGATGGCATACACAATGCGACTAAAATGGCATACACAATGCACGTGACACAACATGGCATGCACAATACACTAACATGCAACCTAGCATACGCAATGCTATGGACTAAAATGGCATACACAATGCAAGATGGACTTACACCAATATGAGTGGACCTCAGCCACACTCAAATAAGTGGCCATGGTATGAAATGAGATGACCGAAACACATGCAAACATGCATGGATGCAAAGGACCGATCCTAAGGCATAACATGCAACTCTAACTAAGCATGGCAAAGGGTGAAACATGGCATAGAATGGGACATGATACAGCTCTGAAATGGCATAAAAGATGGTCTCGAAACATGCAAATATGTCACACAATACATGCTAGGGGGCCCATGTACCGAAACTAGTGAAGTGCGTTACACTAGAGGTACCCAAAGCAATGCACCAGTGGCAAAACCAACCACAAATAGACCCTAGGTAGGTCTGAAACAGTGGGGAAATGGCCTAAAATGATAGCTCGGAATGCAAAGAAATGGAGCTCATTCAATGGTCCGAAGACAAAGCATTCATGCACAACTCTGAAGAACACTTAAGGAGTATAAAACATGGCAATATGGCATTCACATAAGCTCTGAAATATGATGCAAAATGACCCCAAAACATGAACACACCTCAGTATATGCATGTAATGGACCCCGAAACTCAAAGCTAAGTAAGTATATTGAACCACAAGCATGCAAAACAAACACCATTCGACCATGAGACCCAAAAATAGAGCTGGGGCAGTACAAAATATGCATAAGATCAGTTTAAGGTGTGGCCAAAACGTGCTAATATGAAGGGCCAAAACAACATGCAACATAGCCTAGTAAGCATGGTTTTCACTACATGTATATGAAGCACAAGAGAGGTCACCAAACCAGCCAAAAAAAGAAACATGGCATGCTAAAACATGCCCAAAAACCCATGGAAACTCAGTCAACATATGCTAGAATGAGGTGCTCCTTTGAGCGGCCAATAAGAGCGTTGTTCAACACATACAAGATAGACATGCAAAATGGCAAAACCACCTCTGGAAATAGGTTATGAGGGTCCTAAAACCCACCAAAAGGGGCCTAAAATGGGTCAATGAAGCATGCAATGAAAGGTCCCTTTGAAAGGCCTTGAGGAGGATTGCTCTACACATGCATGAGGGACACAAAATATGGCCAAAAGGGCTCTGGACAGAGTCAAGGCAGACCACAAAACTCACCAAATAGGGCCTGAAATGTGGCTTCACAACATGCAAGGAGGAGCCCCTTTGGAAGGCCAACAAAGCTAGTAAAGAGAATAAGGGGTGAGAGGGTCACCCCTCTCTGATTTTAGGGCTCAAAGATGCATCTAAGCCACTGAAAATCCACTGGATTTCAGTGGCTAAAAGGCCAAACCAAGGCCAACACAAATGCTCTAATGCATAGCCCTAAACATGAGGAAATGAAGCATGCAAAGGGGAAGGTGACCCCAAACAGAAAAGTCACCTTAATCAAACTTAAACAGGAGCTCAAAATAAAACTTTTTTCAGTTTATGTCAAAACCCAAAAATGCTCATAAGTAGGGCTAAGGTATGAAGCAAAATAATGCAAAAAAAGGGAAATAGAGGCTTACCCTTGTAGAGCCGACCCTCAACAACTTTTGGACCAAGGTAATGAACCTTAAACCTTTGCAAATCAGTTCCAAGGTGCTTGGATGGATGGTGGAGGTGGTAGGCTATGAGGTGTAGTGTAAATGGCCAAGAATAAAGGGGTTTGAAGCTTGAAGAAGAGAGCTATGGAGGGGGAGGTGTATATATTTCAACCAAAGCTTTTTAACCCTTGCAAATGGAGAGGAGGGTTTGTTTTATAGAGGAAGAGGGCCAAGGCTTCTTGGAGAAGCCTCAAGTAAAAAGGCCAAGCTTCTAAAAGAAGCTAAGCAAAAGGTTCAAGCTTCTTGAGGAAGCTAGACCAAAAGGGTCAAGCTTCCTCAAGAAGCTTGACAAAAGAGTCAAGCTTCTCTTAGAAGCTAAGCAAAAGGGTCAAAACCTCCTTAAGAAGACAAACCAAGAGGGTGAAATCTCGGAGAGTGGGTCAAATGCTACACAGCTGGCACAGCTGTATGCAACTCAAGAAGGCCAAAAAGCTGAAGGTAGGCCGACCAGTTCAAATGGTCAACTGACCACTTGCCCTGGTCGGCCGACCAGGGTTCAAAAAGGTCAACGTGAAATGCTGGTCGGCCATACCAGAAAGGTGGCCTCCCAGATGAGTACAACACAGCTGTATGGTGGGAGATCAGAAATTGTGGCCCAAGAGAGAGGTTATAGCAATCCCGGGTTTTATCCCTTGTTGTACAGTGATCCGGACTTGGTTCTGCGGATGTTAGTAGTTGTTTATATCTTGTTTACATCCTATCATACTTCGTATTTGAGTTATAGGATGTGTTGGGTAGGTTTGTTACAGGTTGGATGTGTTTGGGAGCCAAGTGCTGCTGCCCAAATTTTTGGAGCTTCACTCGAGCGAGCAGTTTGTCGCTTGAGCGAGCTCTTTGTTTTGGTCCTTCGCTCAAGCCAGGGTTTGGTCGCTCGAGCAAGAGTGGAGTCTTGTGCTTGGTGCATCGAGCCAGAGTGGCTTTGCTCGAGCGAGCGATTGCGTCTGGTTCTGGACTTGAGAGTTGCATTTCTTGGCTCGAGCGAGCTTTTCTTCGCTCGAGCGAACTGTCTGTCGCTCGAGTGTGCGTCTGGTTGTAGACCTGAGGGTTTGAGTTGTTGGCTCGAGCGAGCATTCTGTCGCTCGAGCATGCTTCTGGGTTGTTGGCTCGAGTGAGACCTTCTTGGCTCGAGTGAGGGTTTTATGTGTCTGGTCGCTTGAGCGACCAAGTCTTCGCTCGAGCGAGCCTGTTTTATATCAGCGGATAGCAGCAATTTTAAAAATCAATTTTTCATTCCCTTTTCTTTTCAAACTCTAGATCTGAGACCCTCTCTCTCTAAACTTACTCTCTCTCTAAGATTTGATCTCTCTAGAGTGTGAATCTACCCTAGGGCCTTTGTTAAAAAGATAGAGGGTGTTGAGAGCTTTGTTTTAATCTGAAAAAGTTGGGATTTGGAGCGCGTTGAGTTTTTGGTCTTCCTCTCCTTTTGAGCTCAAACTTCGAGGTAGGGATACCCTACTCCTCTTTATGAGCTTTGTCTTTGAATTTTGGCATTTTGATATGTTGGGGTTGGTTTGGTAATTTTGTGAAAGTTTGGGGCTTTTGTGTAATTTTACAAAAGTTGGGGTTTTGTTTATATAAATCTATATGCATGTTTGGCATAGAGGGGAATGAGATTAATAATGATCTATTGAAGAAAATGGAACCTTAGGGTTGTTATGTTAATTATGGGGAAATGTCCTAATTACATAGTTAAATTAATTGGTATAATTAATTTGGAGAAATGAAGAATTGAATTGAGAAAGTGAAATTGAAGATGTATGGAGTCAAAGGGTGTAGTCGAATTTAATTATTGCTCACCTAGTTGAAATGTTGATTATATATTCATTTGATGCATTTAATTTCTGTTTAGAAATAACTGCTTTGGGCTATCGGTGGAGGATAGTCTTGATTGTTGTAGACAATGCATGATGATTAGGCAAACTAAAACTAGTCAGCTGAGTATGCTATTGAATATAGCAGTGGGACTAATACATTAACTTTTGTATTGATTGACTGTGTATATGATCTACGTTTATATACATTGTGTTGTGTGGGAGAAGATAGGGGATGTACTCCGCGGTTTAGGGGAAGATAGGGGATGGACCTCTAAACCGGATTTTGTGTGATAGTGATACAGCACTACAATGTGTATCATTGTAATATAGCACTACAATGTGTATTATTTGAAACGTATGGAAGTGTTTTGTTTCATTAATATAGCACTACTATGTGTGTTATTTGAAATATGTGGAAGTGATTTTATATGTTATTGATACAACACTACAATGTGTATCCATCATGATTTTAGAAAGGGTTTTAAGGATGAGTTTAAACCTCTTTAAGTTATTTGGCCAAGGTCTGAGCCGTGTTTTCAAAATCAAAGTTGAAAAAGGAATGGGAAATGAAATGTAACAAGGACTTAATGTCATGAAACCGAAATGTGATATAAGTGGATGTATTTGTCTTGACCATCTATCAACTGCTAATCTCTTAGTCTTTGTTCATAGTTGGTTTGGTGTATTTCTACTGGGCTGTGGCTCACCCTATATGGGATATCATTTTCAGGTACAGGTAGCATGCCCCCTCTAAGGTCATAGCTTGGGAGGCTAGAGGCAGACAGACTTTTATTGTTTTTGTTATCTTTTGATGTAATACGTGTAAATTCAAGCCAAGGGCTTAATGTGTATTTGAGTTAGTACTCTTTTTTTTGTAACCAAGTGTTAACTTGGAAAGCTGTAAGCTCGTAGGGCATTTGCTTTTGTTGTTAACATGTATTACTTTTTGTAATGTACTATTCTGATTAATGGAAGGGGTTTATTTCTTATATCTATTTGTGTCATTATTGATGGGTTTAATGTTATTATTTTGAGGGCGTTACAACTTGGTATTAGAGCGTACCGGGTTCGAATACTTTGGGTACATGGGAAGTGATTAGGATCACAATGGGTTTGTCTCGCTTGTTAGAGACTTAGATGTAGTGTTATGTACTTATGTGATAACATACTTATGTGACTATTTGGGTATGGGATTTAATTTCTAGGATGTTGATTGGATCCTTGGGTTTCTGTGAGTCTCGTTGGAAAAGCACTTGATCAATGCTGTTTTTAACCAGAACTCTAGCAACGCCTCGGGACTATCATTATCCGGAAATGAAATTCGTAAGTGCTTATGTGATTATGTGCTTACATGGAATGAATTACAGTTGTCCATGTATTAGGACGCGGGTGTTTAGTTTCGGCATATTTATGAATGTGCTAACGTTCTTCGTTGCCTTTATTAGGATGTCAGGACGAGGACGTGGAGGTAGGCGAGGTAGGCCTAGGAGGCAGGAGATGCCTTTACCGGATGATATTCCGGCACAGCAAGAGGGGATTGGTCAGGCCAATGTGGCCGAGCCAGCAAGTCAGCAGGCGATGGACGACTTAGCCCGTGGGATAGCCGATGCTTTGAGGGAGTCTATGGGAATTCTCAGAGCTGAGAATCCAGTTCAGGCTCCAGTGCAGGCCCAGGTTGTTGAGGCAGGGCCTTCCTTCTTGAAAAGGGAGTTTTTTCGGTCTAACCGGGATGAGTTTGTTGGGGATCCGAAGGAGCCACTTAGGGCTGACGAGTGGTTGGAGCAGATGAGTAAGACGTTCGAGATGCTTGGCATCGAGGACGGGGCATTGAAAGTGACCTAGGCATCTTTCCAGCTGAAGGGGGATGTGGGTCAGTGGTGGAAGTTCGTGAAGGGTCGCATTGAGGGCACTTGGGAGGCTTTTGTGAACACTTTCCAGGAGAAGTTCTTATCTTCCGCAGTCAGGGAGAAGCTGAGAGACCAGTTCTGCCAGCTTTTTCAGTTGAGTTCTTCAGTGGCCGAGTTTGAGGCTGCTTTTACTAGCTTGTCCAGGTTCGCACCTGAACTTGTGGCATCTGAGGAGCGTCGTTGTATCGAGTTTGAGAAGAGGTTGAGGCGTGGCCTCAAGATGAGAGTTGGGGGTTCTATGATCTGAGACTATGGGTGCTTGGTTGATGCTGCAGCCCATATGGAGATCATGATGCAGGAGGAGGAGGGACAGAGAGGCTCCAAGAGGAGCCAGGACGGTCAGGGAGATGGCAGGAGACAGAGGGGTGCTAACCCTCAGCAGTCTCAGGGTGGTGTGGCTAGATCGACCTTTCCAGTGCCGAGTGTAGGCTCGGGGAAAGGCAATCAGGGAGAGTTTACCTGTTACAAGTGTGGTCAGTTAGGCCACAAGGCTTCAGTTTGCCCACAGAGGGGAGGAGGTCAGAGAGCTGCTTCTTCTTCAGCTAGACCGCAGAGCCAGAGTCAGGGTAGGAGCCAGCCCTTATCTTGTTATCAGTGTGGTCAGCCTGGGCACCTGAAAAGGTTTTGCCCACAGTTGAGTGCCACTTCAAGAGCGTCTGGTTCTAGGTAGACGTAGGGTTTTCAGCCAGCTCAGTCTGTGCAGGCCTCGAGGGCCAATCCGGGAGCTTCGTCGTGCCAGTCTGTACAGGAGTCGTATGCTCCGAGGGGTGAGCAGGTGGATCAGGGGCCTACAGGGCACGTGTATGCTGTTACTGCGCAGGATCTTGTACTTGCTCCATCAGTTGTGAGAGGTACCTTCTTATTTTTCAATTTGGTTGCTAGTGTCTTGATCAATACGGGTGCATCTCATTCTTTTGTATCTGCTACATTTGCATCAGTTTTGGGATTGGAGTTGGCACAGTTAGCATCTCCTATTTGTGTAGTGTCACCTATTGGGGGTGAGTTGGTTTTGAAACAAGGCTGTAGAGGTTGTGATATAGAGGTCGCCGATCGTCGGCTTCCGTTTCCTTTTGTGGTGATGCCCATAACGGGATTTGATGTTATTTTGGGTATGGATTGGCTATCGTCATACCGAGCAGTTATTGACTGCTATCGCCAGAGGGTCACAATTTGTACCATGAGCGGGGAGTGTTTCCATTTTCTGGGGGATTGGGTTGGTAGTGTGTTGCCACCGATGTATGATCCGCGAGGGCGGAGTGAGCTTAGTGGTCTACTTGCTAGCTGTTTGAGTAGTGACTGTGGTGAGACCCAGACCGTGTTACCGAGAGTGGTTTGTGAGTACTCGGACGTATTTCCCGAGGATCTTGTTAGTTTGCCACCTCATCGAGAGATTGAGTTCTCTATTGATCTAGTGCCCGGCACGATGCCGATTTCTATGGCACCTTATCGTTTTGCCCCAGCCGAGTTAGTTGAGTTGAAGATTCAGCTCCAAAAGTTGCTGGATAAGGGCTTTATTCGCCCAAGTGTTTCGCCGTGGGGAGCACCAGCCCTTTTTGCTAAAAAGAAAGATGGTGCCTTGAGACTTTGTATCGACTATCGGAAGTTGAATCGGGCTACGGTCAAGAATAAGTACCCTATGCCCCGTATTGATGATTTGTTTGACCAGTTGAAGGGTTCCCGTTGCTTCTCTAAGATAGACTTGAGATCGGGTTACCACCAGTTGAGGGTCTGGGAGGAGGATATTCCGAAGACGGCATTCTGTATGCGGTATGGCCACTATGAGTTCCTAGTGATGCCATTTGGGCTCACCAATGCACCGGCAGTGTTTATGGATTTGATGAACCGGATATTCCAGGAATTGTTAGACCGTTTTCTAGTCGTTTTCGTGGACGACATTCTGATTTATTCACCTTTTGAGGAGGAGCACGAGGCACACTTGAGAATGGTGCTAGAGTTACTTAGAGCCTATAGGTTGTATGCCAAGTTTGGAAAGTATGAGTTTTGGCTAGGAGAAGTCAAGTTCTTAGGCCACGTGGTTTCTGGAGAAGGGGTGTCTGTTGATACGTCCAAGATTGAGGCAGTGCAAGATTGGGCACAGCCTAAGAGTGTGTTTGAGATCCGCAGTTTTCTGGGATTAGCTGGGTACTACCGACGGTTTGTGAAGGATTTCTCCAGGCTAGCTTCGTCGTTGACTAGGTTGACTCGGAAGGGAGTCAAATTTGTGTGGAGTGAGACTTGTGAAAAGTCGTTCCAAGAGCTGAAAGTTAGATTGACCACTGCTTCGGTCTTGATTATTCCGAAGAGAGGGTTGGGTTATGCAGTCTATTGTGATGCCTCACGAGAGGGTTTGGGCTGTGTGTTGATGCAAAAGGGGAAAGTGGTTGCCTATGGCTCACGTCAGTTGAAAATACACGAGAATAATTACCTTACCCATGACCTAGAATTAGCAGCAGTGATTTTTGCCTTGAAGATTTGGAGGCACTACCTTTATGGTGAGAGATTCGAGGTGTTCTCAGATCATAAGAGCCTGAAATATCTGTTTACACAGAAAGACTTGAACTCGAGGCAGAGGAGGTGGATGGAGTTTATTGAGGATTACGACTTCAAGTTGTATTATCACCCGGGGAAGGCCAATGTTGTGGCCGATGCCCTTAGCAGAAAATCCGTTAGTGATGTAGCTTGTATAGCCATCCAGGAATGGGAGATGTTGGGTGCTCTTGGTGAGTTTGATTTGCTTCTGGGCGAATCTGTTGAGGCTGCGGCCTTGGTTTCTATTGTTACGCAGCCTACGCTTGTGACTCGAGTGTTAGAGGCACAGAGAGGTGACCTTGAGGTAGAATCCCTCCGAGGGAAGATCTCCAGTGGGACGGTGGAGAAGGGTTTGACGGTGTATCCCGACCAGAGTGTGAGATACCGAGACCGTCTATTTGTGCCGGAGTCTTGCCGAGAGGAGGTACTCCGAGAGTTTCATCATTCGCACCTTGTAGTGCATCCGGGAGGCACTAAGATGTATCGAGACTTGGGTCACCAGTTTTGGTGGCACGGTATGAAGAGAGATGTGGCGGTGTTTGTGTCCAAGTGCCTTACTTGTCAGCAAGTGAAGGCCGAGCATCAGAGGCCAGCGGGTTTGTTACAACCCTTGCCTATTGCCGAGTGGAAGTGGGAGCATGTCACTATGGACTTCGTTGTAGGTCTTCTGAGGACTCAGCGGGGTAGTGATGCCATTTGGGTGGTTGTAGACCGGTTGACTAAGTCGGCGCACTTCATTCCTATGCGCGTGAGAGATTCGGTAGGTCATCTTGCCGACTTATATATTCGGGACATAGTGAGGTTGCACGGGGTCCCAGTGACGATCGTCTTAGATAGAGACCCTCGTTTTACTGCTAGGTTGTGGCAGAGTTTGCAGAGTGCCTTGGGTACTAAGTTAACCATCAGTACGGCTTACCATCCTCAGACTGACGGGTAGTCCAAGCGTACTATTCAGATCCTTGAGGATATGCTTCGGGGTTGTGTCCTTGATTTTAGTGGGACGTGGGAGAGGCACTTGCCTTTGGTGGAGTTTTCCTACAACAACAGCTTCCAGTCTAGCATCGGTATGGCACCGTTTGAGGCCTTGTATGGCCGACCGTGTAGGTCTCCAGTTTGTTGGGCTGAGGTGGGTGATGCACCTTTGTTGGGTCCAGAGTTGGTGAGGGAAACGACGGAGAAAGTTGGGCTTATCCGTAGGAGGCTTGTTACAGCCCAGAGTCGTCAGAAATCCTATGCCGACCGTAGGAGGAGACCTTTGGTGTTTGAGGTAGGTGATCACATCTTTCTAAAGATATCACCTAGGTGGGGATTGATGAGATTTGGGAAGAGTGGAAAGTTGTCCCCTCGGTTTATTGGCCCTTTTGAGATCCTTGAGTGGATTGGCGAGGTTGCCTATCGTTTGGCCTTGCCGCCGCAGTTGTCCGGAGTGCATGATGTGTTTCATGTGAGTATGCTTCGGAAATATGAGCCGGATCCATCGCATGTACTGGATTGGACCGACTTGGAGGTAGATGAGGATGCCTCGTATGAGGAGAGACCGGTTCGGCTCTTGGATAGGAGGGATCAAGTCTTGCGAGGCAAGACCATTCCCTTGGTAAAGGTATTGTGGAAACATCACGAAGTGGAGGAAGCCACTTGGGAACGTGAGTTCGAAGTCTGTGAGAAATATCCGGACATGTTTGTTGATATGTAATCTTGTATTTAGATTTTGTAATATTGTTGGACTTAAGAGCTTTATATATGTCTTAAGTTGTAAAATATTGAAAATGTTTTGGTTTAATGGAAGTATGTTTTGGAACTTGCCTCAATATGGAAGTTTAATGTAACATTGTATATGTTGAATATATTGTAGAATTGGAAATGTATCATGAACATTAGTTATGATATGACATTGTTGAAATTGGAAGGAAAATGCATAATGTTAATGCATGTTGAAATATATATGTTGTTTACATATTGTGGAATGCCTCTTGATAAGAGATGGGATGGTCGGTAATGGGTCGAGTTATTGAATGTTGTATAGTAACATTGTTTAAATGAAGAAAAACTTGTTTTTTTTGAAAACTTGTGCTAATTTCGGGGACGAAATTCTTTAAGGGGGGGAGGTTATAGCGATCCCGGGTTTTATCCCTTGTTGTACAGTGATCCGGACTTCGTTCCGTGGATGTTAGCAATTGTTTATATCTTGTTTACATCCTTTCATACTTTGTATTCGAGTTATAGGATGTGTTGGGCAGGTTTGTTACAGGTTGGATGTGTTTGGGAGCCAAGTGTTGCTGCCCAGATTTTTGGAGCTTCGCTCGAGCGAGCAGTTTGTCGCTCGAGCGAGCTCTTTGTTTTGGTCCTTCGCTCGAGCTAGGGTTTGGTCGCTCGAGCGAGAGTGGAGTCTTGTGCCTGGTGGATCAAGCCAGAGTGGCTTCGCTCGAGCGAGCGATTGCGTCTGGTTCTGGACCTGAGAGTTGCATTTCTTGGCTCGAGCGAGCTTTTCTTTGCCCGAGCGGTCTAGTTTGTTCTTCGCTCGAGCGAACTGTCCGTCGCTCGAGTGTGCGTCTGGTTGCAGACCTGAGGGTTTTAGTTGTTGGCTCGTGTGAGCATTCTGTCGCTCGAGCGTGCTTCTGGGTTGTTGGCTCGAGTGAGGGTTTTCTGTATCTGGTCGCTCGAGCGACAAAGTCTTCGCTCGAGCGAGCCTATTTTATATCAGCGGACAGCAGCGATTTTAAAAATCATTTTTTCATTCCCTTTTCTTTTCAAACCCTAAATCTGAGACCCTCTCTCTCTAAACTTACTCCCTCTCTAAGATTTGATCTCTCTAGAGTGTGAATCTACCCTACGGCCTTTGTTAAAAAGATAGAGGGTGTTGAGAGCTTTGTTTTAATTTGAAAATTTTGGGATTTGGAGCACGTTGAGTTTTTGGTCTTCCTCTCCTTTTGAGCTCAAACTTCGAGGTAGGGATACCCTACTCCTCTTTATGAGCTTTGTCTTTGAATTTTGGCATTTTGATATGTTGGGGTTGGTTTGGTAATTTTGTGAAAGTTTGGTGCTTTTGTGTAATTTTACAAAAGTTGGGGTTTTGTTTATATAAATCTATATGCATGTTTGGCATAGAGGGGAATGAGATTAATAATGATCTATTGAAGAAAATGGAACCTTAGGGTTGTTATGTTAATTATGGGGAAATGTCCTAATTACATAGTTAAATTAATTGGTATAATTAATTTGGAGAAATGAAGAATTGAATTGAGAAAGTGAAATTGAAGATGTATGTAGTTAAAGGGTGTAGTCGAATTTAATTATTGCTCAAGTAGTTGAAATGTTGATTATATATCCATTTGATGCATTTAATTTCTGTTTAGAAATAACTGCTTTGGGCTATCGGTGGAGGATAGTCTTGATTGTTGTAGACAATGCATGATAATTAGACAAACTAAAACTAGTCAGCTGAGTATGCTATTGAATATAGCAGTGGGAGTAGTACATTAACTTTTGTATTGATTGACTGTGCATATGATCTACGTTTATATACATTGTGTTGTGTGGGAGAAGATAGGGGATGTACTCCGCGGTTTAGGGGAAGATAGGGGATGGACCTCTAAACCGGTTTTTGTGTGACAGTGATACAGCACTACAATGTGTATCAGGCTGCGAAATGGAAGTGTTTTGTTTCATTAATATAGCACTACAATGTGTATTATTTGAAACGTATGGAAGTGTTTTGTTTCATTAATATAGCACTACTATGTGTATTATTTGAAATATGTGGAAGTGATTTTATATGTTATTGATACAACACTACAATGTGTATCCATCATGATTTTAGAAAGGGTTTTAAAGATGAGTTTAAACTTCTTTAAGTTATTTGGCCAGATTCTGAGCCGTGTTTTCAAAATCAAAGTTGAAAAAGGAATGGGAAATGAAATGTAACATGGACTTAATGTCATGAAACCGAAATGTGATATAAGTGGATGTATTTGTGTTGACCATCTATCAACTGCTAATCTCTTAGTCTTTGTTCATAGTTGGTTTGGTGTATTTCTACTGGGCTGTGGCTCACCCTATATGGGATATCATTTTCAGGTACAGGTAGCATACCCCCTCTAAGGTCATAGGTTGGGAGGCTGGAGGCAGACAGACTTTTATTGTTTTTGTTATCTTTTGATGTAATACGTGTAAATTCAAGCCAAGGGCTTAATGTGTACTTGAGTTAGTACTCTTTTTTTTGTAACCAAGTGTTAACTTGGAAAGCTGTAAGCCCATAGGGCATTTGCTTTTGTTGTTAGCATGTATTACTTTTTGTAATGTACTACTCTGATGAATGGAAGGGGTTTATTTCTTATATCTATTCGTGTCATTATGGATGGGTTTAATGTTATTATTATGAGGGCGTTATAGAGGAAAACCAGCTTTCTAGCAAGGTTCAAAAGGGTCAGGAAGAAAATTTGGTCGGCCTACCCATATTGGTGGCCTCCCAGATGAGTACAACACAATGGTGGTATGGGAGACCCGAAATTATGGCCCAAAAGTGAGGGAGACCACCTACCTACCAAGAAAACCGGGCGGCGAAGAAAAAGGTGGTCTCCAAGAAGAATTGCTGGTCTCCCACCCCTGTACCACCTTCCTAACAATGAAACTAGGGCCCACACCAAAAATGGACCCACACCGATGCAAAACGAAGCTTCGGGGGCCAAAACGCGCAGTCCGAGGCCCCGAGAACAGGCTGTGAAGCACCGGAGGTGGCGTATGACCACGAAGGTGGTCTCCCGGGCCACAGTGTCCCTCTAAGGAGAGGAAACAAGGTGTGTGCCAAAAACCAGAGCAACCGGAGGTAGTTAAGCGGTCCCGAACCGAGGCACACGGCCGACGGCTCCGAAAATCGGAAACTGGTCTCCAAACGGGAAAAGTGGCCAACGACCACGAAACATAGCCTACGGCCACTGAGAGATGGTCTACGAGACCTCTCCCTCCCTTCGGGAAGAGAAAACGGAGAAAACAGGACCTGGTTCGCAAACCGAGGCAAAGCACAAAAGAGTCCCGAAGTCCGGAGGCAAGGCTCTCAGCCGAGACTCTGTGACCTCAGAACGAGCACAATATGCATCATCACCGAGCGCTCAATCAGTGACGTCTGAGTCTTAAGGTCGGTCAAAAATGGGGTGTCTACACCTGCGCAAGCATGCAGCCCATCGTAGTTTCAGTTACTGAAAGGTACAAAATCAACGGTTTTCCCGGCTCAGGCGGTGACAACACGAGTGGGTTCTATAAGTATTCCTTGATCTGTTCAAAAGCAGCTTGGCATCGGCCATCCCATTGGAACTTCTTGCTTTTCTTCAGGAGACCAAAAAGTGGTTCATAAGTCAAGGTTAATTTTGAGATAAACCGTCTTATGAATTGCACTTTACCCAGAAAGCCTCTCACCTCCTTTTCAGTCCTTGGTGGTGGCATTTCTAAGATGGCCTTGATTTTGGAAGGGTCGACCTCAATACCTCTTTGTGTAATCAAGAGCCCGAGCATTTTCCCTGCTGTGACACCAAACGTACACTTCTGAGGGTTCAGCCGCAACCGAAATTCTCTGATCCTTTGAAAGAACTTTTGCAAGGCGGTGTAGTGGCCCTCTCTTTCTTTGGACTTAACAATCATGTCCTCCACATACACCTCCACTTCTTTATGGATCATGTCATGCAATATCGTGGTTGCGGCCCGTTGATATTTAGCTCCAGCGTTCTTCAACCCAAATGGCATCACCCTGTAATAATAAGTCCCCCACGGGGTGGTGAAAGCAGTCTTCTCCCGGTCTTCAGGTGCCATCACTATATGATTATAGCCTGAGAATCCATCCATGAACGAAAGCAAAGCATGCCCCGCTGTGAAGTTCACTAACTCATCAATATACGGTAAGGGAAAGTCATCCTTCGGACTGGCTCTGTTCAAATCCTTGAAATCCATGCATACCCGGATCCAGCCATCCTTCTTCGGCACCGGAACAATATTGGCCAACCAAGTTAGGTATTCGGATACCAGCAGGAACCCTGCGTCAATTTGCTTGGTGACCACTTCTTTAATCTTGAGGGCCCAGTCCAGGCGGATCCTCCTGAGTTTCTGTTTAACGGGTCGGGCCTCTTGGTCAAGAGGGATCTGGTGCTGTACAATCTCAAGATCGATTCCAGGCATGTCTTCGTAGGACCACGCAAAAACATCTTTGAAATCTTTTAATAAAGTGACTAAGCGCTCGCGTTCCTCCGAAGACAACATGGACCCGATCTGGACCAGCCGCAGGTCCTCCTCAGTACCAACATTAACAGTAGTGATTTCATCAACTAAAGGTTTAACAAATCTTTCCTGCTCTTGATTAATTAAGCGTTGCAAAACCGGAGGAATTTCTTCCCCGTCGTTTTCATCAAAATTTTGAAAGTCCTGATTAATACAATAAATCAAGGGCACAGAAAAGTACTCAGAAACCACATCCATTCCATTCTCATTAAGCACATCCAAATCGTCCGATTCTTCTGTTACAACAGACTTAAAAGAGAAAGAAAAAGAAAAAGACGACCTAGACAGGGCTGTGGTATCCGGGTTATCACCCCCAGGATTACTGGACTCGGACTCAGACTCAGACGAGCTGGAGCCTGATTCCGACTCTACAGACTCGGTGGAATCAAATTCCGGCTCACTACCTGACCTGGTGCTGCTTGACAAAAATCCCTCCTCGTACTGCCAGATGAGAGAGGGTGCGATGGATGCATCCAAAATGCTTGACGGTAGGCTCGCAGCCATTTCATTCCCAATCATGGACACTGAGAAGTTATCCGCCAAGCACTTCTGTACGATCGGAGGATCTGAAAGTAGACAAGCCAGTGCTACCCCCATTTCAATTTCAACGCTCTCGGAATCCACATTTTTACACTGCTCAACCTTAGCTGATGGGTCTGTCTACTCCTCGGCAACATCATTCCCGGATAACTGCAGATCGAAGAAGATCTCAAAACCTGGCACGCGCTTCCTCTCTGCATTCAACCATGGCTCTGGGAAGCCGCAAAATGGAAAATCCGCCCCGTCCCGGACGAAGCGTCCGTTTAGGGTACCCTAAATGGGTCGGTGCATTAACTCATATGGCTTCCCTACCTGCTTTGCTCTGGCTCTTCCAGCCATTTCCTTGCCTTTCCTCACCCAGTCCTCTTTGGTGGGCAGATAACACAAGCCAAAGGTATGCGGGTTGTGCGGCACTTCGGCTGATATTGCGATGCCTTTCCGGCTACTCTTTCCCAATCCCATCCCGGGGATGTGTTGAAGCTTGTTCATGAGGTATATTGATTGTGCGCTGACATACACCCCGTCATCAACTGCCAAGATGTTTTGCACGGCTCGAGCCTCAACCAGAGTAAACCCTGATAAGAACACATCCTCCGTGCCGTGCTCGATTTCCAAGAATGGTGTAGACACCTCCGAGGGCAGATGGATTGATGAATTTCCAAAAACTATAGCTACCCCCTTCCCGTGAGGGTATTTCAACATTTGGTGCAAGGTAAAAGAAACTGCCTTTACCTGGTGCAACCACGGTCGCCCCAAAAGTAGGTTAAAGGTTGCGGGAACGTCCAAGACATGGAAATCGATCTTGTGTTGTCCTGGACCAACCTAGGTCTAAAGTTTGACAGTCCCCATCACCTCCCTGCTTGTGTTATCATACGCCCGGATCACCTGGGTAGTTGGCACGAAGTCCGCGGGCTTCAACCCGATTGCATATGCCGTCCTCGACGGGCACACATTAATGGCGAATCCCGTGTCGACAAGAACCACCGGTACCCACTTGCCTCTACATTCCACAGAGATGTAGAGAGGTTTGTTGTGATTTCAGAAAAGGTCAACGTTGGGGAACCTCCTCCTGGAAAAACCAATCCAACTAGTTGCTCCGGCGTGGTGTCTATCGAGAGTTTGGCCTTGTCCATGGCTGAAAGGATGGCCTGTCTATATACTCGAGAAGCCATAAGCTGTCCCCAGATGGAGATGTCTGCTTGTATCTTTTTCAACTGTTTCAACACAGCCTCTTCTTCAAGTTGCTTCTCTTTCTGTTTCCCTGCCTCCTTGTCCTTCCCGGGCCCTTCTGGTTGATCTAGATGCGGTGCTTGAAATACTGCCGGCTCCTGGTCATATGATCGACTTCGCCGATGTACCAGGTATCATCAGGTTGATTGCTCCCCCAATCCTCATCTGTGTGGGCAAGACATAGATCATCGTCCTCCCACCACATTCCATCGGCAGCCAACAGACACCTATCTGGCTCCGTTACAAAAATCTCTATGCTCGCAGCACCTTGCGTTCCTGTACTCGTAGTACATTCTGTTCTTGTACACACAGCACTCTCAACCCCCACAGGAGTTTTAGCCTTTCTGGCTCTTTCAGAATCTTTGATCCCTTCTTGTTCTAACTGCTTCAACACAGCCTGCTCAACATTTCCTGCATTCACCATGCCCAAGTCTCGAGCGAAATTCTTAGCACCAGCGCTCTCCGGCGATGCATTATGATCTCCGGCCCTTCCAGCCACAACTGATGTACTTGCCCCTGACGGGCCCTGTTCCGGTTGAGATTCTTCAACAACGTCTGGTTGGTCATCAAGCCACCCGGTAACTTCTGCTGATTCCTCAAAATCAAACCAGTTGACTACCATGTCTCCTGGATCTTGTTCGTTGAAAAACTGGAGGTTAGTAAAGTCCCCTTCCAGAGTTGCTAAGTCATCCTGCCTCTGATCAAATCCGTCCCCCCGTATTATACAAATCTCTGCCCCTGCTAGCAATTCAAAGTTTGGCCTAGCCTGGCCCACTGACGCAATATAGCCATTCGGATTGTATACCTCCTCAGCAAAGCTCACAACTTCCTCAGACTCTGACTCAACAATCCCATTCTCCTCCGAAGTCATCCCTGTTCTGTCTTTGATAGTCACCACCATTGGTTCAAGTTAGGTTCGGGAGATGTCCAACATGCACAAGCCAGTGCTGTCAGGAAGGAACACCTCCAGCTTGGGTAGGTGAGATGGGGTGATATATATGCTAGGGTCGTATGGCATGACCCCAGCCTGGATAAAGTTGATGCGCTTGGGAGGTGGAGCTTGATTGTGTGGTGGGAGAGGGTTGGTTGTGACATTGGGTTTCTCTAGAGGCACAATCACCCTATTATCAACGAGATCTTGAATCTCATGACGTAATCGGAAGCATTGGTCGGTGTCATGACCGTGCTGTTGGTGAAAGGCGCAGTATTTGGCTGGATTATGGGAGGGGGGAAGTGGATTTGGTAATGGTTGCGGCTCCTGGGGCTTCAAGTGCCCTTTCTTGATTAAAACCCCCAGAGCTTTGGACAAGGGCATATATAACGGAGTGAAGGTTCTTTGGCCTCGAGGTTGGTGTTTGGTTGTTTACGAGCTACTTCCGGACGCACCGGAGAATGGTGTAGCCACAAGGGTTCTTGGGGGAGTGGTGGTGACCATGCTTAGTTCTGAAGCTCTGGTAGTTGCCGCATTGCTTGTGCCTGTATTGGTGTTGCGGTTGAAGGTTCTCCTGGGTTGCTCTCTGTCTTGGTCAATCAGACCCTGTTTCATAGCATCCTCAATTTGTACCCCCATCTCATGTAAATCTGAAAAGGTAGGGAAGGGGAGCACGATCATTTTCTGCATCAGTTTGGGTTGGAGGTTGCGCACAACCATCCGTATTTGATCCTTATCCGTCAGCCTTATGGTCATCATTGAGGCCTTGGCCCTCCAGCGGGTTACGAATTCAGAGAAACTCTCCTTAGGCTCCTACCTTGTTGTCTCGAGATCACGGGTTGTAATCTCAATTTGCGTGTTATAGGAGTACTGTGCAATGAAAGCCTTGGCCATCTCATCCCAGTTCCGCTTGACATCGTCTTCCAATTTTGAGTACCAGATGGCCGCCACACCCGACAGGGTCCTGCCAAACAATGAAAGCTTCTGTAGTCTGGTGAGGCTCATCGGCCTTAGTATGTCCAAAAACAAACGTAGATGCACCATGGGATCCCCGAACCCATCAAAGCGGTCGATTTGTGGCATCTTGAACTGATCTGGCAGCGTCACAGCCGCGTCGGTATACCCGTCCTCAATGTCTGGGATGGACTTTACCCCTTGGGATTTCTTGAACAACTTTCCAAGCTTGCTCAACTTCAGCGCTATAGGGTCCACCTCAAACTCAAAGAGAGAGTTCGGTTGATTGATAGGCGTAGGTGCCTTGGATAGTTGAGGTAGAATCGGGGGTGGAGCTGGCCCTGTTGGGATGTCTGTATCCTCCTGGATATTCTGGACATTTGGTGTCTCCCTGGGTAGTGGGACCCTTGGTGGGGGAGGAGCTTGATGTGAGGCTGATGCTCCGGCTTGCTGCTGTAGCCTAGTAATTAGCTCTGCCTGCTGGGTCATGACCACAACCTGCTGTTTGGCAAATTCCGCTTGACGAGCAGCATCCTCCTGCATGAGTTTCATACTTTCTTGGAGTTGACGCATCATTTCCTCCATCCCTGCCATGTTCTGCTGTTCCAGCTGACTGACTGGCATATCTATCTCTGTGGTAAAAACTGAAGCCTCAGCCTAACTGTCCACTGACAGGGTATACCACTGTTCTGGCAACCTCTGCTTGGATACACTGCGTCTTCTCGACCTCCCTCTGATAACCGGGGGTAAGGAATAAAACACTGGTTGTCCGTCGACCAGATCCTCAGATCGATTGAGTCGGCGACCTTTAGTCCAGAGTGCTTGGGGAATATCTGCTTGATCTGAAGCAATTGTGCTAAACTACCCCCCTAGCAAAGAGATAAATAAAACAATAATAAGGAAATAAACAACCAGACAAACTGACAGCATAACAGGGTAAATAAACACACAACACATAGTTGGGCATGACAACACACAGTTGATATGCTGAATACACTATTCTCAAACATTGATCATTGTTCCCAAATCACTGCCCCCAAAACTGAATTTGATACCCGCAGATAAATGATTCCCAAAATACTGAACTGGGGCTCGCAGGCCTAATACCCAAACTTGTAAACTGATACATGCATTCCTGTAGAGACGCACTCTAAAAGCACATAGCAAACAAGTGAGAGCCAAAACACCCCTATGTTGGGGTAAGGTTTCCCTATCCTATTTTGTCAGGAGCTAGGGTTTCACTACGCACGCAGCGGTTTCAAACAACCTATAATCGGGTAAGCAACCTGTCCTAGCTTTGAATGGTTACTATGGATTCCGAATATGCACTAGGTCGAATGGTCAAAAAGGGTGCCCGGTAAAAATCGGGGTTTGTGTTCCCATCGTTGCAGAGCCCGTAACCGGTCAGCCTTATGGCACGCAGCCTCCGGTAAACCGTTCAGGAATATTAGATGGCAAACACGGTGTCCTAGGCGCACCAATGCACATGCAATGCAAAGAAACACATAAGTGCAAACAAAACAAGATATCGTGAGTTCGAGTCAAGTTCTCTAACTCCCCAGCAGAGTCGCCAGAAACTGTAGACGTCCCCGAACGTCCTGGGAGGGAATCCCGTTTTGTTCATTGGGGCTCACTACAGTTCGGACTCAATGCCACGGTTCTTAATCTGATCTCGCAAAGTGCAATACGAGATTGATAAATCACCAAAGAGTCCAAGTCCGGCAAATCATTTTGAAAAACTGATTTTTAGAAAGAAGTACCAAACATGGACTGCTTTGCCAGATACAAAGTCGCCACATAAATATTTTATTTTGGGGGAATTTAGGAAACCCTGACTCATGCCTAAGGCCACGTGTCCGTCATCACCAAAGTTTCCTCGGCTCGGGAACTTGGGTGCGATCGGGGAAGGTCATTTCATGAGCACCCCCGCTCGCCCGATCAAAGATCGGCCACTACTAAGCATAATATCGAGTTTTTGAAAACACATGTGCTCTTATTCCGGTTTATTAGCCTAGAATTACTATGTGATGCACACAGCATACAAGTATAGACTGGATTGCCTAGGTTGGAAAAAAGCATCGCATATCCGTTTGTTTTGAAAATGGATTGAAGTTTGCTATTCGCAAGTAGGCTAAAACACGGGTTTCGACGAATTATTCCAACTCAAGCAACCCAACCTTCACCCACAGGCATTTAGGCAGTTATATCACATAAGCACATAGCCTCATGGTAAGCATGCTATCATGGCAGTCACTCACACACATGCAAGGATGCTAAAGTATAAACACTTACCGAGTAATCTGAGCCAAAGAAAGAAGCTGATTAGAAATCGTGCATGAATCCTAACTATGCTAAGAATGCCTAATGCAACACATGCAAAAATGCAACTACAATAGGCTCGACTATTCTAAGATGGCATATGAGATGTAACAATCGATACATGTATTCAACTTGGAATTGAAATACAATGCAGTTAGCATGATACGCTAGCCCGATGCATGCAATACAGATGAATGAATACAAGTATGCGAACATATAGATGCTAATTGAAACATGCCCTAAAACTAACCATCATAAGCTGGTAAATAAAAGGGAGAAAGACGTGGGGTTGAAAGACATGCATCACACACATGCACACTTATTGCAACATTGCCGTTCTCGGAGGGTCCGAATGAATAGTACAGAATAAACTAGCTAATCTAAGCTAATTAAACTAATTATTACACAACATTAATTAATTAACGAATTAACGAATTAACTAAGTAAGTAAGGAAATTAGCATGCAAATTAAACAAAATGGACTGCCTCAGCTCTGTTCTGAATGATAGGGATGCATGCATGCTCAAGTCGCCTTGTCGGGAAATCCATCACGATGCCCCGATTTGCCTCTGTTTGCAACTGGTCCCAGAACACTGTACAAAGCTCCAGAAGGCTGCTGACCAGTTTTTGCTACTGGTTTTCGGTTTACTGCAACAGAGAGCGAGAAAGGGGCATGGCAAAGTATTTTCAACATATGTGTGCATGACCACTCTCCCCATCATTGTACAAGCCCCAGGGAGTGTAGTCCTCGATCCTCGTGCCACCAATCACGCATCTCGATGCATGATGACCGAGGAGTCGGATTGCACAACTCGATGTAAAATGAATGCACATATAAACACAACAAGGCCTAAACTCTATCATGGGTAATCCGAAGTATTGGCGATCGAGAATCGAGGCACGTTTCATCACTTGGAGTATGAAACGTCCCTCGTTTCCCATATTTGGACTAAACCCTATTCCAAACACAATGCAATATACATGGCATACACAATACGACTAGCATGCAACCCTAAACACAATGCAACGTAATCATGGTAGCATGCGAGGGATGATATGCAAACATGCAACTAGCATACACAATGCTATGAACTAAAAATGGCATACTCAATGCACATGATGGCATACGTAATGCACATACGAAGATGGACATGCACGAAGACATGAACAAGGCATACACAATGCGACGATCAAGCATGCGACAACATGGATATGATATACATAATGCAAGATGGACTTAAACTAAAATGAATGGGCCTCAGCCACACTCAAATCAGTGGCCATACATGATGAAAATGAAGCAACAACACACATGCAAACATGTACAAATGCAAGGGACCAAACCTAAGGCACAAAGTGCAACTCCACCAAAGCATGGTAAGCATGAAATATGGCATACAATCATATATTTTCCAGCTCTGAAATGACATGCAAGATGGTCCTGAATCATGCAAACTCCTCACACAATGCATGCTAGATGGCCCAAATACTGAAACTAGTGAAGCGGATTACACTATAGGCATGCAAAGCCATACTAAAATGGCCAAACCAGCCCCAAATAGTCCCTATGTAGGCCAAAATAATAGCAAATATGGACTAAAATGATGGCTCGCAAAGCATGGAAATGAAGCTCATGCAATGGTCCAAAAATGAGGTATTCATGCATAACTCTCAAACACATTCAAAGAGTGGAAAACATTGGAATATGACATACATATAAGCTCTGGAATATGATTCACAATGATGCCAAAACATGGAAACACCTCAAAATACGCATGCAATAGGCTTCAAAACTCAAAGCTAGGCAAGGGTATTGAACTACAACCATGCATAGAAAACATCATTCGACCATGAGGCCCAAAAACAGAGCTAAGGCAGTCCAAAACATGCACAAAATCAGTTTAAGGCATGGCCAAAAAGTGCTAGAATCAAAGGCCAAAATAGCATGCAATGTAAGCTAGTAAAGAGGATTTGCACTACAAGCATGTGAGGCAACCAAGAGGCCACTAAACCAGAAAAATTCAGAGGTATGCCATGCCAAATAAAGCCCAAAAACCCACTGAAACATGTTTAATGCATGCAAGAATGAGATACTCCTTTGATATGCTATGAAGAGGGTTATTCTACACATGCAAGATGGACATCCAATATGGCAAAAAAAAGCTCTGGACAGGGCCTATGCAGGTCCTAAAACTTATCAAAAATGGCCTGAAACATGGCTTGGAAGCATGCAAATAAGGGCTCCTTTGTAAGGCCAAAAATGTTAGAAAACAAAACAAGGAGAGAGAGGGTCACCCCTCTATGATTTTGGCACTCAAAACAGTATGCTAGCCACTGAAAATCCACTGGATTTTAGTGGATAAAAGGCCAAACAAAGGCCAACACAAATGCTCTAAGGCATGGCTCAAAACAAGGTAAAATGAAGCATGCAAGGGGGTAGATGACCCCCAACAGAAAAATGATCTTAAAAAAACATGTTAAGGGCCTCAAAATAAGACTTTTTTCAGTTTACACCAAAGCTCAAATATGCTTGTAAGTATAGCTAAAAGATGAAGCAAAATAAAGCCTTAAAAGGGAGAAAGTGTGTTACCCTTGTAGCACAAAAGGACCAGCAACCTCTGGACCACAAAGACAGCCTCTCAACCTCTGAAAATGGCCTCCAAGATGCTTAGAGTGATGGTGGAGGGGTTAGGTTGGGAGATGGTATGCAAAGGTGCAAGAACCATGCACTTTTTGAGCTTGGATGTAGAGATATAGAGGGAGAAATCTTGTATGCCTTAGACAAAAAAATTTTTAAACCCTCTACAAGGAAGGGGAGACCTTCCTTTATAGACAAGAGGGACTAAAGCTTCTCTTAGAAGCTTAAAACCAAGGGCAAACATCCTTCATACACGCGTATGGAGGATGCAGTCTGTGCCTCCCAGCTGGCACAGCTGGAATCAACTCACTGAGACAGAACTAATGAGAGCTGGCCGACCAGCTCAAGTGGTCAACCGACCACTTGCCCTGGTCGGCCGACTAGGGTCAAAAGGTTCAAGTGGTCGGCAGCCTCCCAGGGTGGTCTCCACATGAAATGCAAGCAAGTGGTATGGTGGGAGATTAGTAAATGTGGCCCAAAAACCAAGGAGACCAGCTTCCTGTCAAGAAAATTGGCCGGCGAAGAGAAAGGTGGTCTCCAAGGAGAAAAGGTGGTCTCCCACCCTTGTACCACCTTTGAAGTAATGAAAATGGGGTCGAAGCCAAAAATGAACCAAGATGGATGCAAAACGAGGGTTCGGGGGCCAAAACGCGCAGTCGGGTGCCCCGAAAACTGACTGTTAAGCATCGAAAGTGGCGTGCGACCACGAAGGTGGTCTCCCGGGCCACAGTGTCCCTCTAGAGAGAGGAAACAAGGTGTGTGCCAAGAACCGGAGCAAACGGAGAAAGTTAAGCAGCCCGAACCGAGGCGCACGGCCGACGGCTCCGAAAATCGAAAACTGGTCTCCAAACGGGAACAGTGGTCTACGACCACAAAAAGTAGCCTACAGGCATTAAGAGATGGTCTACGAGACCTCTCCCTCCCCTTGGGAAGAGAAAACGAAACCCGGCTTGCAAACCGAGGCAAAGCACAAAAGAGTCTCGAAGTCCGGAGGCAAGGCTCTCAGCCGAGACTCTGTAACCTCAGAACGAGCACAACATGCGCAATCATCGAGCTCTCAATCGATGATGTCTGAGTCTTAAGGTCGGTCAAAAATGGGGTGTCTATACCCACAAAAACTCCCTCGTGAGGAAGCTCGCCCTTGTTTCCGCAACATTCTCCTTTGCTTGGGTCTCCGCCCTCAAAATGTTCATGGACTCCCTCAACGCCCTTGCCATTTCCCAGGCTAGGGCCCCCATTGCGGCTTGACCATCTTTCCCCGGTACTTCCGCTTGCCCCTCTTGCTCGGCCATGGTAGCTTGGCCTTACCCCTCCTCTTGTACCGGAACCTCTTGGGCCTGCATCTCATGCACACTCCGGAGACCCCTACCACACCTTTTACCTCTACCGCCACGAATTCGAACCCATCCTGACATCCTAATTAAGGAACAAGATAATTAATTTAGCACATAATTCCAAATGTGCGCGCAACTTGCTTCACACGCCAAACTATAACAATTATATTTATTCTAACACACAAATAATTTAATTCAGCCCAGATAAGCACATAGTCACGTAAACACATACGAATTATCCTTTAGTGATGAGATTCGTCCCATGAGAAATCAAGAATTCTTAGTAGAATGAGTATTGATCAAGTACCCTTTTAATAAGACCTCCAAGAATCTAATAGGCGCAAATAACATCTCAAAAGTCTAATCCCATACCCACATAGTCACGTAAACATGCTATCACATAATCACAGATAAACAAACACTTCCTAATCATGCGAAATGAACCCATTGTGGTATAACAACCACTTCCCACAAGCCCCAAGTGTTCAAACCCGGTAGCTCTAATACCAAGTTGAAACACCCCGAAAATAATTCAACGTGAACTATCCACATTAATGAACATTCTGTAAACAATAACAATAGTCCTTCCATCTTCATATATTTAATAAATGAGTTTAATACAGAAGTTCCACATGCGGTATACATTCAACGAAACCAAGGAATACATGAATCTATAGCATGTAGAGCATCTAGTTTCAAAATAATAAAATGCCCTCAAGGGCTTACATCTTCCAAGGCAATAGCCCGGTTACACAAAATGGTCTCACGGACCCATACCAAATTAGCCCTAGGCTTTACAAAAATTGTAACAAAAGAAAGAGTGATCTACTCTTCACCAAAACATATCCACACCCTTAGCTTGGTGGGATCACAATATCTTTACCTGCACCAAATCCCATAGGGGGTGAGCATAAAGCCTAGTAGAGAATTCTTACAAAGTATATACAGTTATGCAATTTCCAATAAAAATGCAAATGTCGGTGTCATGCCATGCACTTTTTGAAGCAATTCCATTTTATACTCATTTGAAGATTGCCATCTTTCAATAAATTAGCAATCTCAACTTATTTTGAAACTTCTAATTTTTAATCAATAGGGGCGGTAAATACGACACTGGTAATCCCTAGGCTGGTGTCTGCAAGTAGACTCTACGAGTACTACCAAACTGTCATTTTTACCGGTATTAACCGGAAGGCTCGACACCTATCCGCGCGGTTTTATGGTCTTTCATCATAGACACTCAGGCCAACTTATCAAGATCAACTACACCCCCTATCCGGACTTACCACGTATTTACCCCATACCACGTTTCCATAGTTCTCATTACAATATATTCTTTCTCAAGGTAAACATTTTTCCAAATTCATTTCATGATATGCAATAATGATAATAAATCAAATGAGGACATGATGCAATGCATGATATTTCATAATGTTTCTCCGTTTATAACATCTCTACAACAATAGCAATTTACTACTTTCATCATTTCTTCTCCTCAACACTATTTCACAAATAACCGAACCATCAATCCAAAGTAACTATGAACTTTTCATCATACCCAAATCTCAACAAGCTAGCCCCTCAAGGCAATATGATGTTTTCAACATAATTCCAAGATCTTACAATTTTCATATTTATGATACATAGTCATTCACCAATTTCCAATAACACATGTTCGAATATTTTTAACAATTATGCTACATTAACATCTCATTCATCTTCATGGCACAAAATAATAAAGGGTTTCACAAGTATTTTTGAATTTTCTCAAAATGCCCAATTTCTAGGGTTTTTCCTCAAGACAATCACTTCCTATTTCTTGGTGAAAAACCCTCATCAAAACACATTTCTTAGATCAACAAGATGGAACCCTCAAAGATTGACCAAGATTTTGAAAGTTTAAAGAAAAACCCTCTTTTGAAGAAAATCTCTACATTTTGAAATCACAAAGTTGAAATCATCAAAACTAGAAGAAAACTCTCAAATCATCATCAAAATGACAAAACTAGTATATATAACTCAAGAATCTCCCTACCTCAAAGATTGATGGAGAAAAAGTGGAACCCTAGCTTCAAGATGGAGTGTTCTTCAATTTCTCCTACACCAAGAGAAATTCGTGCTTGATCTTCAAGATTTTGGAGAGATGATGATGCCCAAGAATCACAAGAAACCAAGGGTTTGGAGTGCTAGGTGAGGGTTTTTAGAGAGAAGGAGGAGAAAATACGAGGTTTAGAGTGAGAAGGAGAGGCCCCAAATGGCTTACAAATTCGGCAAAAAGGGTAAAAAAAAACAGAGTTTTCGGATGCCCAGGGTGTCGCACGTGCGGCACCCAACCCCGCACGTGCGAAGTGCCTTCCCGCACGTGCGGAGCACCCTTCCCGCACGTGCGGCCCTCACCCCCGCACGTGCGGGGGTCCTCCCGCACCTCAGCCTGCACCTGTAATTTAAGCAGTGTGCAACCAATCCAAGCTCCCCTCTTCCCGCACGTGCGGCTTGGCCTCCCATATGTGCAGCCCAACCCCGCACGTGCCCCCTTGGCCCAGCAGCCCAGAAAAATCTCGTTCCTCTTCCGGGCACTCCGGACCAGACCCCGCACCTCCCGAAACGAGTGATAGTCAACAACGAGCACAACTAGAATAAGGACATTTATTTTTAGAATTATTTCCGAATGTTTCAATTTCGAACGAGAACAAAAGAGAAAGAAGTCAAGAAGAAAGAAAAAGAAGGAGAGAAAGAGACCCGGCCATCACATAAGCACCGCTCATTGAACAAAATTTTTAAGCCTGCTTCCGCATCTGATCCCATATTATTAATTTTTAATTGATTTCTGTTTGAGGCTGTAGGTAATCTCATGATTACTGGCCGGTTATGACTTTAATCTATAAGGACGGGTTCGGGTCATGACATCTGACAATGAAACAAGTTGATTATTGCGAATATTTTAATACATATATTTCAATACCTGTTGCTTAAAACCATGAGATAGACTAGGGGCGTAGCTATCTTGATGGCAGTGATGTTAGTTGACACCACTGAACTTCAAAATTTTGTTAAAGAGTATATGTAAATTCCATATAAAAGTTTTGAGTATTAACAAATTGAACCCAATAGATCTAGAAATAAAATACTAAGTTTTGAAAGTTTACAAATTGACCCCAGTGGAGTTAAAAACAAAAATCAAACCTTATGCTGCATTTTTAATCTTCTATAAATAAATTCATAATTTGTTCATGTTAGAGACTTATTCCATAGCATTTTTTTTAAACCACTCAAGTTGAGTTCATATAATCTAGCAACTACTCCATTTATGGCCAATTAGTGTCATAATGCAATCTATTTTGTTCATCTTTGTAACCCTTATTTGTTGATTTGTTTACCTATTTATTTGAGATTTGTCCCACATCACTTCTCTAAACTACCCAAGTTTGATTCATCCACATCTTCTCTAAATCACCCAAGTTCAAATTATATAATTTAAAGGCTACTCTACACATAATCAATTGATTTTATGTTGGATGTCTCAAATAATTCTAACAGTTAGTTATGTTGCGTTTATCCTCGAATAATTCTAACAATTTGTTCTCCCTTGAGTCTCAACGATATAGTTCTCTATTGACCATTGTAGTGTTTATTCTTATAAAATGTTTTTTTTTTTTGAAATATTAATATATTTTTTTTAATTTAGTAATTTGAATTGTTTTTTTCAATGTAATAAAAAATATATATGTGTTTACAAGTATCATGTGAATGCTAATATTATTAATAGGTTTTGTAGAACTAAAAATACAAAATAATAACATTAATGATGACTTGTTAAATGACACCACTGATTGAAATTACTGGCTACACCACTGAGGAGGACTCTCATTTGGCCATTTTCATTTCTTCATGGTTCTCATTGGTTTTCTATTCTTCCTAATCCAATTCATTGTTAGGAGTTGAACTTGTTATGGGTATCTCGAGTTTAATCTGACAATCTTAAAAATTCAACAAAATTATCGTTTTGCTAATAAACGTCCAAATCTCTGCATAAAGTTCCTACTAATCACCATTCCATCACAAAGTGTACTTTGCTTGGACAATACTCCCAACTTTGTATTTTTTTGAATTCTTTTCTTGCAAAACTTAATATCTCCTTTATTCTCCTCCTTTTTATAAACAGAATTGCTTGACAACCTTTACTTTCCTCTTAAGACTCCTATAATTAGCAATTCATTCTTTTCCTATCCATATGAAACTCAACAAAGTTTCAGAGTTCCATTTCCAAAAATGGCAATCTCACCAACCAATAGCTTCACAGCCCTTCCTCCCATCATTAGCGGAGCTTTCAAGTTTGCATCAGATTGCAATTTATCAGAGTCATCCACACTCCTCTGCAATTTTTTTAGACAGGAAGGTGTGCAATCGATAGATGCACGAGACAACACTCTCCTCCATTTTCTCACCATGTACGGCAATTTATCCGCCTTCCAGATGCTTCTTGGGGATGGTATACTAACGAATGAAGAGCTCACAATAGGTAAATGTTGAATCATTATTAACTCACCTAAAAATTTAAGTTTAATTATTTTCAACAAGTTTTCTCACACGTGGCAAAACTCTCTTTTATTAGTGATTCAAATATGGACAAAAATCTCGCCACCCGTATTACTTTAACAATCTATTCTGCTTATTTTCTTTTAAATTTTAGTATGTAGATCATCTATTAAAAAATATAAAATAAAAAACAAAAATCAAATTAATCTATTAACCGTAACTATATAATTGTGTTGTCTTTATAAAGACGACAAAAATGATATACTATTATCATTAGATCAATTTTGAATTTTTTTAATAGAAATTCTACACCATAAGCAAAATTGATCATCGAATTAGTGTACTTTTAATTAGAAACGACAAACTAAAAATACCTCTCCCCTAACTTTTAAATAATCATTTTTTCTTTCAATTCTTCAACTCATTTAAACTAATTTTTTAATTTAAAAAAAAAAAAGGAACTCCATAAACTGTACCAAATAATTTTATTGAGTTCTGCACAGACTAAACTCAACAGCCCAATCTAAAGGGAAACGCTAAGTTATTTAATGGTTGAGTAGATAATGAGGTTTAAATTTCTAATTATAAAATTTATTATTTGTTCTAATATCATATTAACTAGTAACTCATCGAAAAATCTTAACTACTTGAGCGAAGGATAACTTTATTATTTATTTTCACTTCACTAGGAAATAAAAATGACGACACGACATTGCATGAGGCTGCAAGGTTCGGTCAAAAAGAAATTGTGGAGGTGCTGTTGGAGTATGAGAGAGATTTGGTTATGGTGAGCAATAGTTCATGAGAGACTCCTCTATTCATTGCGGCTTTGTGCGAAAATAAGGATGTTTTTGATCTTCTCATCAAAGATGGAAGAATTCACAGTGATCATAGTGTGATGGCGAGAACTGATGTTTCCACTGTTCTTCATGCTGCTATCATGGGAGACTATTTTAGTGAGCTCACTTTTCTTTCTTTTCAATGAATTCAAAATATTTTTCAATTGGAGCTTTCCTCATTACTTTTATCGAATAATACCACTTATCCTAGTGAGTTTTACGAACTTACTAGACCAGAAGTTTCTCAAACTCAAACATTTACTTTTCTACTTAGAGATTGTTGGAATTATCATTTCTATCTAGTACCACGAGTGAATCAAAAGTTGAATTTACATGGGATTTATAAGTCCATCAGCCCACATAGTTGTTCATGTATGAGTAGAAGATTTGGCCACTCAAAACTAGTACTCATTAATTTATTCAAAAAAATGTCGGATTGTGATTCTACTTAGTATGAGACCACTTACACTTATAATGAATTTGTATTTTTTTGTGCAGAAATTCTGAATACCTAGCAATTCTCTTATTTTTTGAATTTTACGTGAAGCACTAACAAAACTAAAATGATCAAATATGCACATGATTTAAAATTTTAAAATATGCATTTTTTTTTCATTTTCTTCATTAATCTTTTTTTGGTAAAATGCTAAAAATACCCCTCATATTACTGATTTTGAACAGTGCTACTAATATTAGGGATTAAAATGTAACAAAATGCATATTTGAGAGACTATTTGTATAATTAACCCTTTATTCATCTAAAGGAAAACTACTAATTAGATAACTAAATAATTGAATTTAATATATATATATTGTGTGAACTAGGTCTTGCTATGAGCAAATTGGAAACATTCCCTAAACTTGCTCACAAGTATGATGGCAAAGGAAGGACTCCCTTGGATCTGCTAGCCACAAAACCCTTGTCCTTTAATAGTGGCTCACCTTATTCCTTGGTCAATTTGGGCAGGAGGCCTTTCATTCCCCTCCAGCTTATTGCAATATTTGTATATTTTTGTAAGTCCTACGATTACTATATATTAATAGTCTTTTCCATAAATAAAGAAATCGCAATACATATTAAATGAGATAGATTGTTTATCTATCAACTATCCAACAAAAACGAATCTTTATCTCCTACGTGTAAAATTTTTCACTCCATGATTTGATTTGAAAAATACTTGGAGACTAAGAAGTATGGACACTTCTAAGAAGATAGCATGTCATGGCTGACACCAATATGACACTCGTCGGACACTTTCCAACACTTAGACACATCAAACATATTCCAAGTTTAAATAAAATAACTTAAAATTATATGATAAAATAAAAACAATGTAAATTTATACTTATCCTCCTCCTTTAGACTTTAAAATTATTATTTTGATTTAAACATTCACATACATATATATATATGATATGATATGTAATAATTAATTATTTCTATAACATACTATAAATGTATAAAATTATATATTTTACGTGTGTTTTCCACAAGCCTTGTCTTATGTTTTCTTAAAATTATGTATCGATATGTCCATGTCGTGTTGTGTCCATATCCGTATCATGTCGTGTCACGTATCCATGCTTTTCTAGTTCAGAGAGTACTCTATCAAAAAAATTTTAGATATTGTCTTTGTTTGTTATTAAGTAGGTATTCCATCGATGGTTTATGGGTGGAAACATGCTGGTGATGAGGAAAATCAACATCAAAATGGACATAATATCTCCAAGTGAGGGCATTTGGCAACAAAATTAATCTCAGGTTCGATTTATTTTTATTTTTTTTTTACTACGAAAATTTTTTTAAAAAATAAAAATTTCACTCTGTGCCCAGTTGAATATGACATTTATCATGTTGATCCACATAAACAAGAAGTAAAAAAAAAAAGTGAAATTCATTGGCGATGTATATAGTAATCAATAAATGTGGCTTTACAAGTCATATATATATGATTACGTATATGTTGCATTTTCAAGAGGAGTTTGCTTTTTTAATCCCTAGTTTATTTTTCTATTTTCACCTTTGTTCTTCTTTCAACTAATTAGCTATTTCTTACCGCAGGATTCAGAAGGATTCTCAGAGGTTGGTTGCTCTTACTCTTCAATTATGATAAAATTATTATATGCTCTATATTCTTACCCCCATTTTATGTGGCTCCTGGATTTATTATGACATTTACCCAAAAGCACCACATTTCTTATTTGAGTTAGAAAGTCTATTAGTATTTTAATAATAATTGATCTCTTATAAACTTGTTACTTTGATTATAGATAGGGTCTTGTTCTCTCCTTATTATTCATTCTCTTCTTTCTCCAAGTTTTTCCTTGGCTTAGAGAAATTGATAATGCAAAGCAAAAATATGAATTTGCACTCGCACTGGCAAAAAAGCTAGTAAATGAAGAGAGTGATTGGAATCATTATTCACATACAAACCCAATTGTTCACGCAACGGAGAATGGCATAATTGAGTTGGTTAAGGAGATTTTGATAAATTTCCCTTATGCCGCATATAGCCTTGACAAGAATGGAAAGAACATCCTGCACATAGTCGTTGAGCAAAAACACAAAATTCTATATGACTACTTGAAGAAAAATGTTGATCACGAGGATGGGATGTTGTCGAATGTTAATAATAATGGGAACACTATATTGCATCTAGCGGCCAACTTGGGAACCAGTCCTAAAATTGTTCCTGGACACTTGAACCAGATGACGTGGGATGTATGTTGGTTTAAGGTACGATTAAATGTATTTAGTTTAGGAAAATAATATTTGTTACCAGATAAATTTCATCGTTTATTATTATTATTAGGCAAACTCTCTATTATAATTTTTTGTTTCTAAAAGGCATCAAGCTCTTAAGAGTATTGCATGCACATGCAGTCCCTAATTCAACACGAACTATATAACTTTTCAATAATGCACACCCTATAATACCCTAGCAAATCGACACCAATAATAAGAAACCAAATCCTTTTTAGCTTTTTGTTTTTTCTCTCTGTCCGAAAGCCCCTCTACTATATAGGATTAGAGTCAAAGAGAGATAAATCGTATGGTGGAGAAAAAATTTAGGAGGGGACAGAAGAAAGTGAGATAAGTGGCTCCTCAGCCCAATAATAAGAATGAGAAAATCTTAGTTGTTGTATGAGAACACTTCTTAGTAACTCATTGTTCAACAATTCAACTATTGAAAAGGTTAGGGTCATCATAATTAGACATGTTACTAGAGAGCAGCCAACCCCTTGTAGTATAATGGAAAAATTGCATCCTTAGGCCCTGACCAAAACTCCACACTAATATATATTCGGTTTACAACCATTGTACCCTAGCAAATCAATACCAATAACAAAGAGCCATATCCTACGTTCCACTGTCCTTTGTAACTTTGTCCCCAAAGCCCCTCATTGATCATGATTAAAGTTAAAGAGATATATTGTATGGTAGAGAAAATGTTTGGGACAAAGGAATAAAAGAGAGTATGATAAATGATCCTCCGTCCCATACTAAGAACAAGAAAGTACTAGTTGTAGTATGGGAACAACGTCTTTCCAATAACTTGATGTTCAATTGTAAGAGAAGTTGGGGCCCATCACAATTGCACATGTTACTGGAGAGAAACTAGCCCCGAGTAATATAATGAAGAAGTTGCATCCTTAAGTTGTAAAACTTTAAGCTAACATATATTCGACTTGTTCTTTATTCTTTTTTTCCACAGCACATGTGGGATGACTCTCCTCCACACTTTTTGTACCATGAAAACTCTAATGGAATGTCAGCAAAAGAACTATTTGAAGGAAACCACATAGACCAACGAGACAAGGTTGAGAAAGCTTTCAAAGATATGAACAACGGACTCATGCTTGTTGCCGCTCTTACTGGCACACTCAATTATGCGACACTCATCACCCTTCCTGGAGGTTATGATCAAGAACACACAAGTAAAACCTATGGCGAGCCCTGTTCTTCTTATCCATAAGGATTCACATGATGACACTATGAAGTTCTTGTGGAACATAGGTATTGGTCTATTTTCTTCCCTATTCACCTTGGTTGCCATGCTTTCACTTTAGTTGTCACGGTTTCATAGCAACGAGTTCTATATAGCATTGCCATTAAGATATATTGTTGCTATAACTACCCTAGCTTGCTCCACAATCTTCACTGTCACAGGATGTTTGAAAGCCTATTTTCTTGATCGCATAGATTTTAATGTAGATACTTATGTGTGGTCTTTTAGTGTTATGATAGCCCTAAGTTATGTAGACGCATTATACCTGACCTTTTATTACATGTTCTTTGTGATTGGTTCACTCTCCTATAAAAGTCAAGAAAAGTATAATCTGTCTTCTTAATTTGTATATATATGCAAGAATATCTAAATCTGGCTATCTTAAATTTGTGACACAATGACTTGTTAGCTGCTCCAGCCCACATGAAGGAGTAGTTAAAGGTTGGCTGGTTTGCTCCAAGTCAAGAAGTAGGAGGGGAGATGGCAGGTGGCAGCCAACCCAATAACTCCCCTTCCTTGACTTTGTTTCTTTCTCTTTTCTTTATAAATTGAGGTGAGGAAGAAGGGAATAAACATAGAAAAACACAGAGTGTGTGTTTGAGTGAGAGTGTCATAGAGAGAGAGAGAGTGTATGAGGTGTGAGTACTGTAACTCTCTCCGAGAAAATTCTATAGTGGATATCTCTCTCGTAAACGTAGACAATTGCCGAACCACGTAAATATATTGTGTCTTTTCTGTGTGTGATTGATTTATGGGTGTGCCTTAATCCTAACAAGTGGTATCAGAGCTGCGTTGGTCGATTTTTAGAAAAACATAGTGTTTTTTTTCAGAATTGCCCATAAATTGAGTTGCTCGAAATTCACTTTTGAGCATAATGGAAGGAAGCTCTTGATGAAAAGAGTCCAAAACTGCCAAGCCAAGCACTAGAAAAGCTTCCACGCTCTCTCACGCACCACCTAAAGAAGGCGTGTGAGTCTCAGTCTCAAATACGCGCCACACGCACTGTTGACGGTACCGGCGCGTCATACCAATCTTAGGCACACGCTCGACGTACGACAGAAGGAAGAAGGAAAGTGGTGTACGCGTGTTCGTGACGTCACCGCCACGCCACGCGCCATTTGCCAGTCACGTCAGCGCCACGTCACTGCCACGTCATCACCACGTCACTGCTATATGTCAGCCACGTCATCACCACGTGTCATCCACGTCAGCTCCACGTGTCAGCCACGTCGTCATGCCGGCTGACCAGTTAACCCGTCGGTTTGACATGACCCGACCCAGAGGTAGAGGGTTATCTGGTGTTACGTGGCTACAGTACATCCGCTGATCTGAACCGTCGAACATATTTTGGCTAGATCTGAGCCATTGAAAGTCCGATTTTGGAGAGCCAATTGTGGTTTCCAACTATTTGAAGTATTCCAGAGAGATCCATATGGTCAGATTTTTGAATCAGAGTTTCTGTAAAAAGTAAGAAGACAGTGGAGGAATTCACTTCAACTTCAGGATCCATGATCAAATTGATTCCTTCCAATTATGCAATCTAGAAGCCGCGAATGAAAGACATCCTATATTATAAAGACCTGTTTGACCCTCTTGCCCTAAAAAGGGTTAAACCGGAAGAAGTGAAGGATGAAGACTGGACAAAGATGAACCGGAAGACTGCCGGTTATATCAGACAATGGATAGACCACAATGTGTTCTACCATGTCACCCAAGAGACATATGCATATGTCCTTTGGACAATGTTAGAAGGAATGTACTAGTCAAAAACCGCCAAAATAAAGCCTTAGTGATGAGAAGGCTTGTAAATCTAAAGTTGAGGAATAGTGTGTCAGTCGCCGAGCACACCAGTGAATTCAAGAATCTGGTGAACCAACTTACAACTTTGAAGATGCCCTTGGATGATGAATTGCAAGCCGTTCTACTGATCAATTCTTTACCGGACATCTGGGAGACGTTGGTGGTTTCTCTCAGCAACTCTAAGCTAACCATGAGCATGGTCACAGACATCATGTACAATGAAGAGACATGGAGGAAAGGCATGGGAGGTAATCAGTCCCATGCTCTTATCACATAAGATAAAAGTAAAGACAGAGGTAGAGGAAGAGGCAAAGGAAGAAGTAAGAGTAGAGGTAGATGGAACAACAAGAGTAAATCCAGAGACAGTAAAAGTCAAGGTAACTCTAGCTTTACTTGCTTTCATTGTGGCCAGGTGGGTCACATAAAGAGGAACTGTCCAAGCCAGAAAGATAAAGGTCAAAGCAGCAAATCAAAGGGAGATGAAAACACGACAGCCACAACAATTGATGAAATAGTTCTTGCAGTTGGTGAAGAGGAAAATTGTCTTCACGTGGCTGACCACAGCTATACAAAGTAGGTGATAGACACAGCTACATCCTATCATGCCACTTTCCACAGAGAACTCTTCAGCTTGTACAACGTTGGAGATTTTGGCACTGTTCGAATGGAAAATTCTAGCTATTCCAAGATTGTGGGGATTGGAGACATTAGTATTCAGACTAATGTCGAACACAAGTTGGTTCTCAAAGATGTAAGGCATGTTCCAGATTTGCGCCTCAATCTTATCTCCGGAAACGCCCTAGACCGACAGGGCTATACAAGTACATTCAGAAATGGCCGTTGGATGTTGACAAGAGGAGCTTTGACAATCGCCAGAAGAGAGTTATCTTCAACACTGTACAAGACTCAAACGAAGATCTGTCTGGGAAGTCTTAATGCAGCAGAAGACAAAGAGTCACCAAACTTATGACACAGAAGGCTAGCTCACATGAGTGAGAAGGGATTGCATCTGTTGGCAAAGCAATCCAAGATACCCTTATCCAAAGGGAGTGCCTTGAAGCCATGTGATCATTGCCTTTATGGCAAGCAGCGTCGAGTATCATTCAGTTCAACGAGTAAGAGGAAAACAGAAGTGCTCAGTATGGTATACTCAGATGTTTGTGACCCAATCGAAGTGGATTCACTTGGCAAGTATTTTCTGACCTTTATTGATGATGCATCAAAGAAGTTGTGGGTGTATTTCCTGAAAACGAAGGATGAGGTATTCTAGCACTTTCAGGACTTCCATGCAATGGCGGAAAAAGAGACCGGGAAGAAATTGAAGTGTCTTCGCACAGATAATGATGGCAAGTACACTTCTAATGCTTTTGAAGTATATTGTGCTAGCAGAGATATCCGGCATAAAACAACAATTCTCGGTACCCGACAACACAATGGTGTGGCAGAAATGATGAACCGCACTATTATTGAAAGAGTCAGATGTATGCTCCAAATGACAAAGTTGCCAAAGTCATTCTGGGTTGAAGCAGCCCGTACAGCCTGTTATCTCATCAACAGGTCGCCTTCAGTCCTATTGAATTTTGTGATACCTGAGAAAGTCTGGTCTAGAAGAAAGGTATCATATTCTCACTTGAGAGTCTTCGAATGTAAGGCGTTCGCATACATCTCCAAGAAAAACAGACAGAAGCTTGATGACAAGTCCACTCCATGTATATTTGTAGGCTATTCAGATGCAGCATTTTGGTACATGTTATGGGACCCAGTGAACAAGAAAATGTTCAGGAGCAGAGATGTTGTTTTCCAGGAAGACCAGACAATAGCAGATTTTGAGAAGTTTGCAAAGTCTAGAGATGTCATCACTCCAGACTTGTTCCCATCTCCTGAGCCATCACAAAATGCCAGATGCGATGATGTGCAACAAGAAGTGCCAGAGTTGCAGGATCCTATGCCAGAAATTGAGGATCACAAGGAAAGAGATGAAGACCCGGATGGAGAGGATGTTGAGCAGAGGGAGCAACCCCTTCGACCAGAGGCAACTGGGCCTTAGTTGCGGAGATCTGAAAGAGCTGCCATGCCATCAACCATATATCCCACTTCTCAATATATTTTGATTACTGATGTGGGGGAGCCCGAGAGTTTTTCAGAAGCAAAGAGTCATGCAGAAAAAGATTGTTGGATGCAAACCATGAAGGAGGAGATGAGTTCTTTGTAAAAGAACCACACTTATGAGCTTGTTCCACTTCCAAGAGGCAGGAGAGTCTTGAAGAATAAATGGGTATATAAGTTGAAGAAAGATGGCAACAGTAAACTACTGCAGCATAAAGCTCGCTTGGTGGTCAAAGGTTTTGGGCAAAAGAAAGGAATTGACTTTGATGAGATCTTCTCCCCAGTTGTAAAGATGACTTCCATTCGAGTAGTTTTGTGATTAGCATCTCACTTGAATCTAGAGGTAGAATAGATGGATGTCAAAACTGCCTTTCTCCATAGTGATTTGGAGGAAGAGATCTATATGGAGCAACCAGAAGGATTTGAAGTTAAAGGGAAACAGAATTTAGTCTACAAACTGAAGAAAAGTCTCTATGGCCTGAAGTAGGCTCTGAGATAATGGTACAAGAAGTTTGATTCATTCATGGTGGATCACGAGTACACAAGAACAGTAACAGACCAGTGTGTATATTTCCGAAGGTTTTTGGATAGAAACTTCATCATCCTACTGTTGTATGTCGATGATATGTTGATCATCGGACAGGATACTACTATGATCAACAAATTGAAAAAGGACTTGTCACAGTATTTTGACATGAAGAATTTAGGTCCAGCATAACAGATTTTGGGCATGAAGATTGTTCGTGACAAGAAGACCAAGAAGATATGGCTATCACATGAGAAATATGTTGAACGGGTGATTGAAAGCTTCAACATGAAAGATGCCAAGCCAGCCAGCTCACCACTGGCCAACCATTTCAAGGTGACAAAACGTTCATGTCCCACGACCAGCTCTGAAAGGAAAGAAATGGAGGCAATCCCTTGTTTTTCTGCATTAGGGAGTTTGATGTATGCAATGGTGTGTACCCGGCCAGATATAGCTTACGTAGTTGGCGTTATGAGCAAATTCCTCGCCAATCCAGGAAAGGAGCATTGGGAGGCAGTCAAATGGATTCTTTGGTACTCAAAGGGAACTTCAAAGATGTGTCTATGTTTCGGGGGAGCTGAACCAATTTTGGAGAGTTTTATAGATGCCAATATGGCGGGTGATCTTGATGGTAGAAAGTCTACATCAGGATTTTTATTCACCTTTGCAGGGGGAGCTGTTTCATGGCATTCCAAACTGCAAAAGTGTGTTACTTTATCTACAACAGAGGCAGAGTACATTGCAGCCGCAGATGCTGGAAAAAAAATGTTGTGGTTAAAGCGATTTCTCCAAGAATTGGGGCTACAGCAAGAAGAGTACAAGGTACATTGTGATAGTCATAGTGCAATTGGTTTGAGCAAGAATTCCATGTAACCACTCACGTACAAAGCACATTGATGTCCAGTATCATTGGATACGAGAAGTGATGGAAAAACAACTGATGAAGCTGTTGAAGATTTACACAGAGAAGAATCCTTCTAACATGATGACCAAGGTTGTCACCAGAAGCAAACTGGAAGTTTGTAAGAATCTGACCGGGATGGACTTCAAGTACAAAAGTCAATTATCCATATGGGCGTGGATGATGAGAATTATTAGCTGTTCTAGTCCACATGAAGGAGTAGTTAGAGGTTGGCTGGTTTGCTCCAAGTCAAGAAGTAGGAGGGGAGATGGCAGGTGGCAGCCAACCTAATAACTCCTCTTCCTTGACTTTGTTTCCTTCTCTTTTCTGTATAAATTGAGGTGAAGAGGAAGAGAATAAACATAGAAAAACACAGAGTATGTGTTTGAGTGAGAGTGCTAGAGAGAGAGAGAGAGTGAGGTGTGAGTATTGTAACTCCCTCCAGAAAAATTCGATAGTAGATATCTCTCCCGTGGATGTAGGCAATTGCCGAACTACATAAATATCTTGTCTCTTTTCTGTGTGTGATTGATTTCTGAATGTGCCTTAATCCTAACATGACTTGTACTAAGATTGTTTGAATTTTTATATTGATTGTAATAAACAGATGTATGCAAGTTTCAATAATACTTGTTTTTCTCATGAGATAAAGTTCATTCACCAAATATTAGTTCAATTGACGGAAATTTAAAGTGCACTAACTTCTAAAATAATAAATTTCCTCTAGAACAGATCAAAGAATGATGACATAAGATCAGATTGTGCAACCCTATGAAGATCATTTATTTGTTGAATGATTGCCATGATATCTATCATGGACCTGTATGGGTGAGCATGGATTGGTTTTGTACAGTTTAGAGGGGAACCACAGACCAAACACTACCAAATGTTCCTAGAAATTTGAATAAAATCAAATTGTAAAAATTGTGGAACTAAACTTCACCAAACCTATACAAAGTGTTCGACTAAGCTTTGGAATAGCTGTTCAAGACAAAAATCAATAACAAATAAACTTGTATAGCATATGACACAATGAAAGGGGTGAAAGTGTGAAACTTTAAAATTCAAGATTGGCTGGTTAGGGGTGAAAGTGTAAAATAACCACTTAATGGCCCAAAAATTGGCACGAGTGCCACACTCAGCTTAAACAAATTTGTAGGAATAAACACATTGAAAAGAGTTATGGTCTTAGATTTAGGGTCATTCTAAAATATATGAAAGTTATAATATTTTATCTTATTGACTTTTTAATTTATTTGTCTTTCAATAGACTAAATTAGTCCCAACCTACTTCCAAACAAGGCCTCAGTGAAAGTTAATTGATGCTTGCACTCTTCCTTGCATTCTCAAAAAAGAGATAACATTATACACGGTCGAACTGTAAATGACATTCACGGTCAACGCATGTTCAACTGACACGCAAGCAACAAATGTAGGCCCATCTTTACACCCCTCTTTCCCAAAGAAAAACCAAAAAAGAAACCAGTTTGCACAATGTCTATACATATACATATATGTATATATATATGAGCAATGTTTTCATTATATTCTATCATAGAATAGAATTTGTGTTTCAATTTTTGTATGGGTTTCAAGAAAAATTCAATACTAATATCTATTTAAAATGACCCTAAAAACAAAACTAAAAAAATTATTAATAAAATTTGGGTTTTAAATTTTCTTTTGGATTTCAAATTTTTTTTCTTTGCAATACCAATCAACTTGTTTGGTTTGGTTTTTCATGATTCACTTTTCAAAAAATTAAAATTTTCTATTTTTCGTCTTTTTTTGTCTTTATTGAATTTTTTTAATATTCTAAGCAATTTTTTTAATTTTTAGATACACCTAACATAAATACACTTAAAAAATATAATATTTGTGAAAAAAATCTTTAGAAAATTCACTAAATATCAAAAATATAAAAAAAAAAAAGTGAGAATTCAATATATTTTTCATATTCTTGTGTATTTATTATTTTTTAAAATATTTTTTACGAATATTTCACTTTTTAGATATATCTAAGTAAGGTACATCTAAAAAAGTAAAAAAATTACTTAAAATTTTTATTCACTAAAAACAAAACAAAAATATGAAAAATAAAATACTCAATTTCCAAAAAATTGAATCTAGAACAGTGAATTAACAAGGATAAAACAAACCTGAAAAAGAAAAAAAAAATTCCTATTTATTTATATGTCGAAGTTTATGTTCTTGGTTGATGCATTGTATGAGATGGGATAGCCCAAGAAGACTGGGAAAAAAAAAAATTTAAAAAAAAAAAAAAAGATTGGTAGATGCGGTGTATGAGATGGGGTAACTCAAGAATGAAAAAAAAGAAAAAAAAAAAAGAAGATCTCAAAAATGTTTGTCTTGCTAAAGAGAAGATGGATAGACTAATAAATTCATAGTAAATTCTTAATAAATTATCTGGTAAATTCTTAGTAAATTTTCTGTAAATTAGTCAATAAATTATCAGTAAATTCTTTGTAAATTACTGAATAAAGTCTCAATAAATTATCGGTGAATTACTCAGTAAATTCTCACTAAATTACCTAGTAAATTCTGAGTAAATTACTCAGTAAATTTCGAGTAAATTCTTAGTAAATTACTCCGTAAATTCGTAGTAAATTCTCAATAAATAACTCGTTAAATTTTTAATAAATTCTTTGTAAATTACTCAGTAAATTATTGGTAAATTCTCAGTAAATTACTTAATAAATTCTAAGTAAGTTACTCATAAAATTTTCAATAAATTCTAAGAAAATTCTCAATAAATTCTGAGTAAATTACTCAGTAAATTCTCAATAAATTACTCAACAAATAGCTCAATAAATTATCAGTAAATCCATGGTAAATAACTCCATAAATTCTCAGTAACTTTTGTAAATTACTTAGTAAATTATCGGTAAGTTCTTAGTAAATTACTCAACAAATTCTCAGTAAATTATTCAGTAAATTCTAAATAAATTCTTAGTAATTTACTAAGTAAATTCTCAGTAGAAACTCAATTAAAAAAAAAATTTATACTTTTAATCTCAAAGTATGTATGTTTTTTTTTTTTTTGATCGGCAAAGAAAAATTTCATTTAACAGCATGAAATTAAAAGTACAGGAAGATGAGACGCATCGAGAGAGATTCGGTAGTATAAAAATACCCCTACTACTGCTACTCGCGACCATACAACCAACCCCTAAGCCTCTCGATTTTTTTAAATAAAGTTAAGAAGAACTTAACTATAAACTAAAATACATGAGTCCCCACAAAAGCAAACCACCAAAACACCCAAACCAAACAAGACTAACTAAACCAAAAAAAAACCCAACCAGCAACCCAAAATTAAAGACCTAACAACACTCCCAAAGCTGCTGCCTACCAATCAACACCCTACACCTACTCTGCAACCCAGCCACGCCTAGCACCTAAGCTGCTCCAACACCCACCTGCAACACTCCATCGCCAAGCCCACCTGCTACATCTCCATGGCTGGACATCTCATGGCTGGACAACACCTCTGCTACCACAATGTCGAAGCTCCATTCCTGACACAAACTAATACAAACTCGTTACAAGCTCCCCCACAGCACTCCTTGCATGCTCCCCCTCAGGACCCCAACTCTGCTGCAACACCCAAACACCTGCTACAACTCCATGGCTGTACATCTCAAGGCTGGACAACACCTCTGCTGCCGCAATGCCGAAGCTCCATTCCTGACAAAAAACTAATGCAAACTCGAAGCAAGCTCCCAAAACACCCACCACCCAACTCTGCTGCAACACCCAAAACACCCACCACCCACACCGGCCGAGACGACCCCAAAGGCTCCACACCCGTGAACACACCTACAGAACTCCACCCAAAGCCAACAGGGCAACTGCCAAACTCCCCACACCCACCGAACAACCGATCACCCACTGGGATCCCTCCAAACAAACGGAAGAATTACACCCCTCAAACTCTCACGAGGAAGAGCGCTCGAATGAAAACCGGAAAGAGCTGAAAACGCCTACGAACCGGAAAGCACCCCTCAAGCTCCACTCGCCAAAAGCGCACGAATGCAAATCCTGGACTCCCCTGATGAAACAGCTAAACCGGCAAGGTTGAAACACAAGAAGACACCCAAAAGCAAGCCAGAGCAGCCCCAGAAAACAGCAAAAAAAAACACACCTGGGTGGGAAATGGAAGACTCAAGTTTATTGAAAGAGAAAGCTAACAAGACAGCTGCCACAACGAGTTCAGCCAGCCGACCGCCATCGCCAAAGGCGGCGGCCGGCCAGCCCAAAGAAGAGGCCGGGGGAAGGAGGTTTTTTTTTAGAGAGAGAAGTTAGAGAGAAGGGAGAGGATTTTCACCCTCAAAGTATGTATGTAATGTGTATTATATTGATCACTAATATTTAAACCATATCAACCTAATTTTTAAAATTATATTAATGCCTATTTCATTAATCATACCATACCCCTATGCTAAATCATAATAAGCCAGTGGAATCTAGCATTAGACTAGTAGTATCATTTATATTATGGGTAAATCTTTATACATGCAAGACAAGAATTGTGAAAATAAAATGATACATTATTTTTTAAAGTACTTGCAATCATATGTAAACTGTCTATAAACAGAAATCCAGCGAAGTATCTAGAGCAATCGAACCATGTAAGTCAAATCCTTATCTTGAATTCATTATCAGTTGGTAATAACTTGGAATAATATTTTGTTATAATTTATTCCACATCCCACTGATTTGGTTTGGTTTATAAAGTGGACATTGTTAATTAAATAATTAAATAGTTAAGCAGCATATAACTAGGTAAGACCGTTTTATATTGTTGTTATCGTTATATTTAAGAAAGATACTCTTTTATAATTTTGTCTGATAACAAAATATACCTAGGAGGATATTATTAGGTGTCTTCGTTGACAACAATGTAGTTACAACTGTTCTTCCACCGAAACAAACATTGAGAAAGAAACAAAAATAGTATATTCAGTAACATCAATGCATTAGTATATTTATATGAATCTGGAAACTCAAATTCCATTGCTCATCACCTCACTTTAGTGATATCCTCAATTCCACATGGTGGTTTGACATCTCCTAAATAATTCATCTTTTTATCTTTTTTTTTTATCACATCACCTCTCTATTTTTCTGTACATCTTTTCATAAAAAATTAAAAGTGCACTTATTTAGATTATCCCAAACAATTCCGCCCGAGGAAATGGCGAAAGTGGACTCCAAAGGGTGGTTTAACGATGGTGGCGATGAAGAAGGATATGATGCTGTCGTAGTGGGGTCTGGATATGGCGGCTCTGTGGCTGCTTGTCGGATGTCAATGGCCGGAATAAAGGTGTGTTCGATGGAGAAAGGCCGCAGGTGGCAAGCTCATGACTTCCCCACCGACGTTTTCAATTATGTCCGCCGTGAGGATGGAAAACACCAACTTGGGTTTCACTTTTGGTCCCAAAGATGCTTTATTTCAGGTCATTCTTTCATGTGTGGATTTTTATGTGCACATAAATTATATATAGAATGAAACCAAAAAATAAAAACAAAAATAGACTTGGGTCTGCTGTTGCTCTGGTCTGTTATGGTAACTTGGTTTGTGTTTATGCCTTGCTGCACTGCTGGAGCCTAGTGTACCCCAAATCACAGAGAGTCAAAGTTATTCAGTGTCAAAAATAGCATTGCTCTGGTGGTTGGTAGAGATGGTAGGCAATATAGAATGGAATTTTGTGACTTCTTGCAGCTCAACAGGGTTTCAGTACATCAGGTTTTGGGTGTGTAAAGCTGAGGAGGTATCTTTGTTTGATTGTCTGGTGGACTGATCTGAGTGCTGGGATTGGGTGAATTGTGGCTTGATCTGCAGTGTTGCTCCCAACCCTTGCTCTGGTCTACCTTGGTTATGCTCAGTTGAAGGGCTCAGTGGTGTGCAACTCATATAGAACCAGGGGAGATGTGTAAAAGGATGAGTACTCTGGGTTTACTGGGACTGTGACAGCAGCTTCTGTTGCTGGGGCTATAGGAATTGGAGCTGGTGCTTGCTATTTGAGGGTGAAATCAACTCAAGTGGAGCTACTATTTTAGCCCATGGATATGGTGGATCTTTCCATCTCTGGAGAAATGTTGGTGTTGTGCACAGGGCAGCAGGGGGCTGAATGGCTAGGCTCTGGTTGTGTGTTAGGCTATGTTATGCTTGATTGACTATGCCTAGATGGGTAATATCCATATTTTATGTTCGTTTTCGATTGGCTTCTCGCCAACCTTGGGTTAAGTGCTTGCACATGATTGTGCTTCCTTTATGGTGCCAACCTAGTTGGGATTATGAAGGTTAGCTATGATGCTTGTGCACTTCCTGATTTATTGATGTATCTTTGCTTGTAACTTGCTTCTTTCATCAATAAATCTCTTCTTTTGCTGATCAAAAAAAAAACAAAAACAAAAATAGACAGAATTTTATGAGATTTATTGATGACCCACTTCTTAAAAATCTTGTCAGTAACTATATTTTATGTGTTTGATTTTATATTTAAAATTGTGTTTTTAAACTTATTACACTAAAGCCAAGTTTGGCATCTACTAAATAATACAAAAAGTTAAAAAATCACTATTCTATTTTAGTCACATCATCTTATTTAAATCACATTACCTTTCTAACACATCACATCAAACCCAACCCAAACCCAACACATATAAGCCAATAAGTCAAAAAGTACACTTTTTTAGAACATCCTAAACCAACCTTAATTTGAAGCAACAATACTGCAAACACATTGCACAATGGCCCTGTTTAGTAAAGCTGTGGGAAAGTGCTTATAACTTATACCTTAACAGCTTATAGCTTATAACTATGAACATAAGCTGATTTCTGACTTATAAATTAAGTTTCTCCTGCCCCACTCAAAGAATAAGTTGATTTCTGACTTACAAAAAGTTATAAGCTGTATTGTTAAACTAAACCAAACACATCAAAATAGCTTAAATTAAGCTAAAAGCTGAAATAATCTGAAATTAAACTGTACCAAACAGGGCCAATCACATAAACAACCACATACACTCACCCGCATATCTTTGTATGTCAGGTCCAGGAAGTGTGTGTGTGTGTTGTACTTTTTATTCATAGCATTCTTACTTCTTTTTTTTAACATATATATATATTTTCTGGCGTTTGATATAAGAGTGTAACTCGGGTAAGTTTAGTCAGGTTAAGAAGTTATCCAAGCCCATGTCAAGTTGTGTTGAGACCTGCCTAAACCCGAATTGTATCATGAGATTGTCTATCCAAACTCAACTTGAGTTCAACCTGAGTTGTCCGAATTGCACATAAATTTTAATTTTTTTTCAGCTAAAATATTAATTTGTTAAAATAAGATTCTATTTAAGTATATATTTTTAGAAAATCATTAATAAGTTGAAAATAAATAATTTATATAATATAAAATAGATGCTGCTATGATAGCCTTTATAATTTATGAGTGAAAATAGAAAAATTAAGATTTTGTATTATGTTATTTATGTATATAATATATATTTAATATGATATAACATCTAAATTATTTTAATATAATCTAATAGCTAACAATCTATATATATATAATTCGGATTTCGAGTTGTTGGATATCTTTATTAAGGCCAAGTTTGGTATATTGTAAAAAAGTCAAAAAGTCAAAAAGTTACTTAAAAAATTAAAAAGTTAACACTATTCACCAAAAGTCAACAATTACGGTTGCACAACTCTCAATCCTAAGTTTTCCCTACAAATCAATTTTTACAATTTTTTATTACACATTTTTCTATAAAAAGTCAAAAAGTTAACCCAAACATCCATATTTTCTTCCTCAATTTCTTAGTCCAAAAAAGACAAAAAATACACTTATTTAAAACACCTCAAACAACCCCTAAATAGTTTTACCATTACCGACCACCAACCCTATCATAACCACAGCCACCGTTATCCTCGTCATCGTCGTCATCTTTTACCATTAGGGTCGACCGTTATCATCATAATCATCTTTAGGTCAAACGCGGAGCATTTTTTAAATTTGTTTTTAAAAGAAAAAAAAAAGGTGGAAGATGTGACAAATGAAACTGAGAAATGGAACTTGAAATCAGTAAGCATAAATTAGAGACTCAATGACCAAGCAAGCAGAGGATGCATGAACAAATATAAAGTTGGAATGCAAAACTATTAAGTATTTGTTTCGCATAAGGTCATGGGGTTAAAATAATTAGAAAAAGATAAAATAAATTAAAAAGTTAATAAGACAAAATGTCACATTCAAATCATAATTATTTCATTTTTTCTCTCATAAAAGTCAAAAAATACGAAAAGCTCAAAAAGTTAACCCCTATCCCAAACGAACTCTAATTCTACTTCCCTTAAATAACCAATATATTTATTGAAGGCAGATCCCTTTCTATCAAGATTTTGGACTGAAGAGCGTTATGTGGGCTCATGAGGCTCATCATGAATCTCGTTTCAATAATTTGAACTGTTCATTTTATTAAATAATTTCTATATTTAATATACACAAAAAATTGTGTCAATTTGATAACTGTATCTTATTCAATTTATCGCGTTTTTAATAAAAAAAATATTATATTTAAAAAAACCTATAATAAATTTTTTTGGTTAAAAATGCAATAAATTGAACAAGTTACGGTTATCAGATCGGCTTCATTTTTTGTATAGACAAAATACACAAAATGTTCAAAAAAATTAACACTTCATATTATCGAAATAGGAGCCGTGATAGTCCAAAATTTAGACCGGAGGGGACCCTCCTCCATATTTATTTTATTAGATATAAAAAGGGAAATTCTAATATACATTTTAAAGGATATATTATATGCACCCCTAGTTATGTTATTATTATTTTTTTTTTTAGTTATGATAGTATTTTAGTTAAAACTCATGAGTTCTTTAGTTATGACTCATGAGTTCTTTAAGAGTAATGCTATTAGCACCTCATAAATTATTTTGGACCTCACATTTCTTTGGACCCACACTTATAAATTTTGAAACCTTTAAAATTTATTCCCCCCTAAATAATACCAAAATTATCCTCAAACATTTCATCCATTAAATGTACACCCCCACACCCTAAAAGAAAAAACCACCCTTCCAAAAAACCTTAACAAAACCCACTAAGAAGAAGAACAATTTCATCCTTTTCAAAACCCACAAAGAAAAAAAAGAAAAATACTGTCTATGTTCATATAAGCTACAACATGGTATAACTTTTGACTAACTACTACAGAAAGAGAGAGGGGGAGAGAGACTGAGTGAGAGAGACAGACAGGTAGGCACCTTTATTTTTTATTTTTAATCTCGTTTGGGCTATTTGATATACTGACTTCTTGATCAACGACTTTTGTTTAACATGGTATAGCCTTTTGATGTGCTCTCATTTCTACCATAACATATCCTCCCTTTCTTCTCTCTATTTTTGTCTTGAGATTGTGGTGGTGTGGGTGGGTGTGTGTGTGGTGAGAATTGAGGGAGAGTCATAAACAAAACAGAATTGTAGTATACCAAAAAATGACGAGTTTCCTTCATGTTCAGACCTATTTTCTCGAAGAAATAAGCTATATTCGGGGAATGTGTTCCCGAACAAATAAGTAATGTTCGGGCCTGTATTCCCGAACTTGAAAAAATAAAATTTCTGCGAGTGTTAAGAATTTTAATTGTTGACTCACTATTATCCTGAAATAAATAGCAATAAAAATTAAATTTTAAAATGTGATCAGTAAAACAGGTCCGAACCTATGAATAATGTTCGGTTACCCGTTTCTAAACAAATAAACAATATTTGGGCATGTGTTCTCGAATTTCGGTCATATGTTTGGGAGTTCAGTGTAACGATCCTCGTACTGATTATCGAAAATTACTGAATTATATACTGATTATTGCTGAACTGAATTGATAATGATTGATAATCGAATTGATTGAAGTACCGGATAGACCGACTGAAATTGAATAAATTTAGTTATTGAACTGCACATTGCATCTGTTTAATTGATTGAATGCCTGTTTGAATTTGTGTGTTTAAACTGTTAATTGAAGGCCTTATCGGCGACCAAATCTGAAATTGATTGATGTTCTGTGTTCATCATAATTAATGTGATATTATGGCATATTTATCTGAAAATCGATTAGGTATGATTTAATTAGTTAAAATAAAGCCAATTAAAGAGTTTGACTTAATTACATTTTTGCCACCCTTAGTGGCCACTATCCTAGACATATTGAAGCCTTATGTTATACACTTAGCAACATTTCCTCAGCACATTTGATTGATCTTGCCGAATCTAGAGAGAGAGAAAAGGGAGAGAGTGGGTTCCCTTCTCATCTTGCTTAATTTTGCTTGGATTGTAAGAGGATTGAAGTGTAGATTTCATAATTTAGCTTCCTCACCTTATAATTGAAACTCTAGGTAAGGAACTCATCTTCGTATTGTTGTCATTGAATTAGTTCTTGCATGTTTCATGTTAAATTTATGAGCTAAGTCATGTTTTAAGCTTAGCATGTGAGATTGAAGCTTAATTGTTGCATGCATGGCCATTTTGGTGTGTCTTGGAGTTGAATTCATGATAAAATGATACATGCATGTCCATGTTTTTATCATAGTCCATGTTTTCAAGTTGTTTTCAAAGATTGGAGCTCAATAGAGCAAGATTTGAACCTTGATTTTGGTTTAAAGTTCATGCATTGCATGATTACAAAGTGTTCTTGAAAATGGGTTTGAAAATGGCTTTAATTGACCAACTCTTGGCCCTTGCATGTGCAAATTAGCTTTTAAAACTTGTAGTACATTGAGTTTAAAGTGTTTTCCCAGATTTTGGGCCCAAGAGGTTGAGTTTTGGATGGTTGAATGCTTGGTTCGAACTTGGGAGACAAATCTGAAAATTCCAGATTTGGCTTCCTCGCTCGAGCGAAGGATTCCTCGCTCGAGCGAGCCCTTTGGTTTTGCAAGCTCGCTCGAGCGAGCATCGAGCGTGGCATCGCGCGTAAAAATTGAGCATCCAGTACTTTTTCTGAGCACAGATCGCTCGAGCGAAGGGATTCTCGCTCGAGCGAAGCCTTTGATTTTGGGAGCTCGCTCGAGTGAAGGAAGGCTCGCTCGAGCGAGGTGCCTATTTCCAGCAACTTTTGAAAAATGCCTTCCAAGTGTAATTTTGCATCCTCATCTCATCCTAGGCATTCTTAGGCCTAGTTTAAGGCATCTTAATGAGGATTTAGACATAGAACCACACCGAGGAATTTAGGGATTTAATTAACATCCTTTCTGACTGTAACCTTAGTGTGTGTTCTATTCTGTTAATTGTTTAGGGTTGGCTCTCGGGGACGCGCTCTAGCTGCTATTAGCCCAATCTCTGTGAGTAACAGACTGTGTAAAGATATGTTCAAAATGGTTATCTTTTGAATACTGAACTGAAATGTTTATTGAACTGATATTGTTTATTGAATGAATGTATGTCCTGTATTTCGAACTGTATTGTGGCATCCTTAGCACCCATTGTTATTGATTGATACAGAGCTCTGTCGGTTTCCTCGTGGAACCATATTGTTATTGATTGATGGCCATCACTATTGTTGGGTCTGAAAAGGCCCGGTCCTTTTGGACCTATTGTTTATAGGCTAATGGATGTACCACATATGACTGATTGACCGAAATATTGATTGACTGAAATACTGAAAGATTGAAATACTGAAATACTGAAAGATTGAAATACTGCTTAAATGAATTGATTTCATTGCTATAAGGACATTCATTCATAACCCCTTTACACTGATGTTATTCACTGGGCTTTAGTTCACTGTTTATATATATATGTAGGTTCTCAGCAGCCAGACCGGAGCTAGGAGCGTGGGATTGGTCCCCAGTTTTGTCAAGCCAGCCTATGTGCCTCACTGCGAGGTTCCGTGTTGCCATGCTATGGCTTTGGGGTCTTTTGTACTTCCCCTGTCTGTCTCACTGTTTTGTACTGTTGTGGGACCACTGTATAGACTATTTACTGTTTACTGTACTGTCCAAGGGGTTAGGCCCCGGTTTCATCGACTGTTATGTATATGTATATTGTGTATGCCATACTGTATTGTACGGTTGTCAAGGGATTGGATCCCTGTACCGACTGACTGTAAATGGTCGTATAGACCGTACTGTTTCAGGACTGTTTGAATGCATGAAAAACTTTTGGCATACAGATTGTCACAGCTCATTGGACACTATTCATTTATTGTTTTGGCTTCCGCCAGGCCCTGAACTCTGTTATATTGTATGATTGTTAAGCAGGCCTTTGGTAATCACGGATTACTGGCCAGTTACGGTGCTAAACCCATAGGGCCGGGTTTGGGTCGTGACATTCAGTCTCGAAAAAATGACAAACATATTTTATTATTTTGTCTATTTTTTTCAAGAAACTTATTTTTACAAGGCCAATCTTCTCTGAGGTAAGAACAACATCAAAGTTATAAACCTCTTCTAAACTTTTATTGTTGCACTCCTCTCATTTTATGGAGTTATGGCTGCTAAAAAAATTTTCACTCATTGTCGTTGCTGGAGAAGTGTAGGTAATCAAATAGTTGCTACTATTACCACCGGAATATTGACGCCAAAGAGTTTTCAAGGTTTTGAAGGTTGATAGGTTTTAAAGGTGGGATTTGGAGAAGATGGATGGATGGTGATAGAGGTGGGTACTCTCACAAACCCTAATTCATGATATAGTGGGTGTGCAGGTTTAATTGTGAGATAGAATGTCCTAAAATTAATGATATCTTTTATAGTAATTTTATTTGAAGTTATTATTGTAATTAAAAAAAAAAAAAAAAAAACTAAAACTTGGGGAGTCCGAAATAATTTATGAGATGCTAATTGCAACACTCTTCTTTAATTATATTTTATGTTGTATTTAATTATGACATTTTTTTTTATTTTTTTATTTGTAACTCAAAAAATTTAAATTATGTTATGTTATGTTATTTATTTATTTTTAAAGGGAATAGTGTTTTCCCGATATAAAACGAGTAGTCAGTCAAAAGTGTACGCTTGATGGATCCATATCTGATTGAAATATAGGTGTCTAGACAAGATGATTCTGTAGCAACAGTGGCCTGCGGGCTCGGCGGAGGTTCACTGGTGAATGCAGGAGTGATGATACCGGCCCCAATCCGCGCGAGAAGGAATCCAAAATGGCCAAAAGAATGGGAAAAAGATTGGGAGATGTGTGAAGCTTCTGCTTCATCCATGCTGAGAATACAGAGTGTTCCCATCATGTATCCTAATGCCAAGATCATGAAGGGAATAGTTGAAGAAGATGGGTTCAAAGAAACCAGCAGTGACCCATTGAAGCTAAGTGTGAATTTTGATATAGAAGAACAGCCATCCAATTCATCAAAGTTTCAGGAGATGGGTAGCTGCTTAGCATGTGGAAATTGTCTTGCTGGTTGTCCTTATAATGCCAAGAATTCTACAGACAAAAATTACTTGGTTTCTGCAGTACTGGTTTTTGTCCTTTTCCTCATATTTTTATAATTATATTATATAAAAAGAAATAAGAAGAAGTAATGACTCGTCATTTTCAAGAAATGTGAAAAACTAACTCCATATGATTAACTGTCGTGATGATTAGCATCTATAAAATGAATCCAATTCTCCAATTGCTTTGTACATCAAATGTTATGTGAACACAATGAATTGAATCAGTTGCAATGCAAGTGAATGTTTTCACCTTGTATGCTAATCTTTTCTATCCTAAAATCAGATTTTGTGTGATTCAGGCAGGATGTACCATCAAAACACAATGCCAAGTTCAGTATGTGGTACAAAACCCAGATTACATTTGCGAAAAGGAAGACAAAGTTAGCAGGAAAAACTGGCGGCGCTGGCATATATACCTCAATGAGATTGACTATGTTGCATCTGATTTTGTTATCCTCTCAGGTAATATAACATAGCTATAGATGCTCAAAATCTTGTTACAATTTTAGTCAGACAAACGTTATGAACTTAAAAAATAAAAATACAAAATACTTTGAATCACTCTGCAGGTGGAGTGTTTGGCACGGCTGAGATACTATTCCAGTCTCAAATGAGAGGACTGAACCTTTCTGAGAGACTTGGATCAGGTTTTAGTTGTAATGGTAACACTGTCGCTTATCTTGCTGGTATCCCTGCACCGTTGCGTGCTTATGCTTTGGACAAAAAGCAATTCACAAAGATACCTTTTCAGGAGAGGCCAGGCCCATCCATTTCTTCATCATACACCTCTTCGTTGGGATTCACAATTCAGGTTGAAGTTTTATGTTCATATATATAGGAGTTCTTCTTCCATGTCTCATTTGTGTTTATGATTATTGTCAAAATTGATACATGTGGTACCATTTGGCGCAGAGTGCGGTACTTCCAGTGGCAAATCCTCACCTTCTATTTAAGGGGATCTTTACTTATGGATGGCCTTCTGGCTATTGGTTCCTACATGGTATTATAGACACGTTAAAACATGTGTTAGGAATGAAATATAGCAATGCAATGGTTTTCAATGCAATGGGATATGATGAGAGTGATGGAAAAATAACATTTGACAAGGACACTAACAGAATCTGCTTTCAGCCACCCCTTGATCATTTACTACCAAGAAAAATTGGAGTGTTTCAAAACCTTACAAAGAAATTGGGAGGAATATTGTTCATGTCAAGGTATCAGAGCGCATCAGTTCATCTTTTAGGGGGTTGCAATGCATCATCAGACCCTTCACAAGGAGTTTGTAACCCCAATGGTCAAGTATTTGACACAAAGTCTCATAACTCAGTGCACCCCGGCCTCTATGTTTGTGATGCCTCCTTAATACCTTGCTCTCTCGGCATAAATCCATGTCTAAGTATTGCCACAGTGGCTGAGCATTTAAGTAGGAACCTTGTGTTAGATGTTCTCAAGTACAAGAGCGACAAAGGTATGGTTTTGGTAAATAACTTGGGTGATCCGAAGCCAGGCTCAATTACTAGTGTGACGCTAGATAGCGATCAAAAATCAATGGTTGTCGTTAAAGAAACCATGAGAGGCTATGTGGGTGGTATGGCATGTGTAGCTTATCTCAAGATGAAAATGAACTCTAGAACTTGGAAGGAATCGGCTATAAAGAGTAAACTTACCGGATTATTTCATCCTCTGCTAAGGGGTAAAGTTCGAGGATATGTTTTATTTAGTGTTTTGGAGTATGATAAATTACATATTGTAGATGGGGAAGTAGATTTGTGTGAAGTGGATGAAAGAACTCCGTATACGCAGTATATGCACTATACTCTCCTTCTTGCTGCTTCTTCTGGTTCAAGGTCTGATATGATCTAAACTTAAAATTTATCTTCATTCTGACATTATTTATTATAGTATTTGTTTTTCACATAAATAATAGAAATTATTTTTCATACAGATACATTCTTGAAGGAAAGAAGGTAATGAAGCCTTATCTCTTTGGATCATCTGCATGGAGGGAGACAACGACAATGAACGTGACATTCAATAAAGTCTGTATGGACAGTTCCAAGGAAGATATGCTGAACTTGAAAGGGAAGCTTAATATTTCCATGATAGAGCTCCTGAAGTGCTTGATAAGCCTAGAAGGGAACATGAGAAGAAGGTTTGTTGGTGTGCTATTACAGAATCTTTTCAAAACCTACATTTTGCAGGTGCCACGAGGGAGTCACAAGGAATTCAATTCTTCAGAATTACACCAAAAACCTTATCAAGACAGTATTCTCCATGAGATACAAACAGTTAGTCAGAAGTATACAATCCATAGATTTGTAACTTGCAAGTTCATTTGTTCTCTAAATTGTTCTGACTCAATCCAATACTGTCTTGAACCAATACTCTTGGATAACTACAACTGAAATAGTAATATGTCCTAGAGCACCTTACAGACTATATCAGTACTCTTTTTTTGTTTTATTTTTTATTTATTTACTCTTTTTTACCTTTGGTACCAGAGTTCTCAACGTACTGTTGCTTCTTTGGTAATTGAACAGAAGATGGGTTTATCATCAGTTGCAAGCAACGGAAAGGAGAGAAGAAACTAAATCCAATTCTCCTAATTAATGGTCATTCCACTGAGAATTATTGGCTACCCACAGAACCAAATGATTTGGTTAGAACTCTACTAGAAGAAGGGCATGAAACATGGCTGCTGCAACCAAGATTACACCCTTTGAATCCTTCAAACAATTTCACCATTGAAGATATTGGCAGATTTGATATACCTGCTGGTAAACAAACAAATAAAAAATAAAATTCTATATAAAAAATGTAGTTACTTACCAACTCAACTGGCCTATTTTTAACTCTTATTTTTATTTCTGTAGTGATCAATAAAATTCGTGATTTGCACGGGCCATTGATAAAATACATGTGGTTGCACATTGTGTTGGAGGCTTAGCGATTCATGTAGCTCTTATGGGAGGCCATATCTCTGCAGCCCATATAGCTTCTCTGTCTTGCACCAACTCTTCGATGTTCTTCAAGCTCACCACTTCATCCAGAGTCAAAATGTGGCTTCCCCTCATCCCGGTAAGCTTTACCTCTTCGTAATTCTCACAAAATATGATTGGATGTTATTTTCCATAAAAGATAATTCGAACGTGGGGAACTAATTAAAATGTACAATTGGTAGAAATCGGAAAGTGGCTCGTGTTTGAATATGGAAGCATTATGTTCTCGTTCTTGAATCATTTGGAATTTCTCAATATTCAGATACTCATCATTTAGTGACTTGTATAGCAGAAATTCAAGTAATAGTAAAACGATGGTTATATAATTTTGGTTCTTTAATATAAGAAAAATTTAGACATCGAGGCTTCACACCTTCACAAACTGTAAATGGGGTACTATAGACACCCTATTTTTGACCGACCTTAAGACTCAAACGTCACCGATTGAGCGCTTGGTGATGTTGCATATTGTGCTCATTCTGAGGTTGTGGAGTCACGGTTGCGAGCCTTGCCTCCGGACTTCCGGACTCTTTTGTGCTTTGCCTCGGTTTGTGAACCAGGCCTTGTTTTCTTTGTTTTCTCTTCCCGAAGGGAGGGAGAGGTCTTGTAGATCATCTCTCAGTGGCCGTAGGCTACGTTTCATGGTCGTAGGCCATTTTTTCCCGTTTGGAGCCCGGTTTCCAGTTTTCGAAGCCGTCGACCGTGTGCCTCGGTTCGGGACCACTTAACTACCTCCGTTTGCTCCAGTTTTTGGCACACACCTTGTTTCCTCCCTTTTGAGGGACACTGTGGCCCGAGAGACCAACTCTGTGGTCGAACGCCACTTCTGGTGCCTAACAGCCTGTTTTCGGGGCCCCGAACTGCGTGTTTTGGCCCCCGAACTTTCGTTTTGCATCCGTCTTGGTCCGTTTTTGGCAAGGACCTTATTTTCATTTTTAGAAAGGTTGTAGGAAGGTGGGAGGCCAGCAATTTTTTTGAAACATCAGTTTTATTTCTTCATCGCTCTTCATCGGCCGTTTTCTTCACTAGGAAGCTGGTTTTTCCCACTCCGGGGCCACTTTTTCTGATTTTCCACCACATCATTGTGTGGTACACTCCTGGGAGGCCACCAATATGGGTAGGCCAGCCAGCAATTGTTCTTGACCCTTTTGAACCCCTCTAAAAAGCTGATTTTTCTCTCTCCTAGTTCACATTTTCTGGGTTTTGACCATACAGCTGTGTTGCACTCATCTGAGAGGCCACCTTTTTGGGTGGCCGGCCAGCAATCCTTGTTGACCCCTTTGACCCCTGGTCAGCCAACCAGGGCAGGTGGCCGGCCGGCCACCTGGCCCTTTTGCACCTGGCCGGCCATTTTTGTCCCTCCTGGTGCAAAATAGCTGTGCCAGCTGTTTTGCACCAGACCCTCTGTCCGAGGGTCTGTCCTTTTGGGGGGATATTTGAATTGATTTTTTTTCCCCTTTTCTTTGGCTTCTCTCCCTCTATATAACCAGCACCCTACTTCATTTCTAAGGGTTAGAAAAACCAGCTGGAGCATTATACATACAACCCTATATCTATCTACTCCAAGCCTCCAAACACCCTTGTTCTTGCACCATTTACACACCAACTCATAGCCTACCACCTCCATCCTCCATTCCAACACCTTGAGGCTGATTTTCAGAGGTTAGGAGCTCATTTTCTTGGACCAAAAGCTGCTGCATTACTGTGCTACAAGGGTAAGTCCTCTTTTCCCCTTTTCTAGCCTTATTTTGCTTCATCTCTTAGCCCCTTTTGCTTACATTTCTGGGCTTCAACCTAAACTGTAAAGTATCTTATTTTGAGCCCCTCTTCAACTTTGTTGAAGGGCTCTTTGCTGTTTGAGACCATCTGCTGCCCCTTGTCTTTTATCTCTCTTTTAGGGCTATTTTTGCATCATGTTTTAGCCTTACTTGTGAACATTTTCGAGATTTGATATAAACTGAAAAAAAGTCTTGTTTTGACCTCCTCTTTAAGTTTGTTTGAGGTCAATTTTTCTGTTTGGAGTCATCTCCTTCCTTACATACTTCATTTCTATATGCTTTGAGCCATACATTTGAGCATTTGCCTTGGCCTTGTTTTGGCCTCTTAGCTACTGAAATCTAGTGGATTTTCAGTGGCTTTGATGAGGATTTGAGCTTTGAAATCATAGAGGGGTGACCCTCTCACCCCTCATTCTCTTTACTAGCATGTTTGGCCATCCAAAGGGACTCTATTTTGCATGCATCGAAGTCATGTTTCAGGCCTCATTCTGTGGGTTTTGGGGTCTGCCTTGGCTCTGTCCAAGGCCCCTTTGGCCATATTTTATGTTTATGTTGCATGTGTAGAGGAATCCCATTCAAGGCCTTTCAAAGAGGCCTTTCTTTGCATGTTTCCGAGACTGATTCCAGGGCCTATTTGGTGGGTTTTAGGGCTTTCATAATCCATTTCCAGAGTTGGTTTAGTCTTGCTAAGTGTCTGTCTTGTAGGTGCTTAATAACCCCTTGTATGGCCCTTAAAGGAACCCATTATTTTTGCATATGTTGGCTGCATTTCAGAAGTTATTTGGGCATATTTTGACATGTTTTATTCACTAATTTTGGCAAGTTTGATGAGTTCTCTTGTGCTTCATATACATGCCATGTAAACCATGCTTGCTAGTCATAGTTGCATGCTATTTTAGTCCATCATGCTAGCATCTTTCGGTCATGCTTTCAACTAGAAATGTTCATGTTTTGGGACTGCCTTGGCTCTCTCTTTGTGATTCATAGTCAAATAATGCATACTTTGTATAGTTATAAGTCAACACATGTGCCTAGTTTTGAGTTTCGGGGCTCATCTCATGCATCGGGTGCCATGTTTCCATGTTTCGGGATCATTTTGCATCATGTTTCAGTGCTGGAATTTGCATGTCTGTATGCCATCTTTCATGCCTTGCCATGCCTTGTTAGAGTTACATACTATGCCTTAGGTTCGGTCCTCGGTTTGCGTACATGTGTGCACGCATTTCGATAGTCTCATTTTCATTTTATGGCTACTGATGTGAGTATGGCTGAGGTCCACTCATGTTGGTGTAAGTCCATTATGCATTGTGTATGCCATTTCAATTCATAGCATTGTGTATGCTAGGTCGTATGTTAAAGCATTGTGTATGTCTTGCTACATCGTGCATTGTGTATGCCATCTCATAGCATTGCGTATGCTAGGTTGCATGTTAGGATTGCATTCATGCATGTCATGCATATTGCATTGTGCTTGGGGTAGGAGTTAGCCCAAGCACGGGAAACGAGGGACGTTTCGTACTCCGAGTGACGGAACGTGTCTCAATTCCTAGTCGCCGACACTCCAGATTAACCATAATGGAGTCTCGGTCTTGTTATGTTTATATGTGCATTCATTTCATATTGAGTCGTGCAATTCGACTCCTCGGCCATCATGCATCGAGATGCATGATTGGTGGCACGAGGATCGAGGTGTGCATACATATGTGAAAGTACACTGCCATGCCCCTTTCTTGCTCTCTGTTGCAGGAAATCAAAAATCGGCAATCTTTTGGAGCTTCATGCAATATTACGGGCTTAATTATAAACAGAGGCTAATTGGGGCATCGCAATGGATTTCCGCGCAAGGCAACTTAAGCATGCATCATCCATCATCCGGAGCAGAGCTGAGGCAGTCCATAGGCTTGCATGCTAATTTACTGCTTTCCTAGATTAATTTGTTAATTAATTAGGGTTTTGTACTTATTCGGACTGTATTGTTTATTCGGGACTGTATTATTTATTCGGACCCTCCGAGCGAGGGCAATGTTGTAATAAGTGTGCGTGCGTGTGATGTATGTCTTCCAACCCCACGTCTTTCTCCCTTTTATTTACCAGCTTATGATGGTTAGATTAGGGCATGTTTCAATTAGCATACAGTATGATAGCATGTTTGCATTCATTCATCTGTTCTGCATGCACCGGGCTCGGCGCATCATATTCACTGCATTGTATTTCAATTCCGAGTTGAATACATGTTAGCTATAACATTTCATATGCCATGTTTAGAAAAGCCGAGCCTACCTTAGTTGCATTTTGCATGTGTTGCATTAGGCATTTCTGTATAGTTAGGATCATGCATGGATTTCTAACGTAGTTTCTGTTTTGGCTTGGAGTACTCGGTAAGTTTTATGCTTTAGCATCCTTGCATGCGTGTGAGTGACTGCCATGATAGCATGCTTACCATGAGGCTATGTGCTTATATGATATACCTGTCTGAATGCCTGTGGGTGAAGGTTGGGCTATTTGGATTGGAACAATTCATTCACTGTGAGTTTTAAGCCCACTAGATAGTGGCAAAACCATGTTTTCTAAAAAGCCCACCTGAGGGTGGCAAAATCCGCATTTTAAGCCTACTTGCTAGTAGCAAACCACTTTAAAAAATAAACAGGAAATGTTTTGTTCCAATTCAGGCAACTCAGTCTATACTTGTATGCTGTGCGCATCACATTGTAAATCTAGGCTAATAACTGGAATAAGAACGCATAATGTTTTCAAAACTAGATATCATGGTTAGTAGAGGCCGATCTTTGATCGGGCGAGTGGGGGTGCTCACGAAGTGACCTTCCCCAATCGTACCCAAGTTCCCGAGCCGAGGCAACTTTGGTGATGACGGACACGTGGCCTTAGGCAACGAGTCAGGGTTTCCTAAATTTCCCAAAATAAAATATTTAGGTGGTGACTCTGTATTTGGCAAAGCAGTCCATGTTTGGCACTTCTTTCTAAAAATCTGTTTTCTCAAAACGATTTGCCGGATTTGGACTCTTTGCTTTAGATTAAGAACCGTGACAATTTGAGTCCGAACTGTAGTGAGCCCCAAATGAACAGAAAGGAACTCATCCTCCCGGGACGTTCGGGGACGTCTACAGTTTCTGGCGACTCTATTGGGGAGTTAGAGAATTTGACTCGAACTCATGATATCTTGTTTTGACTACATTTATGTGTTTCTTTGCATTGCATTTGCATTGGTGCGCCTAGGACACCGTGTTTGCCATCTGCTATTCCTGAGCGGTTTGCCAGAGGCTGCATGCCATAAGGCTTACCGGTTACGGGCTCTGCCAGTATGGAAACACAAACCCTGGTTTTACCGGGGCACCCTTTTGACCATTCGACCTAGTGCATATCGAAATCCATAGTGACCATTCCAAGCTAGGACAGGTTGCTTACCCGATTTTAGGTTGTTTGAAGCCGCTGCGTGCGTAGTGAAACCCTAGCTCCTGACAAAATAGGACAGGGAAACCCTACCCCAACATAGGGGTGTTTTGACTCTCACTTATCTGTTATGTGCTTTTAGAGTGCGTCTCTACAGGAATGCATGTATCAGTTTGCGAGTTTGGGCATCAGGCCTGCGGGCATCAGTTTAGTTATTTTGGGAATCAGTTATCTGCGGGTATCAGATTCAGTTTTTGGGGACAGTGATTCAGGGATAATGGTCAGTGTTGGAGGATAGTGTGTATTCAGCTTATCGACTGTGTGTTGTTACCCCCAACTGTGTGTTGTGTGTTTATTTTAAGCTGTTATGATGTCTGTTTGTCTGGTTATTTATTTCCTTATTGCTTTATTTATCTTTTTGCTAGGGTAATTTTAGCACAATTGCTTCAGACCAAGCAGATATTCCCCAAGCACTCTGGACAAGAGGTCGTCGACTCAATCGATCTGAGGATCTGGTTGAGGGACAGCCAGTGTTTCACTCTCTACCCCCGGTTGTCAGACAAAGGTCGAGAAGGCGTAGTGTGTCTGAACAGAGGTTACCAGAGCAGTGGTCTACCCTAGCAGTGAACAGTCGGGCTGAGGTCTCAGTTTCTGCCATAGAGATACACATACCAGTCAGTCAGCAAGATCAGCAGAATATGGCCGAGATGGAAGAAATGATGCGACAGCTACAAGAGAGTATGAAGCAAATGCAGGAGGACGCTGTCCGGCAAGCGGAGTTCTCTAAACAGCAGGCCACAATCATGGCCCAGCAAGCTGAGCTCATCACTAGACTCCAGCAGCAAGTCGGAACATCAACCTCACACCCAACTCCTTCTCCACCAGGGGTCCCGTTACCCGAGCAAACACCAACTGTCCAGAATGTCCTTCCAAACATCCAAAACACCTTGCCAAATGTCCAGAACATCCAGGAGGACACAGACCTTCCAACGGGGCCAGCTCCGCCCCCGCTTCCACCTCAACTGTCCAAGGCACATACGCCTATCGACCACCCGGACTCTTCCTTCGAGTTCGAAATAGACCCAACAGCATTGAAATTGAGCAAGCTCGAGAAGCTGTTCAAAAAGTCCCAAGGGGTAAAGGCTATTTCGGATATCGAGGACGGATATACCGATGTGGCTGTGACGCTGCCGGATAGGTTCAAGATGCCGCAAATCGATCGCTTCGACGGATCTGGGGATCCCATGGTCCACCTCCGACTCTTCTCAGATATACTACGGCCAATGGGCCTCACCAGACCGCAGAAGCTTTCACTGTTTGGCTGGACCTTGTCGGGTGTGGCCACTATCTAGTACGCGAAGTTAGAGGATGACGTCAAGCGGAGTTAGGATGAGATGGCTGAGGCCTTTGTCGCGCAATACTCTTACAATACCCAAATCGAGATTACGACTCGAGATCTCGAAACAACAAGGCAAGAGCCTAAGGAGAGCTCCTCGGATTTCGTAACTCGGTGGAGGGCGAAGGCTTCAATGATGACCCTGAGGCCTACCAACAAAGATCAAATCAGGATGATTGTGCGCAATATCCAGCCAAAACTAATGCAAAAAATGATTGTGCTCCCCTTCCCCTCTTTTTCGGATCTACACGAGATGGGGGTACAAATTGAAGATGCAATGAAACAGGGTCTGATCGACCAAGATAGGGAGCAACCAAGAAGGACTTTCAACCGCAACAACAACGCAGGCACAAGCAGTGCTGCGAATACAAGAGCTTCGGAAGTGAGTATGGTCACCACTATTCGCCCTCCCCTTCCAAGACCTACAGCGGCCACGCCTTTCTCCGATACATCCGGAAGCAATACCCAGGCCACCAAATACCAACCCAGAGGCCAAAGAACCTTCACCCCATTGTACATACCCCTGTCCAAGGCTCTAGGGGTATTAATCAAGAAAGGGCACTTAAGGCCCCAGGAGCCGAGGCCGCTGCCAAATCCACTCCCTCCCCTCTCACAACCCAGCCAAATATTGCACATATCACCAACAACACGGTTATGACACCGACCAATGTTTCAGATTGCGTCACGAGATTCAAGACCACGTTGACAAACAGGTGATTGTGCCGCCATAAAGACCCAATGTCATAACCAACCCGCTCCCTACACACAACCAAGCTCCACCTCCTAAAAGAATCAACTTCATCCAGACTGGGGTCGCATCTTACGATCCTAGTATTTATATCACTCATTCCCACCTACCTAAGCCGGAGGTGCTCCTTCCTGATTGCACGGATTTGTGCATGCTGGACATCTCCACAACCCAACCCGAGTCAATGGTGGTGACTGCCGAAGAGAGGACAGAGGAGATTTCAGAGGAGGATGAAATTGTTGAATCAGGGTTTGAGCAGTCTGGGGGTTTCGCTGGGGATGCCTATGATCCGAGTAAGTACATTCTGTCAGCAGGCCAGGTTAGGCCAGGTATAGAATTGCCAGAGAAGGCAGAGCTATGTGTGATCCAGGGGAATGGATTTGAGCAAGGGGCAGATGATCTGACGGCTGTGGAAGAAGACTTTGCCAACCTCCAGTTTTTCAACGACCAAGATCCAGGGGACGCGGCAGTCAACTGGTTTGATTACGAGGAATCAGCAGAGGCTACTGGATGGCTTGATGACCTACCGGACGTCGTCGAAGAATCTCAGTTGGAATAGGGCCCGGCAGGGGCAAGAATGTCAATTGTGGCCGGAAGGGCCGGAAGTCAGAATGGATTGACGGAGAGCGCCGGCACGAAGAATTTCGCTCAGGACCAAGGCATTGTGAATGTAGGAAATATTGAACAACCAGCTGCACCGACACAGGTGGAACAAGGAAGGCTTTGGGATTCCGAAAGAATCAGGAAAGCCAAGGCCCCCGTGGGAACCGGAAGTGCTGTGTGCACGGGAACAGAATATGCTGCGAGCATGTTGACTGAAGGTATTGCGAGTATAATCATACCGGAGCCGGACATGTGTCTGTTAGCTGCCGATGGAATGTGGTGGGAAGACGATGATTTATGTCTTGCCCACACAGATGAAGATTGGGGAAACCATCGGCCAGACGACACCTGGTATATTGGTGAGGTCGATCATATGATGAGAAGCGGGCGATATTTCAAGCCCCCGCACCTGGACCAACCAGAGGCATCTGGGAAGGATAAGGAAACTGAAAAGCAGAAAGAGAAGCAGATCGAAGAAAAAGCTGTACTGAAACAGCTGAAGAAGATACAAGCAGAGATCTCCATCTGGGGACTGCTTATGGCATCACGAGTGCACCGACAGGCTGTTCTATCTGCTATGGACAAGGCGAAACTCTCCACAGATACCACACCAGAGCAGCTAGTTGGACTAGTCTTTCCGGGAGGAGCTACCCCGATGATGACTTTCTCTGATAAGGAACTACCACCTGAGGGTGCGAACCATAATAGGCCACTCTACATCTCTGTGGAGTGTAGAAATAAATGGATACCTGTAATACTCGTGCACACAGGGTCCGCAATCAACGTCTGTCCGGCAAGGACAGCCTATGCAATCAGTTTAAAGAACGCCGACTTTGCACCAACAGCCCAGGTGATTCGAGCGTATGACAACACGAGCCGAGAAGTAATGGGGACGGTAAAAATCTAGACCAAGGTTGGGCCAGGACAACATGAGATAGACTTCCACGTCTTAGAAGTTCTGGCAACCTTCAATCTACTTTTGGGACAGCCGTAGTTGCACCAGGTGAAGGGCGTCTCGTCCACTCTGCATCAGATGGTGAAATACCCCTATGGAAAGGGAGTAGCCATTGTTTTCGGGAATTCATCGATCCATCCACCTCCGGAGGTATCTACACCAGTCCTAGAAATTGAGCACGGCATGGAGGACGTGTTTATGTCAGGGTTTACCTTAGCTGAGGCTCGGGTTGTGCAGAACATCATGGCTGTTAATGAGGGAGTGTATGTCAGTGCTCAATCTGTATACCTCATGAACAAGCTTCAACATCCCCGGGATGGGATTGGGAAAGAGCGGCCGGAAGGGCATCGCAGCATTGGCCGAAGTGCACACAACCCCCATACCTTTGGTTTGGGTTATCAGCCCACCAAAGAAGATTGGATAAGGAAAGGGAAGGAAATGGCTGGGAGAGCCAGAGCAAAGCAGGCTGGAAAGCCTTTTGAGCTGATACATAGGCCCATTCAGGGTACCCTAAACGGACGCTTCGTCCGGGAGAGGGAAGACTTTCCGTTTTGTGGCTTTCCAGAGCCGTGGCTGAACGCGGAGAGGAAGCGCGTACCAGGTTTTGAGATCTTCTTTGATCTGCAGTTATCCAGAGAGGATGTTGCCGAAGAGCAGACGGACCCATTGGCTGAGGCTGAGCAGAGTAAGAAAGTGCAGTCTGAGGACACCGAACTTGAGATGGGGGTAGTGCTGGCATGCCTACTTTCAGATCCTCCAATCGACCAGAAGTGCTTGGAGGATAACTTCTCGGTATGCGTGATCGGGAATGAAATGGCTGCGGGCCTACCAGCAAACTATTTTTTATGCATCCATCGCACCCTCTCTCATTTGGCAATATGAAGAGGGATTTTTGTCCAGCAGCACCGGGTCAGGTAGTGAGCCGGAATCTGATTCCACCGAGTCTTGTGAGTCGGAATCAGGTTCCAGCTCGACTGAGTCTGAGTCTGGTAATCCTGGGGATGATAACCCGGATGCCACAGTCTTGTCCAGGTCGTCTTTTTTTTTTCTCTTTTGAGTCTATTGTAACCGAGGAATTGGACGATTTGGATGTGCTTAAAATGAGAATCAAGTAGCTGTGGTTTCTAAGTACTTTTCTGTGCCCTTGATTTATTGCATTAACTCAGACTTTCAAAATTTTGACGAAATCGACGAGGACAAAATTCCTCCGGTTTTGCAACGCTTAATTGAACAATAGCAGGAAAGATTTGTTAAACCGTTAATTGATGAAATCACTACTGTGAATGTTGGTACTGAGAAGGACCCGCGGCTGGTCCAGATTGGGTCCACGTTGTCTTCAGAGGAACGCGAGCGCTTAGTCGCTTTATTAACAAAGATGTTTTCGCGTGGTCCTACGAAGACATGCCTGGAATCGATCCTGAGATTGTACAGCATCGGATCCCTCTTGACCCCGAGGCCCGACCCGTTAAACAGAGACTCAGGAGGATCCGCCCGGATTATGCTCTCAAGATTAAGGAAGAGGTCACCAAGCAAATCGACGCAGGTTTCCTACTGGTATCCGAATACCCGACTTGGTTGGCCAACATCGTTCCTGTACCGAAGAAGGATGGCAGGATCCGAGTATGCGTGGGATTTCAGGGATTTGAACAGAGCCAGTCCGAAGGACGACTTTCCCTTGCTGCATATTGATGAGTTAGTGGACTTCACAGCAGGGCATGCTTTGCTTTCATTCATGGATGGCTTCTCCGGCTACAATCAGATAATAATGGCACCCTGAAGACCGGGGAAAAGACTGCATTCACCACCCCGTGGGGGACCATACTGCTATAGAGTCATGCCGTTTGGGCTGAAGAATGCTGGAGCTACTTATCAACGGGCCGCGACTACAATATTGTATGACATGATCCACAAAGAGGTTGAGGTGTACGTGGACGACATGATTGTCAAGTCCAAAGATAGAAAGGGGCCAACTACACCGCCTTGCAAAAGTTCTTTCAAAGGATCAGAGAGTTTCGGTTGCGGCTGAATCCTCAGAAATGTACATTCGGTGTTACAGCTGGGAAAAATGCTGGGGTTTCTGATTACGCAAAGAGGTATCGAAGTCGACCCTTCCAAAATCAAGGCCATCTTAGAAATGCCACCACCAAGGACTGAAAAGGATGTGCGAGGCTTTCTGGGTAAAGTGCAATTCATAAGACGGTTTATCTCAAAATTAATCTTGACTTGTGAACCACTTTTTGGTCTCCTGAAGAAAGGAAAGAAATTCCAATGGGACGGCCGATGCCAAGCTGCTTTTGAACAGATCAAGGAATACTTATAGAACTCGGCCATGCTGTCACCACCAGAGCCGGGGAAACCGTTGATATTGTACCTTGCAGTAACTGAGACTACAATGGGCTGCATGCTTGCGCAAGAATCAGAGGACAAAGTGGAGAGAGCCATCTACTATCTGAGCAAGAAGATGCTAGAATATGAGACTCGCTATACACCGTTAGAGAAGGCTTGCTTAGCTTTGGTATGGGCCACCAGGAAGCTGCGGCACTACCTGTTAGCTCACTCTGTAATGTTAGTTTCGCAACTGGATCCCATCAAATATCTTTTCGAGAAACCAGCACTTACGGGCAGGCTAGCTCGTTGGTTGCTGTTGCTCTCCGAATTCGATTTGAAATATGTGACACGCAAGTCAGTCAAGGGAAGAGCAGTAGAAGAATTCTTAGCCGATCATCCAGTGGAAGGGGGTGAAGCAGTCAAGTACTTATTCCCAGATGAAGCCATTTTGCATATCGACGATGAAACTTGGACGATGTACTTTGACGGAGCGTCAAATCAGTACGGGTATGGGATAGGAGTGTTGCTGATAGCACCTAACAAGTCCCGTATCCCTCTAGCCTTCAAACTCCGGTTCAAAGTCTCGAACAACGAAGCAGAATATGAGGCATGCATTGCCGGTCTAGAAGCAGCCCTGGAACTAAGAGCAAGATGGTTGGATGTCATCGGGGACTCGAACCTTATTGTGTCTCAAGCAAAAGGGGACTGGAAAGTCAAAGAAGAAAAGATGATGATGTATCACCAGACCTTGGATTTGTTAATTCCTCGGTTTGAGAAGCTAAACTTTGCTCATCTACTAAGAGAGAACAACAGGTTCGCAGATTCTTTAGCAACTCTATCTTCCATGATAGACATCCCGTTTGGAGTCCGGATGCGTCCAGTCATCATTGACCAGAAATTTGCGCCAGCCTACGAGTCGATTGCTGCTATAGATGAGGTTCAGGACGAAAACCCCTGGTACCACGACATTTGGAATTTCTTGGAGAAGGAAGCATATCCGCCAGGGGTAAATGCCAAGGACAAAAGGGCAATAAGAAGAATGGCCGTTCAGTTCATCATCTGTGGGGGTAAGCTGTATAAGAGAGGTCATCTGGGAATGCATAAGCTGTGTGTCGATGCCGAAGAATCAAAGCGTCTAATGGAGGCCATCCATGGAGGGGAATGCGGTGCGTACATGAATGGAGTAATGCTAACACGGAAGATCCTCAGACAGGGTTACTACTGGTCCACTGTGGAGGAGGATTGTATCGGTGTTGTCCGGCGATGCCACAAGTGTCAAATTCATGCAAATCGCATGAACATTCCGCCGTCGAAGCTGTACAATATGACTTCGCCATGGCCATTTTCAGTCTGGGGAATTGATGTGATCGGGGCTGTCACTCCGAAGGGGTCGAATGGGCATGAGTTCATCCTGGTCGCGATAGATTATTTTACAAAGTGGGTTGAGGCCCAATCCTATGCGGTGTTGAAGGCTTCACATGTTGCGAAGTTTATCAGAAACAACATCATCTGTCGCTACGGAGTCCCAAACGAGATAATTTCAGATAACGGTTCCCACTTCAAGAAGGAAGTGATTGACTTGTTGGAAAAATACAACGTGGCTTTTCATAAGTCATCTACCTATCGGCTGCAAACCAATGAAGCGGTTGAGGCCGCCAACAAGAATATCAAACACATACTGCAAAAGATGGTGGAAACCTACCAGGATTGGCTAGATAAGCTGCCGTTTGCTCTGTGGGGCTACCGGACTTCAATCAGAACTTCCACTGGGGCGACTCCGTATTCATTGGTTTATGGGATGGAGGCCGTTCTACCTATCGAAGTTGAGGTTCTGCCATTGCGAGTATTGGCTGAGTGTCAAATAGCCGGGGCAGATTAGCAGCAGAGTAGATTTGAGGAACTCATGCTCTTTGATGAGAGGAGACTGAAAGCACTGTACCATGTTCAAGGCTATCAACGCAGAATTGCCCAGGCTTTCAACAAGAAAGTTAAGTCCAGGAATCTAAAGGAAGGAGATTTGGTGCTCAAGGACAACCGAGCTCCCATCCACGACCCAAGGGGCAAGTTTAGACCCAATTGGACTGGTCCTTACATCATTAAGTCTATCTGGTCAGGTGGAGCTGTGGTTTTGATAGATCTAGATGGCCTAGAGTTCTCACAACCGATCAATATGGACACGTTGAAGAAATATTACCCTTGAGAGGCTTGCTAGGCCGAAAACCCGAAAGGGCGACCCAGGCAAAACTCAGAGCACAAAAAAATTTGAAATTATAAAAACTGAGCTCGCAAGGTTGAAAACCCGCAAAGGGCGGTCTTGGCAAAAGTTAGAGCGTAAAAGAAGAGTGAAAATACCCGAGTGAACCTGAGCCTGAACTACGTAAGGCTTGATTCCCATCTTTGGGATACGTAGGCAACTTCATCCCGAAGTTCAGCCATAAACATTTTCCCCGATCAACTTTGTCCATTTGATCATCTTGGCCATCTTTGTCTATTCAGCATTTCAAAGAGTTCGGTTAAGATCTCCGGTACAGTGCTTTTCAGACTAGGGGTAACTTTCCGTTGCCATACAGTGCCGCGGTATTATTCAGACTAGGGGCAACTTTCCAGTTGCAGGGGTCCGGGGTTGTGCATCTCAGTGACAGATCTCAGGCGTGTCCAGTTCTGATCCATATCGAAAATGGTTTTGAAAAATTTTAATAAAAGTTGACTTTGTTCAAATTAATCTTTTTATAACTAAGACCATTTTTGGACCAAAGCAGAAAATTTTCAGTACCCATAACCTTCAATTTCATCGATTTCAAAACAGAGTTCTCCTGCTCTTGCATACAAATTGAAGTTTCTTTTTATTACATTCACAAAGAAAACTTAAAAGTACTAGTAAAGCAATAAATCCGGGGCATAGATAAGTCAGGTGTCCCTGCGCCTCCTCCCAGTGCTGGTCGAAGCCTCTGATGCCAAGCTGGGCCCAATCTATGCCTCTTCATTGAGCCAATCTAAGCACTCATCAGACAAAGTGCAACTGAAAGTGGGAGCGGGGGCCAGGAGCTCTCTAGTCCTCCATGCTGTGGCATAACGGGCAAGATGTGCGCCTCGAACCGGGAATGCGGCAGGATACTCTATCCCCTCTGGCGGGCAAGTCTGATCATGACCAAACTGGCATTGGAACCGGAACGAAAAGTAGAACACACAGTGAATCAGACCAATCAACTAGATCCCGGTCTGCCGGGACATGCTATAGCTCATTGCTGGGAGATTGAGCCAAGGACAGCGCCAAGCAATGCGATCTGCAGACAAATTGCACATCCAGTCGAACCACCATCCCTCATCAAGGGCATCGACTAGGCGTTGTCGAAAGAAGTAGCTGCAAGCCGAGTAGGCTGGGCAAGAGTCCACAACCTGCAATTTATCCATCAACCATACCTGTGGAGGGATGAAAAATGAGAGAATGAAGAATAGAGAGATGTACGATGAGAGAAAAGTAAGGAAAGAGTTTTGTGAGAAAAAAAAAAACGAGCCTGAGGGCCGAATGATGTGAGCAATATATATGTGAGATTGGGTGGGAAACATTACCTGCAGCAGTAGTGGACTCCCCGCAAACCTGGTCGTCTCCCGGCGATAGAAAGCATCCAAGCCCATCAGTGTCTCGGCCAATGTCATAGCGATGCAGCTCTTTCCTTCTTTCAAGCCTTGAGTAACTTCAATCAGACAAATGCTAGATCCACTAAAGCCTGGGGCAAGCAAAAAGTGAGATAGCATACACAAGCAAAGGGCGTGTTGCCGAAAACCTTGCCAATGATGGTTGCCGCGGTCACCAGCATCAGAAAAGCGATGAATTAAGCCGAGGATGTCCAATTCCCCATTGCAGATCAGAGACTGAGCGTCATGCATGGTGAGCCCACACATCCGCCCTAAAGCTTGAGCGTGGCTGAAGCGAAACTGAGGCAAAATTTCTTCATGACGTTCAGATTCCATCAAAACTTGAAAATGTTCGAAAGTTGGACATACCTCTTGCCCGCTGAAGCTAAAAACATGTGTTACCGGGTTCCAAAACCTCATCGCGGCATGAAGGAAGGGAAGGTGCAGCGGAGTACGGCTCAGCGTGAATAGTGCATTCAAGCCGAAGCCCCGGAAGTTCAACTTTTCCGAGCCATCTAGAGAAGCGATCCAAGCTGTGAGATTTTCGACGAGAAACGCCTCTATTTTGGTGTAAAACTGAGAAGAAATGAATCAACCACGAGGCTAGGACTTTTAAAGAGGATAAGACACTATTCGGGGGACACGTGTCAAAAAGTTGGTGGTTATTGGGCTAGGTGGTCGGCCGGCCACCTTTTCTGGTAGGCCGGCCACCCCTCTCCCCTCCAATGCAAAAAGCTGGTCGGCCAGCTCCCAAAAGTGGTCGGCCATGCTGCAAAGTGTGTCTTTGGTCCTGTTCTACCCTCTAGAAGAAAGTTCCTAACATTTCCATGCATCGGGAGTGTCGAAGGCCTCCATTTCCCTCTGTTGCGGATGTGTTCCGTCACCCAGATCGTTCGAAATACACTTTGTTTATAGAGTTGTTGTTAAGTCTTTCTTATCGAGTTGTTGTTTTGCTTATCGAGTTGTTGCTTTGTTTGTCGAGCTGTTTTGTTTATCAAATCTTGTTTATCAAAGTTGTCAGGCTTTGTATTTTGAGTCGTTACTCTTTGTTTAAATCAACATTGTTGTGTCTTGCTTATCGAGTTGTAAACTTGCTAAGATTCTGTTATTTCTTGGTGAGTTAAGTTGTTTAGTTTGTTGCGTCGGTTCACTACCTGACTTGGCAATTTTCAATGCTTATTTCCATTCAATCTCATTTTCGTGCAAAATGATGCGATGCGATGCTGAGAACATAAAATATAACACTTTTTCAAAAGCTATTTCATTCCATCATGCTTCCTTTGTTACAACTTTTTACGACAAGGGTACAAGTTTTACAGAAAATAAAACTGCCTAACAATGTACAATGTGCTACAACTACTAGTAAAAAGGTAAATAAACAAGAAACAACTGCATCGATGCTCTCAAGAGCAGGAATAAGAGGCCCTCTTCGTCCTCTTCTGCGGAACAGTCTCTGCACCACCAGCACCATCTGAGTCAGAGCTGTCATCCTCGGGATCCTCCTCAGCTTCACCTCCACTTCTGGAACCAGGGTCAGAACCCTTCTCCCTGTCAGCAGATGTCTCTGACTGACGATCTGCAGCTTCCTCCTCCTCGCTGGCCTCCTCCTCTATAATGTGTGCTCTGCGTCTGCGAGACAACCTCCCTCCCCTGACTCCTCGAGAAGGCATAGATGGTCCATCTCCTCGAGAAGGCCCCGATGGCCCGGCTCCTCGAGAAGGCCTAGAAGGCCCGGCCTGTGGCTGAGCATACACCGGAGGCATCTGAAAATAAAGAGTGCAATTTGAGTACATCAGCTAAAACATGTCTATCAGATGCAGATGTAAGCAAACTACACAGAGTGGATGTATGCAGATATAGTACATGAATGTGGTGTGTGTTAGATGTACTCTACACAGGCAGCCTATCAATGCAATAAGATGTTCAAGATCAGCATGTCATCAGAAGTATGATAAATGCAAGAAAACTAAAGAATACCTGGACACCCATGATGGACAACTGCGCCTCTCTCCGCAGGACCATGCCCTCGAGTGAGGCTACCAATCCGAGCATCTCATCCATATACTCGACGGGAGGCTGCAAATGCAAATGCAAGGTCATCAGTAAATGAATGAGTGTCCAAGTATTGGAGTGATAAATCAAAGCTGTAAAGCATACCGGTGGCGAGTCAGGGTCTCTAACAAATCGATGATCAGGTAGCGGAGGCTCTATCGGGATCGGGTATGAAGCCCCATATCTCCATTCCGTCAACTCAGTCGGGATCTCTAGCTATCCAGCATGAAAATGAGTCGGAGGGATCGGGGGAACCAATCCACCCCCACCTCTAGATGTGCCAGCCCTGCTGGTGGAAGGGACATCCGTAGTCCGAGCCCGGCTCGATGATGGCATACCAGCAGACCTCACCGTCGGAGTACGGACTCCCGCCAATGGAGGCATCAAATATGTGTGACGGTAAGTAGCGTAATCCCCCTCCTCGAGATGAAGAAATGCATCAGTACCCAACCTGGCGTCGACAACACCCTGGGGAGGGAGCCTATCAGCGGTCCGCATATCGCCTGGGGGTGCTGAGGGAAGGTCCTGAGTAGGGTAGCCCCATACCTGACGCAAAAAGCGATCCCCCAAAAACCAGGCCCTACCAACTGGCCCCTCGAACAGGATCCTATATCGAGAGGCACCCTATGCTCCGGCAAACTGGAATCGGAGGTCTCTACCTAAAGGCGCCCAGGGCTGCCATGTGTGCTGTGTGTTCACCTCAACGACGAGCTGTGTGTTCGACATCAAGTGTTTGGGCTACGTGTTCAACTTTCAATCAGTGTGTGCTGTGTGTTCACCTCAACGATGAGCTGTGTGTTCGACATCAAGGGTTTGGGCAGCGTGTTCAACTCTCCATCAGTGTGTGCTGTGTGTTCACCTCAACAACGAGCTGTGTGTTCGACATCAAGTGTTTGGGCTGCGTATTCAACTCTCCATCAGTGTGGGCTGTGTGTTCATCTCAAAGTTCGAGCTGTGTGTTCAGATTTCAAAGAGCGGGCTGTGTGTTCATCTCAAAGTTTGGGCTGTATGTTCAACTCTCAACGAATGTGTACTGTGTGCTCACAATCAGAAAAATGGGCTGTGTGTTTGTCATGACCCAAACCCGCCCCTAAAAGTTTGGGCATGACCTATTCGAATATAGACACTAATCCTGTTATATATATCATATGGGGCCTGTGCGGAAGCATTAAATATCAAAATTTGACAATAGAAACAAACTCCATTGAGCTACTACTATCATGCCAGGATCACAACATCACACTAATTAAGTAATACACAGAAGACATACACACACATACATCGACTTAGCCCACAATTGGGCACATGATAAAACATCTTAAAGAAAGACAATCAAGCATAAATCCCAAAACTCCTAACAGCTCTTTACAGAATACATGGGCTTCGGTTAGTGCCTGGACACACCGAGGTTGACAAGAAGGAGATGAATCTTAAGGGTTAGGATTGGCCTCCCGGTTGATGACCTACAGAAACAAACAAAATACAGAATGAGTGAAACTCAGTGAATAATAATACATAAATGATGTAATACTTAACCTGAATGATCGAACATATAACTACAGATACATCTAATTAATTACATTCCGTAATTATTTCCAAAAGCCATGGATCCAACTTTCGTAACAGAATGGCTTTAAGCCCAGTATATACAAAACAGCCATAAGCCTACAAGAACAACAGAATTCTCAATTATAACAGAACGGCCTCGGGCCCAATAATAACAGAACGGCCTCGGGCCCAATAATAACAGAACGGCCTCGGGCCCAATAATAACAGAACGGCCTCGGGCCCAATAATAACAGAACGGCCTCAGGCCCAATAATAACAGAACGGCCTCGGGCCCAATAATAACAGAACGGCCTCAGGCCCAATAATAACAGAACTAAGAAAATTTATGCATACTTGAACTTGCCACATATATAAACTTGTAACATTCTTGAGCTTGTAACATACTTGGCTTATAACATATGTAAACTTGTAACAAACTTAAACTTACAACATATATGGATAGTCATTCCTTGAGTCATAACATACTTATCAGAAAATGGAACATTTCTTGTTATATCATGTCATTATCATGCGCTTAACAAAAGAGAATACTTTGTATTCTTATGTGGGTTGCATATTGATGATAAACCTTTACATTCATATCATATATTCTAAACAATCTTGGGTTCGTTCGTAACATAATCGAATAATCTTAATTTCATACAAATGCTATTCTTCAAGGATGTACATAAGTTCTACTTATTTCTTTCAGAAATGACATGGTAAGCGGATAATAACAAAAGGGCTAATATTCGTCATTAACAGAACATAAGGCTAATATGTGGATCAAATCATACCGACATACGCAAATCTTTCAGCGTTCGCATTGATTTCCAATCATCGTTAATGTTCGTGTATCACTTACGAGAAGTAGAGTGTTAGTAACAATAATCATCAATAAGAAACAAAATGTACATTTCAGTATTATTACTCACAGTGTTTAGGTGCTAGGTCCGTCCCTGCAGCTAACCCTACACAATTCAATTTAACAACATTAACACACAACCCCACGAAATCAACATAACTCCACATAATCATCACCATCCAATATAATCCATACCATTTAACATTATTCCACTCAGTGCTACCAAATATAATTTCACATAATTCAAATTAAATTGCTAAGGCTCAATTTACATCATCCACATCATCAACAAACCCTTCCCCCCCAATCTCCTTCCTCACTAAGACATGATTCACAAAGCTTCTAACAAGTTCATTCGCAAATTTAAACATAATTCCCAAGTATCACCAAATTCCAATTAAACTTGTATATACATAATTCAACACTTCAATTTCATTATTCTACATTCAATTTGGGTTAAATCTTTGGTTATCATCCTTAAGCAACTTAAGGTTTCAAGAAAATAATCAACTTATTAACCCAACACTTTCTATTCCAATTTTTCCATCAATTACACACCTAGGACTCATAAATCATCATTTGAACCCATCAATTAACTCCCAACATCTTCAAACCATAGAACCCCCAATGTTCAAAGCCCAAAATTCCCAAAATCTCATAATTTCTTCTATATACATAACATAAATGAAAACTTGCACCATTATACATGAAGACACCTCCAACCTATCTATGGATGTAAATATTAAAGAGTCTTAAAACCCTTACCTCCATAATCAAGCAAAGGAGTGAGCTTGAGAAGAAACATTCACCAATCCAAATTCTAATCGGGTAAAAACATTGATCCTCCCTTATTCTCCATCCTTGATGCCAAAACCATGGTGGATTGTTGGTAAAAATGGGTGAAATCAAAGGTTTGAGAGTTAGGGTTTCGGACTAAGGCAAAGAGGAAAGAAGAGGGTTGAAGAAAATCTATGAAATGATCCAAAAATCCCGTTCTTAAAGCTGCTGTCCCGTAATTCCCGCTCGAGCGGACTGATTTCCGCTCGAGCGGACCTGCCCTCAGCACAGATTCCGAAACTTTGAACAGGTATAACTCTTCCATCCGGACTCCGTTTTAGGTCGTTCTTGTGTCCAAATTGAAGCCCCGGAAATAAGCTTTCCAATGGTTCTAACCTCACATCCAAATTCAAAGTGTGGACAAAGAAAAGGATAAAAGAGTGACGGCTGGTCGCCGACAATTTATTCTAATTAAAGCTTTTGGCCCAATCTTACTTTGCCATCATATTACCTCCGCAACCAATACTCCAAGATAAAATAAGAAGGTTCCAAATACACTAATAAAAATGTCCAAAACAAACCCATACCTCAGAAATACAACTCAACCTAGAGGCCCGCTCGAGCGTCAACTCTTCCGCTCGAGCGTGCAGACCAACAAAGCCGTCCGCTCGAGCGTAAACTCCCCCGCTCGAGCGAAAAATCACAACTCCCAGAATCTCAGGCCGTCTGCACAATTGCTGGAAACTCCCAAAGTCCGCTCGAGCGTCAACTCTTCCGCTCGAGCGGAGGGAAGAATTCTGGGTCGTCACAGTGTTCATCATCAAAGTTCGAGCTATGTGTTCAACGTCAACGTCAAGTGTTTGAGCTATGTGTTCAGATTTCAAAATCAGTGGGCTGTGTGTTCATCTCAAAGTTTGGGCTGTGTGTTCAATTCTCAAACAACTGGGTGCTGTGTGTTCACAATCGATATACGGGCTGCGTGTTCAGAAAGTCAAAGTGTTTGAACTGTGTGTTCAAGATGCAAATGGAATACGGTGTTATAAACTAAACATTCAAAACAAGCTGTGTGCTTGAGTGAGCAGATAAACATAGCGAAAGCACGAAATACACGAAAAATGCAGAATACATTACAGAAAATGTAAAAGTGAAGTAAATACCTCTCGTGTCTGATGAGAGAGGTGGGACTCCGGCTCTCGCAAAAGCAGATCCCCAGGCGCTCGATCATCGAAATCAGTAAAATGATAAAAAAACTGCTTGAGGGAGGATATGTGTCGGAGGGTCGTACCTCTCGGGGATGAATGGTCGAACCCTCGGGGGTAAAGACATGATGTCCGGATCACCTCCGGCACCTGGAGAACCTCCGCCATGGGAAAAATGACCCACCATCTCAAGAAATCTGCAAAAAGGAGCAAAAATGAGCAAAATAAGCCAAAATTGAAAAAAGTCAACAAAAGTCAACTCTCGGGAAATGGAAAAGTCAACAAAAGTCAACTCCCGAGAAAACTTCCAAATATTGAGACAAACTTACCTCAAGTGGTGAAAATGAGAAAAGAAGCACCGAAATCAAAATTTAATCGGTTCAAAGTGTTGAAAACCGAAAGATTTCGCGAAACAACTTGGCGTGGGGCGTTGGAAAATGCGTATAGAGTTCAGATCTGAGGAAGAAAATGGTTTGGGAAGGAGGAGAGAGCAGTTTCGGAGCTGAAGTTATGAGCAAAAGGTGTTTGGATAAGCACATTTAAAGAAATGAGAGCAAAAAGACCAAACTGCCCACTGTTTTGGCTAGGTGGCCGGCCGGCCACCTTTTCTGGTAGGCCGGCCACCCCTCTCCCTCAAACCTGGCCGGTGGCCTCCCCCTTGAACCAAACCTGGCCGGCAGCATTCCCAAGGTGGTCTCCAAGGTCTCTGCAAATTTTGGTGATGATTGAAGTCCCCGACACTCGGGAAAGTACAAGGAAAGTGTACTTTTCGTCGCAAAATCCCTCCGCGGGAACTTCAACTCCAACTTTCGCTGCGTGTCTCATCGTTACTCGTCAAAAGCGAGGTGTATCCTTTTTGAATATGTTGCGACCCCTCCGCGAGGTAAACCGGAGGTCGCAATTGAGCCACCTTCGTCGAAACTTGCATTGCTTTGCTCGTTGTTTCGTTTCAAAATGTGCATTCGAGTTTACACTTATCCTGCATTGTTATGCACGTCACTTGCATTCTCATGCACACCACTTGCACTGTTCTGCACGTTTCACGAGTATTGTCATACCCTTGTGTTTAACTGGCGTTGTCACGCACATTGCTTCTCGCGTTGCGACGCACTCACCCATCAACACCACGTTTGTCTGCATTCGATATCACGCTGAACATATGTTGCTAACTATGTTGCGCTTGTTGAGTCTCTTCCTTTTGCAGGCACGATATTGTATGTACGGTTCATTTGAGGCTGGTGCGACCAGACAAGCCGCACAGGTATTGTATCTTCTCCGTGTGAGACGTGGCGAGAATTGAACAATTCTTCTCATTTTAACTACATGAAATGTAGTTTTACTTTGCATTCTTGCTTAAAACTGTTGCATCTATTGTGAATATTTGCTTCATTACAGCTTGTTGCTTCGCATGATCATTGAGTTACATCCGGCTTTGTGCATATCGCTTTGTATGTTGCCCCCTGCCTGCGGGCATGCCTGCGGGCACATCTTTCTGTTTGTCTCGCCTGTTTGTCTAAGTCTTCGACCTTGTCAAAAATGGGTCGTCTCTGGGCTTTGACATTCACTCCCGTCACTCCTTGACTTCCGAGTTTTGTCAAAGAGGGACAACTGTAGACACCCCATTTTTGACCGACCTTAAAACTCAGACGTCACCGATTGAGCGCTTGGTGATGTTGCATATTGTGCTCATTTTGAGGTTGCGGAATCACGGCTGGGAGCCTTGCCTCCGGACTTTCGGACTCTTTTGTGCTTTGTCTCGGTTTGTGAACCAAGCCCTGTTTTCTTTGTTTTCTCTTCCCGAAGGGAGGGAGAGGTCTTGTAGATCATCTCTCAGTGGCCGTAGGCTACGTTACATGGTCGTAGGCCATTTTTCCAGTTTGGAGCCCGGTTTCCGATTTTCGGAGCCGTCGACCGTATGCCTCGGTTCGGGACCACTTAACTACCTCCGTTTGCTCTAGTTTTTGGCACACACCTTGTTTCCTCCCTTTTGAGGGACACTGTGGCCCGAGAGACCAACTCCGTGGTCGAACGCCACTTCCGGTGCCTAACAGCCTGTTTTCGGGACCCCGAACTTTCGTTTTGCATCTGTCTTGGTCCGTTTTTGGCAGGGACCTTATTTTCATTATTAGAAAGGTTGTAGGCAGGTGGGAGGCTAGCAATTTTTTCTAAAAAACCAATTTTATTTCTTCATCGCTCTTCATCGGCCGTTTTCTTCACTAGGAAGCTGGTTTTTCCCACTCCCGGGCCACTTTTTCTGATTTTCCACCACATCATTGTGTTGTACACACCTAGGAGGCCACCAATATGGGTAGGCCAGCCAGCAATTGTTCTTGACCCTTTTGAACCCCTCTAAAAAGCTGGTTTTTCTCTCTCCTGGTTCACATTTTCTGGGTTTTGACCATACAGCTGTGTTGCACTCATCTGAGAGGCCACCTTTTTGGGTGGCCGGCCAGCAATCCTTGTTGACCCCTTTGACCCCTGGTCGGCCGACCAGGGAAGGTGGCCGGCCGGCCACCCGGCCCTTTTGCACCTGGCCGGCCATTTTTGTCCCTCCTGGTGCATTCCAGCTGTGCCAACTGTTTTGCACCAGACCCTCTGTCCGAGGGTCTGTCTTTTTGGGGGGATATTTGAATTGGTTTTTCCCCCCTTTTCTTTGACTTCTCTCCCTCTATATAACCAGCACCCTACTTCATTTCTAAGGGTTAGAAAAACCAGCTGGAGCATTATACATACAACCCTATATCTATCTACTCCAAGCCTCCAAACACCCTTGTTCTTGCACCATTTACACACCAACTCATAGCCTACCACCTCCATCCTCCATTCCAACACCTTGAGGCTGATTTTCAGAGGTTAGGAGCTCATTTTCTTGGACCAAAAGCTGCTGCATTGCTGTGCTACAAGGGTAAGTCCTCTTTTCCCCTTTTCTAGCCTTATTTTGCTTTATCTCTTAGCCCCTTTTACTTACATTTCTGGGCTTCAACCTAAACTGTAAAGTATCTTATTTTGAGCCCCTCTTCAACTTTGTTGAAGGGCTCTTTGCTGTTTGAGACCATCTGCTACCCCTTGTCCTTTATCTCTCTTTTAGGGCTATTTTTGCATCATGTTTTAGCCTTACTTGTGAACATTTTCGAGATTTGATATAAACTGAAAAAAGTCTTTCTTTGACCTCCTCTTTAAGTTTGTTTGAGGTCAATTTTCTGTTTGGAGTCATCTCCTTCCTTGCATACTTTATTTCTACATGTTTTGAGCCATACATTTGAGCATTTGCCTTGGCCTTGTTTTGGCCTCTTAGCCACTGAAATCCAGTGGATTTTCAGTGGCTTTGATGATGATTTGAGCTTTGAAATCATAGAGGGGTGACCCTCTCACCCCTCATTCTCTTTACTAGCATGTTTGGCCATCCAAAGGGACTCTATTTTGCATGCATCGAAGTCATGTTTCAGGCCTCATTCTGTGGGTTTTGAGGTCTGCCTTGGCTCTTTCCAAGGCCCCTTTGGCCATATTTTATGTTTATGTTGCATGTGTAGAGGAATCCCATTCAAGGCCTTTCAAAGAGGCCTTTCTTTACATGTTTCCGAGACTGATTCCAGGGCCTATTTGGTGGGTTTTAGGGCTGTCATAACCCATTTCCAGAGTTGGTTTAGTCTTGCTAAGTGTCTGTCTTATAGGTTCTTAAGAACCCCTTGTATGGCCCTTTAAAGGAACCCATTATTTTTGCATATGTTGGTTGCATTTCAGAAGTTATTTGGAAATATTTTGACATGTTTTATTCACTAATTTTGGCTGGTTTGATGGGTTCTCTTGTGCTTCATATACATGCCATGTAAACCATGCTTGCTAGTCATAGTTGCATGCTATTTTAGTCCATCATGCTAGCATCTTTCGGTCATGCTTTGAACTAGAAATGTTCATGTTTTGGGACTGCCTTGGCTCTGTCTTTGTGCTTCATAGTCAAATAATGCATGCTTTGTATAGCTATAAGTCAACACATGTGCCTAGTTTTGAGTTTCAAGGCTCATCTCATGCATCGGGTGCCATGTTTCCATGTTTCGGGATCATTTTGCATCATGTTTCAGTGCTGGAATTTGCATGTCTGTATGCCATATTTCATGCCTTGCCATATCTTATTAGAGTTGCATACTATGCCTTAGGTTCGGTCCTCGGTTTGCGTGCATGTATGCACGCATTTCGACTGTCTCATTTTGATCTTATGGCTACTGATGTGAGTGTGGCTGAGGTCCACTCATGTTGGTGTAAGTCCATTATGCATTGTGTATGCCATTTCAATTCATAGCATTGCGTATGCTAGGTCTTATGTTAGAGCATTCTGTATGTCTTGCTACATCGTGCATTGTGTATGCCATCTCATAGCATTGCGTATGCTAGGTTGCATGTTAGGATTGCATTCATGCATGTCATGCATATTGCATTGTGCTTGGGATAGGAGTTAGCCCAGGCACGGGAAACGAGGGACGTTTCGTACTCCGAGTGACGGAACGTGTCTCAATTCCCAGTCGCCGACACTCCGGATTAACCATGATGGAGTCTTGGTCTTGTTATGTTTATATGTGCATTCATTTCATATTGAGTCGTGCAATTCGACTCCTCGGCCATCATGCATCGAGATGCGTGATTGGTGGCACGAGGATCGAGGTGTGTATACATATGTGAAAATACACTGTCATGCCCCTTTCTTGCTCTCTGTTGCAGCAAATCAGAAACCAGCAATCTTTTGGAGCTTCGTGCAATATTTTGGGCTTAATTATAAACAGAGGCTAATTGGGGCATCGCAATGGATTTCTGGGCAAGGCAACTCAAGCATGCATCATCCATCATCCGGAGCAGAGCTGAGGCAGTCCATAGGCTTGCATGCTAATTTACTGCTTTCCTAGATTAATTTGTTAATTAATTAGGGTTTTGTACTTATTCGGACTGTATTATTTATTCGGGACTGTATTATTTATTCGGACCCTCCGAGCGAGGGCAATGTTGTAATAAGTGTGCATGCGTGTGATGTATGTCTTCCAACCCCACGTCTTTCTCCCTTTTATTTACCAGTTTATGATGGTTAGATTAGGGCATGTTTCAATTAGCATACAGTGTGATAGCATGTTTGCATTCATTCATCTGTTCTGCATGCACCGGGCTCGGCGCATCATATTCACTGCATTGTATTTCAATTCCGAGTTGAATACATGTTAGCTGTAACATTTCATATGCCATGTTTAGAAAAGCCGAGCCTACCTTAGTTGCATTTTGCATGTGTTGCATTAGGCATTTCTGTATAGTTAGGATCATGCATGGATTTCTAACATAGTTTCTGTTTTGGCTTGGAGTACTCGGTAAGTTTTATGCTTTAGCATCCTTGCATGCGTGTGAGTGACTGCCATGATAGCATGCTTACCATGAGGCTATGTGCTTATATGATATACATGTTTGAATGCCTGTGGGTGAAGGTTGGACTATTTGGATTGGAACAATTCATTCACTATGAGTTTTAAGCCCACTAGATAGTGGCAAAACCATGTTTTCTAAAAAGCCCACCTGAGGGTGGCAAAATCCACATTTTAAGCCTACTTGCGAGTAGCAAACCACTTTAAAAAATAAACAGGAAATGTTTTGTTCGAATTCAGGCGACTCAGTCTATACTTGTATGCTGTGCGCATTACATAGTAAATCTAGGCTAATAACCGGAATAAGAACGCATAATGTTTTCAAAACTAGATATCATGGTTAGTAGAAGCCGATCTTTGATCGGGCGAGCGGGGGTGCTCACGAAGTGACCTTCCCCAATCGTACCCAAGTTCCCGAGCCGAGGCAACTTTGGTGATGACGGACACGTGGCCTTAGGCAACGAGTTAGGGTTTCCTAAATTTCCCAACATAAAATATTTAGGTGGCGACTCTGTATCTGGCAAAGCAGTCCATGTTTGACACTTCTTTTTAAAAATCTGTTTTCTCAAAACGATTTGTCGGATTTGGACTCTTTGGTTCAGATTAAGAACCGTGACAATTTGAGTCCGAACTGTAGTGAGCCCCAAATGAACAGAACGGGACTCATCCTCCCGGGGCATTCGGGGACGTCTACAGGTACCCATTACTCTTGAGGCTAATCAAGGTAGGCCAACAAAGAATATAGTTTTGACACCATTCTTTTATAACTTCAATCATATTGCAGATGTTGATGGTCATACTAGGCAAGAACAAGATCCTCCCTTTGTTCAAGACATCAAAGGCAAGTTCATGACAAAAGCTCCTAAAATATATTGCTCGTTTGGTGCCACGTTACGAGAGATGCACCTGCGATGAATGTGAGGTCTTTTCTGGGATATTTGGTAACACATTTTGGCACGATAACATAAGCCCCTCCATGCACTATTGGTTAAACAAACAGAGCTTACCAAGGCTTCCAATGGCTGGATTTCCTCACCTCAGAAAGATTTGCAATGCTGGTTTCATTGCGGACAGCAGTGGTAAAAACTCATACTTGATACATCCCAAAAAGAATGGCGCTCCCTACGCTTTATATATCTGGTGGGAGGACTCTCCTTGTGACTCCCCAAACTACTTTTCTTGCTACTAACTACAAAGCTTCACCAGTCCGGTTTTAGACATGAAAGGGTGGTTGTGGATGGCTTTGGCCATTCGGATTTATTGATTGGGGAAAAGTCCTATAGAAAGGTTTTTCCTCACATTCTATCCCATATTGGATTAGCTGAAGAAGCAAAAAATTGTTTGCTGGACAGTGAGAAAAGAAAGTACAATAAAGAGGCCTTAGCATGGGGTGGTGATCCATTACAAGAAGGAAACAGAGGACTTCGGAGCTATATTTCTCCTTTAGTTGGCACCTGGTTGCTCTTCGTGTTGTTATTGTTAGCCATGGTAGTTTACTTTTTTCATTAAAATCTTGCTTGGTTGCTAAGAAAACACTAGAAGGAAAAGGAATCAATCTTTTGATTCTTATGTTTCTTATTATCCATTGACAAATGAAAAAGAAAAGAAAAAGAGGCATCCATTAATAATTACTCCAATGTAACTGTTTTCATTTAACTGAACTGAAATGATCAAGTAGGTATTTCCAAGTATTGTTTGAGTGATGGGAGAAAGAAGTGTTCTTCAAGCCATTATAATAACTGTAGAGGAGTTATGAGACAGTTCAATTTCTTCCATGAATGTCTCCCTATTTATTTGTTTATCTGTATTTTTCATTGTACGTGGTCAGGCTAAATTATGGTGTGATCAAGGAAGAATACTTCTATATATTTGGTAGGAAAATGAGTCAGACTCTCAATTTTGGATATTTCCATGACTTCTAAAATGATATGAACTATTCATGTCTGTTATTTATTTATTTTTTTCCCTTTCTCTCACACATGAATGATTCATATCATTTTAAAAGTCATGGGATCTCCAAATTTAGAAGTCTCCAAATTTTGAAAATTTTAGAGTACATAATATATTTCCTTATATATAGTATAGATATAGATATATAGGTAAAAAAGATAGATATCAAATCTAATTTGAAAAAAGATAAAAATAAAATAAACATCCTAAAAAAATGAAGAGAGAAATATGGGAATTTGGCTTTTGATAATCAAAACTGTTGAAAAGATAAGATATTTATGAGAGATTATGTATGAGTAAAAGATAATTTAATTTTTGTTATATCAAAATAAAGGCATATATATATATATTCTTCAATAGTAGCAAAATAAATTTACATTTTTAATAAAGTTGTAATAGAATAAAATATATTTAATTTTTAAATTGTATGCTTGACGATGATTTAAAAAAAAATAAAATACATTGATAGAAAATTTTAAGATTGATGGTATTCAATTGTTATCACTATAGCCTATAAAAAGAATTTAATAGTGGTCAATCATTAAACAATAATTTAGGATAAAATCATGGATAGCCAATAAAAAATTAACACTTAGCAACTTAAATTTTGTAAAAATTAAAAAAAAAATGGCAAATTCAGAATAAAGTATTGGAATTCCTCAAATCATATAGTTAGATATTTTAGTTAATTTTAAAATTTAAATGTTAAAGCTAGTAATATTATGCGTGTGTAATAATTCAAAATTTTAGATAATACACTAATAGATTTGAGCCACTTTTTTTTCTTTCTAATATTGTAAAAAAAAAAAAAAATCAAAATTTTAAATTAGATATGTTTAGATAAAATTTTAAGATTTTAAAATTTTAAGATTAAATATTGTTAGATGTACCAATCACTTTAAACCAAATATATTTTTATTTTTAAAAATTTTAAAATTTTAAGATTGAGAAATTGTGTTTAAGGTTTTGAAACTGTTGTATGTGATTGTGTTGTTAAGTGGGTGTATATAGGTTATAGATGATTTGAAAAACTCTCATTTGAGAGAGCTTGAAAGAGCGAATGTGAGATTAACTTTATGCAGTGCTGATCTTCTTGGATTCGTGTGTTTACGTGAAGCCATTAATAAGTGTGATGGTGTGATGGTGTAATAGACATGAGATAAAGTAAATTAAATTAAATTCAAGATTTGATGAGTTTCGAATCTGATTAAATTGAAGAACAAAAACAAATTATAAATTAAAAAGTGAGCAAACCCAAATCATGCAAAATGCAATAAGGAAGATGATGAAAAGATGTGTAGATGAATTGAAAAATAAAAAAAAGAAAAAAAAAAGAAAAAGAAATATATACACACAAAAGTAATAAATACTGAAAAAGTACATATAAAGTAAGAAATAATATTATGATCATAAAAATGAAGAAAATGAAAAAATTTGTAGATGAACTAAAAAATATTAAAAATATATATATACACTCAAAATAACAAATACTAAAAAATGCATATAAAGTAAGAAATAATATTACACTAGCCTTGTAATGATTTTGCCAGATAATCAAACTTGAAAAATATAACAATGGAGAAGATGACTCATTATGAGAAAATAAAAGATGATTGGAATAAATTGAATAGAAAATGTGTGTGTGGAAGTTGTAAAAGTTCTTGGGTTTTTTTTTTTTTTTTAATTTTTAAATTGAGATTGAGAGTGGGATAGATATTATTGTGGGTGATGGATATGGATGAATATTTTATTATTTTGAGATAAATATTATTATGGGTGATACCTTTATAAATTATAAAAGTGTACAGATGGATCCTAACAAAAGGATTCAAAGTGAAATACGTCAATAGTTTAAGGGTTTTATTTGTACATTTTTATAGTTTAGGGATAAAGCAAACTTCTCAATGGTTTAGGATATCCATTTATATGTTTTTATAATTTAGGGTTTCAAAATAATACTTTTCAATAATTTAAAAGATCATTTATGTAATTAACTCTTTTCAATATTTAAAGTATAGTTTTTTTTTTTTTTTTTTGGTCGAAATTAGATTTCATTGATAGACAGAAATAAATACATCAAGAGTAATTACTAACGTTCAATATTTCAAACTCAAAAACTCGAACATGTAACAACAATAGCCCACAACATACTACGACCATCAACTAACAACCATAATCACAACAAACTGTTGTCACTAACTAATAACCATACCTGCAACATATTGCAGCTACCAACAACAGAGACAAACCCAAACCACTATGGAAAAAGAAGAAAAGCCTCCACAAAGAAGGAAAAAAATAATAAAACAAAATACAAGTTTCAAATAACTAAATAACATTATAACTAATCCAATCTGGGATTTCAAATCCTTTTGGCTAATCACAATTTTCCAGAGCCATGTTTCAGGTAATTCGTTTTCCAGGCAATCATTTTATATTTTATTGATGTTTTATTTTAAAATTTTGTTTATATTTTATTTAATTTCATTATTTAAATTTTAATTGATGTTTTATTTTATTTCATTATTTAATTATTATTATTATTATTTAAAATAAATTTATTTAAAATTTTAATTAAAAAATAACATATATTTTTATTTATATTTAATTTATTTAGGCTCTGTTTGGTAAGCAATTTAAATTATAGTTCTACCCATTGATTTGAGTGTGTTGTTTGTTTTGGGGTTTCAAATCATAATTCTGCACCCATTTTTCAAAACTCAATTCAAAACATAATCATTACTTTTCAAAATCCATAACCAAACACATAATTCAAAACTCTTTTCAATACTCAATTCAAATCAATATTAAAATTTTTTAAATATTTTAAATATTTAAATATTTTAATTTTGTTAAGATTTTAAATATTTTAATATTTAAATATGTTACAATTTTTTTAATTTTTAATTTTTTGAATATTTTTAAATATTTTAATTTCAAATTATTACTATTTTAATTTTTTAAATTTTAAAATATTTTATAAAAATAAATTCAAACTCTATTTTATAAAAATATTTTTAAAAATTTTAATTTTTTTGTTATGTATTTGGTTATGATTTGAGTGTAGAGTGTTTTTAAAATTTAAAATATTAACATTTTAAATTATTTAAATTTTTTGAATATTTACTTTAATTTTTTTACTTATTAAATTTTTTAGATTATTTAAATTATTTAAATATTTATGATTTAAATTTTTTGAATATTTATTTTGAAAGAAAATTATTTCCTTTGTAGTATTTTCAATTAAAAAATTGATTAATGTTATTTTCTGTTAATAATAAATTTTTTTAATTAAATTTTAAAAAGAGTTTGGTTATGAGTGTTGATAAGAATTTTCAATAGTGTGAAATTAATGTGTTTTGTTATGAGTTATAACAATTTGAATTAAGTTTTGAAAACCCATTCCAAAACTCATAACCAAACAAATTTTCTTGCTCACATGTCAAATCAAACTTTCAAAACTCAATTCTACACTTAATTCAAAAATCATAACCAAACAAATTTTCGATAGTCAAATCATAATTCCACAACTCACAAACTCAAAATACAACTCATACTCTCAAATCATATTTATAAAACTCTACCAAACTCTACCAAACGCAACCTTAATTTTTTAAAAATAAATTTATTTAATTGTGCAAAAAATAAAATAAAATAAATTTTTATTTAATCTAGCTAAAAATAATTAAAATATTAAAGCTATGTTTAATATTGCTATTACTTAGTAAATAATTGAAAAGGATAAAATAGTCATTTGAGTATTTATCCTTTTCCATAATATCCCAAACAAACATTGGATTCACTAAAATAGTCTAATATAGACATCTAATCCCATGACTAAACAAATATAGGATACAAATCCAGTCCAACCAAATAGTCCAGGCACAATGTATCCCAGGACTAATAGTCCGATAGATTACAATCCCTCCTTATCCAGTCCGTCCAAACAAACACACGCTTAGGGTATGTTTGATCGGATGGATTAGAGTATAGGATTGTGATTATTAATCCGTGGGTCCAATTATCCTATGTTTGTTTTAACATTTTGGTTTAGGATTATTAATCCAATGGATAATTAATCCAACAAATTTGTAGGATTATTAGTAATAGGGTAAATGTGAGATTATTAATCCTATGAATAATTTATCCTATTAATTCAATTGGATAGTGAATACCACACTAATTTGATAGGATTATTAATACCTCACTATTAGTCTTATGAATCAAATATGGCATTGGAGAAGAAAGCAAACAGCCCATGTTTCCCACTAATTTTTTTATGCCCAAACCATGGGTATTGAGCAGCCTCGCCATGGCTGAAAATTTTGTATTCTTGCACCTGAACAGTGGGCTGGTAGCAGCCTCCCCTCTCTTGTTATTTTATTTACACCTGGCCCTAAAAGGTCATGACTCATGAGGGCCTAGAAAGGCCATGGTAGGAGATAGAATAAATCATTTGAAGCTTGAAACTTCCATTGGAAACATGTGAACTCATTTGTTTTTCCATGCTTATAAAGTTTTTTCTCCATTTCTTACATTAACATTAACATGTGTTTCTTTCTTAATATATATATACCTCCATTTCTAAGACACTTGGAATGCACAGATAGTTTGTGTTTCTTTTTGTTTTCTGTTTTTTGTCCATAAAATAGCTCTGCCTCATGAATTTCAGATTTGATGTTGAGATATACTCATGATATATATATCTGTGTGTGTGTCTCTATGTGGTTTTCATTCCCTTGATTGTGTTTTTGCTAATCCATTACTTTTTCATTATATATTTGTATTGTTTTTTATGCTTACACTTTTGTGTAAGATAAATAATTTTACTAGCTCTGCATCATGCGTACTCTTTTGGTTTCTCATTACCTGTATCAAATGTTTGAGGATCCGGAGTTTTTTACCTTGCATTTTCGGGGAATTTTCCCATCGTGTGCTTTTGATGAGAAAATTTTCCATTTTTTTTTTTCAATAGCTAGCTACACTACAGGAAAAAGGGGATATGTGTAGACACCTCATTTTTGACCGACCTTAAGACTCAGACGTCACCAACTGAGCACTCGGTGATGTTGCCATATTGTGCTCGTTCTGAGGTTTCAGAGTCTCGGCTGCGAGCCTTGCCTTCGGACTTCCGGACTCTTTTGTACTGTGCCTCAGTTTGCGAACCAAGTCCCATTTTTCTCCGTTTTCTCTTCCCGAGGGGAGGGAGAAGTCTCGTAGACCATCTCTCAGTGGCCATAGGCTACGTTTTGTGGTCGTAGGCCATTTTTCCCCACTTGGAGCCTGGTTTCCGATTTTTCGGAGCCGTCGGCCGTGTGCCTCGGTTCGGGACCGCTTAACCACCTCCGTTGTGCTCCGGTTTTTGGTACACACCTTGTTTCCTCCCTTTTGAGGGACAACTGTGGCCCGGGAGACCAACTTCATGGTCAAACGCCACCTTCGGTGCCTAACAGTCAGTTTTCGGGGCCCCGGGCCGCGCGTTTTGACCCTCGAACCTTTGTTTTGCATCCGTCTTGGTCTATTTTTGGTAGGGACCCTATTTTCATTGTTAGGGAGGTGGTAGTATGGTGGGAGGCCACCTTTTCCCCTGAAGAACCAGTTTTCTCATTTTCTCTCTCCTAAAGCCGGTTTTTCTGACATAAAACTTGTTTTTTTCTCACTTTTGAGCCAAAATTTCTGACTTTTCATACCACCATTGTGGTCTACTCATCTGGGAGGCCACCAATATGGGTAGGCCGACCAGTAATTCTTCCTGGCCCTTTTGAACCCCTCTAAAAAGCTGGTTTTTCTCTCTCTTGAACCACATTTTCTGCTTTTTCTCCATACAGTTGTATTCTACTCATTTAGGAGGCCACCTTTCTGGGTAGGCCGACCAGCAATTGTGTTTGACCCTTTTGACCCCTGGTCGGCCGACCAGGGAAGGTGGTCGGCCGACCACCCTGAACCTTTTGAGCTGGTCGGCCAGTCTTGCCTCTGTGAGTGTGTTCCAGCTGTGCCAGCTGTTTTGCACTTGACCCACTGTCCGAGGGTTTTGTCCTTGTTTTGATCCTTTTTAAGGGTGGTTTCGCACCCTTTGCTTTGGTCAAGCTTCTTGAAGAAGCTTTGACCTCCCCTTTGAGGCTTCTCCAAGAAGCCATGGCCTTCTCCCTCTATATAACCAACCCTCCATCCCATTTTGCAGGGGTTAGAAAAAGTTTTGGCTGGAGTATACATACAACTCCCCCTATCTCTATACTTCAAGCCTCCAAACCCTAATATTCTTGACCATTTTACACTACACCTCATAGCCTACCACCTCCACCACCCATTCCAGCACCTTGGAGGTCATTTGCAGAGGTTGAGAGCTCACCTTCTTGGTCCAGAAGTTGCTGCATTGTTGTGCTACAAGGGTAAGTCCTCATTTCCCCTTTTCTTGCATTCTTTTGCTTCATACTTTAGCCCCTTTTACTAGCACTTCTGGGCTTCGACCTGAACTGTGAAGTGTCTTATTTTGAGCCCCCTCTTCAACTTTGTTTAAGGATACTTTGCTGTTTGAAGTCATCTACCTCCCCTTACCCTCTATCTCTCTTTTAGGGATATTTTTGCATCCTATTTTAGCCTTATTTGTGAACATTTTCGAGATTTGTTATAAACTGGAAAAAGTCTTGTTTTGACCTCCTCTTTAAGTTTGTTTGAGGTCACTTTTCTGTTTGGAGTTATCTCCTTCCTTGCATGCTTCATTTCTATATGCTTTGAACCATGCATTTGAGCATTTGCATTGGCCTTGTTTTGGCCTCTTAGCCACTGAAATCCAGTGGATTTTCAGTGGCTTTGATGAGGTTTTGAGCTTTGAAATCATAGAGGGGTGACCCTCTCACCCCTCATTCTCTTTACTAGCATGATTGGCCTTCCAAAGGGGCTCTATTTTGTATGTTGTAAAGTCACATTCCAGACTCTATTTTGTGAGTTCTAAGGTCTGCCTCGACTCTGTCTAGTGCCCCTTTGGTCATATTTTACGTCTATGATACATGTATAGAGCAATCCTCCTCAAGGCCTTTTAAGAGGGCCTTTCATTGTATGCTTTATTGATCAATTTCAGGCCCTTTTTGGTGAGTTTTAGGGCTGTCATATTTGATTTCTAGAGTTGGTTTTACTATGCTAAGTGTCCATCATATATGTGTTGAGTAACCCATTGCATGCCCTTTCAAGGGAGCTCATCATTTTTGCATATGTTGGCTGCATTTCAGTGGTTATTTGGGCATATTTTGACATGTTTTATTCACTGTTTTTGCCTGGTTTGATGAGTTCTCATACGCTTCATATACATGCCATGTAAACCATGCTTGCGAGCCAATGTTGCATGTTGTTTTAGCCCATCATGTTAGCATTTTTTGGTCATGCTTTAAACTAGAAATGTGCATGTTTTGGGACTGCCTTGGCTCTGTCTTTGTGCTTCATGGTCAAATAATGCTTGCTTTGCATGGTTATGGTTCAATACATGTGCCTAGTTTTGAGTTTCGGGGCCTATAGCATGCATTGTGTGACATATTTGCATGATTCGGAATCATTTACCACCATGTTTCAGTACTGAAATTTACATGTTTGAATGCCATGCTTCATCTTTGCCATGCTTTGGTAGAGTGGCATTTTATGCCTTAGGTTCGGTCCTCAGTATGCGTGCTTGTGTGCACGCATTTCGGTTGTCTCATTTTTCATCTTATGGCTACTGATGTGAGTGTGGCTAAGGTCCACTCATGTTGGTGTAAGTCCATTGTGCATTATGTATGCCATTCCATTTCATAGCATTACGTATGCTAGGTTGTATGTTAGAGCATTGTGTATGCCATGTTACATCGAGCATTGTGTATGCCATTTCATAGCATTGCGTATGCTAGGTTGTATATTAGTCGCATTCATGCATGTCATGCATATTGTATTGTGTTTGGGATAGGAGTTAGCCCAAGCACGGGAAACGAGGGACGTTTCGTACTCCGAGTAACGGAACGTGTCTCAATTCCCGGTCACCGGCACTCCGGATTAACCATGATGGAGTCTCGGTCTTGTTGTGTTTTCATGTGCATTCATTTCATATTGAGTCGTGCAATTCGACTCCTCAGCCATCGTGCATCGAGATGCGTGATTGGTGGCACGAGGATCGAGACGTGCATACATATGTGAAAATACTTTGCCATGCCCCTTTCTTGCTCTCTGTTGCAGCAAATCAGAAATCAGCAGTCTTCTAGAGCTTTGCACAGCATTCCGGCATTAATTGCAAACAGAGGCGAATCGGGCATCGCAATGGATTTCTGCGCAAGGCAACTCAAGCATGCATCATTCATCATTTGGAACAGAGCTGAGGCGGTCCATGGGCTTGCATGCTAATTTACTGCTTTCCTAGTTAATTTGTTAATTAATTAGGGTTTTTATTCGGACTGTATTATTTATTTGGGACTGTATTATTTATTCGGACCCTCCGGGCGAGGGCACAATTGTAATAAGTGTGCGTGTGTGTGATGTATGTCTTCCAACCCCACGTCTTTCTCCCTTTTATTTACTAGCTTATGATGGTTAGATTAGGGCATGTTTCAATTAGCATACAGTATGATAGCATGTTTGCATTCATTCATCCGTCTTGCATGCACCGGGCTCGGCACATCATAGTAACTGCATTGTACTTCAATTCCGAGTTGAATACATGCTATCCGTTGCATTTCATATGCCATGTTTAGAATAGCCGAGCCTATTGTAGTTGCATTTTTGCATGTGTTGCATCAGGCATTTCTGTATAGTTAGGACCATGCATGGATTTGTAACATAGCTTCTGTTTTGGCTTGGAGTACTCGGTAAGTATTTATGCTTTAGCATCCTTGCATGTGTGTGAGTGATTGCCATGATAGCATGCTTACCATGAGGCTATATGCTTATGTAATATATTTGTCTGAATGCATGTGGGTGAAGGTTGGATTATTTGAATTGGAATAATGCATTGACTGTGAGTTTTAAGCCCACTAGATAGTGGCAAAACCATGTTTTCTAAGCCCACCTGAGGGTGGCAAATCCACATTTTAGCCTACTTGCGAGTAGCAAACCGTTTTCAAAACAAACATGAGATGTGTTATTCCAATTCAGGCGATCCAGTCTATACTTGTATGCTGTGCGCATCACATAGTAAATCTAGGCTAATAACCGGAATAAGAACGCATAATGTTTTCAAAACTAGATATCATGGTTAGTAGAGGCCGATCTTTGATCGGGCGAGCTGGGGTGCTCACGAAGTGACCTTCCCCAATCGTACCCAAGTTCCTGAGTCGCGGCAACTTTGGTGATGACGGATACGTGGCCTTAGGCAACGAGTCAGGGTTTCCTAAATTTCCCAAAATAAAATATTTAGGTTGCGACTCTGTATCTAGCAAAGCAGTCCATGTTTGGCACTTCTTTACAAAAAATCTGTTTTCAAAAACGATTTACCGGATTTGGACTCTTTGGTTCAGATTAAGAACCATGACAAATTGAGTCCGAACTGTAGTGAGGCCCAAGGGCGCGTCTACAGTTTCTGGCGACTCTGCTGGGGATTTAGAGAACTTGACTCGAACTCATGATATCTTGTTTTGACTACACTTATGTGTTTCTTTGCATTGCATATGCATTGGTGCGCCTAAGTCACCGTGTTTGCCATCTGCTATTCCTGAGCGATTAGCCTGAGGCTGTGTGCTGTAAGGTTGACCGGTCACGGGCTCTGCCAGTATGGGAACACAAACCCCGGTTTTACCGGGGCACCCTTTTGACCATTCGACCTAGTGCATATTCGGAATTCATAATGACCATTCCAAGCTAGGACAGGTTACTTACCCGATATAGGTTGTTTGAAACCACTGCATGCGTAGTGAAATCCTAGTTCCTGACAAAATAGGACAGGGAAACCCTACCCCAACATAGGGGTGTTTTGGCTCTCATTTATCTGTTATGTGCTTTTAGAGTGCGTCTCTACACGAATGCATGTATCACTTTGCGAGTTTGGACATCAGGCCTGTGGGCATCAGTTCAGTGTTTGAGAATAAGTTATCTGCCGGTATCAGATTCAGTTTTTCGGGGACAGTGATTCGGGGATAATGATCAGTGTTTGAGGACAGTGTGTATTCAGCTTATCGACTGTGTGTTGTTATGCCCAACTGTGTGTTGAGTGTTTATTTTAAGCTGTTATGCTGTCCGTTTATCCGGTTATTTATTTCCTTATTGCTTTATTTCTCTTTTTGCTAGGTAGTTTTAGCACAATTGCTTCAGACCAAGCAGATATTCCCCAAACACTCTAGACAAGAGGTCGTCGACTCAATCGATCCGAGGATCTGGTTGACGGACAACCAGTGTTTCATTCTCTACCCCCGGTTGTCAGACGAAGACCAAGAAGACGCAGTGTGTCTGAACAGAGGTTACTAGAGCAGTGGTTTACCCTAGCAGTGAACAGTCGGGCTGAGGTCTCAATTTCTGCCATAGAGATACACATACCAGTCAGTCAGCAGGATCAACAGAACATGGCCGGAATGGAAGAAATGATACGCCAGCTCCAAGAGAGTATGAAGCAAATGCAGGAGGATGCTGTCCGCCAAGCGGAATTTGCCAAACAGCAGGCTGCAGTCATGGCCCAGCAGGCCGAGCTCATCACTAGACTGCAACAGTAGAACGGAGCGTCAGGCTCACATCAAGCTCCTCCCCCACCAGGAGTCCCGCAACCTGAGCAGACACCAACTGTCCAGAATATCCAGCCAAATGCCCAGAACACCTTGCCGAATGTCCAGACCATCGAGGAGGACATAGACATTCCAACGGGGCTAGCTCCACCCCCACTTCTACCTCAATTGTCTAAGGCACATACGCCTATCAATCATCCGGACTCTCCCTTCGAGTTCGAAGTAGACCCCACGGCACTGAAATTGAGCAAGCTCGAGAAGTTGTTCAAGAAATCCCAAGGGGTAAAGTCTATCCCAGATATCGAGGACAGATATACCGATGTGGCTGTGACACTGCCGAATAGGTTTAAAATGCCGCAAATTGATCGCTTCGACGGATCTGGGGACCCCATGGTACATCTCCGGCTATTCTCAGATATACTACGGCTAATGGGCCTCACCAGACCACAAAAGCTTTCATTATTCGGCCGGACCCTGTCAGGTGCGGCCGCTATCTGGTATGCGAAGTTAGAGGATGATGTCAAGCGGAGTTGGGATGAAATGGCCGAGGCCTTTGTCGCGCAATACTCTTACAATACCCAAATCGAGATTACGACTCGAGATCTCGAAACAACAAGGCAGGAGCCTAAGGAGAGCTTCTTGGATTTCGTAACTCGGTGGAGGGCGAAGGCTTCAATGATGACCCTGAGGCCTACCGACGAAGATCAAATCAGGATGATTGTGCGCAATCTCCAGCCAAAACTGATGCAAAAAATGATTGTGCTCCCCTTCCCCACTTTTTCAGATCTGCACGAAATGGGGGTACAAATTGAAGATGCAATGAAACAAGGTCTGATTGACCAAGATAGAGAGCAGCCCAGAAGAACCTTTAACCGCAACAACAATGCAGGCCCAAGTGGCGCTGCAACTGCAAGAGCTTCAGAGGTGAGCATGGTCACCACCATTCCCCCCTTCCCTTCCAAGACCCATGGCAGCCACACCTTTCTCCGGTGCATCCGGAAGCAATATACAGACCACCAAATACCAACCCAGAGGCCAAAGAACCTTCACCCCATTGTATATGCCCCTGTCCAAGGCTCTAGGGGTATTAATCAGGAAAGGAAATCTAAAACCCCTGGAGCCGAGGCCATTACCAAATCCACTTCCCCCCTCTCACAACCCAACCAAATGCTGCGCATATCACTAACAACATGGTCATGACACTGACCAATGTTTCCGACTGCATCATGAGATTCAAGATCTCATTGACAAACAGGTGATCCTGCCTCCAGAAAAACCCAACGTCACAACTAACCCGCTCCCTACACACAACCAAGCTCCACCTCCCAAAAGAGTCAACTTTATCCAGACTGGGGTCGTGCCTTACGATCCTAGCATCTATATCACTCCTTCCCACCTCCCTAAGCCGGAGGTGCTCCTTCCTGATTGCACAGATTTGTGCATGTTGGACATCTCCACAACCCAACCTGAGTCAATGGTGGTGCCTGTCGAAGACAGAGCAAGAGAGATCGCAGAAGAGGATGAGATTGTTGAGTCGAGGTTTGAGCAGTCTGGGATTTTTACTGGGGAAGCCTATGATCCGAGTGAGTACATTCTGTCAGCAAGCCAGGACGGGCCAGATATAGAATTGCCAGAGAGGGCAGAGCTGTGTGTGATCCAGGGGGATGGATTTGAGCAAGGGGCAGATGATTTGACGGTTGTGGAAGAGGATTTTGCCAACCTCCAGTTTTTCAACGACCAGGATCCAGGGGACGCGGCAGTCAACTGGTTTGATTATGAGGAATCGGCAGAGGCTACCAGGTGGCTGGATGATCAACCGGATGTTGTGGAAGAGTTCCAACTAGAACAGGGCCTGGCAGGGGCGAGGATATCAGTTGTGGCCGGAAGGGCCGAAACTCAAAGTGCATTGCCGGAGAGCGCCGATACGAAGAATTTTGCTCAAGACCAGGGCATTGTGAATGCAGGGAATATTGAACAACCAGCTGTACTAACACAGTTGGAACAAGAAAGATCTGGGGATTCTGAGAGAATCAGGAAAGCTAAAGCCCCCGTGGGGACCGAAAGTGCTGTGGGCACAAGAACAGAAGATGCTGCGAGCATGTGGGCTGAAAGTACTGCGAATACAATCATACCAGAGCCGGACAGGTGTCTGTGGGCTGCCGACGGAATGTGGTGCGAAGGCGATGATTTATGTCTTGCCCACACAGATGAGGATTGGGGGAGCAATCGACCAGACGACACCTGGTATATCGGTGAGGTCGATCATATGACAAGAAGCGGGCGGTATTTCAAGCCCCCGCACCTAGACTAGCTAGAGGCATCTGGGAAGGATAAGGAAGCTGAGAGACAGAAAGAGAAGCAAATCGAAGAAGAGGCTGTACTAAAGCAATTAAAAAAAGATACAAGCAGACATCTTCATCTGGGGACTGCTTATGGCATCACGAGTACACAGACAAGCTGTCTTATCGGCCATGGATAAGGCCAAGCTCTCTATAGACACCACGCCCGAACAGCTAGTAGGCTTAGTTTTCCCGGGAGGAGCTACCCCGATGTTAACCTTCTCTGACAAGGAGCTGCCACCTGAGGGTGCGAGTCATAACAAGCCACTCTACATTTCTGTGGAGTGTAGGAACAAGTGGATACCCGTGGTGTTGGTCGACACAGGGTTCGCCATCAATGTATGCCCGGCAAGAACTGCATATGCCATCGGTTTAAAGGCCGCAGACTTTGTGCCGACAGCCCAGGTGATTCAGGCATATGACAACACGAGCCGAGAAGTCATGGGAACAGTGAAAATCTAGACCAAGGTTGGGCCGGGATAGCACGAAATAGACTTTCACGTCTTAGAAGTTCCTGCGACCTTCAATCTGCTTTTCGGGCGGCCGTGGTTGCACCAGGTGAAGGCCGTCTCATCCACTTTGCATTAGATGGTGAAATACCCCTATGGGAAGGGAGTAGCCATCGTTTTTGGGAATTCATCGATCCATCCACCGCCAGAGGTGTCTACACCAGTCCTGGAAATTGAACACGGCATGGAGGATGTGTTTGTGTCGGGTTTTACCTTAGCTGAGGCTCGGGTTGTGCAGAACATCATGGCTATGAACGAGGGAGTGTATGTCAGTGCTCAATCTGTATACCTCATGAACAAGCTTCAACACATCCCCGGGATGGGATTGGGAAAGAGTGGCCGGAAGGGCATCGCAGCATTGGCTGAAGTGCCACACAACCCCCATACCTTGGGTTATCTACCCGCCAAAGAGGATTGGATAAGGAAAGGAAAGGAAATGGCTGGGAGAGCCAGAGCAAAGCAGGCTGGGAAGCCTTTTGAGCTGATGCATAGGCCCATTCAGGGTACCCTAAACGGACGCTTCGTCCAGGAGGGGGAGGACTTTCCATTTTGTGGCTTCCCAGTGCCATGGCTGAACGCGGAGAGGAAGCGCGTACCAGGTTTTGAGATCTTCTTTGACCTGCAATTATCCGGGGATGACGTTGCCGAAGAACAGACAGACCCATTGGCTGAGGCTGAGCAGAGTAAGAAAGTGCAGTCTGAGGACGCTGAAAGTGAAATGGGGGTAGCGCTGGCATGTCTACTTTTAGATCCTCCGACCGAACAGAAGTGCTTAGAGGATAACTTCTCGGTATGCATGATCGGGAATGAAACGGCTGTGGGCCTACCAGCAACTATTTTGGATGCATCTATCGCACCCTCTCTCATTTGGCAGTATGAAGAGGGATTTTTGTCCAGCAGCACCGGGTCAGGTAGTGAGCCGGAATCTGATTCCACCGAGTCTTGTGAGTTGGAATCAGGTTCCAACTCAACTGAGTTTGAGTCTGGTAATCCGGGGGATGATAACCCGGATGCCGCAGTCTTGTCCAGGTCGTCTTTTTCTTTCACTTTCGAGTCTGTTGTAACCGAAGAATCGGACGATTTGGATGTGCTTAATGAGAATCAAGTAGTTGTGGTTTCTGAGTACTTTTCTGTGCCCTTGATTTATTGCATTAACTCAAACTTTCAAATTTTTGATGAAAACGACGAGGACAAAATTCCTCCGGTTTTGCAACGCTTAATTGAACAAGAGCAGGAAAGATTTGTTAAACCTTTAGTTGATGAAATCACTACTGTGAATGTTGGTACTGAGGAGGACCCGCGGCTAGTCCAGATCGGGTCCACGTTGTCTTCGGAGGAACGCGAGCGCTTAGTCACTTTATTAAAAGATTTCAAAGATGTTTTCGCGTGGTCCTACGAAGACATGCCTGGGATCGATCCTGAGATTTTACAGCACCGGATCCCTCTTGACCCCGAGGCCCGACCCGTTAAACAGAAACTTAGAAGGATCCGCCCGGATTGGGCCCTCAAGATTAAGGAAGAGGTCACCAAGCAAATCGACGTAGGCTTCCTGCTGGTATCCGAATACCCGACTTGGTTGGCCAACATCGTTCCGGTGCCGAAGAAGGATGGTAGGATCCGGGTATGTGTGGATTTCAGGGATTTGAATAGAGCCAGTTCGAAGGACGACTTTCCCTTGCCGCATATTGATGAGTTAGTGGACTTTACAGCGGGGCATGCTTTGCTTTCGTTCATGGATGTCTTCTCCGGCTACAATCATATAGTGATGGCACCTGAAGACCGGGGAAAGACTGCATTCACCACCCCGTGGGGGACATACTGCTACAGAGTGATGCCATTTGGGTTAAAGAATGCTGGAGCTACTTATCAACGGGCCGCGACCACGATATTGCATGACATGATCCACAAAGAGGTTGAGGTGTACGTGGACGACATGATTGTCAAGTCCAAAGATAAAGAGGGCCACTACACCGCCTTGCAAAAGTTCTTTCAAAGGATCAGAGAATTCCGGTTGCGGCTAAATCCTCAGAAATGTACGTTCGGTGTTACAGCGGGAAAAATGCTGGGGTTTCTGATTACACAAAGAGGTATCGAAGTCGACCCTTCCAAAATCAAGGCCATCTTAGAAATGCCACCACCAAGGACTGAAAAGGAGGTGCGAGGCTTTCTGGGTAAAATGCAATTCATAAGACAGTTTATCTCAAAATTAACCTTGACTTGTGAACCACTTTTTGGTCTCCTGAAGAAAGGAAAGAAATTCCAATGGGACGGCCGATGCCAAGCTACTTTTGAACAGATCAAGGAATACTTACAGAACCCGCCCGTGTTGTCACTGCCAGAGCCGGGGAAACCGTTGATATTGTACCTTTCAGTGACTGAGACCACAATGGGCTGTATGCTCGTACAAGAATCAGAGGACAAAGTGGAGAGAGCCATCTACTATCTGAGCAAGAAGATGCTAGAATATGAGACTCGCTATACACCGTTAGAGAAGGCTTGCTTAGCTTTGGTATGGGCCACCAGGAAGCTGCGGCACTACCTGTTAGCTCACTCTGTAATGTTAGTTTCGCAACTGGATCCCATCAAATATCTTTTCGAGAAACCAGCACTTACGGGCAGGCTAGCTCGTTGGTTGCTGTTGCTCTCCGAATTCGATTTAAAATATGTGACACGCAAGTCAGTCAAGGGAAGAGCAGTAGAAGAATTCTTAGCCGATCATCCAGTGGAAGGGGGTGAAGCAGTCAAGTACTTATTCCCAGATGAAGCCATTTTGCATATCGACGATGAAACTTGGACGATGTACTTTGACGGAGCGTCAAATCAGTACGGGTATGGGATAGGGGTGTTGCTGATAGCACCCGACAATTCCCGTATCCCTTTAGCCTTCAAACTCCGGCTCAAAGTCTCGAACAACAAAGCAGAATATGAGGCATGCATTGCCGGTCTAGAAGCAGCTCTGGAACTAGGGGCAAGACGGTTGGACGTCATCGGGGACTCGAACCTTGTTGTGTCTCAAGCTAAAGGGGACTGGAAAGTCAAAGAAGAAAAGATGATGATGTATCACCAGGCCTTGGACTTGTTAATCCCTCGGTTTGAGAAGCTAAACTTTGCTCATCTACTAAGAGAGAACAACAGGTTCGCAGATTCTTTAGCAACTCTATCTTCCATGATAGACATCCCGTTCGGAGTCCGAAAGCGTCTAGTCATCATTGACCAGAAATTTGCGGCAGCCTACAAGTCGATTGCTGCTATAGGTGAGGCTCAGGACGAAAACCCCTGGTATTACGACATTTGGAATTTCTTGGAGAAGGAAGCATACCCGCCAGGGGTAAATGCCAAGGATAAAAGGGCAATCAGAAGAAGGGCCATTCAGTTCATCATCTGTGGAGGTAAGCTGTATAAGAGAGGTCATCTGGGAATGCATAAGCTGTGTGTCGATGCCGAAGAATCGAAGCGCCTAATGGAGGCCATCCATGGAGGGAAATGCGGTGCGCATATGAACGGAGTAATGCTAGCACGAAAGATCCTCAGACAGGGTTACTACTGGTCCACCATGGAGGAGG